>OW679202.1:87399559-87519105 GCA_940337035.1 Agriotes lineatus
CTGACTTCCACTGGCGATTTGGTGAAGGGCATATATTCGTTGAACTTTGTCGGTTTAGTCTGGCTTCAAGGTTACTGAAGATGGCAGCGTCGCTGTCGAAATACGTATTTAGCGGTTATTGATGTAAAAGTGCAGCATCTACGGCTCTGTCGAAATTACACAGAAAAAAGTAAATATATATGACGAAATGCAGTGTCAACAATGCCGACATGAAAGTAAAGCGAGTCTGCAGCTTGAGGGCAAGCGAAGCACAGAGAGCTCCAGCCCCATTGAATATCCTTCTGATACAAGGAGAGGACCTTTCCAGACCTGCAGTTCGATTGCCTATTGCCCCTCGGAAATGATCGAAATGCTGGTGGTAACCTGGCGATAACAGTTGATCTAAGAAATTAATCGTGGAAGATGGGCGGGGGGGGGGGGTGCAACATACACAGACGACAACATAATTACGGGTGATACAAAATAATCCGAATTTCAATCGGTTTTTGGGGTCCGGCGAGAATAAGCTTTTCGGCAATACTGCTTCTACAACAAAATAGACAGTTTGGGAATGATTTATATCCGGACAATTACCGATTATGTTATTAGTTATGGCAGACTTTGCACACTTCACTCAGCGTTCACATCGGAAGCACTACTTAAAAATGGAACATCTTCGCTGACCGTCTGGTCTTGTTATCTCATTTTGCCTAAACCTCGGGTACATTCTTTGACCTTCAGCCACAATAACACAATAGCAAAAATAGGTCTAATTCCATTTCATTTTTTGCCTTTCGCTAGCTGCAAACATTGCACCCAAAATAAGGAAAGAAAAAGCTTTTGGCCGTCTTCCTTTATGTTAAGATCGTATCCAAACGCAGGCAAAATGGGCCCCAGTAAACCGACACAGTTACATAGCTAAGCCCAGGGTTACTGGTAAAAACCAAAACGGCGATGATTAACGAGAAGAGACATTTTACGACGGAGCTGGCGGAAATGGCAACCCTGCTTTTAGGGGGATATAAAAACAAGCCAGATATGGTGCTGAACAAATAACTGCCGGTGTAAGAGTGGTCAACGGTTTCGGGTGGAGAAACTTGCGGAGGTAAGGTTCTCTTTTGTCTTGATCTCGAGAATTGCCAGCCAAGGCGGAAGAATTTCATGAATAGTAAACGGCTTAAGGGTGCAAAATGCAAGAGGAAACCCCTGCATTAAAAAGCTATGTGAATTTCCCTAGTAACATTACATGACCGTTTTCAGAAATAAATATTTCGGAGTTAACATCCCCAGTCAGATCTCCTGGGGGCACAGTTATGATTAAGCCTGTGAAATTATCGACAAATAGTATTACAGCTACGAGAATTGCTATTTGGAGCATGAGAAGTTTATGTGCACAGTAAATATTGGTTAATATTACAACAAAAATGAGAGGACTAAAGTTGAGTATTCCTGGTATTGGTGATGTGCGGATCAGGCGAATGCATATGGTGTTGGTATTGTTAGATAACAAGAAATTAAAATCAGTAATAAGTTTCACACCATACTCCGAACGATTTAGAATGATACAAATCGATTCGAGTAAAACAAGAATTAACGCTTTGCAAGTGTAAACACAGTGAGCGGACAAGAAAATATTTTATGAGCAATTAGATGCTGATATAAAATCCATCAAAAAAGGAAGATGTCATGATAATAATTGGCGACATTAATGACAACATTGGCAATGTCACAACTCACGGATGTATAGGACAATATTGTTAAGAACGGGAAAATAAACGAGGGAAACAATTGATAAAATTTGAACAAAATGAAGATCTAGTAATAATAAGTACGATGTTTAAGTTGCCAAACCTTTAGGTTGCATACATGGAGATCACGTATAGACAACAACCAATACATTCTTAGACTTCAACTATCAACGGAAATAGGTTAAAAATTCTATTATATCAACGAAAACATACCTCGGAGTGGATATCGGGTCATATATTATCCGGCAGTAGCAGTACTAAATATCATACTAAAGAAATTAAAATACAGCGGTAACAGAGTAGAAATAGACAAAAAGTACTGAACAAAGAAAGTGTTTTAAATAATGTAAAAATGTACTTGCACTCTAATGAGAGTGAGAAAGAGGTTTGCATGGAATTCCCAGTCTGATAAAGAAAAGACAAAATAATAACGCTAGAAACAAAGAAAGGTGTAAAGGATTGAATTAAATCATTATAGGGATAATTAAAGAGCCAACAAACAAATGGTTATTAGAATACTGCAATTAAATCGAGGAATATGAACTCTGTTACGGTATAAAACTATTTTACGACACCTCGGGGTACGAGAGTGCTACCATATTTATCACGTCCGGGTAACGTCATCACTTGCCCTGGAATTCTCGGAAACAGACTAATAGCCACGGCTGAATACGCTCAGGGAGATGGGCGCGGTCCTATAAACGGACACTATAAGGACAAGTGTGACGACGTATACAGGATGTTACAAAATAATAGGGCGCCATGGGATTCGGTATTTGAACCCGCGTCTGACTGAACCCCGAACACTAAGCGGGGTGGAATATGGGTGCAACCTTTGTGACTCCTTGAAGCCGACAGCTGTAGCGCTTAAACCTACATTGACGCTCACCGGGTCGTCCAGGGTCCGCTTTACATTAATCTTACATTAGCCGCCAATCGGGCGACGACGTCAGAGAAGGCTTACCCTAAAATCTCACATGCAACACAAAGAACAAATGCAGCGGTTACGTTTGACAAGTGAGTCTATTGACCTTCACACTTATAGTACATAGAGAGGGGGGTACATAACTAAAGCGCATAAATAGCATAGATAGCGCCAGTAAATCTAGCGCAACGAAAGGTGTTAGCTGAAAGCACTGTTTAATGCACAATGGGGCGACACAGCAAATGTTAGTTAATATAGCGTGGGCGGCTTACGTCTAGTACAAATGCCTGATTACATAGCTTCGTCTGCGGTGTTTGAAGCGACGTCCGGCTATCGGCTTGCCTCCCAAAGTCGCTACAAGAAACGGGGGACTCCATCGGACTCGAAGAGGGGTCTAAGATGACGCCATTCCTCACGAGTTCCCCAAACCGGGTTCAATGATGCGATCAAATGCGACGGGACTCGCACATCAAACTCTCCAAGGATAGCCGCTCTTGGATTAATCACACCTTTAAACCTGGGGCTGATGGCTCGACGGCCTGTAACAAGAGAAGCGGCTGGTGTAATATTGAAGAAGCACCACTATAGCACCCGACTCCTTTCAGGCTCCAAAAACGCCCGCACGCTTGCAGTCCTCAACGAGGCCTGTGACCAACTCCAAAAACAGGAAAAACAATCTGGCACGCGCCCAGCGGCCGCCACCCCGAAGGGGCGACGCTGGCCGCGCGCCTCGAAATTCAACTGCTCGCCTCTAGCAGCGAGTGCTAACTGACTCACGAAACCACGCCACGCTGCAGCCGAGAAACAAAAATGGAAAAGGGGGTTGCTGCAGCTGTGCACTGAAAAGACAAAAACCACGCTACAACCATTCATTCTCTCTCTCTCTAGCACTCATTGGCGTGTTTGTAAAATACAACTCGGGGAATATTTTAGAACGCGACTTCAGACAAAATCCATATTCAAAGCTCGCTCAACGCGGCCGAACCCGATACTTGGCACGCTTGCTTCCAGAAATTCTGGTCAGGTTTGCACAAACCAAGAAAAGCGGACTATACAGTGTGCGCTAAAAGTGACTAAAAGCTTGCATAGAGTACGAAATAATTTCAATTCGAGAGGAAAACTATAATAAACCTATATACCCAAAGGTTGAAATTTAGAAAAATACGCCAAGTAGCTGCTGTACATTCGTACACTTTGAAAATGTCCTGACAACTCAGATATGATAGGTTAAACATGCGTAAAAATATAACAGAAACAGCAGTTATTAAATGATCAAAATAAGCTATTGCATTAAAAGAAGGCGGTAGAATAATAATCGACACTAAAGCCAAGTAGGAGATATGGACCAAGTATGTAGAAGAACTATTTAAAGGCGATAGATCGGAAATCTAAATCGAAACGAAAGAGGTAGGATCTGACATGAATGCAGAAGTAAAGTAGAATAGGCTATTAAAAATTCAAAAAGAGAAAGACTGTAGAACCAAGCGAGGTTCAATTTGAATTGTTAAAGCTTATAGGTAATAACACAATTGACATAATGGTAAACATTTTGAATGCAATTTGTAGAACAGCTTTTGCTTATACCAAAATAGTGGCTCTTCTCAACCTTCGTCAACATTCACAAAAAAGAATAACGCCAAAGTATTCTGAATGTAGTAATATAAAATAATGAGTCATACTTTGAAAGTGTTCCCTACAATCATCCACAAAAAAGTATTTAGAGTACCTAAAGGAGTATAGATGCCTAGCAACTAGAATTTAGAACTGAAGTAGACTTACTAATTCAAAAGTATCTAGATAAAACAGATCTCTATGCATGTTTCATATATTTTGAAAGGCATTTAATAAAGTCCACCATGAAACCTATACGAAATTCTTAAAGGTAAAAACACTGATGGTTGAGATATTAAAATAATAAAATAGTAACCACTCTGTATTGGCACAAAACAGACAGAATTTAGCTCCAAAACGAATAATTAATGGAAGAAATTAAAATTTGTCGAGGCATTTGCCAATGTTGTGTTTTCTCCACCCCTATTCAACATATATAGCGAAGCAAACCTTCGCCTTCGGCTCTAGGTATTCACGAAATTCACAAACAAGACGTGTCTGATATACCCATCGTCAAACCATAGACTCTTCAGCTTATTCATTAGCAAAATATTCAACCAATGTTCTCTGTAAGTTTACTGGTACGGTTTTATTGTAATTTATCACATCTCGTATACCTTGTATCAACCCTAAGTGTTAAACTTCAAGATTTGATTTTGAGCTTTGATGTCACTGTTATGTTATTAAAAATTTCTAAGCTGCGACGCAATATTTAGTTCTCCTGTCATCGCAGCTTGCTAATTCGCGACACAACAAACAGTTTCACATAATACTTAGGACTGAAGTGCTGTTTATCTCCTTGGTGGCGATTGTCATCATTATCGTTTTCGTTGAATCAATAGGAAACGCGCAGAGAGATCTGATGTGCGTTCGTAGACAGTCCCAAATTTGTATCGAGTTTTTACGCGATGTAGTAGTATACAAAGTAAAGTGTTTGTAGTCACTGATTGTCGGTGTACCACCTGAAATTCACAATTTCTACGACGCTTAAATCTGTTGAAGGTTCCGTTAACATTAATTACGTGCAGCCGGACTTCAACAAACGACTGTGGTCGGATTCTCACATCGCGTTAAATATGAAAACTGACTTGGGAGCGTTTCCTTCTACTCCCGCTGAATTACCGTCTTCAATGACCAGTCTTTCTGCAAGTTAAGTTCCTGCATTTCTCCCCGCAGACAACCTTCGTTATGGGTTAGGTAATAGGGTACTCCACCGAATCAAGTAAACCTTCAACAGCAGGACTCTCCAAAAACCGCCGCTTTAATCTATTTGACCTGCAGGCTCGCTTTGCTTTGATGTCGGTATCGTTCAACAACTGGATTACTTTCTACCTAGCTTTTTCAGTGTAAGTTCTGCATGGCAGTTATCTACCGCATGTGAACTACCTCCCCTAGTAGTTATATGTGTCAGCCATATATATTATAACTAATAGGGGAGGTAGTTTAGGTTTACAATTGAAACTGTTGTTATATGTATGGCACCAGTTTTGAGCTTCTACTAGGGGGCAGTGAATATTGATAATAAGCAGGTTCAATTGTGAACAACCTAATTAGGTCCATAAATCACAGCTTGCAATCCGTGACGTCACTATTAGGCATTCCCTACCGCGGTAATAGACTTATAACGGGATTGCTTTGGCTATCCACTGATTATTCCAGCTGTATATTTAAGTGCTCAATAAGTACAGAATTTCAATTTTATTATTGTGGTTACATTTAGGGGCAAGATGAGCACCTAGTAGGTGAAGGGAAGGTCAATTAATGCAATAATTTAAACTCAGATTTTCATCACAACGTTCTTGCCGTCCCCTTTTGGGCCAGGGGATGTCGCCCAAGCGAACTAATGATACATATTTTGTACGTACCTCCCGATATAGACTTAGACTGAACGCCTACGCTTTTAGATTGACACTCTGCCCGTGTCTCACTGCAGCTAACTGTGTGTATTTTGGGCTTTGCTCTACCTGTCATAAATACCATTTAGCTTATAAAAATCTCAATTCGATTGATTATTTCTTTATCTTGCAATGTATTTTTAACAATAATTATTTTTTTAATTGTATTAGATTTTGCCGACATCGAACGCCATATACGAAGATTTGCACAACGTAAGTATATCTTCAATGCGAAGAAATGGGAATCTCCCTTATTATTATTAGAGCAAAAAAAATAAATATTGTTTGTGTTAACCTTTAAGAGGTATACGAAAGATAAGACGAATACCTTTTTCAATTTCCGGGCTGCCTTCCAAAAGTAGAAATTAAAGTATGTATTTCCTATAAAAAAGAAATGGACTGTAACTTAGAATTGAAATAAGGTGATCGATTTTTGTATTTTCTGCCTCTCGAAAATTTTGCATAAATATTTCTACCAAAAACAATATTATTTACGTATTCCATTAACAATTTTTTTACTAAAAGTTCAGGTTTGAAAACATTACAAGCTGTAACATTAAAATTGCTTTAATCGACAGTTTCCTAATTATGAAACTGGCGGTATTTAGCTCTATTAATTTAAATTTCTTCGTTCATTGAAATACAAAGTTAGATAAGTACCTCTCAATAATTTTCATTTAGTTAATGTAGTTCCAATTAAAATAAGTGATGGTAATACCTTTGGAATAATTGGTATTATCTTTCTTATAACCTCGTTGATTGTTGAATTGATCAATTCATTCTCTTCTGTCGTAGGTTTGATTGATCGCCAAAAGTGGCAACTTCCCTTGCCTCAGTCTAAGAAGGGTAAGATTCTCACTATTATATGAATTGCAATCTAGCACATACTATACCTTTAATGTGTAGATCCCGAAGAATATTCTGCCATTTATAGTACAGAAGCACAAAAATTCGAATTCATCTAATTGTGAAACCTTTTTGTTTGCAATTTGTAATTCAATTCAATTCAATTGATATCTAAGAGGTACTGGAAAACTCCCAAACTCTACATATAATTATGAATTTATTGGGCTTATGAGTGGCTGCTATATGTTTTCGCTACATTTGAATGATATTTCATGATCGGCATTTTTAGGCCTTATGTAAGATTTAAATGTAGTTTTCTCTTAATGTAGTCTTAGGGTTAGGAATTTGTCCTACAGTATTGTTTGCTGATACAAGTGCCTAAAACAGTTAATCGCAGCGTAATAACTTCATAATTCTATGGGGAGGTGGGGAGTGTCCCTGATACTTCGAAGTTCAACCTAGAGCTGTGTCGTTCGTGAACGATTCGGCTCTATGAACCGACTCCGTAGCGTGAGTCATGAGATCCGGATCGCGCTATTTGAAAGATTCAGTTCCTGAATCACTTTTCACATTTGAGTCTAGATTGAAAAAGTCGTTCAGATAATGGAATAAACATACCGATCTGTTTTCACGACGCGAGTTGTGAATCGTTCATTTGAAATATTAATTCGTATTTCGTTCAAGTTAAGTGTATGCGACTCGGTCAGGGAATATAATACGTCGTCTCGCACATCAGGCGATAAGGCAACGGCGGTGGTCGCTGACAATGAAAGTAAAGTTATTAAAGGCCATTCATTTTGCATCAAATATGCCGTCCAGCGATCACTTGTTTTTAGTAGCGTCTGGAATTGTTTGCTGAATATCAAATTGAACACGAACTCAGTACCAGCTGCTGTTTATTATTTGAAAATAATGGTAAAATATGTAGGTGTATACACTTCGAACAGGACTAAAATTAAATACTAGGTGCATTTTTATTAACGGAAGTTTTTATGTATCAAGTACAATGTGCATTCATTCATTCATTATCTTAGCCTTTTTTAATAATTTACGTTTTTCCCGCGCGTTATGAGTGGTCCACGGAAATTTATATAGGACGATCAAATAAATTTCAGATCGAGATGGTAGATGTTACATTATGTTTATATGGAGCCACGGCAAAATAAACCTGAAATTTATTTGATCACTCGATATAGTATAATGCCGACAAAACTAATATAACTGCTCACTTTTGCCTTTGCCGCTTGCTTATCAATTAACACCCGATACTTTTCGTCGGTGAGTGTGCGACTGTCAATGCAGTCTGCAGTGCAATTCGTTCAAACGATTAATTTCATTCGCTCCCATTCTGACGCGTATGCAATGTATCAGTAGAACAAATTAAATCTTTGGATCTTTGGAGCCGAATCACTGAACCGGATCTCACAACTGAACGAGATTCAAAGAGTCAAATCTCAAAAATGAATCGCTTTGCCCAGCTCTAGTTCAACCCCATTTTGAATAAACCTTAATCCCGTAGAGATCTAGTTTAATATCTAAAATTCATTAATTAAACACTATATACTGTCAGTGGTATTTTTACAAAACAAAAGTAGATCCAACCAAATTCACCACAAGTTAGTGTAACAGCATATATTTGATATTGTTTTTAAATAAAGTTTTTAACATTTTCAACGTGCTGTTGAGCTTAATTCATTTATTGGCGTGCATTTTTTAGCACAGCCAACCAATCGTTCATTGAAACACTTCTACTTACATAGATTGCTCCTTTACCGCATTTATCAATTGTAATACTTTCAGAAGGAATTGTTATGACCGTCAATATGATCTTCTCTGAACTTGGTGAGTTTGCTATCTATTATTATTTTCTAAATGATTGAGTTGCACCTGATCAGCATTTATTTTTAAATACCTTTGTACAATTGCAGTTTAGCTGAATTTCTATTTTAGCTCCCAAACCACTTCAAGGTATGGCCACTATTCCTCTAATAAAAAAAGGTAATAAATGTCATATTAAATGTAAGCACTGGCTCACGTCAGTCATTTTAGAACCTTATTAAAAAGTATATAGTATAGAAGTTGATAATGAGACGCACTTTGCCATTAATTTAAACACATAAACTCATTTTCTTATAGTCAAACACAATTCATTTGATAGTCATTTTAAAATGGCGCCTGTTGTATTTATTACTCCAAGAGAAACATTGCCATTTCAAAATATATACCTAAATATATACAGTATGATCAAAAATTATTTTCATCTAGTATGGCTACGGACTAGTTCCTAATTTATGAATGCAACTATAAGGCACTTTAAAATCAAATATCAAGTACAACATTTAAGTATAAACGTAGTTGAATTCATGAATTGGGAACCATTCCATAACCATACCATCATACTATAGTATACTGTAGGCTCTGTTATATGTGACATCGCAAAAAATGGAAGAATTATATCATATTTGCACAGAATCCTGCCAATTATTAAGTAGTAGGAAGTTTGTAAATACTTTGGGCTTAATTCTTGTGTTGGTTTGGAAAAGTTTGCATAACCACATCACAATTAAGGCAAGGTTTAGGATTTTGTTATCTCTATGAGGTTTTCGTGTAAACTTATTACACTTCAATGATCGTTACCAAGGTTACGAGCAAGAGCTTTAGTTTTAGCCACTAACTAAAGAGAGTGATCGTTATTAATCATTACATTTTTCAGTTGTTAACGATTTCCTTGAGGAAAAAGGTAAGAAACATACACATCTATTTTAGAATAAAATTGGCGCTTTAACTGCTACTTCTTTATTTTTCCTATGCTTCTAAATAATACTGTATTGTTGAGACCGCCATTAGGAGTTGGTGTCTAGCTAGATGTAATAATTGTCGTTCTGAATAGAATCTTGATGTTCTGACTAAAAGCAGAATATGAATTACATGCAATGTTAGAAGTCTCACAAAAGACTGAAATCTAAGCGTTATTGCATATTATTTTACATAGCAATTATAAAAACTCAATCGCTTTTTTAGCAAACTGTTACAGCGAAAGGAACGTACCACGACAAGAATATTTTGGTTCGCTGTCCGTTCTTCTTGTATGGTTGTCGGCAACGTGAGATGCTTATTGCTTAGGCTTGACTATAAATAACGTTCTAAATGAATATATTCCACGCATTGACTTTGATCGTAACACTATCAATGTATTTTATGTTCCAGGTAAAAATGCAGCTAAATAGATCCAAATTCTTCAAATCAAGCAAGACCATTATGGCAGCCGATCCTTGGATTTTGTCTATAAACTTACAGAATGGAATATGTTCTTACTGCTGTAAATAAAAATATTCAATATTGCAGGACTTATTCTAAAACGTACTTAACACATAATTTAATTCTTTTTCATTTCTGTCGCCTTCGACCATTTTCACGAATTTACGATTTTTGTCGCAACCGCTTAGTTTTAATCGCGACCATCCCAAAATTATATCAAAGGCTTTATGAAACTACATAATTATTTTAAAGACATCAAACGTTTTGATGGTAAAGAAAAGTCGAGCAATTAAGTGTAGTGAAGTATGTCACGCAAGTTGGATGTAAGCGCGCTAACTCGAAAACGACATAACCTATCAGGATGATTTCCACTCCAACTTGCTTGACAAATTAATGCAAAGAACTGGAAAACCCTGTGACAAGGTTGACCGCTTTTTCTATACGTGTGTTTTAGATATGTATTCGCGTTACTAGCAATAAACTTTAAAGGGTAACATAACTACGCTATCAGAGTGGTGTAGGCTAGTGGCACAGTCGTGAATGGTCGAACTTAAAGCCGAAAAGTTTTACAGTTGTGGAAGGATACGAATGCAAATTATTGCAATCCCTTGCCACCTTTAAATCTAAACCATTTGCAATCTCCGCTAACGTTATTGATATAACGCCGTCTCGTTGATTCACTTTTCACATTCGAAGTTTTCGCACATATTGCGCGATCATGTATATAACATATATAATGAAACAGCAATACCACATTGAAATCACCGTTTTAACAAATTACGAAGACTAAATGTGTCTTAAGGAGTCAACAATGTATGGAAGAATTGATAAAGGTCTTGCACCAAGAGTCTCATGTGGTTTTTACATTATTTCTGTGGAGGCCACTAACACAATACTTCAAAACGGAAGAACGGCTTTATATAGTTTATGCATGATCTCCTCATAGACAGAATACTTCATAACTGCACTGGGTTTTTTTTAAATCCGAATAGTGCATTAGAAGCACAACTATTCATAGCTAATCAAAACTATTTAGAACTCACTTGGCAATTTAGTGTAGTAGCTTTTCCTTTCTTTCTACAATGCAGGACTTTAATGGTACAAACTGCTCCAGTTCTACCTGAAGGTGCTCGGTGATAAACCCTTAAAGAAATCAACCTTCAGTAGCCTTACTCTAGTACTGGCAACACAGTTTCCTGTTGTCAGTTGCCAGTTTAGGTCCACCTCGGGTATTTTACTTTTTCGGTGCCCACCATATCCGGCAAGCTTTCCTGTATCCGTCACCTGCAAAATCGCCCGTTGAAAAGCTGGCAATCCCATAGAAAAACCTTACCTAGAGGCCTTAAGACTCACTACACGTATCAAAACTCTCCTATCCAAGATGTACACAACACGTTCTACGCACTACCTACAGGAAGAGTCAATTAAAAACAGATTTACACGGATGATAAAAAAACCTAACGCACTTCCCTTCTGAAGGACACTAAGTTCAAAGTGCATTCATAATATTGTCCGAGTCTTAAGTAGATCTAAGTGATGAAGATGTTCTACCTGATGTCATCTCCTTTCAGGAAACCCATTCTTTATAGGATATCATAAGCCTTACAAATTATGAGAGCTACCACTGTCTGAGACCCGAGTACGTATGAGTTATTTATGGAACGGAACTATCCGTATACAGCGATGTTTTCTCCCAAAAACTTTTCATAACGGGCAATTCCTGTAAATGTTTGATGAAAAAATTACAGTAGCGTGCACATTTCACGGAAATACCACTTAACAGAAGCTCAAATCTGCAATCTTCTAAATCAGTTACCTAGCCCATTTATTCTTGTTGGTGACCTCAATGCTTGCATAGCAATGTGGAAACCCGAAAACGCATTTGGTAACAATACTAACTTGTGCCTCTTGAATACATTAAGTAGTACTCACTTTAGTATTTATTTAGGAAAGTCCTTATCCATCGACCTTAGCTTCAGCGCACTAGAACAACGTTAATTTTCTGGCGCACTTTAGATAGTCTGTATGATAGCAATGTATAATAATAATTAATTGGCGACGATATGTCAAAATCGGCTGCTACGATGACCAAGGAGGAATAGCGTACGCCGAGTGGAACAACTTCAGCTCACATGTAACATCACATAGCGATATACTCGAGCTAAAATGCATCAAGGAGTTTAAGATAAAATGTCCAAGTTGCAGAGTCCCATGGTGGAACGATGCCTGCAAAACCGCTTTCCTAAAGTAAAAACGGTTTTGAATATAATTTAATTATTTTCAAAAAACCAAGAGTTGAATCTAAATGCATTTAAAAGAACGAAATAACCAGTCGTGGAACAAATATTTCAGCGCAATAACATCAGAGGCTCCCCCTGACCAAGTTTAGACAAAAAAAGCAAATGAAAGGAATTAACATGCTGTACAAAATATTTCGTAACGATAAAATCGTCACTAATAACCAGGACATTGTCAACAATCTTGTCAACTAGTTTCCAGCAAAGACCAACATAAACATTCCTCAATTTCTACATACCGCATGTCCGGTAGTAGGTACTTCCTGATTCCGATTCGGCCAACCTCCCTTTCTCACAACAAGAACCGATGTTTGCCCTCTCCTGTAAAAACTCAACTGCAGGTCCGGATGACACTCCTTTTATTTTTCTTAAAAATGCTTCTACAGTTAGTATGAAAACTTCTAGAATTACATAATAAAATATGGATAAGTCAAGTTTCGATCCATTCCTTTGGCATGCACAATGCAGAAATTGTCGGAAATAAGTTATCAGCAAGCACTTGCTCTGGTTTCTGGAAAGGCCTTATAGAAGCACTGTAAACAGCATCAAACATCACCGCTGCGGCAAGTATGCAATTAGTTTATTTAAAATGTTACCAAAGTGTTAAACACTCACGAAAAAACGCTGGACATAATATGTCTTGTAACGAGATAAAAAACCACAGCTACAACTATATTACTATATTAACTACAGAAAAACGATACTTATCTTCTGAAAAAAAATGTCTATCCGCAAACATCATAAAAGTGACAACTTATGTTTCTTTATTGACAAGGTAAAAGTGTCACTTTATCTGATTAAGCAGATAAAATAGCAACTTCTGCGTACTTTATGTGCCTAATCACACAAAATACAAAACTCAAACATTTCGGCGAAATAATTTATTAATATTTATTGTAAAAGTACAATTACTTGCATCGTAACCATGGAAAAATTGTATTAGGTATTATGATTATTTTATTCATTTACTGGCTAATAATTAGTGTTACTGTTTACCAATTTTTAATTTATCTGAATACGTTTGCAGATAAAATAGTATATGTTATTCGGAGTAAAAGTGACTTTATGTGGCTTAGCTGAATTATTTGCCTCACTAACGTTCCGCTAAATAAACTTCAGCTTCGCCACATAAAGTATCACTTTTACTCCTAATAACATAATCTACTATTATTGTGCCCAGCCCATCAACTAAACAAAACGACGTCTTCGGGTAACCGCTTCAACACTATGTGATTCCACTCAAAGTCGACAGCTATTTTACTTTAAATGACAAAGGATACGCTTAGTGGAACATGGGAAGTACCACCTCCCGTGTATTCTTCTAACGCAATTCTGCTATCCTTATGTTAAAGTGGAATAATAAACACACAACGTTCTGACTCACAGATTTTTCGATTATATCAGCTACCGAAATAGCGACCAAACACTGAATTCAGATCGCCAAGCAAAGGGGGAGAACTGCTTGTCAATATACTGTAACATTACACTGTGGTGCGGCAGTATCATGTGAGCAATAAACTTACGCGTGATTAGACGCGCTCAAAAAGGGTACAACTTTAGTGTTTTTTGTGAACCTTAAGTCAAAGTTTAACATTAACCCGTCGTCTAAAATACACTTGAAATCGTTGACACCAAAACGTAATGCAAAAACGTTATTATCACGTGTCTGTAACAATGTTATATCGACGTTAAAAGTAGAATACTAATATAAAGGCGTTTTATATTACCGTTATTTTAACGTAATAATAGGGAGTTTTTGCACAACGTCACGTTAAAATAACGGTTCGTTAAAATCGAAACATTCGGTTTGGATTGGCTGTATCGTTGACGTCGCTAGGTAACATAGGCTTTAACGGGTCGTCATTTCAACGCAACGTTATGCAAAAACTCCCTATTAGGGAGTTTTTGCACAACGTCACGTTAAAATAACGTTACGTTAAAATCGAAAGATTTAATTTTGATTGGCTGTATTGTGGACGTCGCTAGGTAACATGGGCTTTAACGTGCCGTCATTTTAGCGGAACGTTATGCAAAAACTCCCTATGGAAAATGTAAATTTCCGTATTTTTATAAACGTAAAATCTAAGTTTTACATTAACTGCTGGTGTAAAACGCTCTTAATATCAATGGCATATCGTCGTCACATAAACACGCTTAATAAACGTCATAGCCAACACGTTTAATAAATAGAATAATTAGATAAACAGTAAAAAGGATTACTAAATATCAACGGCCAATTCTGGTTGAAAAAATAACGTTTACTATTGGACTCAATTTGAATGTTTAATTTTCAATCAATTTTGTCTTGTTAATTTTGGAAACATCTGTTCGACGTATTTTAAACGTATGTTTGCCTGCTGGGTTGTCACTGATCTTAAGTCTCCTATTATATCTCTAAGTTTAGATTGTGTTAGTCTGCCAAATGCTTTCTAACAATCTATGAAGCATATGTAAACTTCACGATTCGCACCTCTGCAGAACTGTATTACAACATACGTACAAAATAAGGACTAGTGTCAAATTGAGTGGGTTCCATATGTGCTACACAATTTGTATATGTATATTAAATAAAAGTTGCTTACAAAATAATCGTTTCAGCAGAAGGGCCTCCAGGATCAAGAAGGAGAAAAAACAACATTGTAATGAAAACCAGTTAACCATTTCGAAGTGGTTGGAATGTGCTCTAAATCTAGATGCATGCAACATTGATTTACCGTCTACTGTTTTATTATTATCAGCAGTCAAAATTAAAAAAAAATAGTTTTCCGCATTTTATCGTGATAAAAAGTTGGTTCTTCAGACATTCCCAATCTCTTTAGTTATCTTCTATGGTTTTTTTTTTTGAAGATTGGTATCACCGCAGCGAGTTTTAGTATTTCGGGAAATTGACCTACTTTTACAGATAAGTTGATTCTATTCTAAACCGTACTTAACACATACACGAGGAATTGAAAAATTAAATTCTTTTTCATTGCTTTCGACCTCGATCATTTTTACGAATTTACGATCGCAACCGTTCAATTCATCGCGATCATCCCAAAATTATATCTAGGGCTTTATGAAACTACATAATTATTTTAAAAATAGCAAACGTTTTTATGGTAAAGGAAAGTTGAGAAATTAAGTGTAGTGAAGTATGTCACGCAAGTTGGATGTAAACGCACTAACTCGAAAACCACATTTACCTATCAGGATTATTTCTGCACCACCTTTCTTGACATATTAATGCACAGAACTGGAAAGGCCTGTGCCAAGGTTGGCCGCTTTTTCTATACATGTGTTTTAAATTTTTAATCGCTTTACCAGCAATAGACTTTAGACAGTAACATAACTACGCTATCAGAGTGGTGTAGTGGCACAGTCATGAACGGTCGAACCTAAAGTCTAAAAGCTTTATAATTGTGGAAAGAGACGAATGCAAATGGCAATCCCTTACCACCTTCAAATCTGAGATGGTACATTATAGGCACTCTTTGCACCATTTGCAATCTCCGCTAACGGCATTGATGTAACTCCGACTCGATTTTAAACCGATATTTCCGTTTAGGTTCTACAATAACTAGTTCCCGTCTCGTTGGTTCAGTTTATTCGAAGTGTTCGCACATATTGCGCAGTCATGTATATAACATAATATATTATAAAACAGCAATACCGCATTGAAATCACTGTTTTAACAAATTACGAATACTAAATGTGTCTTAAGGAGTTAACAGTGTACGGAAGTATCAATAAAGGTCTTGCACTGAAAGTCTCATTTGGTTTTTACATTATTTCTGTGGATGCCACTAACACAATACTTCAAAAGGGAAGAACAGCTTTATATTGTTTATGCATGATCTTCTCATGGACAGAAAATTTCATAACTGTGTCAGAACAATTGCCTTAAAGTATTTACTTTCTGTACTTTAGCCTCAAATCCTAGCATTTTCACGAGTCACGCAAGTTAAATTCGTAATTTAGTGGTAATGTTATCAATACTCATTTCTATAAGAATTTTATTTCTGCGTGGTCCATTTCAAATATTAACGCTTCACCGTAGTTAAAATTGCCGACTCAGGTTTATGTTGGCGTATGTTATACATCAAGTTTTGTTCCTGTTTGGGTGACGCAATCCATTTTTACTCGCAGGGTGCATTATCACCGTCTTTCTCAGAATTCTTGTTGTACAAGCAAGCCTTAAAACTTTCCGCATAGGTCGCTTATGAACACTGCAGTACAGGCATATTCATTAAATTCCTTTTATAAATTCACTCTTTGTTCTCTTTTGCGAGCAATGCAGTTCCAACATTTTGTTGTAAATTTCCGCACAGCTCTTTTTTTTTAATTAAGCTAGACCAGGAAGGAGAGTAGTCACCCGCTTGCGTCAACGTCAGTTGCATTCCGAGTCCGTGGCTTAAGCGAGAATTCTTACCGGTTCCTGAACTAACGGGTGTTCATAAACAGTCGTCATCCCAGTTGCTTTGAAAAACAAAATGTTATGTCTTTGATTAATTCGTGCAACACAATGAAACGTCATTGAGTACTGTCATAGCGCATTTTTTTCTCAATTTTAATAGACATACGTTTCTGAAGTCAAAACCTACTGGGATGACGACTGTTTATGAACACCCGTTAGAACAGACGTATGTGATTTGCCACCCCCCCCCCCCCTGATCCCATCGCCTTGCGATCAGGAGGAGCCTTGTAATTCCGCTTCAAGTAATGTGTATTCCGCAAATTGTGCCTTTTGAAGGAATAAGAACTGTTTCGCTTATGTAGAAATCGTCGTTGTTTTTCGTGTTGTGAACTTTCCGTTTGGGGTGCAAGTGTAACAAAGTTAGCAGGATCAAAGTCCATTAGCGTCAAGGGTTGCAAGGCCCTTGAATTATCGCAACTGCGGATCATTTAACGGGCTCTAATAGTTATTAAGGTACCAAGGGGCATTATGAGTAAAATAAGAGCCCAAGATTGTTAGTGTACTAACCGAGGGCCTTTGGCCCGAGGTGTGTACAACAATCGCGGGCTCTTAGCTCATAATGCCTGTGGTGCCTTCAAGGTTTTATGTCCTACCAATTTTCTTACCTAATTCATATTCATATTCAGTTCATATAATTACTATGCTATGGTATTTAAGATTGATCTAGTTAGCTGATCTAAGTTAGATTTGTGACATTAGAAGAGCTGTCATTAATTTTCATTGTGACAGTGGTGCATAATTTTTGAAATAACGGTTGTATCCATGGAAACAAATACTGTTAATTTTTCATAATAACCCTAGTGTGCTTATGAAGAAAATAATTGCCCTGGAGCGTTATTTTGTATCTAAGATACCTTAAAATAGAGTCATTAATTTTAATTAATGTACTGGTAGGACAAAAATATGTGTTGTTTAGATCTCGCACGTTGTCCCGTGGTTCCTGTACTGGAATTGTTCGGCGTCTTTTTTGCCCTTCCAGGGATTCTAATTAATCTTGCCAACTCTGGTTGTTGCCAACATCATCGAGCCTGTGTGCAGCAACACGTCAACTCTTGTGATTTCCGCTATCGTTCGTTTCTTCAGGCAGCTTCCGGCATCTTCAAGGCAGTTTGTTTGGAAAGGCGATTACATACAGTGCCGCACGTAAATGTACAGTCAGCTGATCTTCTTCAGGTAACAAATGTAAATTACTTTTATAGTGTAATACGTAAAGTGAACTCTCGTCGGGTGTTGAACAATTCAGCGCATTTATTGTTGTAACAATGTTATTTGCTGTTGCTAAATTTATTGAATTTCCGTCGTATTTCTTTGTTTGTTTAACTTATTATTATATATAACTTCTGGTTGGGTTAGTTCCCCTTTCTGCACTGCGGCCTAAAAGACCTATTGTGCACATCCCAGTGCTTCACCTAGCCTCACAGAGGTATTCCGATGTCCTCAAAAAAGCTTCCTAGTGAGTTTAGTGAGGTGTTTATCAGCAGTTCGGGTTCAATTGTTGTTTCCCCAAAGTGTTTATGTCGCAGAGTTATGAGTTCCTCGCACTCGCATATCCAGTGGATTGGAGTCTCGTCCTCCTCTTCACAGAATCTGCATTCTGTGTTTGTTGCCACTCCTATTGTGTGCATATGTTTGTTCATATAACAGTGTCCTGTAGTTATCCTTGTTATGTGTTTTATTTTCTCCCTTCCATTTTCCAGGAGTGCCAGTGTCGCTTTCTTGGACGGTTCCCCTATGAAGTTCCTAGAGTGCCTTGCTTTAGGGTAGTCGTGCCAGAATTTGCGATGTTTATCTCGTAACCAGCTTCTAGTTTGCTCCCTGATCATGCTATAAGCTATGTTACAGGTAGGCTCTGGTCCTATCAGCTGGGTAGTGCTGGCTGATTTTGCTAATTTGTCTGCTTTTTCGTTGCCTGTTATTCCTTGGTGACCTGGGACCCACAACAGACTCAGTTTGTTGTGTTCTCCCAGTTGAACCAGTTTTTTATGGCATTCATATACCAGTTCTGAGTTGAACTGGTTAGATGACAGCGCTTTTAAAGCTGCTTGGCTGTCCGTCAGGATGTGTATTCTCCTGCCTTTGTAGGATCTCTGCACCATTAATTGGGCGCAGGTTAGAATTGCTGTTACCTCGGTCTGGAATACTGTTGCATATTGTCCCAGGTTTATGCTTATTGCATTTCCTGGTCCCGTACCATAAATGCCCAGACCTGTTCCATTTTCTGTTCTTGATCCGTCTGTGTACCAGACTTCCCCCTTTAGTTTGGTTAAGACTTCTTCCTCGTTCCACTCTTCCCGCTCTGGAAGATATACTTCAAACGGTTTTTGGAACTGGTAGGATGTCTTTATTTTGTCGGACTTCATCTGCAGGATGAGGTTTTCACGTAATCGGTTAAAGATTTCGGTATGGTATCCTCGATGTCCAGGATAACGATCATACCCTTGTGTTTTCAGCCTATATGCCCCTAGTCTCGCTTCCGCCTCTACCCTTAGGTGTAATGGGGGAAGGTTCAGCAAGGCTTCTAACGCGGCTGTCGGGGTTGTTGACATTGCCCCCGTTATTCCAATACAGGCCATTCTTTGTATTTTGCTAATTAGGTTCTTATTTTTAATAATGCTTGCCTTGTGCCACCATACCAAGGATGCATAGGTTATCGTTGCTATAATGACTCTTGTGAAGAGCCAGTATACCATTTTTGGTGACAGTCCCCATGTTTTTCCAAACATTCTTCTGCAGGTCCAGAATGCTCTGCAGCCTTTGCTTGTAACATGTTCCATATGGTGTTTGAATGTCAATTTGGTGTCTAAAATCACACCCAAATATTTGACCTTCTCCACCATCTGTAGTTCTTTTCCGTATAGTTTTAGTTTCCTATACTTGTTTTTCTTCCTTCTTGTGATTGACAGAAGCGAGGTCTTTTCCGGGTTGACCGATAGTCCCTTGGCTTCACACCATCTTTCCACAATGTTGAGGGCCAATTGCATTCTTTCGAATACTACGCCCTCAAATTTTCCGTGTATGTAGATGGTGATGTCGTCAGCGTAGCCCTGTGTGTATAAGCCCCTCTCCTCTAGTTCCCGTAGAAGGCCATCCACCACGAGGTTCCACAGTAGAGGTGACAATACCCCTCCTTGTGGGCACCCTCTGGTTACCGACACTTTCACGGTTGTCTTATGAAGAGAAGTGGTTATGACTCTGCTTTTAAGCATGTTTAGTATCCATCTGCTCAGGGTGTCGTTTATTCCCCTGCTATTCAAGGCTAGATGAATTGAGTCGAACGAGGTGTTGTCAAAAGCACCTTCGATGTCCAGAAAGGCTCCTAGGCCAAAGTCTTTGGATTGTATAGTTTTTTCCCCCTTGCTGACTAGTTCGTGTATAGCCAGTTCGCAGGATTTTCCTGATTGGTAGGCATATTGGTATCTATGTAATGGAGAAATCACCAGTACTTCGTCCCTTATATACCTGTCAATTAACTTTTCTAGCGTCTTCAGAATGAATGACGTCAGACTTATTGGTCGGTAAGATTTTGCCTGGGCATAGCTTTCCTTTCCCGGCTTTGGTATAAATACCACTCTCACCTTTCTCCAGCTTGCTGGTATGTAGCCTAGGGCCAGACTTGCCCTTAGCATTTCACATAGACGGGTGGATAGTTCACCCCAGCCCTGAGTGAGTAGAGCTGGGTAGATCCCGTCTCCACCTGGAGCTTTAAATGGTTCAAAACTGTGTAATGCCCATTTAAGTTTTGTTATGTTTATCACTTGATGTGCTGTCTTCCAGTTCTCTTGTGTGGCCCTGCGTAAAGGTATTTCTACACCGTGATCACTGGTATTATCTTCTTGTAATAGTATACTGCCTGGGAAGTGTGCCTGTAGTAAAACTGCCAGTGTTTCTTTCCCAGTTTCCGTGTATCCTCCTTCAGGTTTTTTTAGTGTTCCCACTATCTGTGGTCTATCTTTCGCTAGCGCTTTTTGGAGTTTTGCACATTCTGGTGTCTTGTCGATTCCCTTGCAGTACTCCCTCCATGAGGATCGTTTTGCTTTCCTCACTTCGTTATTGTATTTTGTAAGGACTTCTTTATAAGGTTCCCACTTCCCTGTCCTTTTTGCTTTGTTAAATAGCCTTCTTGTCTCCACCCGCAGCTCTGAAAGTCGACCGTTCCACCATGGAACATCTCTGGTTGACCTTCTGGAAGTTGCAGTACAACTCGATTCGAAGGCATTTATCAGTGATTCAGCGATGGCATCTGCCATTGTTTCTAATTCAACAGTATTACTGGCCCTGGAGGGGCAATCCCGTAGTGCCTGCTTAAGGTTCTCTTTATATGACCCCAGTTGCAGTTTCTGGGATTCCTGTACTCCAGGTCGGTTAGCACTGGTGTTTTGATGTCAAATCTGATGTATCTGTGGTCCGAGAGCGATGGCTCTTCAGATACATACCATTTTTCTACCATGTTTGCCATAGCTGTAGTGGCTATAGTTATATCAATGACCTCCATTCTAACACTAGTTAGAAATGTGGGTTCATTGCCTAGATTCATTGTCAAGAGCCTATTTTCTAAAAAGAAATCAAGGAGTGACTCACCTCTGGGGTTGGTGTTATTGCTTCCCCACGCTATGTGGTGAGCGTTTGCATCACATCCTAGTAGTAGCTGCAGATTCGCCCCTCTGCAGTGTCCTACTAGCTTCCTCATCTCAGAAGTGGGTGGATCTCCTGGCTGGTCATATGGGAGGTATACGGATCCGATAATGATCTCCCTCTCGTTCCCTTCCATAGCCATTTTGGTTTTGACTGCCACAAGATCCCTACAAGAAAGGTCTCTTAATGTGATCAGATTCAAATTTGATTTAGCAAGTATGCAGGTTCTAGGCATGACTTCATCGGAGCTGTGCAGAGTCCAGCCCTTGGTCATCCCTAGTCCCATTATTTTATTACCCTTAATCCAAGGTTCTTGAATTAATATAATATCAATATTATTTTTGATGGCATAAGCCTGTAAGACCGCTGATGCGTTCTTACAATGGTGTATATTTACCTGTAGCAGTTTCAGCGCCATTGTAGCTTCTACTTAGGTTTTTGGGCTTAAGGAGAGGGAGGTTCCTTAGACCCTCCCCCTTCTTTCACCTGGGGGGGTTCTGAAGTCCCTTCCGCCTGTGGTTCTTCTGCAGGTAGAGGTTCCCGAGGCCCCTCTACCTCCATTTCCTCTGGCGATTGCGAGAGTGGAGGTTCCAAAGATCCCTCCACTTCCATTGCCTGAGAAGGTCCTTCTTCTTCTGTCTGCCCTTCTTTCTTCTCGCCTTCCTCCTTCTTCTTACCCAGTTTCTTAAAAGATACCCGGGAGAAGTTTAGGAAGGGCCTATAGTCAACGTCCTGTAGCTGAGTCCAGGACTGTTCTGACATGGCGATGACTACCTGCTGTCCCTTGGGGTCCGGCTTGGAGTCCGTCACCTGCCAGGTCTTTGTGCAAAGACCTTTGTTCTGTTTCTGCAGCCTGTGCAGAATGGTTTTGGCTTCCAGTACTGGTCCTGGAATCCATGCTAGGGTGTATACTGGTTTGGGAACGTCCTTGGCCTCCCTGAGTACTAGTTTCGCTCCCTCCCATGGTATACAGCCTTTTATTGTTATCTCCAGCCACGTTCTGGTTTCGAGGTCCGCGCAGGTCACATTAAGTCTTCCCCTGCCGTGGCGTACCTCAAGAAATCTCGGGTGGGGTACATTCCCCCCATCTTCGATTTCATAAATTTTTTCGAGCAGGTAGGTTCTAATCAACCCTGCCTGCTCGACATTTAAGGTCTCATCTGGGTAACCGTCTGGCAGAATTACCATTTTTTCCCCAGTGATGGCCTCTTTGCAGCTACCCTTAACAAAACTAAACATGAAACAAAGAATTATATCTTAATTACGAGGAAAATTTTATTTGTTGGATAATGATAAATTCTTCAAAAGTATTAATCTACATTTCTAATTTTAGTCGTGACTAATTTTTAATAATTCTTTCCATATTGTTCCAGGATGAGTTTTCAAGCCGAGGTGAATACTGCAAAAATGGTGAAGAATCTCCACCTGCAACTTTTTATCCACGTGATGAATTAGTATGCAGTGCTGTTGTAGCATCTTTTAGTCCCATATTTCTTATTTCTCTCATATTTCTTGCCAAAGGAATTAGTTGACTATTAACATAAGCTGCTCTATTACTGTCTGCCATTCCAATTTATTCTCTTTGGTCATACTTTATGTATCAGAGAATGGTGACAATAATTTACATTCAGTATGTTAAATATTCCATCGAAGTATGTATACCTATTTTGTCTTAGTTAATGCGTGACCCTACGCAAGTATAAATAGAATTTAAAGTGTATAATATAAAATCTTGAAATCTGTTCGTTTAACTGTATGTTAATCCAGTGGATCATTGAAGTAAAAGTAGATAATCATATATTACACTTTAAATTCTGTATCCACATTGTTGCCAGTATATCTGTTAAACGTGTGTTTGTTTATTGAATAAGTAGAATTACCTAGAAATTAATTCCAACTGTAATGTTGCTCAAAATTCCATACGAAACTACATATATTGGGTAATTAATGATTATCTATGCCGCTTATGTGAATTTTTAGTTAATAATTCTGACATTAGTAATGATTATTTTGATCGGTAGTGATAACTATAAAACACATCAAAGATGGTGATGTGATGTATCCTCACAGTATACAAAAAAATATGTTTTGCAAGTGGCTTAGATTTTCTAATCATCAAATATATTTAGTATTAATTCAAAAATTTTAGGAAAATTTGTTTTCGTATATTTTTGCCTTAGTTTTTAATTCGCTTAAGTAATTAAACTACTCTTCAGATTTCAAGATTGTAAAATACCTAAGTATAAAATTCTCAGATCAAAGTTGTACCAATTTTTAAAGCATATTCAGCCTTATTACAACTTATAAATTATTCTGTATGGATATGGCTATAAATAAGTAGTTGTAATAGGGTAGTCTTCAAACATTAGGATCTATTCCTAGTTACGTGAAAGATTTACTAACCAACTCCAGCGCCTTGTCAAAAAACTGTGATACTAAATTTTGTGAATCTCTGGAGTACATACAACACTCCGTGTAATAAAATCATCGAAATCTGAATTGCGTCCAGTTCACACTTCTCAGATTTCACATTTGGTATATACGAAACCAACAATTTTATCAAAAATATTTTTGATTCATCAGACTACCTTCGCAGGTAAGGCATCTATATTAATAATTCACTATATATTAAAAGTACAGACATTTTCTGAACATTATATATACCTATATTTAAATTTTCCTTAAATTGTCAGAAATTTGAATAAAAGGAAAGTGTAAACCTTCTTATGAATGACTAAATTATAAAGTTTATAAAGTCGCTTGGGCTTTTCAGTCTGCTTGAGAAACTTACAACAAATAATGATTGGAGATTAAGTAAATATTATTTATCTCTTCTAATATGCGAGTATTTGAAATTTATGTTAGGTGTTTTAGATTATTGTATATTAATACACACCAGCTCAGACCAAGATCGTTTAGATTAAATTAATAGTGATGTGTCTGTAGTAGTCCTTGTGCGTTTTAGTTTCTGTATTGTAAGGCTGTGGAAATATTTAATTTTAAGTACTAATAAATATATTTTTCTGTATCAGGCATCAATTTTTATCCTTGTCGTAGTGAATTATATTGTATTACACTGTACAATTTTTATCCCAGTATTAACTTAAATGTATGGTAAATGTGTATAAACAATTCTAGTGAAACAAATCTAGCTGTTTTATGTTTTATTATTGTAAGAAATATGAAATTACAATAAAATTTTATTAAAATGGTATAGGTACCATTTAATGAAGTCCTACTTATTCTATTTCCCCATTCGCTCTTGCCAACTATCAGTTGACTGTGATATAAAAACATCTTGTTGATAATAATGTGAGCAAATAACCCCGGCACCACTCATACTGTTGTGTACCCCTACATGCAGCTTTGGCGACCATTACTTGGTTGCTAAATGTAAATAAACAGTTTGGTTTTTTACTCCATCACATACAGACATGTGATGTATGTATGTATCTATGTATTATCAGTAACCTCATTTACCTTGCGGTGTAGAGGCTGGTGCTTTATGCGCTGGCATCTGGCGGTACAATGCTCAACTTGCCCCGGATTCTGGATACAGAGTTGGAGCTCGCCAATGATGCTTGCGCAGCAACTATTGTATGAGATGTGTGTCTTGGTGATGTGTTGACCTTGTTACTCTATCTCTTAGGTCTGTGGTTCTGAGTAGAGCACAGTTAATTTGGTGCCCAACTGTGAATGGTCTCACCGAGCTCGATTCCAATCGCCAAGGCTACGGAAAACTTCCGACCCCCACGGGATTCGAACCGAGGACTTGCTTAATGCAAGCCTGGCGCTTACCCAACTGCACCACGCGGCTTCTGCACAGACATGTGATTCATTTCCTAAATTAAATGTAAATATAACGAAGACTCGCAAGCCGTTATAATTTGGTGACCCCGACGTCCAACAACTAGACATCCATCTGAACAACTCCCCTCTTTTTGAACCAACACAAGCAACAAGCAGCAGACCTGAATTATCACAAGCAACCCCAGACCTATCCTAATTCAACCCACTTCAAAGCAACAGCAACCAGGTCTACCTGGTCTACCTTTGAACCCATTCCTTCAGGATCTCCTGCAACATGCGACCTGTCATACAAAGGTAAGCTCCCTTGTCACTTGTATGTGTGCGTGTGTGTTGAACATTGGTGGCTGCATCCGTGGTGTAGTTCGGTGGTTGGAGATAACTTTATAATATTTTAACCGGCCCGGCTTCATCCGCGGTGGTAGTTTAGCCGTCGATTCACGTGCGTATGTGTGATTGGTGGTAAATTCGTTTGGCTTACGCTTCCTTTTTGTCAAAAGCGCTTTAGCTCGGGGAATGATGACCAATTTATAATAGTTGAATCATTTCCTGGCTAACCTTTTGATGTTTTTTACTATTTGTCTAACATTTGTTTGTTGCAGGTTCTAGTTTTTTGCCTTGTGCCGTCTTTTTTTTCTGATTTTTTCAGGTTACGCTTCACCTCCGCTGAGCTACCACAGGTTAATCAAATACTTAAGACCTTGAACTGTATTTATTTACCTTCATATTGTAACGAGCCCTAAGCATTGTTGAAAAGATCTATAGAGTTTTTGTAGCTAAATATAATTTCTTCAAAATTATATATAGCTTTTCTCCATAGCAAGTAAAAACTAATTATTTGGGGGGGGGGGGGTGATCTAGCGTACCGCTACATGCAGCCTTGGCGGCCATTACTTGCTTACTAAATGTAAATAAACAGTTTGGTTTTTTACTCCATCACATACAGACATGTGTTTTATTTCCTAAATTAAATGTAAATATAACGCACTCGCAAGCCGTTAAAGTACTTACAAAGGGAAGTTGCAGACAGCAATACTTGCAATGTTTCCTGAAAACAAACATTCATAATTGAAGCGCAATAAAGGCATTTACAGTAATAATATTAACGCCTAATTGCAGGCGATAATTGACAAGCATTCATGGATTTGTAATTTGAAAATTAACTTACTCGATCTTTACTTCACGAGTAAAAGTTTTTATATGTACAAACTCTTTCACATTCTAATTTCTTTCTGTTATTTGCACATCAGTAGAACAAGGGCAGCTTTTCCCCACTCCTTTTAATTGATTGACGGATTTCGCGGTTTTAATTTTAATTGACCTAATTAAATTGATCTAATTAAATGACCCAATTAATTTCACGGATTGCTCTAATTAATTTTGATATGTGCTATTGATTAAATTACGCATTAGCTTCTGATTAAATTACGCGGCGGCCATTTTTAATTTGCTTCTGGAATTACGCGGCCACCATTTTCACTTTTCGCGCGAATATTTGAATTTGAAATTTTTCAGATTTTTTTCTAAATTCCCTTTTTTTAATTTAAACTACCCGGGTGTCGGCCATCTTGGTTTTCTGCGTGCGCACTTCTCGCGGCTGTCGTTTTAATTTCAATTTTCGCTCAAATATTTGAATTTCAAACTGGTAAATCTCGCTCTCTTGTGCTCCTTGTCTCTCTCTTGCATTCACAGAATGGATGTTTAATTTTAAAAAATCTCTGACGAACTTGGATTTGAACGCTCTACGTCCGTGTTCACAAAATTAGGTGCAACCGTCAATACCTCAGCACCACGGCGACGCTGCAGATTTTATGTGTATAGCGGAAAGCCATATCGCTGTTCTAACGTCACGCGCACAGATTTTAGAACAAACTATTTTTTTCAAAAATATAAATTATAAGAATGGAATTGTGTAGCCTATTGTGATTAAAGGTTGCTACAATTTTTTAAAAATTGACTTTGTAACTCGTTTTCATGGAAATTATTCTTTTATTTTATAATTTGCGTGACGCGCATGAATGGATTATCGAGATTTCCATTGTCCCGGCCTACTATATAGCTGGAAATTTTCTCTCGTTAAATTTTGGCTGAAGAAACTACAATCTATGTGCTTGTTTAATTTTATATTTTATTAAATTATTTATAAAAACCGACGAAAGTTTGAAAGCCATATGAATATCGGGGCGCCTAATTTGTTTTTGTACAATTTGAAACCTTGAAATGCAGACTTTAACTTGATTGTTAGCACAGACAAAGGAATTTGCTGTGATATCACCGATCCTGCAGGGGGTCAGCTTGTCTGCACTCATACTTTACGTAAAGTGGAAATTTCTTATCTCACTCGCTCTTATTGACTGCTGTAACTTTATCCCTTGCGCTCGTTCAAAATGTCTGCTATTTTAATATGATTGAAGGTATTTCGCCATTCCTTCCTTTAATTTAGTCTATCTCTCTTGTACTCATTGGGTTTTGATTGTCTCGTCGTCGTCGTTCTATCTCAGTCGTACTCATTGACTGCTGTAACTTTATCTCTTGCACTCTCTCAAAATGTCTGTAGTTTTAATATGATTGAAGGTATTTCGTCATTCCTTCCAAGTATTTAAAAATATATATTAGACGTGTTTTAAAAAATATATGCATAAGCGTTTTGCGATTTTCTAACGATTTGGTTCATATGATTTTTGTCGCTTTTAAAATAAATAGACATTATTTTATTTCGTACTTGAGTTTTATAATTACGCTGTGCCATTTTTGGGATTTGATTACGTCACGCAGAAGTCGTCCGTCCGCGGCGTCCATTTTTGGGTTTGATTACTTTACGCGGAAGTCTTCCGCCTCACTCATCGCAGCTGCTCTCTCTCGCTCGCATTTATTTTTAAAAAAAGCTTTTTGCGCCGGCCCCAAGTCGGGGTTGAACCCTAGTTGTCACGAGATTGTCATATTTGGCTTTTATTTTATAAGTAAAGCGTCTTACTTACTTTGAAGCACACATTTTATAAAACGCACCAGTCAAATTTAAAATAAATCACTAGGTTTTGGCGAGGGTCGGCATCGAAATGACAATTTAATAATAATTTTCAAAGTACATTACTCTAACTTGTTGCAATTTTAGTAAGCTTTGAATAAAAACAGCACTTTCATTGAAAAATTTTCTGCCACAAGCATTTCGATAAACAAAATTTCAGTTACGTAAGCTTATTGTTCATTTTTATTAGGAAAATTAACTCAAAATTGAACAAAAATCGCGCAATTACAAAACATCTTACATAATTTTTTACAAAAATCGACACCATGTCACATAAATTATACAAAAACTGACATCATGTTACTTGAAATTATACAAAAACGTCATTTTTATTCAACACACGATGAAAATTGAACAAAAATCACGCAATTACACATCATCTCACATAAATTTTTACAAAAACCGACATCATGTCACATAAATTATACAAAAAATGAAATTTTAATTCAACGCACGATGAAAATTTAATAAAAATCACGCAAATACACATCATATCACATAAATTTTTACAAAAATCGACATCATGTTACATAAACTAAGCATAATTTTGCAAATGTTTTACACTTTTTTATAAAATGCATCGCTCAAAATTAAAAGAAATCGCAATTTCGTTAAAAAAATCTTCTGCCACAATCATTTCGATAAACAAAATTCAAAAATTCTTGTACTTTTGATGGAAATACATGTATGTTGACCTCAAATTAACATAAATTTGAATAAAAAACACGCAATTTCGTTGAAAAATGTTCTGTTCCACATCATCTCACTTAAATTTTTACAAAAACTGACATATCACATAAATTATACAAAAAATGACATTCTAATTCAACACACTCTGAAAATTTAATTAAAATCACGCAATTACACATCATCTCACATAAATTTTTACAAAAATCGACATCATGTTACATAAACTATGCATAATTTTGCAAATGTTTTACACTTTTTTATAAAATGCATCTCTCAAAATTAAAAGAAATCGCAATTTCGTTGAAAAAATCTTCTGCCACAATCATTTCGATAAACAAAATTCAAAAATTCTTGTACTTTTGATGGAAATAGATGTATGTTCACCACAGATTAACATAAATTTGAATAAAAAACACGCAATTTCGTTGAAAAATGTTCTGTTCCACATCATCTCACTTAAATTTTTACAAAAACTGACATATCACATAAATTATACAAAAAATAACATTTTAATTCAACACACTCTGAAAATTTAATAAAAATCACGCAATTACACATCATCTCACATAAATTTTTACAAAAATCGACATCATGTTACATAAACTATGCATAATTTTGCAAATGTTTTACACTTTTTTATAAACTGCATCTCTCAAAATTAAAAGAAATCGCAATTTCGTTGAAAAAATCTTCTGCCACAATCATTTCGATAAACAAAATTCAAAAATTCTTGTACTTTTGATGGAAATATATGTATGTTCACCACAGATTAACATAATTTTGATTTTGTAATTTTTGCAGATTCGTGAAAACACAAAGGCAGAGTAGAAATAAAAAACACAAAATCTCTGTAATAAACAAATATATTGTTCTTATTTCGTATAATGCTTAATAATATAAAAATAAATGTACAGCTGAATCTCTTATTGTCTAAAAATCCGCTAGCAATTTACAAAACTGTAGTTTGAGGTGTACAACATTTCAAATTAAAAAAGCTGCAAGTAATAAAATCAGAATTCGTTTACATGGGATCTTAGAACAAATTTCATTGTGGCATTGTAAAGTTTAAGGCGCTCCCAATCCAGAATTCCATTCGTATTTGATGTTGAAGACCTCTGCCTTAGAGGTGTTTTTCTAACGGCCCTTTTTTGGAAGTGCTTCCTAATCGACGTTTTTCTGACTGCACCTTTTTGATGTGGACTTGGATGAGTAGCTGGTGTTTTCAATTTATATTCTAAATCGGACTCGCAGTTATCAGTTTCCATTTCGGTTTTTCCTGTAGTGCCAGTCGGGGTTGGCTTCTTTTGCTGTTTAGGTTTAGCTAGCAGCACATGAGCAACGTTAAGGCCTTTGATGTAATCAGCAAACTGTAGACGTCCGGGTGGATTAATAGTTTTTCGAGGCCTCAGAGTGTCGTGAACTAAATTGACTATGTTAGACGCCGGTAAAATTTTACTCTTTATAGTAACGGTACCCTTGTGATCCCAGCTCACATCGGCACTCAAAATGCGTAGGAAAACTCCAGCTTTTTTCTTAAAAGCTTTCGGAAGTGTAGATAAAATAATAGCATTTGATAGGCTGTTACTACTCTTTGTAACACTTGGTTGTACTGCCCCCCATTTATCGTGATCAGTTAATTTAGACTTTAAAACTTTTTGCATTTCGTCATCAAGCTGAGATAATATATTTTTCTCCGCATTATCGCCAGACTTAAGGCGTTGGACAAATTCCGGCGATACAACCAACATCTTCCGCGCTTGGTCCATTTTAGTCGAAAAAGGAGCTCAACCGTTTGTTCTGGTAGAGCCGTCATGCATAAACTAACTGTTCGTGTTTTTTATTTCTACTCTGCCTTTGTTTTTTAACGAATCTGCAATAATTACAAAATCTAAAGCTAAAATATTAGTATTTGAAGTTATTTTACAGTTACAAAGTGTAAAATTTTAAAAAATCAATCTACGATTTCATAATGGTGCGATATAATTTAAAAAATGTGATTTCTTTTAATTTTGAGCGATACATTTTATAAAAAAGTGTAAAACATTTGCAAAATTATGCTTAGAAATAACTCTAAAACTGCTTTTACATCATTTTCGTTTTACAAAACGATTTATAACACGAATTGTGATAATTTTTTAAGTGAAATAATGTGGGATGGCGTATTTTTTATCGCTTATTGAATAAAAATGTCGTTTTTTGTATAATTTCAAGTGACATGATGTCAGTTTTTGTAAAATTTTAAGTGAAATGATGGTGTTAGAACATTTTTTCAACGAAATTGCGCGTTTTTATTCAAAATTATGTTAATCTGTGGTCAACATACATCTATTCCCATCAAAAGTACAAGAATTTTTGAATTTTGTTTATCGAAATGATTGTGGCAGAAGATTTTTTTAACGATTTTGCGATTTCTTTTAATTTTGAGAGATGCATTTTATAAAAAAGTGTAAAACATTTGCAAAATTATGCTTAGTTTATGTAACATGATGTCGATTTTTGTAAAAATTTATGTGAGATGATGTGTAATTGCGTGATTTTTATTAAATTTTCATCGTGCGTTGAATTAAAATTTCATTTTTTGTATAATTTTTGTGACATGATGTCGGTTTTTGTAAAAATTTATGTGAGATGATGTGTAATTGCGTGATTTTTATTAAATTTTCATCGTGCGTTGAATTAAAATTTCATTTTTTGTATAATTTTTGTGACATGATGTCGGTTTTTGTAAAAATTTATGTGAGATGATGTGTAATTGCGTAATTTTTATTAAATTTTGATCGTGCGTTGAATTAAAATTTCATTTTTTGTATAATTTTTGTGACATGATGTCGGTTTTTGTAAAAATGTATGTGAGATGATGTGTAATTGCGTGATTTTTGATCAATTTTTATCGTGTGTTGAATAAGCTTACTAAAATTGCAACAAGTTAGAGTAATGTACTTTGAAAATTATTATTAAATTGTCATTTCGATGCCGACCCTCGCCAAAACCTAGTGATTTATTTTAAATTTGACTGGTGCGTTTTATAAAAGGTGGGCTTCAAAGTAACTAAGACGCTTTACTTATAAAATAAAAGACAAACATGACAATCTCGTGACAACTAGGGTTCAAACCCGACTTGGGGCCGGCGCAAAAAGTTTTTTTTAAATTAAATAAATGCGAGCGAGAGAGAGCAGCTGCGATGAGTGAGGCGGAAGACTTCGGCGTGACGTAATCAAATCCAAAAATGGCACAGCGTAATTATAAAACTCAAGTACGAAATAAAATAATGTCTATTTATTTTAAAAGCCACAAAAATCATATGAACCAAATCGTTAGAAAATCGCAATACGCTTATGCATATATTTTTTAAAACACGTCTAATATATATTTTTAAATACTTGGACGGAATGACGAAATACCTTCAATCATATTAAAATTGCAGACATTCTGAACGAGTGCAAGAGGTAAAGTTACAGCAGTCAATAACAGCAAGTGAGATAGGAAATTTCCACTTTACGTAAAGTATGAGTGCAGACAAGCTGACCCCCTGCAGGATCGGTGATATCATAGCAAATTCCTTTACCTGTGCTAACAATCAAGTTAAAGTCTGCATTTCAAGGTTTCAAATTGTACAAAAACAAATTAGGCGCCCAGATATTCATATGGCTTTCAAACTTTCGTCGGTTTTTATAAATAATTTAATAAAATATAAAATTAAACAAGCACATAGATTGTAATTTCTTCAGCCAAAATTTAATGAGAGGAAATTTCCAGCTATATAGTAGGCCGGGACAATGGAAATCTCGATAATCCATTCATGCGCATCACGCAAATTATAAAATAAAAGAATAATTTCCATGAAAACGAGTTACAAAGTCAATTTTTAAAAAATTGTATCAACCTTTAATCACAATAGGCTACACAATTCCATTCTTATAATTTATATTTTTGAAAAAATAGTTTGTTCTAAAATCTGTGCGCGTGACGTCAGAACAGCGATATGGCTTTCCGCTATACACATAAAATCTGCAGCGTCGCCGTGGTGCTGAGGTATTGACGGTTGCACCTAATTTTGTGAACACGGACGTAGAGCGTTCAAATACAAGTCCGTCAGAGATTTTTTTAAATTAAACATCCATTCTGTGAATACAAGAGAGAGACAAGGAGCACAATAGAGCGAGATTTACCAGTTTGAAATTCAAATATTTGAGCGAAAATTGAAATTAAAACGACAGCCGCGAGAAGTGCGCACGCAGAAAACCAAGATGGCCGACACCCGGGAAGTTTAAATTCAAAAAAGAGAACTTAGAAAAAAATCTGAAAAAATTCAAATTCAAATATTCGCGCGAAAAGTGAAAATGGTGGCCGCGTAATTCCAGAAGCAAATTAAAAATGGCCGCCGCGTAATTTAATCAGAAGCTAATGCGTAATTTAATCAGTAGCTCATACCAAAATTAATTAGAGCAATCCGCGAATTTAATTGGGTCATTTAATTAGATCAATTTAATTAGGTCAATTAAAATTAAAACCGCGAAATCCGCGAATAAATCCGCGAATTAAACCGCGAATCCGCGAATCAATTAAAAGGAGTGGAGGAAAGCTGCCCTTGTTCTACTCACTTCATATCAACTCGCACTTTCTTTGTCCAGGTTTTGAGCAACCCTCAAATTTTAGATGTTTGTAAGACTTTTTTTAGGGGCGGCAAATGTTGGGTAAAAACAATCCTAAATAAAATATGCTCATGGTTTATGGGTAATTTGAAAATTCCAATAGACGGTGAATGTGGATTGTCACCGATGTGGATTTACATCTTACTGAAACTACCACCGACTAGGTTTTACCAATCTTAAGAATATTATTGACAAAGATGTGAAATGCAACCGAACTAAAATACTACAAACTTGATATACCACTGACTTTGATTACCACCAATGTGGATTTAAATCCGACTGGAGCAACCACCACCTGGGTTTACTGCCGAACACACATCTTTTTTATCTTATTCTCGAGATACAATGTTTACATCCACCTGGTGGGACACACTCCACATTGATTCATTTTCCGACTTACCTTTCGGAATCCGGTCCTCTTAAGCAATAGTGGACAGGTTGGTGTTAATGGCTCTCAATTAAATTCAAATATATTTGGAATTAGTGAAAAATAAAGCAGAGTGCAGATTGAGTAAGGTTTTAGAAAATGAAGGAAGGCTAGATATCAACAAAATTAAGGTAGGATTAAGAGATAAGAAACATAAAATGGAAATATTAACCTAGTAAGCACTGATAAGAGAGCGGCCTCCGACGGGACGATCGGGGCTGGTCTCTTTGCTCAGTGCTAAATAAGAGGTAAGCTGGAATAGCGTGGTCACGTTCAACAGTAAATATAAAACAGGTGCGTACTCAAAAATGTATACGCGTTAACATCACGTTATAAAAATTACAAGAGTAATTAAATAATATAAACACCAGAACGCATTTAAGACTTACTTACTTAAATAAAAGAAAAGAACGATTGGAAATAAAATTAAATACAATATACCTGGAATTAAAATAACCTACTAAAAGAGCCAATCACCAAGTAAAGAAAAAAATGGAACAGCAAAAGAAGAAAATAGAGATGTTGGAAATGGAAATAAGAAAAAGGAAAATAAATATGCTTGGAATCAAGAAAACACCAGAAGAAAATGAACTAAAATTAAAAGAGAGGTTAAGGTAGGTAAATGTAAGGGTAGGTTTAACTATATCAATGGAAGACAAAGTGACGGATATTAAGAGAATTGGGAAACAGCAACAATAATTAAAAATTTGTCCAATTCTAATAGAATTAAAGAATTGGACAAAAAACTAGAAATCCTAAGGGCAACCAAAAAATTAAACGGGACAAAAATATACATAGCAAACTATTCTAAAGAAATGCAGGAGAAAAAAGAGTATTAAGAGAATACATGAAAGAAATTAAGAATAAGGTGCACCAAATTGTAGTGAGAAATGACAAGACGAGTTCTCACTGGAGCAACTACAGGCAATAGAATTAACGGTACAGAGTAAGGAAGAAGAAGAAACAGGGCAGAACCAAAAATTAGTTGAGCAAATATATACAGTCTGTTCTATAAAAAGGGCCCCGCCTTCTAGCTACTTTATTATTTATTTTAGACCCAATAAACCTTATATCAAATCAAATGGCACATAAAAACCTACATTTTAACACTATCAAAAATTTTTTATCTTCAATTGTTTCAGAGTGGTGACGTCACGTGCAATTTTTTTAAATGACACGGTATTTATTTTTTGACATTTTCTGGTAGAGGTTTTTTTATCTTTTCAACAATATAAATATTTCATGCACTTGCATAAAAAAAAATTCTTGAAAAATTACAAAACTTTTTCACAGTGGGAGGCCATGATACAAAACTGTAAACAAAAGTGTAACTCAGAAAAACAAAACAAATAGTAGCCAAACGCTTTAACTGTCAGATTTCATCTAAAGCGTTTGGTATATTTGTTTTGTTTTTCTGAGTTACACTTTTGTTTACAGTTTTGTATGTGGCCTCCCACTCGATGAAAAAAGTTTTGTAATTTTTCACGAAATTTTTTCTTATGCAAGGGCATGAAATATTTATATTGTTGAAAAGAGAAAAAAAACCTCTACCAGAAAATGTCAAAAAATATATAAGTGTCATTTAAAAAAATTGCACGTGACGTCACCACTCTGAAACAATTGAAGATAAAACATTTTGATAGTGTTAAAATGTAGGTTTTTATGTGCCATTTGATTTGATATAAGGTTTATTGGGTCTAAAATAAATAATAAAGTAGCTAGAAGGCGGGGCCTTTTTTATAGAACAGACGGTATATATACATTAGCACTGTAGGCCTAGCAGGCACATGGCTTGATTTATTGTCTTTTTCCACACTTTCCACTTCTTAACCTCACACTTATCTATATCCTCCAGGACTTCTTTTTTCCATCTTGCTCTCGGCCTTCCTTTTCGTTTCTTCCCTCCGATGTTGCTTTGTAATATCCGGTTTGGAATCCTACCGGCATCCATTATTGATATATGGCCCAGCCATCTCAGCCTTTGTTCTTTAACTGTTGCTACTATGTCTGGATCTTTGTAGAGTTCTTGTAGTTCCTTGTTGGTTCTCCTGTCCCATTTCTGTTGTACCTTTTTGCCGCCAAATATCTTCCTGAGTATCTTCCTCTCCGACACTCCTAGCATCTTAATTTCCGCCGTTCCTAGTGTCCATACCTCACTTGCATAAGTTACTATTGGTCTAATTATAGTTTTATAGATCTTCATTTTGAGGCCCCTTGATATATTTTTATTATATATGCACCCTCTGAATGCCTGGATTCCACGGTTCCCAGCCATTATTCTTCTTTGTATTTCCTTCCTTATGTCTGGTGTTCTGTAAAATTCCGTACCTAGGTATGTGAATGCATCTACCTCTTTGAAACTGTACACTTTTCCTTCAGTTGTCCTTATTGTTAGTCTACTTGAGCTGTCATACTGTTTTTCGGTTCATGTTATGTATTTGGTCTTGCCTTCATTGATATTCAGTCCCATTTCTCGTGCTACTTCGTCCATTCTCAGTATTATGGTTTTTAACTCTATTTTACTTCTTGCTAGTATTGCCAGATCATCGGCAAATGCCAAGCACTGGTGTTTGTTGTGATATACCAGACCTGATCTGTTTATTTTGGCTTTTCTGATTATATACTCTAGCGCGCAGTTAAACAATATTGAGGAGAAGGGGTCGCCTTGCCTTAATTCTTCGTGAACTTCAAACTGTCCTGATAATTTGTTTCCTACTCTACTATGTTTTTGTTTGTTTCAAGGTTAGTTTTATTAGTCTCAGCTGTTTTCCATTTACACCTAGCGCTTCCAATGCGTTATGTAGTTTTTTCGTATTAATCTATCGAACCCTTGTTTGTAATCTATAAAGACTAGATACGTTTCCTTTTTGTACTCGTAGCTTTCGGCTTGTATTTCCCTTAATGCGAATATTTGGTCTACTACCTACCTGCCCTTTCTGAAACCACACTGGTATTCGCCTATCTCCTTCTCCACTTTTATTTTTAGCTTATTTTTTAGGTGGGTGGCTTAGATTTTGTACGCCACAATGCGATATCTCTGTAGTTGCCACATTCGGTTTTGTTTCCTTTCTTGTAGATCGGTAGTAGTATCGCTTCGTTCCACTGTTGCGGTAATTTTTCCTGGGTCCATATCTCTCCAATTAGGTACCAAAGCCCTCTCACTAAATGTTGACCTCCATATTTATAATAGCTCCGCATGTAGCTTATTGTTTCCTGGGCACTTATTATTTTTGAGTTGTTTTATTATTTCTTGGTTCTCTTCTCGCGTTGGTCGTTCTTCATTGCCAGTTTCGGACGGATCTTCTCTGTCTTTTTCTTCGTCCACTTCTTTGTCGATAGTTGTGCTTGTATTCAACAGTTCGATGAAGTAGACCTTCCAGAGTTGTAGTGCATCTTCTTCTTCTCCCACTAGTTCACCATTTTTGTTTTTGTGAAATATTGGCTTTGCTTGGTATCCTTTTTTTTGTTTTCAGCTCTTGATACAGGCTTCTTATTTCATTGCTTCTGTATTTATTTTCTAGAGTGTTCACTAGTTCTTCTTTGTGTTTCCACTTTTCCTCTCTCAAGATTTTTTTACATTTTCTCTTTTGTTTTAGGTAATCTTGCTTTATTTGGTCTGAATTTGTTCGTAGCATTTTGAGTCTTGTGGTGTTCCTTTACCGTATTTCTTCTTCGCACTCTGCATCGAACCATTTTTTGTTTTTCTTTCCCCTTGCTTCAGCGTTTTTGCTTGCATTCTGTTCTATTGCGTTTCTCAGCTCTGTCCACAGTTGTTCTATGTTGAGCAAATACAAATACCAAATAAAATGAATGACATGAAGCCAAAAATCTCCAGCAAACCAAAATAAGGAAGATTATATCTTGCAAGAGAACTGCTAAGGATCACTCAAACAAAAAAATAAAATACTTCCTTCGTCTTTTAGACGAGGGAAGTAAAAACTAATGGCACATAGCAAAGTACGGAAAATAGAAATGACAAAAGCGAATAAAAAGGACGAATATAACGAGAAAAGGACAAGTGGCAAAGGAATTGGAAAACAGATATACCAAGAAAACCATCTGGGTAACAATAAAATGGTAATAAGGATATGGAATACAACCTCAATAACAGGGAAGGAGATTGAAGTAATAGAATAAATAGATGAATATGGAATCGAAATACTAGGAATAAGTGAAACTAAGAAGAAAGGAAATGGAATAGTAAAACTGATTCAGATGCACCGATGGGAGAAAGGTCAAAGGAGGGAGTAGGGATCATTGTAAGTGAAGAAATTAATCAAAGGGTCATCAAATATGAAGCAATCACTTCCAAAATATTAATATTACATATACAAATAGCTGAAAGAATAGTAATGCTGCAAATCTATGCATCAATAAAAGGAAGTGAAGAAGAGAAAATAATAGACTTCTACAACGAATTACAGAACATACTGGATGAAGTAAGAGAAGATACTGGTAAAATAATGGGTGATTGGAACTCCAGAATAGGAAGAGACGTGAATAGAGGCTTGGGAAGCATGGGTGGATATAGAGAGGAAAAATTAAACAAAAATGGGGTTAAAATGATAAGAGTTCTGTCAAACAAACGCTTTACTGATAGGAAACACATTCTGGTACCAAAAGTTAGAGGATACTTTTGTAGTAGAGGAAAGAAATGCGAAGACTATATAACATACACACCGGAATTAAGACAAAGTTTACAACAAATCGAAACAGAAAAGAATGCAGAACTAGGAACAAACCATAGACTAGTGAGAGGAATATGAAAAGTACAGAAAGAAAAGAAAGAAGAAGAAACTAAATTTACAAAAGCAGCAATAAGTAAACTAAAAGATGAAGATAAATACATAATCTGTAACGCTTTATACAGTTTACACAGTATCGGGGTGCCGGACGCACCGAGCCGCTGAGGGTATGTGCATTTTTAAACATTACGCCCGCTCTACAGATGTTCATCCATCCAAGTACTGACCAAGCAGACTGGAGCTTAACTTTTGCAAGTGCCGTGAAATGTGCAACACCACTCAGCCGTACTACCAGCAAGATGAAGATAATAAGAGGAAATACCAAAAGGAGACTGATGACGAACTACATAAACTAAAAACAGAAAAAAATGGAGTGGACTTTCGAAGACAGATGGAAAGCATTTAAAGAAAGATTATTATTATGAAGAAGCCGAGTGGGGCTGGGTGAGATCATTCACAGTTGGGTACCAAATTAACTGTGCTCTACTCAGAACCACAGACCTAAGAGATAGAGTAACAAGGTCAACACATCACCAAGACACACACTTCATACAATGGTTGCTGCGCAAGCACCAAAGGCGCGCTCCAACTCTGTATCCCGAATCCGGGGCAAGGTGAGCATTGTACCGCCAGATGCCAGTGCATAAAGCACCAGCCTCTACACCGCAAGGTAGTAAATGAGGTTACAGATTATACATACATACATTATTATTATTATTTATTAATAGAAACAAACAGACACAAAGCCTAATTACATGTTTCTTATACATATAAATTATTAAAGGTATACTTAGCTCATAACTTACTTATTAAATATCGATTAAAAATAATATACTAATAACTAGCAATATATTACACAGATAACAAATTTCAAATTGAAATCAAATCAGATGCAAGGGGGAAAAGAATTTTAAAAATCTTATAATTAAGATCTTAAGTTGATGGAATTTAATATCGTTCTCAAGCGGTTTACTGATGCTCCAAATAAATCAAAGTATTGGTAATATTTATTAATAATGGTGCACATATTAATAACAAGTGAAAGCAAACGGATATTAGTTCTCGCCAGCAAAATATAAAAAGAAAAAGTAGGTTGAATTTCGTGAGGGGGCACCCGAAAAGCAATTTCTGAAAGTAAATATATGATGATTAAAAATTTTATATGCAAAAATGATTATTATTGACGTTCTTCTATGGTGCAATGTTTGGATGTTAAATAGCTCACGTATTGGTTGATAATAGTGATGGTGTCCCACCCCTTTGAATAAGGGCGCACACGGCCGGGACTAGCTCAGATATCTTCGATAGATTGGTGGCGTGAGCAAGGAATAGGTTCAGATCCTTTCGGCTTCCACAAAAACTATTTCCAACATTAAAAAAAATTAGGGCGCCTGGTTGTCTTCACAACCGATACGAATTCAGCTAGTAAACCCACCACCTACCTTTGGCGCTTATGCTGTTGACATTTCAATCGTGCAGACGGGAACGTGGTAAAAAATATATTAATAAAACGATTTGTTAGCATGGGGACATTTACTCAATTAAATAAGTACTAGCAACAAGTGCAATACCACTGTAGCCTAATGGCTGATAATTGTCAAACAACTATACTAGATTATTGACTTAAATAATTTCATAAGGCAAGTAACCAATTTATGATAAGTGCAAAGGAATTAATTACAATAAAATCACAATTGTGCGGAACGCTACTCTGGCATTTGCGTCTGCACTAATAAGGAGTACATACAAATTCAGCAATTGAGATTAATTAGGATTCACGCAATAAGCGTCAATTGCAATTTTAAAAAATATGATCGCGTGCGTAACAGTTGTAAACACCTAAGGCCTTAAGTTAGCTGTTATTTTCTTTATGCGGCAATCCGCCAGTACGATAAAAACGCTGAATTAGGTTGTACTTACATAATACACAAGCAGGTCGCATCTTGGAGGTGTAGTGCGCCGCAATATCGTGATGGGAGAATCCTTGTAGATACTGATTGACCTCTGCACGTCTCATAAGTCGGACCTCGACGCCAGTTAATTTGAAGACATTATCGGGACCCCAATTTGTTAAAAGAAATTGCGCCGCAGGTGTCGCGATTTACGCTCTGCGAGTGCTTAGCCCCTTGTCTATTCTTTTGTTGGCACTTTGCTTGCCCTTCTTTTCCGCCTAAAGCTGGAGAACGGCGGTTTGCGGGTTATCACTAAAGTGATCTTTCATTAGTTAAATCTGTGCAGACTGCTTTGACTAGCATCATCCCTTGCGGCGCTGTCAATTAAAGCAAAAGCTGACTTCTTCGTCTGCTAGCAAAATCGAAACAGGAAAGCCCTCGCTAGGATCGACGCGTTCGAGCCAGGAAAACAAGCGGCTGTTATCGCCAACCACACGCTCCAACGAGATAATGGTAGTTTATACCTGCCTCATTTGGCATATATCGTGGTCCAAAAGTAGTTAATAATTATAAAACGCGCTCGTAAAACGGGACGTTACAATGGGCATAACCAGACAATGTTCATAACCGAATTATTTGCATTCGAATGATATTAATAACCGAATGATTATTTGAACAATCATTCGAATAAATTTTGGCTCTCGATTCGTTTCGATTTCGCCGGTTTGGCGGTTGGCGGTTCACCCTTTTCGCTTGCACATCATACCGGTATATTTTAGAATCCATAATTTATCTACGTTCAGCCTTCCGCGGTTCTAAGGACGCACACTTAAAATTTTAAACATCGAAATCCACTTCTTGTCCCACGTTCATGTCATATGACGACTGATGGGCATCGACTGCCCCGTATAAAAATTTAATATAAATCTGTTACGATATTGGAAAATATTATTTCGCTTTCTGTTTATCCCTTATTAGGCATAATCAACCGCATTTCGAAAGCAAAAATTTAAGCCGTTATAAATTAATACCAACACAGCTTCGGCAAATCTCATACTCAGCAGAGCGTTATCATTAATAGGAACGGCCCCATAAATTTAACTGGTTGACTGGGAGTCTCAAATGTGTTAATAACATCAACAAGCAGCCGCGAGCCTCACTTGGGTCAGTCAGTACAATCTGCCTTGTTTATGGTTATGAATGACGTATTATTTACATAATTTCGATTACTCGCAGGTCGCTGAGATACAGCACGTAGTACGTATCAGGTGAGGTTATTTTTCATTCGAATACTTGGAACGAAAACCGAGTTACAGTTATTTCAATAACCGGATAACCGGTTATTTTTCATTCGAATAAGCCCATCACTAGTTGATAAGACTCAGATTCAGGACCAACGCCTAATTTTTTATAATATAAAAGCTAGTAAATTTATTTTGTACCTTTTCAATATATTGCTGTAGATTTTGTGCATAAGGAGACCACACAGTACAATCGTATTCAAGATGAGATCTTACTAAGGCATTAAACAGCACGATCATAGGTTCAGTTTGACGAAATAGATATGTATTTCTAATTATAAACCCTAGATTCTTATTACAAATATTGACCGTTTTTTCAACGTGATGTTCAAAGTTAAAATCAGTTACAAAATAAACCCCAAGATCTTTAAAGTTGCTAATTCTTTGCAATACCGTATATGGGAAACCAGTAGAAATTTGTGGAATAACAAGAGTGAGCAATAACAGGAAAAGCACAAACTGGTGGAATAATCAAGTACAAGAGGAGATTCGTGAAAAGAAGAAGGCTTGGAAAAAATATATGCAGACTGGACTACAACAAGACAAGAAGGAATATATAAGTAGAAGAAATAAAGCAAATCAGGTAGTAAATGAAGCTAAACAAAAAAATCTGGTGTGATACACTCACACAACTTCCTTTTACAGTGATCTTATAATTAGTCAAAAATTTCATTTTTAATTTTTAACCATTTGTTAAAAATTTTCAAAAATTACAAATTCTACAAAAACGGTACAAAATCAAGTGTTAGTTGAAGAGACAAATTTTCTCTATAATTTTAAGGTGAATTCAAAAATGTAATAATATACCGAATGTTTTATTTAAAATAGGAGTTAATAAAAAAAAATAGAAAAAAAAAACAAAAGAAACCCACTTTAGAAGTATTCAACTGGAAAATCACCTATCTCACATCAATACACATTAAAAATGTAAGAAAAATGTAAAGTTTAAAAAAAATCGTTAGAGCCGTTTTTGAAAAAATCGAAAAAAACTGAAAAATCACCAGAGTAAACACCAACTTCCGGTTATGCGATTTTCTTCAAAAGCTTGCTGTCTCATCTACATAGTACACAAAACTTATATATGAAGTTTCAACGCCATACCTCTTTCCGTTTTTGAGATATTCTGTTCACAGACAGACACACAGACAGACACACAGACACACACACAGACAGACAGACCAATGAAAAAAACTATGTTTTTTGAGATCAGGGGACTCTAAAACGTGAAGATCCGTTGAAAACTCAATTTCGAATTTTTGGGGTGAATCCAATACTTCCTTTATAGTAAAAGAAAGTAAAAACTGGTAAGAATTTGGAAATGAGATTAATGAAGCATATAAGGTAAACAGTAGGATTTTTTGGACTAAGATAAGAAAGATGAGAGGAAGTCAACGAAAAGAAATCAGAGGAATCAGGGACAAGAATAAGCAGACCAGAATAGACAAAAAAGAAATACTTGAAACAGGGAGAGAATACTTTGAGCAGAAGTTTGGACAGCATGAAGATAATGAAGAAGTGGAGATTAATGAAGAACAACAGTGAGGTGGAACAAAGCAAACAGGAAGTATAGCAAGAGGGGAAGTGGAAGAATCACTGAGAAAGATAAGAAGAGGGAAAGCATGCGGAGAAGACAAATTGGAACCAGAAATGATAAAATGGATGGGAACAAAGAGTATGGAATGGCTATGGAAAATTTGCAGAGAGGCACGGAGAACAAAGAAAATGGCGAGTGATTGGGAAAATAACCTGATAGTCTCTATTTATAAGAAATTGGATCAACCGATATGCGGTTTGGCTTTCTTCGGTATGCTTTAAAGTATACACCAGAAAAAATTAAAAAAAGTGATAAAAAATAAAATAGATGATGAACAAGTAACATTTAGAGCAAATAGGAAAACTAATGATGATATATTTATAGTGAGGAATTTAATATATAGAAAGAAAAATAGAAGAAGGGGACGAATTACTATTAACATTTATAGAGCAGCGTGTGACACAATTAATAGAAGAAGAATATGTAATGTAGAGGAAGGGCTTACAACCAATAGAATTGCCGACACTTTTGATATTTTCTTTGAATATATCTATAATGAATCCCTAGCGACTACTGTTCAATATGATGATGTCATCTAGTACACGATCGATTTATTGAATATTGAAATCTGCTGGAATAGACAAAATTATATCGTATGCTATAACGGCTTATGGAAATTGGCGTGGAAAACTATCGACCCATAACATTTTCACCTACTCTCGGTAAAGTATTCGAACAAATCATGTACCACAAAATTTGGAATAATATAAACCCCTATATTAGCGATTGCCAACGTGGTTTCGTTTAAAAAAATCCGTTAATACAAACTTAACAATTTTTTTCATGGCGTTAAGACTAATCTAGAAAATAAAGTACAAATCGATGTAATACATCCTGTCTTTGCAAAAGATTTTGATCGAGTCAATCACGACATCTTACTTCATAAATTGTGCCATAATGGGCTTACTCCAAATACAATGAGGTTATTTGTATCATACCTACAAAATAGGTAGGTACTTTGTTGTAAAGCATGATGGAAATAAATTTAAATTTAAAGCAAATGCAGGAGTTTTGCAAGGCTAATGTCTGGAACCATTGTTATTTTTAATATTTGAAAATAATGTGCCAGATTGTATTCGGAATTCAAAGTGCCTACCAATTGTAGATGATATGAAGTTGTATCAAAATATTAAAATTATTAACGATTGTTATAATTTGCAGACATATAAGTCGTATCTACGAGTGAAGTTTAATTAATAAATTACATTTTAATATAACCTTCTTCCTCCTCTTAATATAGGCTGATAGCTTGTTATTATCGCACAAAGTGCGGATTTATAAGCCTTCTTTGGCCGTAGCCCGGGAAGGTAACTAGCCTATTCCGTTGAATTAGTAGGAAGAATGCCCTTTCCAGGGGTCACAATCACCAAAGGTATTAGTATGATGGCCGGAGAGCATTCGATATTACTAATGTCCAGGTGTCGGGCTGGAACCCACTACGTACTGACTGCAAATGCAAACGCTTATCAGCCGGAAACACACTCTCTCATATTAAAATAACCAAATATCATAAAATGGTCATAAGAACTAAACGGAACAAAATACTAGTGTAGTCCCAATTTTACTTCTCCACTTATCACACGACTGCGTGGCGCTGTGGCATCAGGCTTGCAAGCCAGTCTTCAGTTCAAATCTATGGGCAGACGAAACATTCCGCAGTTCATTGGATCGGTATCGAGCCCGGTCACCATTCGCTGTTGGGATACAATTAATGGGGCTCTTCCCGGAAGACTGATCTATGGGGAAAAGTAACTTGGCCACATACAACACATTCTATACACACAATATATACTGTAATTATCTCGCGGGATCCGGGAACACACTAACTGTCGCTGTTCGCTCTCCCCAAAAGGAAACTTTCTTTCGGTACGAGCCGGGTTTGTCTCGTACTTCACAGTTTTGCAAAATTGCCAAAATAGACTTATTCTTGGTGGGCTCTCGGACTGGCTAACTTTGCACTTCTCACGCCAAATTTTGCACGTAAGTGCCAGTCGACCGTAATTTTTCTTTCTTTATTTCTCTGGAACGCGTTTAGCACCGGATGTAATTTAATATTCAAAAATTCAACATTGTATTGCCTTTGTAATAATGTCAATTATGCATGTTGGCTTCTGGCGTATTTACCTTCCTTACAATTTAGGATAATTAAAACCTTATGAGGTCCCTTATAAACCCAAATGCGGGTTGTTACATTTGCGCAAATGTGACCAGTGAGGTCTTTTGGGGGCCGACCTATTTACATTGTTCAGGACTCGTTACATACTTTCCCCGACTGTATTGGCGAATTTTCCTTCCAGTAGAATGGCAGGTCATCTGCGTATCCTAAGGGAGTAAGTTCTTACTGAGGGTTCTCAGCAGCCCATCCATTACAAAGTTCCGCAACAAGGAACAGAGAACTCCCCATACCATTCAACTGCCTGGGTTCCGTCCAATGGTGACGTATCCTATACCACTGTACATGGAATCTATACATCTGCCGCAGGTTTCTTGAAACACCAGATTTCTTGTGGTTGTGGTAATAGAGTTAAAGTATCTATTGTCAAAGGCTTCTTCTAAGTTCAAAAAGGTCCCTAAGATCACTTTGTTCTCCAGCATTCTTTTTACACTTCTTGTAGGATGGTGAAGCGTTCCTTCTGTTTATAACCCAGCTCTGTTGCCAAACTGTACTCGGTGAAAGGAGTGTTTAGCATTACACCATTTCTAATATTTACATCTGTCGAACAGTTTCTCTTTTCTCTATTGTCTTAATTACAAAGGACATAAGTCTAATGAGTCTGTAAGATTTTGGTCGAGAGTAGTCAGCTTGATCAGTTTTTTTGTATGCAAACCACCTACAAATTCTCGTGAGACACAGATTTTGACAATTAGAAGGTTCGGTCCCTTTTGCAGCATGGCTGGAATAATCCCATTAGATTATGGCGATTTAAAAAGTTCAAATGAGGATCGACCAGTTGATTTTAGGAAAAAGTGATTACTTTCCAAGCAGTTTCCTAGTCCGACCTTGATACCTTTTTTCCAGCTGCGTCAACTCCCAGGTTCTGCCAATCAGATAATGCTTGTTCCATGATGTCCGAACTAGAAAAATATAGGTACTCGAAAAACGTTCGCTCAGAGTATCTTTTTCTGTCTTGATGAAAGTTTTTGAAAAATTTCTTATAAATTTCTCAAATATTTTCTGAAAATGTGAGATAAGCTCACTGAATATCTAGACCATACTGTAAACTTAACATCAAAGTTACTAAAAGGTTGAAAATCCACCACAAAATCACAAAAAATAAATGTATATTACCGAGAGTTTACCAAACGTGTAGAATAAACTGCTGTAGGTTTCTCGCATGTTTACGAGACGGTTGCTGAGAATTTGATACACACCTGTTTCTGAAAACTTATTGATAAGGCCAAGTAAATATACCGAACGTGCAAAAATATATTTGCAAAATATTTTAGGAAAATGCTAAGTGCACCTCGTTCTCCCATACTATGGTATTTGTGAGCCAAATTTATAAATGCGGCTCTATGATATACGATTAATAGAAAGTTGAGTAGAAAAACCGGACCCGACAAAATCGGAACATCAGAAAAGTATCTGTGTTTGTTTATTACTTCCCTCGTCTAAAAGACGAATGAAGTATTGTAATCACGCAAAAATGACCTTCCAAGATTTCTTCAGATCTTTACGTTTCAGGGTCCCTAGATAACGAAAAATAGGGTTTCTCAATTCTATCTGTCTATCTGCCTGTCTGTTGCCGGTATAACTCAAAAACTATCTGTTGGAGGAAGACGATATTTTGCATACCGATTATGTCTACCTGACATGAAACCGAAAAATTTAGGTCAAATATATACAGGGTAAGCAATTTTTAAAAAGTGTTAAAAATAGTTTTAGTTTTCTTTGATTTTTCAATATATTAAGTCTCACAACTTCCAGCTTCGAGGGAAGTTCTAAGTACAGCCCTTTACAGTTTTTTTATATTGAAATCAGTTCATTCATTGTCTCATGCATACAATTAAAAGCAATACAAAACTGTTGCTTGTAAATTGCATTTACGCTATCTACGAATGCAATATTGGCAACTGTCCGCCTTACAGACCCAAGGTCTAAGTCCTTCTCTTTAGAGATTAAACGACATTTGGACACGTTGGCTGGGTTGCGGCCAATATCTCAAAATTACGTCACTTTTTTTGGGAGCAATAGCAATAGCTTGATAACGAGCTAACATCCGCTGCCCGCTGAAAACTTTCCTTTAATACTGTGTGTCGAATATAGCATACCAAGTTACATCCTTTTTATTTTCACTGTGAAACAAAAATGCAGTAGCTTTTTCAGGTTTCACCAAAGTAGGTCCACTTCAAAGAGAGAACACGCCCTTCTCCCGAAACCCAAAACCAGGTCTTCCATGCTGGACATGTTCAATACACCCTAGGCTATGACTTATCTTACCATGGTGGCGCCTAACCACTAATAAACAACCTTACACGTCTCTACCGAATTGCTTATTATACCTCCACTTTCAGAGTAAGATCCACCCAACCTTCCACTGTTGCTAGTCAGAAACAGTTTTTTCCGTTAAATTTGTCTCTTAAGAGAGAAGTAGTGACCTTAATATGGATACTAGAATGGTGAAGGAGGTTGCAGGTAATTCCACTGTTTTCTATCTTCTGTCTTCTGCTGTCTTGGTCCCAGCTATTAGAAATTTGCCGGTCGTGTTTGCATACGCAAGAGTATGCCAAAAACCTTTTCATTATATGCGAATAACATTTCAATGTTATTGAAATCTGTTTGGAAATTATACGTTTCAAGAAACATGCTTCACTTTTACAGTCCAGATTAATAGAGGGCCTTGCCTTCTAACATTTTAAAGTTAATTTAACTAGGTATAAGCCGAGTAGACCCCGCCTAGGGCGCCAAAATGTTACTGGGTCAAGTAATTTGTAGTATTAACGGTTTTATCCTAAATAATGCCAATTATAATAATTAGAATTGCACCCCATTTGGTCGACATATTACACTTCATGCGAACGGTTATTTTCTAAATTAAAATCAATTAATAATTTTCTAAGGTCAACTACATATCAAGACAGACTGTCTCATACAGCTTTAATATCTACAGAAACATCTATCATAGGCTGTCTCACTTGAGTCATACATTTCAAAATTTGCAGCACAGAAAATAAGAAGAATTTATATCTAAACTAAATACTAATAAATTAAACTTTTAAGGTATGATAGACAACTTTTAAAGTTCCTATAAGTACACTGCGTACAATATACACTGTAACTTTGACGGCAATATTTCAATAAAATTTGGGAATTTTATTTCTGTTAAGTTTTGCATGTTACTTCTGTCATTTTCCCAAATGCATTTAGGTTATAAAACATCACAAATCACCTTCAAATGTACAACTACTTTTGTCAACCACTGACATTTCTATAAGGTATACCAACCAACTAGCTTAACCAACCTAAATACAAATTACACCCGATATTGAACGCATTAATATTAGACAGTGAATTAACTCCGTTAATCTTCGTTTTCGGGAAAAAATCTCAAAGGGGTGTAGCGATTCAAATTGCAGCGAGTATATTAAAGTTCATTTTTGGATTTTTATATCATTTGTTTTAAATGTTATGACGTCATCAATATTTTTTTAAGTGACTCTTTTTGTTTACTTTTGTAGCAAGTTTTAATCTGTTTTTAACGGTATAAAATTTTAAATAGGTTACATTAGATAAACGGCATTAACTCATACAGTATAGATGAACTAATTTAACAGAGTAATTCTAGTTACCTAGATTTGAAACAAAAAACTTAGTAGTGATTACTTTTTTACTTTGAAAATAATTCTAACTTAAAAAATAAATCTACAATCATTGGTTTTTAATTTAAGCCCAGGTAGCTGTCCTTACTACTTGAACTTAAGGTCATTTTTTATTTTTTCCTAATGTTCCTATATTAAAAAGGTTATACCGTTGAAATAGATTAAAACCTTCTATCGAAATAAACAACAAAATAGGGTGCCATTTAAAAAAATAGCAATGACTTCATAACATTTAAAACAAGTGATATAGAAATTTGAAAATTACTTCAACATATGCACTGCAATTTGAATCGCTATACACCCCTTTGAGATTTGAGAGTTTGAGAGTTGATTCCATTCCTGACTTCTATGGAAATCAAAATACTTATATGTAATGTCTATCTAAAGTCGAAACTTTCGGAATGGCAACTGGCAGTTCTCTGTGCATTTATATAGTTGCTTTCGGAGCGAGTTTGCCGCGGCGGGCATTCTTTCAACTCCTATGATACGCAGAGCTGTGCTAGCTAAAACTGAAACGATTCGAGTGCGAATACGAGTACCAACCGCGGTCAAGCGCCGATGCATTCGAATTCAGCATTCGGATAAGAATCGAGATCACGCCGAATTCAGCATTCGGATCGGAATTGAGATCACGCCCAGTGAGATTTACAAACACCGATTAAGTATTCGATTCGAAGCATTCGAATACACTCAAAAGAATCGAATGCATTCGAGATCTTGCAAGAATCGAATACTGTAGTAATTTGCATTCGAATAGTCCCATCACTACGCCGTTCGTTGCGGCAGAGGTTCCCGTACGATAGGCTTGGGCCTGTCGTTACGAGTTGAAACGAATTCGTAAAACGGGTACGCTTGCGTAGTTGGTGATTAGTTGACAGCAAAATATCAACATAACCTATAAATCGGACAAACAAACGTATTTATAAAGTAATAATTTTAATAGAATTTGACGATAATTTTATACATTTGTTGATGGCTATTGTAGAAGAGGATCGTGTAAACAGGTATGTTATTTTATTGCTGTTGTATTTGGCACAAATTATATTTATAAGTATAATTTTTCAGAGAGAATCTGCGTCTTCAAAACCGTTTTCTTAGAGATCACAGTGGTCCTTTTAATTTACCTGAGCAAAATTGTATGCAAATGGTTCTTACGAAAAATGTGGGGCTACAAGTCACTTGTTTGGTTTGAGTCAAGTTACAAATGCCACTTATGACCATTTTTTAAATATATGGGTGAAGTTTCCAACCACCGCACAAGAAAAACGGAGAGCAAAATTGAGATTTTATGAGAAATATGAATTCAGTGGTGTAATTGATTAGACACATATAGCCATAGTAGCTCCTCCTGCTGAATACGAATAGTTTCCAGGGCGAGTATATATAAATCAAAAAAACTATCACAGCATTAACGTGCAAGTGCAGTGCAGTAAATGCGAGGTATCCAGGATCAGTTGACAATGCGGCAATATAACCAAAATCCATTATATACCAGCACTTGCGACAGTTGGTTGAAGGTACATGCGTTATTTATAATTTATTAATATCAATAATTTCTCTTGAAACAGCAAGTAAAATTATTTGAAATAAACATTTTATTTAAAGAAGTGTGTATTGTTGCAGGTGAAAGATCTTTATGGTGACTCGGCTACCCCTTGCAACCCTGGCGGTTTACATGTATTGTTGGTGCAGAACTTACTATACCACAGGGTCGCTACAATACAAGCTTTATATCAACTGGAAATACAGTGGAAAGATTTATCGGCATGAAGGGGGCGAAGACATTTTTATAGATGTAGTTGGACCACCAATTGCGGAGAGAAAACTAGTTAGATGAAGGGCGCTTAATTATAGACAATTTTATTGCAAATAATTTTATTTAAAATGTATACTAGTGTGATTGCATTTATGTAATACTTATAACTATGTACCTACATAATTTGATTAAAATGTAACTTTGCTATGGAGCAATAAATCCCTTTAGTCTTCTCCACGATTTTATTATTGTTGTGTGTAGCGACATGTTTCAAAAACATATTGGTTACAGCATCCGACTATAACAATCGTGCTTATTAACATATGAAATGAAGCAAATAATAAAAATGAGGTTAAAATTTAAAAGTTGAACAAATGTAACTACAAAACGCCAATCAGAAATAATTAACCAGTAAACTACATTATACAAGTCGTTACATTGGTTAAAACACAATAATTAAAATTTTCAAGATAAGAAGTGTACGACATCGGATGGCATAACTTTTATTGCTTTGTATCAAGAAATCTCCACTATAAGCATGACGGATCTCCCTCTTATAACTATGCCACTCATAGTTAAAGCACAGTATATTAACTAATTAATGTGAATGTCGGACGACCTAAGCTACGATGGCTAGATGCAGTGGAAAGAGACCTTAAGAATATCGGTGTCAGAAACTGAAGAGCTAAGGCGTAGGATAGAGACGCCTGGCGAACCCTTCTTGAAGAGGCCAGGGTCCACCCAGGGCTGTAGCGCCAAAGATGATGATGATGAATAATGTTGTCAAAGATTCGGGATTAACTTGTTTTTTACACACAATCAAAAACGTTTGCGACTGATCGTATTTAAAGTTGCTGCCGCCAAGCAGAATGTTTGTAGCAACGGTAGTTAAAATGCAATAGATATATATATATATAATACAGCTCTACAGGTCTTGTAGACCCATGGCTTCAAAAGTTTTTATTATTCGCAATAGATATACATCCAGTTATTAATATGAAAGAGACGGATAGCACGTAAACACTGCTTATGAAGTTGACCACTAGATGCTTGCGCGTACTACTCTAGTTAAAAACATTTCCTCTTTCGTTACGGCGTGTTTACGAACGTACTGTTACCGATTTTGTTAAGGCTCCCGTAGAGAATATGATTTATAACGAAATTCGTTTCACCTTCCTGTACGAATTCATTCCTAACGAAGATCGTTGAAATAACGAAGTAGGTTAGTGAATAGCACTGTTAAGGCATTTTATTTTTTCGCTCAGAGGTCGCGTAATGAATGTTTGCTCAAACAGGGTTCACGCAGAAATCGTGAAATTAACTTTTTATATACAGTGTTACTACCAATTGCTTTTATGACATTGAGTGAATGGTCACGAAAAAATGTGTCTGGTCCAAAGGAGTCGCAGATGAAAAAAGTTTGGGAAGCCCCGAAATAAGAGTATCTGTTTATTTTACATGGAGAAGCGAGTACCAAGTACTCTCCGCATTCTCGGAGCTATGATAGCTGCAAAAAAAACAAAACTGAGTGCTTACTTCATTCTTCTTACAAATGAGAACTACACTCAGTGCTTATACACACGATAACATTGGTAAGTTGCATTGCACATTTAATATGTAATGTGGTGTTCAAAATATAGAGGGGCGCGTGAGTGAGTATTCAGTCATGTCACGAACGTTTCACACTTGCTTTAAACACTCACGTTCATGGCATAAACCTCAGCTTTTATTTGAACATTCAAATTCAGATAGAACAGATTGTTCAAATTTAAAATTAATAAAAGACCCACAAGGGAACTAAAAACTCTAAATAAAATAGGTTTTGCACATGAAATAATTTACGAGATATGTTGCAATCAGAATAGTAAATACAAAAATAAATAAATGAAAATTTACTACAATAGCTCAGAACAGGGCTGTCCAACTTCAAGTGGCCCACGGGCCACTGTAAAAAAATTGCAGGTTATGAGGGCCACATCATAAAATGTCTCATATGCAACTTTGTGAGTGATTTGTAATAAATATAAAACATGGATATTTGGATACTAATATTTATTTATTCAAGAAGCTTAGGTTACATTACAAAATGCATTGAAACATAAAAGAGATATACTGGGTGTTCCCTGAGGTAACCGAGAAACTTACACCATGTGTTCTAGAGGTGATTCTAAACAAAGAAAATCCTATCACCTTAGGTTAATTCCTTTCCGCTCTTGAGATATCGACAAAAGAAAAAATTTGCATCAATTAATGTAAATTTACGTATAGAGATAACTAAGCTAGATAAAATGGCATTTGATAAGAACTGTCAAAGTAATCATTAAGAGCAATTAACAACTAGAAGAACTAAACACTACTAAAAAACAATCAAAAACAGGTGTCTGATCGCTACAGAACCATTCGCGTTGGTGGCAACTGCCAGACTGAGACAACGGACAAGACATGCCTTGCACCAGAGGTGAGTGGGGTCTGTTTTCTAACACAATGTTGCCAGATAAAGTGAAAATTCTTTTACTAATGATATATTTCTCTATCTTTCTCATATTATGTACCTATGTTATATTGTTTTCAATGATTTATAATTTATATTCCAGATTCATGTTTTCTGAAAGTATAGTACCTATCGATTCTCGGGCCGCAAAAAATATCCTGGGGGTACATGTTGGACAGCCCTGGCTTAGAACAAGGTATAAATACTGATTTCTCGCAAAAACGTTTCTTGCAACCGTCTTGAAAGACAATACTTTTAATACCAAATGCTGTCATTGAAATTGACGTTTCCCTTACGAATTCGAGTACAAGAAGGTATAATGTTGCTAGGCAACACTTTAAATTCCTAGGTTTAAAAGTACTTTTACGTCCGAGAAACTAAAAGTAAGTTCTACTTGCTCGCCTATAGACGCAGACAGGCGATTGGCTGTAGACACAACATTCACAACACAACACAAGTGCAAAGCTTCGTCGCTGCAGATTGCCGACTATTTACACGTCACGCGCCCATCCCTACTTCAAAACACCTGCATATTTTCATGGAACCTGTACTTTTTCAAATAGTATTCTTACTCTCAAACTCAAATTTTTTAGGACGGCGATAAAATAAAAAGCCAAATTAAACTTCAGTAACTGTTTTAAAAATGTAGCAAATGCTTTTACAAATTGATATCAGTTACTTGAGATCTTGTCAGATAACCTGTACTCAGCTGCCGAATAGATATTTTTTGACATCGCCAGAGAGTAGTTCTCTTAAGTAACTTTCTACAATCATTCTTGTTAGTTTCAACATTTTTAAGTTTCTTTTTGTGGGGTACTGTTAGCGTCGAGCTATAATTAGGGTTGTGATCACATTTCACTTACGGCTTGCTGTAGCGGCTTTAACAATTGCCTTCTATCGGCCTGTCTCTAGCAGTGCCAGTTGCCTGTACAATTGTGGAGTTAGTGCTCTCTTTAATTTGATCTGCCCATCTTCTGGGTGAGCGGCCTCTTATTCTGGCTTTCTCTATCTTTCCATATACCTACTATTAATCGCTCCAGACTCTTCTGGATATATGCCCAAAGACCTTGAGTATCCAGGCATTCACTGTTTGTGACGGACGATCTGGTTCTTTTATCTCTTGGAGTATAAACTCGTTGGTTTTCCCTGCTGTCCAAGGAACACGTAATATGCACCTCCAACACCACATTTACAGGGCGTCAATTGTTTTCTTATCGCTTTCTTTTAAGCTCCAGGATTCGAATCCACAGAGGGCTATTGGGAGGATATTATTTGTTTCTTTGTATTCGTTATTGCACTATCCTTAAAGTTTTATATATGCTTCTTACTGTCACTCTTGCCATTTCGCACCTGCGCTTGATTTCTTTTGTACAGCCACCAGAATTTGTTATTAACACCCCCAGATAAACAAACTGGATAACCACTTGACATTGTCTAATTTGTATTATGTCGGGTCTGTTGTTTTTTCTGCCGACTATCAGCTTTGGTTTTTTTCCAGTCCAAGGTTTTGGCTTTCTTCTTCTAGTTGTCCTATTAGTTGGTCTAGTTTATCAGCATCAGTGGCGAATAGCACAATGTCGTCGGCGTAACGTAGGTTATTTACCTTTACTCCTCCAATAGAAATTCAATCGTCACAGTTTACCAGCGTCTACCTCATGCCATATTCTCCGTATACTGAAAAGAATTGGGGAGAGAATATAGCCTTGCCTTACACCTTTGTTTATATCTAAGTCTTCTAAGAGATAGCCGTCTGATTGTATTGCGGCTTTGTTGTTCATATATGACAATGACAATTATGTACACTTTTTTAACATTTTATTTTAGATTTTATAAAAAATACAAAAAGAACATTTGTGTTATTACACTAACAGATTTTGTTAAATAATCTTCAGTCTTATTCAACTATAAAGCTATATTAAGCGATTACTTAACAATATTCCTTTAAACTCTAGCTAACAAATAGACGCAACAATGTCTCCTAAATAAATAGAAATGCTTTGGTTTTAAAAGTAGTTTGAAACTGTTGCTACCTCAAATATATTTACTGCACCTCCAATATCGCATGGTCAAAGTAGATATAAAGCCGTAATCAAAAATCTGACCAGTAAACTGTACATATATTTAATTTCGAAATTGTCAAGCCTGAAATGTTATTGTGTAAAAATTCTAAGATCAAAAATTATAATCTAATTTATTGTTTGGCCTTGAAACCCTGGCATAAAAATAATCTGGTACAATAATTTTGAAAAAATTAAAATGTCCAAAACAGTGGATACGATGCGTTATTATCTCTATTAAATTCCAACAGCAAAAAATTATATTTTGGCCGAGGTTAGGGCTCAACGATAATAATTAATATTATTAATCATTTGACGTGTTTTAGTAGAACTATTTATATATTTTGGTAGTACAAAGAGATAGGCATATTGCAATCAAGAAGCTTTTCTTTCAGTGAACTTAAGAGAGTTCATAATGGAAGAGCTCTGTGTGGCTAAAGTTGAGGATGAAACATACGCAATGCTGCCAACTTGAACTAAGTTGTTGTTCTAATCTCTTGAACTTCTGAGGTAGCCTATTTGCAATTTTACATAATTGACTTTATATCACCTTTGAGTCACAGTACTTCATACCTTAATAATTAAGAGACTGTAAGGCTCAGAGACTAGGTACTCGGTACTAGGTACAAATAATAAACATTTTACAATATAACACGAAAAACTATAACACGAAAAACTATAACTCGTAAACTCAGAACTAAACAGAAAAAAATTGTACTTAAAGAATCTTATTGCTATAAAACCTCCATATTTACTAATAAACTTTGAATTGTTACAAAAAATAATTCTCTTTTTAATAATTCAAAGCCAAATACATATTTAAAACTACACAAAAGAACAGTATTAAAATTTGATTACTTTTGGTAAACAAATACAGCAACGTTAACACATCAAATAACGAGGTTTAAAGTAACTTATAACAAAACTCACATCTTTCATATAGTCGAAAATTTTCATATAAATTACATGTTAACTTTTATCGCCTTTATTATTATCCTACTCCTCTCCATAAGCATTCACACCGATATTGAAGAGAGCCACCTTCTCATAATTAGAAAGAGACTGTAGATACTCCATGAATATTGAGTTGTCAGCAAATTTCTTAAAGAAATCTTTCAGGAAATCTTTAATTTTCACGTTGTAGATCGGGTCTGTAGTATCCAGAGGATCAAGATGAATTTCTAAAATATCACAGGAATCTGATTCATCAGCGCTATCCGTGGCGCTATCCAATTTGATTTGTTGCTGCAACAAAATATAAATTCCTTGACTTCAAACAATGAACAGTTATAGGTTATGACATTCTAATTACAACCTGCTGTATGCGGTCTGATCAAAAACTATTAACTTTTTTTGTGACAACTAGTTGCAGGCTGGGGGAATGGGACTAGTAGATTTTTTGTCAGAAAAGCACACTCCCTATCGACTAGAGTAGTAGAGTTCACAACGGGGGTCAGGAGCAAAATTTGAAAAATCGGGCACACCAGTAACTTGCATAGGCAAAGTACTCAAAGAACAAATCCCTCAAATTGCCTTGAGGGTGGGGATACAATAATAAGTAAGACTTTGAAGGGATGCACTGACTTAATTGAGCACTAGACTACAAAATTCAATATTCCTATTTTACTGCGATTAAATAGATAAAATTAAAAGAATAATTTTCTAAAATATCAAAACTAGCTATAGCCCGCGGCGCATGACACATTTAAAATTTCGCGCGTTAGTGTGAGATGCGAGCAGATCTTCCTGGCACGATGCCATCCGCACTTCATCAGGCGGTGATCTCGGAAAATCGATTTCTAAAGGTGCGTTAAACGCTGCGTTTGGGGTCATTCAGCAAGGCAATAATAAATCCTCATTATTAAATAAAATGTACTTGTGTTTGTAGTTTTAAAAACACAAGCAATAGGAATAATAAGTAATTGTTTTGTGATAATATCAATATTAACAGTAATGGAAAATTTGTTTACAAAAACACGAAAATAGTAACAGTCAAATGCAACCATGGTACTTTTGCCCGTTTAACACGGCACGTAGTGTTGTGCTTTATTATATAGGTATGATTTTGAAAAATTAATGCTACGTACAAGGAAAATGCTATTTTAAGTACAGAATAACTTACTGTTGACTCCCCATGGTTAGTATAAATTTAAGATCTACTAAAATATAAATTAATGTTTAATCTCTTTGTCATGGTACCTTACTTTCATTGTGCTGTTTACGTTTAAAGTGCAATTTGAACCATTAAATTAATCTTTAACATACCTTGTATTGTTTATATATGGCTACAATAGTATGCAGATCCGAATCTCTCGGAGAACCTGGTCCAGCAGCAATCAGTGATATTTCTGATGATCCTATACCCGGTACTGGGCGGCCACCTTCGGGGAATTCTGTTTCATTTTCACACTGTAGCACAGCGATAAGATACTTGATTAGTTTGAGCACTACAGGTATTTCTGCACTGAAATTGTCCAGAGATATATCAGATTCTGAAGTCGCTAATGGTGTTGCGTCAACATCTAGTAGTTTAATATTAGCTACACGCTCGTCTTGCTGTATGATGGTATGTTCAATCAATCTAGTATATGCGAGCACACTGTAAAATGATATATGATTAGTCACTATTAATTACTATTTCCTTATTCAAATACATACTTTAAATTGGCAGAATATTTGCCACCATAATCATAATTTTTCGAAAGCCATGCGTCTAATATAAATACTAAAGCACTTTGCCCTTCAGGGCCTGTAACTGATGCCAAGTAGTTTAGGGCTGGTTCCAAATGGTAGTAGAAGAGATAGGTTAATATAATCATAAGATTCTCCTCCACCTTAATAGTACTGGCTCTTTGTACTGAACTCCAGACTGCTTGTAAGAGAAAATCAGTATGAGGCTCAAGGTGTGGTTCCAATATATGCAATGCTGTAATGATGAAACGGCCTACTTGCTTGCATGCCAATTCCATTTTATTACTCTCAAGGACATATTTTAGCACATCTAGTATATAGTCTACCCCAGTGCGTCCATCATTGTCAGCAAACAATATAATTTGTGGAGCTCTTTTGATCAAATAACTTCTTAAGCAGTGTGCTCCGCTCTGCAAGAATTAACACGTAAATAAACATCTATACATTTATGGAAAGACTACCCTACACCATAATAGTAAAAGGGAACTTGATTATATACACATATACATTCATGGAAAGCTTAATCAACAGTATTTCTAAATTTCTCAGTTTTAATACAAAATATTACAAATGTCAATGCTCTACTGCTACATTACAGGCACACTCCCGATGTGCATACTGACGTAGCATTAAAAGACAGCATCTTTTAAGTATTTGGATTACTGTTTTAACCACATTTAACTGTGTTTATGCATCGTTTTGAAATTACAGAAAACTCTTAGGTCTACCAACAGTGAAAATATATTTAAGTTGGACAAATGCTTTTGTAAAAATGCGATTTCAAAACAATATAACCATTTTTTTATTTCGTAGTGACTAATTTATAATCAATTTTTTTCGATCTATTTGAAATTTGTTGACATCAAGATTCAACAAGGTGGATAACAAATGTGAAAAACTCACCTGAGTGATTAAAGGGTCATCAGTCGTAAGGATGGATGTACATACAGCATTGAAACCATTACGAAACATATTCTCACTCAACGGCTCTGGAGAGTATTTGACTGTAGCATTCAGCATATCAATTGCATTAGACCTAGCTTCAAACATCGTTGCTACACCAGGTTGCGGTGGTACAGTCTGATTGATAAAATCTGTAATAACTGGAAAAAAAATAGTTTCCAGGGCTTCACGACATGGCATACTAATGGTGAGAGATTTAACGATTGGTAGACAATCTGTTAAAAGCTTTGGTCGAGTTACATTTCTCGAGAATATGTTGGTTATAAGAGTTATAACCTCATGTTTTACAGTTTCGATGTATGGAGGTGAAACCTGAAATTTAATTGCAGCTTAGAGAATCACTTTGGATAGATAAAGATCAAGTAACTTACATTCAGCAATAAATGTAACGTAAACAGCCCTAAATGTAAGACGCAACCTTCCACATGATCTATTGCGTACATCAGGGCATTGGTCATCTCATCTAAAACCTGCATATATATTACACGATGATCTGACACAGTAATTCCAGCCGCATGAAAAGATAAGGCCCTATAATAGTAAAAATATAAATACTATTTACTGCAAGGTTCTAGGTATTCCAAAAAATTGTGTTCAGATGCCACTGCAGTGGAGATGTAACAAGGTTGACGATGAAAGTATTTGCATTATCATTAAGTATAATCGTCAAGTTACAATGTTAGTTTCGATTACACAAAAACCCAGTTTCAATAGTCGCATGGCACAAAATTGTGAATTTATTTTCGTTAGAAGTCAATAAATATTTAAGAATTAAACTAAAAACTTTTTACACAGGCTCTACAATGAACTGAGTATGTCAACGTATTTGATGGCAGATGGTTTGAATCCCTTGTAATACCTTAGAACAGTTTTATGCAGCATGTGATATTTAGAGAACAAACTAACTATGCTACATGAGATATTATTGTATAATAAAAAAGGTAGCATACCTTATTGCAGAATATTGCAAAACATATGATGGTTCACGAAGATTATGGATAGTGTCCATTAAATAACTTCTTAGAACATTTTCCTCCATAATAAGGGCATAGCATCCTCCAACCCAATTTATGCGTGCTGCCATAAACCAACTTGAGCGTTGACCCGTTTCCGCAGCCCACTGGCGTAGGTATGTATCAATATCAAAACTTTGCAGTTGGTCGGTACCATAATGACCACAAATAAATGTTTTGATGGAGCCAACGGCAAACATTACAGCTTCCGTAACTCTCCAGTAGTAAGACTCGCCCTTCATTTTACGCAGAAGTGTGTGCCTTTGTACAGCCATTGCCAAGTGATTCGCCAATGACACAGCATCTAATTCACGAGTCATAACCTGATAAAAGAACACAATAAGTGTTATTTTAACAAAACTGATATCCTGCAGCAAGGGTTTAATATTACTCCCACTTTGGTACTTGGTAGTTGTTTTAAAAAAAGCATTACTAAATTTCATAACGGAAAATTTAATGTTGCATTTACCGTAATTCAAAATATTCAAATTCAAAAGTCAATCAACAAAATTAAGTTTTTGTTTTACCACAAAAATAAAATGTATAAATATTGGTCCAATAATCTATGTTGTTCATTTGTTATCCTTAATTGGGAAAGAATGGACAAATGTAATTACAAGAAAATAGTAATTTTTACTTACCAATAAAAGATCTCGTGCTTTAATACGCACTGATGTATAGCCTGACTCATTATCGAACTCTTCAACAGAATATACATTCGCATCGCTGCGCCAGCGATCTTCTGTATCTTTTGGTATTCCCATAAATAGCACCAAGTAGTACAATAGATCAGACAGCATCACAGATATTTCTTCTCTAGCCATTTGAGCACCTAATAAAATGTATAACAGCTCCAGGATGTTATACACTAATGTATAAAATAGAGGACTCTCGTCTACGGTTTCTGATGGGTCGCGATTTGGAAAAGACTCTTTGACCAACATTTCATCAAACATCTGCCCGCATCGAAATAGAATTTCCCAAATAGTTGGCAAAATGTTTGTCATCGTGGTCATAAGATCTTCTTTTATTTGCGAAACCAACATTGTATAGGATTTTACAATAACTCCCTTTAAATAATAATTACTTTCATCTGGATGTGATGTTAATTGGATATTGCACATGCAGCAAAACTCCGAGAACAATTTGCAGAGATCGGGTCTTTTTTCTCTGTTAATGGTGTGCAATGAGCTTGTATTTCCAAATAAATATATAGCATCAGCTCTAATTTTTGTATTATAGCTCTAGAAAAAATAGTGAATGGTAATCAATAAAATAATGTAGATACTACATGCAGGGTATCTCAACCTTCTGGAAAAGCTCTGTTATGTTTTTACTACTAAAGATGTATTAAAAAAATAGGGTGGTGCACTAACTGATGTTACTATTTCTGGCTAACCCTTATGTATGTTTTATATAAACATATAGTATATTTTATATAATAAACATCAATATCAGTCTACATTCTTCTATACTCTATGAAAAACATTGTCAAGATTTTCAAATCTTTGATGCTATTTCACCGGTTCAAAATACTGTTTGCAGTTATTCGAACTATTTCCAGTGTTTGACAGAAATTAATCCCATTTCAAATCTAATATTACAAATATGTAAAATAAAAATGACTTACCGTAGTATTCTGAGCAACTTCATACATCAATGGATAGACTTTATCGGCATAATTGTACACCAAGTAATAGTTGTTGTCAACCTGATTGAGCTCTTTAATGAACTCTAATACACCTGAGCATGTGTTTGAGTCTGCGTTGTGGAGTCTTAAAAAGACGTCTTCGCACATACCTGGCCAACTGATTGGGAAATCGATCTCAGCGATTGATACCAGAATTGATGTTATATTATATCGTATTTCGCTAATAGCTTCTGACAATCCATTGGGCAGCATTGTCCGAATTCGGGTTTTGACTACAGATGAAGGTGCAGGAGGGACAAAACCACTAAACTGTTGATTCCAGTGGTTGCGCACGTAACATTTAAGCAGCGTTCCTGCCATTTGCCTCTTTTCTAGAGCTTCTTCTTCATTTAGAAGAATTTCCATTAAATGGACGGCATACTCTGTAAATTAATAGGTTAATACCGGGTGATTATAAATGCTTTTCTAACAAGTCGCCTTTGAAATATTTGTTGTTTGAAAATGTTGGTGGCACTGTAAGTCTATGTCAAATTCGAGGTTATCAGGTTAGGTTTCCCGTCAGTTTTGACACAGACTGACGCAAAACTTAACCTGCTAACCTAGAATTTGACATAGACTTACAGTGCCACCAACATATTCATACAACAAATATTTCAAAGGCAACTTGATGGAAAAGCATTTATAATCACCCGGTATAAACAACAGACATCAAATCAAATAATATCAAATGTGTGATCAAGCTTTTACTGTATAGTTATATCAGTGTGTCCAAGGATTGAGTTCACATAAGGTGTAAATGACAAAAAAATTTCGAGTTAGATGTTAATATTCTAGTAATCGCCCCTGCCTGTTCTCAAACCAAGATTTTGAGAAAATCAATCAAATTAATTAATATACAGGGTGTTTTTAGAATCGATTTTTAAAGAATGGTCAAGAGTAAACTACCTTTTTTAGAAGAGATAACAAAAAAAAGTATTAAGAAAAGTTGTTTAGAATTAAGAGTGATAGTAGACTCTCAATTTTCAGACAAATCGGTCTAACGATGTGCACTATGCCCTACTTTATATTTATTTAAAACTGAAAGATGTTTAATTAATAAATTTTTTAAATATGATTGTGTAATACCTAAGCGAATTTGGCATCACTGTCGTATGTGATTTGAGCCTTAGATTCCGAAAAACATAAAATATGTAGGGTGATCTCTTTAAAAAACAAAGTTAATGACATTTCCGGTAAAACCGGAAGTTGGATATTTTGATTATATCCGTCTGTCAATTCGAAATTATGTTTAATATCCTTGCAACAGGTTTAATGCAAATCCCTTTATAAGTAAAGGAGATACAGACATGGCTCTTGTCTTATTGCCACCCGGTATACCTCGTACATCAGACATAAACAACAAATAACAAATCAGTGAAAAATTACAGTTATGTATCTCAATTAAGTGTTATATAGATTAAAACAATGTAGCCTTACCTATTTGTAATTAAACCTTGCTATATCTTCGAAAATATAAGACAAGGAATTTTTGTATAACTTTTTTCCTACTCAGAATGACCCTCTTAATATCGAGTTAATACGTAATTTTTGCAGCATATATATATATATATATATATCCATGACAATGCATTTTTTGAGTTACATAAGCGACACATTGGTCAGATTTGTCAAGGTCATTATTAGACCCTATGTAACATTAAAGAACTAAAATTATATAAGCATTGGTATTCTAAAGTCTGCGGTAAAGATTGCAACAAATAGGCCACTTGTACTTAGTGGGACACACAAACGTTACTTAGTTGGAATATTACAGTCAACTGTCACATGAATGATATCGCCCAAGGAGAACCATGCATTTTTTGAAAATTGACCAATACTGAACTGATTACCTGATAAACACCCTAGGGATGCTTATCAAGGGATAAGCGCCCTAGGGATGACTATCGACCCCGTGAATGGTGTCATAATTGGAAGTACGATTGCAAAAAAACAAACAACTTGAGTCTTTTTGCATTATTAGGTCAATTCTAAATCATAATTCGTATACGGTTTTTGTGTAATAATCTTCAAAACATAAACGTGGGCGACATACTTATAAATAATTTTGCCCATCAAAAGAGTTATCGTGCTGGTCTTGCCCTTGTTATATTACTAATAATAACACGTACAACCACGTTTTTCAGTGACGTCAAGCTTCTCTTTTATTTTTAGTTTTTAGGGACTTGTAAATACTTACCTACTGGTTCAACAAAAAATAAGGAAACGTTTTTTCAAATGAGGTGTATCGCAAATCAATGAATCTTTAGGTATATTTAGTGTTATAATAGGACCCTTATTCTTCGTATACCGATTTATATGAGAAACGAGCTGGAAATACATACACTAGACAAAAACAATCATAAAATAGAGAGAAAATCATTATTAATGAGGAGGAAATAGTTGAAACTATACATTGACTAAAAAATACATAAAATAGCCTAAAACCAACATTTTCAAATTCTAAACAACATTAGACCACTCAAAAAGCATTAAAGAAGGCAGTTAAAGGTTGATTAAATAACAAGTAAAACAAAAGTGGGCGCTGTGTCCAAGGTGGACGCTATGACCAAATGCGAAGGTGGAGGTAGTGACCAGAGTGGGCGTTATGGCGGTGGACGTTGTGTCCAAGGTGGACGTAATGACCAAATGCGAAGGTGAACATTGTGACCAGAGTGGGACTTATGGCGGTGGACGTTGTGTCCAAAGTGGACATTGTGACCAGAGTGGGCGTTATGGCGGTGGACGTTGTGACCAGGGTGGACGTTACGACTAACGCCATAAAATGTTATTCTCAACAGGCGTCGATGGACGTTGTGACCAGAGTGAGCGTTGTGGCGGTGGACGTTGTGACCAAGGTGGACGTTGTGACCAGAGTGGGCGTTATGGCGGTGGACATTGTGTCCAAGGTGGATGTTGTGACCAAATGAGAAGGTGGACGTTGTGACCAGAGTAGGCGTTATGGCGGTGAACGTTGTGTCCAAGGTGGACGTTGTGACCAGAGTGGGCATTATGGTGGTGGACGTTGTGTCCAAGGTGGATGTTGTGACCAAATGAGAAGGTGGACGTTGTGACCAGAGTAGGCGTTATGGCGGTGGACGTTGTGACCAGGGTGGACGTTACGACCAATGCCATAAAATGTTATTCTCAACAGGCGTCAGTGGACATTGTGACCAGAGTTGGCGTTGTGGCGGTGGACGTTGTGACCAAATGCGAAGGTGAACATTGTGATCAGAGTGGGAGTTATGGAGGTGGACGTTGTGTCCAAGGTGGATGTTGTGACCAAATGAGAAGGTGGACGTTGTGACCAGAGTAGGCGTTATAGCGGTGGACGTTGTGTCCAAGGTGGACGTTGTGACCAGAGTGGGCGTTATGGCGGTGGACGTTGTGTCCAAGGTGGATGTTGTGACCAAATGAGAAGGTGGACGTTGTGACCAGAGTAGGCGTTATGGCGGTGGACGTTGTGACCAGGGTGGACGTTACGACCAACGCCATAAAATGTTATTCTCAACAGGCGTCGGTGGACGTTGTGACCAGAGTGGGCGTTGTGGCGGTGGATGTTGTGACCAAATGCGACAATGGACGTTCTGACCAGAGTGGACGTTATGGTAGTGGACGTTATGACCAAAAATAGCGGTGGACGTTGTGTCCAACATGGCGGCCATACTAGGTGGTGGACGTTGTGACCAGTGGGCGTTGTGTCCAAGACCCAGACTTCACACTCCTAACCTTCTTAACCTCACTTTCTGTTCTCAATTTTAATCCATTCTGGGTTCTTATCTCTTGCAATCCACTGTACAGACACTTACCCTGGTCCTCAATTTACTTTGCACACCTTTCCTGGCTTCCCAAACAACTAAAACACCCTAAAACTATCAAAATGTGGAGCGCTATCGCATGCGACTGTTGACGCTGCCACCTTCCCACCAAAAAACTCAAGGATGCAATTAATCAAATTTAATCCGTAAGCTTATTCAGGCAACGATCGCTTAAACGGGAGACAATTTTGAAAATTTCATAAAAGTTTAAATTATTGCCCTTAGGACAGGTGTGCAGAATTTTAACGTTGGCGACCCAGTCAAATGTGATTATTTTCAATTATGTGAGAGCTAATTTTTTATAGTCAAAATGATTAATGTAATTAGGTTTTATTAAAGAAATGTATTCAGACATGCACTTTTTGAAGGATCTCCCGGTTTGGCCTACATAAAGTCACATGAATCACAATTTAAAAGATAGATACTTGATCGGTTGAGGAGAGGGATAGGATCTTTATTATGGACTAGGATATTGTTAAGGGAAAAGAGGGAAGAAAAGAAAATGGTAATATTGAAACGTTTAAAAAAGTTCCTTAGAGAATTGACAAAAGAGGCAATGTAAGGAAGTGAACAAAAAGTGGTGAGCTCACTTTTGGTATCCAAAGATCTAGTAGATGACAATTTGGCATGTTGCAACCGATGAAAGATATTACGCATAATAGGGTTGAGAGGTAACCGTTATTAACAGCAATTTGTTTTATGATATTGAGTTCATTAACGAAGTTGGTTACTATTATAGAGGGGTCAGAAGCAAACACCTAAAAAGAAACCTGAAGGAACTCACTTTTTGAGATAAAGGATGGTGAGAGGAGAAAGGAATAATAGAATCAGTAAGTCGGTTTACAATAAATGTTACTGCAAGGAATGTGAGGCTATGTTACTGGAGATCAAGAGATCCAGGAATGGAATGGATAAATCAGTTTCCAGTTCACAGGTGACTTTGATATTCAGATGAAAGGTGTTAAACCAATGTAGATGATATTTTATATAGTATGAAATTTTCAAAATTGTCTCCCGTGTACGCGATCGTTGCCTCAATGAGCTCACGGATTTTGCCAACAGCAGCAATTATATTTTCCTGAATCTAAAATTTGATTAATTGCCTCCTTATTCAATTTATTGGTTTTTGTCGCTTTGTTAGCTTTAGATACGTATTTACAATTCTCACCTTGGCTGGCCGCTGTAGATAAATAATAATTTATTTCATTTCAACGTGTCTGTCGCCCCGTGCTTTTGTCTTTTATCCGTTTAATTTTAATTATTTATTTATTTACTACTGTTCCTTGACATTAGGTTTGCTCTCTGCTGTTAACTGTATTTTATAAGCTTTGTTGTTTTAAGCCTCAAGATGGTTTTTTAAATTGTACACCAAAACATGTAGCTCAACAGCCTGTATATTCAAATATTAAATTAGAATTTGTATGAGAAAGACTGTGTTTATGATACATTTATTTACTGAATAACTTTATTGTGAGAATGGACCAGATCCTACATTTTTATGGAGCCCGTCGAGAAACGAAAGTCCAACAATTTATTTCTTTGTCGATCAAGCTTAAAAGAATACAATTGAACATTTTGTTAGGACTCAGTACTTTTTCCTGTACGAAACTGCGGTTCTGCATTCCTACGGTCTATCCTTTTCGGGCAGTGCCCCATGATTTGGACTGATTTCTGGACAACCGCGATGCGTGGTACCCAAAATACACAGTATTTGATTCTGAGAGCAATTATAGAACACATGGCGACATCTGTTATCCTAGTGTTGCCCCAAGGTACATTCCTTCCTTGCCGGAGCACAACTCGTGTCCCATTACCACTTCGCAAAGATCTCCGTAACATCTACCACTTTAACGGGCGCACATCTCTTAATACAAGCATTTAATTGTTTGATTGTTTAATCTCAAGGATAAATTCAAATCGGGTTTTTTTCAAAAACCGTCTTTGCTCTACCATTTCACCTTGATGGGTAAGAGAAAACTAGATAAATAACAACCTGCCTAATTTCTAAAGTAATTTTAATTATTTACATAAACTAAACTTAAAGTATTCGCAAAGCATGAACTAGAATTAAATGTATTATGACAATCGACATTGAACAAAGAAAGTTAGAATTTACTTGATTTTAAATAATATAAAAAAATCCAGTAGAAGGCAATGATCAAGAGTTGGATAATAGGTTACAACGTAATGCATATTTAAATTTGTTAAGTGAATAACCCTTAAGATATTCCTTGGTATTATTGTACATGGTATATATCTGATAAGAAAAAGATCACGCTACCAAGATTGCAGCTACATGAGCTTTAGAATAACGGACATTGAAATAAATAAATAATGATTATTATTATTTTGAATTCTCCATTGGAATATCTGGTAGACGGAATTTCATATCTTTGTATACGTTTTCATTTTCTGCTAAAACCGTTTTCAGCAGCTACTATTAAGAACTCTAATAACTCTTCATCCGAGCTGTCTGAACTGCTTGCAAACGTTGTCAACTACTAGCGAGCACGCCGCTGGACGTCTGTACTGTAACACATCAGCCGCTGAACTACCGCTCTCAATATGAATGCCTACTAATTTAAACACCGCACCGGACCAGCACTGGCACCGCACCGCAACCGGCCCGCTGCCGCCACTCTGAATCGACCTTTAATTTGGTGTTCTTAGTCTCGATTTTTTCATGCATATTTTGTAATTTTAGGTCAACATCTTGCTGCATATTTTGACTTTTTTAGTGCATACAAATGAGGCCTTTACTGATAACGAACATTTTTTAATTCCCCGTCGAGTTCGCTATATTTGAGCTATACTGTAAATGCAATAGTGTATCTTTACGCAAACGTGAATTTTCTATATTTCAAGATTTTATAAAATAAAAACCTGAAGATAAAAAGAATGTTCCAAACAGGATTGATTTTTTTTTCTAATATTTGTATTCAAGCAATACAAATCGAGTGTGATAGTATCTAATGTTCGAACCCTAAACTGGGTACAGATTTATAACAGTACATCAAGTATCAAATCACATTCGGGGTCACAATACGCCATAAACGAAAATCATTCCTATTTGGTAGACCGTTTCAAACATTTGATGACATCATACCTATTTATCAGAGTTCCACTATTTTTAATTTAGTTGGCGCTTCCTACCTTATCGTGAATATATATATATCCTTTAGTGCTCCTCAAAGTACTGAAAACCGACGGATCGCAGCACTGGATGAAAATTTCGAGAAAACGTACTCCTACTCGGCATTGTGAAAATCTGATATTTGCATGCAAACCTATACAAAAATGCAGATTTGCCACTGAAATTATCTCAACATTGCCTGTGGATTTTCTCACATTGCCACCAAAATATCATAGAATGCTTTGAATTACTACAAAATTTCCTTACATAACTAGTCCTGAAATTTCCCAAAATTCAATAAAAATGTTCGTGCTTCCACAGCAATTTAGAAAAAGATATTAAAAGTCCAAGCAAAAGTACATATGAATGCAACAGCAGCCATCTACAGCACAATTATTAGAAAATAAAGTTCTTATAATTTAAAAAGGTTGGTTCAATGCAAGTATCACTACAGGGTGAGGCAGCAAAACTTACTGATTTGAAAGTTTTATATTTATCGTTTTAATTCTTTTTTTTTTCGTGTTTCTACATAATTGGATATTTAAAATTACAAGGTTTTGAAAATAATATCTGGCAAGTGACGCCCCTCATTGTCAATGCACCGAGTTACTCGATTTCTGAAGTTTCGGTTGATCGTGTCGAGCATAGCAATGGGTATGCAGGCTATTGCTTGGGGAATATTCTCCTTCAATTGGGCTAGGATCCTTGGACGATCAGTGTAAACAATGGATATCAGATATCCCCATAAAAAGAAGTTCAAGGGGCTAAATCGGGCAAGCACGCCAGCCCAGAAAAGTTTTCCCGCAAAACACGCATTGTATTTCACACTGTGTGTGCCGTGGCTCCATCTTGCTGAAACCACACATCCCCAACATCAATTTCTTCAAGATTGGGCACAAAAAAGTTCTCAATCATGTTCACACATCGCTCAGAATTCAGTTACTGCACGCTCGTTTTCTTCAAAAAAGTAAGGTCAAATGATCCCTACTCTCACAATGCATACCACTGTTAGCACTCCAGTAGCGCGTTTTGTTTATTGACGCACCCAGATGGGCCAGACAGAAGAAAGTGTGGCTCGTCACTAAAAAACACAAGTGCCACAGAGTTGACCAGAACTTCAGAAATCGAGTAACTCAGTGTATTGACAATGAGGAGCGTCACTTGCCGGATATTATTTTCAAAACCTTGTTTTTGAAATTTCCAATTATGTAGAAATGCGAGAAAAAAATTAAAATGATAAATATTAAACTTTTTGTTTTATTGATCTTTCAAATCAGTAAGTTTCGCTGCCGCACTCGCACCAATCATAACAAAACCACTGGCGGAGATCTAAAGGCATCTTTCTACAAGATGACATACCAATGTGTAATATATTTTGTTTTTTTTTTTTAAAAATTTATATCGCACTCAGCCAACAGCCGTTAGGCCAATTACAGGCGTCGCTGTGCATTTATGGGGACTTCCAACCCCCCTAACAACTGTCATGATGTTGTTATGGCCGCCGGGACCAACTATTTCCGTGACAGCCGTATCACGAGGCGCCGAGAGATGCAGCCGTGGAACTCCCATCCAAGTTCTGACCAGAAAGAGCGTTGCTTAACTCTGCTGATCGAACGTGGACGCTTGTTCAAGCTACACCACCCAGGGCCTAATAGGTTATTATGTGGTGACGAAAACACTGATGTATAGAATCTGTACCTACTGTACAGGGTAGAGCATAAACAATGTGGGTTGGACGTGTTTCATACACCTTAGTGAATGAGCACAGTTTATTTTTCCAACTAAGCTGGGAACAACTGATTGAAAATCAGAGTGGCCATTTCGCATACATTATAATTTTTAAATGCATTACTCTTTCTTTAAATTACAAAGCTGAAACAAAGTATGAAATACTTGAAGAACACGTTCGTACTAAAACATTTCTTGTTGATGATCAAAGAAAGACTTGAAACGTAATTAAACCATAATGTGTGTTTCGTACATTGTAGAATTCAGAAATGGTTGCTTGCAGATGAGATGTTTGCTAAAAAAATTGATAACGCACTCATGTTCATTAAAAGTTTGTACCTCTTACTTTTAATGAGATCCCCATACTGGCCCTCCTTATCTTGAACACACTGTATAGTCATACTCCAAATACACCTTCTCAACTTTAGTTGTTTTGAATTTACAGACATCTTAGATTGTTACCATTCCGTTAACGACCTTAACTTCGGTCAAGGACTTTAACCTATTTAAACTACACTTTCTTTTAGTTATAAATACTTTAGTTATGTTTTTGCTTTATTTATGTTAGGTATGTACCTATGTCAGGTTTACTGCTAAGCAGAATAAATGTAATTATGGCATCAGCCTAAAACCGAAGAAGACGTACCTTTGGGGTACACCTGTATACATGCGAACAGTACAATACCAATTTTAAGAACAAACCAAAGATTTTAAAACTTCACTAAACACCGAAGCAATACCTTTTTAAGAGGTAGTTCAGAAATGTCATGTACAATTGTCCCGCAAAATCCTGACGCACCATCAATCAATAAAATAAGGCACTAGCAAAACTTATTTTAATCTCAGGTAACTGACAAAACAGGTTACGTAAGGTGTAACTATTTGCATTTTCAAATCAGTACAAAATACACTGTGCAAGCTCGATCAATTTTGCTGCATAACCATTGCGTTTATGAAAATGTTGGTCGTCTTGACTGTCTATGATACGAATACTCTCGTGCAAACCTATCGTATCATGGGCTACCCCCGTAAAATATACAATGACAACGTTCATATTTGAATTAAATTGTCAGTTGGGAACTTACCATCCATTACTTCAAGAGTTTTCTTCCGCTCTTCGGCCAACGTCCGGAGATCAGCCTCAGGACTCAGCAAGCCGTCGATAACTTCCAACAACGATTCTTGTAACGCCATTTTAGTTTTCTGAAAACAAAAACCGGTACTGCTCAGAAGAAACATTCAATATTCTAACCTCAATTTTTAAAATTGTACGAATCACGCCGAACAACGCAACTCACCGTCTCTAATTATTATTTAGAAGTTTGACTTGAATTCAAGCTGTATTTTTCACTGAATTATTCACAACCACATTACATTTTTACTTAATAATATTGCAGAAAACCAGACAAATAGAAGCTCCAACAACCGCCAAAGCTGTCGAACAAACAAAAGAGCGGGATGGCCGGGTGGCGGGATCTCGTAACTCGTATTACCGTTTGACCTAATTGCTCATATTACCAAATTCTCATAGTTCCCAAATTTTGTTTAATTTAAAGTTTTTTAAAAGCACATGTTTTACAAAATTGAATTATGCAAATAGAGGATGTCTTTGACTTTTCCTATATATTTAACAATAATAAATCGATACTTTATCAAGTCCTGTAGAGTAAACACGAACGAAAATTAGAAAAAACAAAACACTGGTTAGCAGATAACTTTACTTTTAAGGATAAACACAGATGACACTACATATTTTATACAATGCGAAGTTAACTTTACAGCACAGCAAAATCGAATCTATCCTGCGATTTCTGGATCTTCTCTATTTATACCTTTTTATGATCGTCCATAGCAACGTTGCTTGTTTGTTTATAACAAACACTCAGATTGGCTTATTCGAATCAATAATTAAAACTAACAGACAAACAAATGACACACGAGCAAAACAAAAACTATCTACAATAACGTTATTTACACTTAAATTATACAAAAAAATACCTTTCTAAACTTAAAAGTAATTTCATTTTTAGGATCAGCGTAACCAAATGCCCCTGCAGTCGAAATTTCACTTTGATCTGTAATTGTCCTCATCGAACAGATTTTTGCTCGTCTCGCATCGTAGGCCCAATTTTCATCCAATTTGAGGTCGGAATATTGATTAGAAGATCGTTTTACATCTACAGTAATGTTTGTGCAGCTCGAGAACACAAATTCAACAGTAACCAAGAAGCTGCTAACATTTACAATGCGGTATCAGCACCACCTCCAATCACATTTATTAAAGATGACTGGATGGGTCGAAAGAAAAATTTTGAGCCAAGAGGCAGTTCAGATACACAGGTTGCACGAGAAGGCACAAATAAACAATTTACTACTTCATATGGAGTAGGCGTTAACAGATTGTTAGTCACACTTCAAAAGAAGGAAGAGGAAATTGCCAAATATGTAGACATTATAAAAATATTGGATGATCATTACATCAAGAAAACGAACATATACGAAAGTGCAAGGTTCAATGAATGAGATCAAGCGGAAAGCGAATCAGCTCAAGAATACGTGGCTGCAATCATGGTAATGTGGAAAAAATACAAGTGCAAAACATTGGAAGAGCAGCTGATCAGTTGTAGGAATATAAGATGGAATACGTTCTGAAAACCTACAAATGGATGCTGAATTAACACTCGATAAAGTTATAGGAAAGGTTATGCAGAGCGAACAAATAAAACTACAAAAATAAAGAGATACGATTAAAGGAGGTTGAGATAAACGAAATAAAATGCAATATAAAATTAACCAAAAATAATCTCTATGCTGCTTCCATTGAATTATCTCTTCTAATCAATCCTAACAAGTCAGCTGTACTTTTATTCGGCAATAAAAATGAGTATAAAAGGCTTTATAAAAATGTTGAAATTAGAATAAACAACACTAGAATCCCACTAGTGGACAAAGCTAAAAGTTTGGGCTTACCCCTTGATAATACATTTCGTTATAGTGATCACGCATATAAGAGTATTACGCGTGGTTATCATAACTTAAGAAAATTGTACACTCATAGATCATACTTCAACATAAATATAAAAAGAAATCTTTGCGAAGCCTTAATTCTCTTTCAGTTAAACTACTGTGTACCAGTTTACCATGCTTCTATCGATGTAGCTACCTCTACCTACTCGTATACAAAACTTCAAAATTCCTGTGTAAGGTTTATTTATGGAATTAAAAAGTTTCAACATATTTGACATAAATTAGCCGAATGTGGTTGGTTATCAATGCAAAATAAACGAAAATTACAATGTCTATGTCTGTATCACAAGATATTATCAGAGAAAACTCCTACGTACCTGTACAATAAGATCACGTTTCGTATAATGTATTAACTAGATTTAGGAGGCTAATTTCTCCTCCAACAACACAAAACTTCTCTCTTTGAGAGATCTTTTTCTTATCAGATATACACCATGTACAAGAATATCAAGGAATATCTTAAGGGTTATTCACTTAACAAATTTAAATATGCATTACATTGTAACCTATTATCCAATTCTTGATCATTGCCTTCTACTGGTTTTTTTTTATATTATTTAAAATCAAGTAAATTCTAACTCTCTTTGTTCAATGTCGATTCTCATACTACATTTAATTCTAGTTCATGCTTTGCGAATACTTAAGTTTAGTTTATGTAAATAATTAAAATTACTTTAGAAATTAGGAAGGTTGTTATTTATCTAGTTTTCTCTTACCCATCAAGGTGAAATGGTAGAGCAAAGACGGTTTTTGAAAAAACCCGATTTGAATTTATCCTTGAGATTAAACAATCAAACAATTAAGTGCTTGTATTAAGTTTAATTGTACATTTATGAACTACTTTGTTAACTGCGACTTACTACATATTTATAAATTACGTTTTAATGTGTTAATCATTATTTGAATTCTTATATGTCTGCTTGTATATTGTTGAAACTATTAATATAATATTGTTGATATTGTTATTGTTAATACTGTTTAATAAATTACTATTATTATTATTATTATTTAGGTGAAGTCCTTAGAATTAATTTTATAAAGGCAGAAGCCACGGAGGGATGGTATATAAATTTTAAGTCAGCTGAGCCAAAAGGTAAAATTAGATTTAAAATGGACACTGGAGCTTAAGAAACTGTACTAAATTTAAAGTGTTTCAATAAAATCGAAAATTACCTGAACCGTAGTAACAGTCAAGACACCCTAATAGGAGCATAAGAAAATGTGCTACAAATTCAGGGCACGATCAATCTACCCATAATTTGGGAAGGTCAGAAAAAGTATCTAAAGGTATATGTTCTTGATACAAAGGAAATTTTTTTACGAAGGCCAGCCCTAAAAGAATTAGACATTGTAAACGTTAACAACGATACTTCAGTACCCAAGACTGAGATTAATATTCAAAACATTAATGAAATCGAGCAAGGAATCCATGATAAATAAATAGTTGAAAAATGTCCAAAAGTATTCAAGTGTATGGGAAAAATTAAAAACAAAATCTACAACATCAAAGTAAGAGAAGATGCTAAACCATTTTAAATTGTGACAGCTAGAAGATTCTCATTTGCTCTCATGGAGGATACAGGATACTGTTGTGCCTCATAAGGAGACACGCCCTCTCACCGGAGCATCAGAATTATTATGGAGGATACGGAAAAGGAACTGAAAAAACTAGTCGAGGAAGACATAATTCAAGAAGTAGAGGAACCAACAGAATTTCGTGCACCAATGGTTATTATGACTAAAGATCAAAAACGGGGAAAAACAAAATTAGAATTTGTACAGATTTTAGTGAACTTCACAAATTTGTAGTTTGAGAATGAATACAGTTACCTACCGTAGAAGAAACACTTGCAGAAATACAAGAAGCCAAAATTTTTTCCAACTTAGAAGTAATATATGGTGTTTTTTTCAATTAGAGTTGGATGAAACCTCAAGAAAACTCACATGTTTTATAACACTATTCAGATGTTTCATGTATAAGACGCTACCGCAAGGACTAATGGTATCACCAGAAGTATATCAAAAAGCCATGAATGACATATTAAGACGTGGTAACACATGCAGATGATTGGATAGTGTATGGTAGTGTATGGTAAGACCAAAGCTGAACATGGCGAACGGTTGCAGGAAGTTATTAGGTAAATTCGCAGAAAATGGAATCCCATTATATAAAGACAAGTGTCAATTTAAAATGAAGGAGATCTAGTCTTTAGAACATTTAATAGGTGACGATACGATCAAAGCAGATCCAGACGGAGTAAATATAATCCAGGCCTTCAAAGAACCAGAGAACCTGAAACAGTTACAATCCTTTTTAGGTATGATCCTTGTTGAAATTTATTCCAAATGCCACAGAGAAAACCGACGGAATTTTGTGTTATGACAGAAGGATAATCGTACCGTCAAAGTACTACTTATAAAATATTCCTAGAAAAAATACATACAGCTCATCTAGGCTTCAGTGGCGGTGCAAGAGCACCTTGGGCCCCTAAGCAAATATAAAAATGGTCCTCCGTGTAAAAAGATTTATATACTTAATGAATTGTATATTTATATTCACTGTGTTCACAAATAAAAAGATTAACAAAATCTTGTTATAAAAAGTACATCTTTACTACTGAAAGCAATATTAAGAATAACCCGAAACAATTTCGGTCCTTTGTAAAAGAAAATAAATCTAGCACTTCTCTACCCAAATCTACGTTTTTTGAAGATGTCTGTGCCGATAATCCTGAAGACTGTCCTAACCTTTTTTCTAAATATTTCAACTCAGTTTATCAAGATGAAGTGGAAGTGGACTATAGCGCCTACAATTATGAAACTAACAATAACCTATCTAAAATCGTATGTAAAGTAAATGACATAGAACAGATGTTGTTTAATGTGAAAACAAATACATCCACTAGACCTGATCGTATTCATCCATTCTTTGTAAAAAACTTTACTTTTTAATAAATCAACAACAAGGTATCTTCCCTGACATGTGGAAAATTGCTCATATTAGGTACTCCCATTTTTAAGTCAGGAGATAGATGAAATGTGTCTAACTACAGGACAATATCTAAACTATCTATTTTTGGTAAAATATTTGAATCTTTTGTAAATAATATACTTTCAAATCGTATCAATACTTTTATCTCCTCTTCTCAACATGGCTTTCTGCCTTCCCAAATCTGTCACAACTAATCTCCTATATTATTCTGAATTAATTTGCGATGCAATGAATGAGAGATCTCAGGTGGACGCGGTATATACTGACTTTTCCAAAGCCTTTGGTAAGGTAAACCACCCAATTTTGATTCGAAAACATTTGAGATTTGGAATATCGGGTACATTACTAAATTGGTTTCGATCATACCTAACTGGTAGGACCCAATGTGTTGTAATTAACGACTTTCCATCATAAGCTACTAGCGTGAGTTCTAGTGTACCGCAGGGATCACACTTGGGCCCTACGTTATTCATCGCGTTCATTAATGATCTTACTTTTAGCTTAAATCCTCCTTTCTGTTATATCACAGAAGAGAGATTATACAGAACAGACACTCACGGTTCGGCTGATACTCGGCTACCAGTAAATCCGATCAGCAGGCTCCGCCCATTAGCATGTAAACTGCACCACGAAATGCATTTTGTAGTATTGAAGTTATGTAGTTATTCCACTTTAAGAAGCAAGTGTGTACTGTGTGCTCTTCTTATCGGTTTTATAAAACAGCAAAAATGAATTCGAAAAAGAAAGGTGCTGATTGGTGCTCTGCTTTAAATTGCAACAGCAACCGTAGTCTTAATAATGAACTAAGTTTTTTTCGCTTTCCTTGAGATGCTACCAGTTAAATAACATTCACAATTATTTACAGTTTCTTAGAAATATTTTTTTTTAATATTCTATCATCTCTCTGCTTTAAGTATGACAAATCTGCATTATTTAAACGTCAAACACCAAGACTTATCAGTGAAAAATTTTAAACTCTTATTCATGTAAGCAGTATCATTTTTATTTTGGTTTTACGCTGGCAAAAGCCATTAGTGTAAAAGCAAATATAAAACACTATACACAATGTACACTTTTATTCATAAAAAAACGTACAAGTGTTGAGCGAGATTTTCGCAATATTTCATTATCTGTAAACACAGCTTTTGTAAATGTAATTAGCAACATTGAACTATAAACATTAACAACCACATTTCTGTTCAACTCTATTTGAATTAATAATACCATTTTTAATAGCAAATGTGTTAATATCGTTCCACTTACCACATGAAATAGTAGATGTACGTTTTTTTATAAATACAAGTGCACCTATATTAACATTTTATGTAAAGTTTTGAAAGTGTACCTACATTTTTAAAATTTTTGAACTTAATATCAATTTCAATAGCTCAGGTTAAACAGTTGTAGGTTACTAACCACCTTTGGAACATGCGATTCTTACGTACTTTTATTTGCAGTTTTGAGTTTACTGTAATTAAAATAGTTTATTGGCTTTGCAGGTTATCGTTTCCTAAAATAAATTAGTTAGTAACAAAGAAACAATGCAATAAAAATTGTATTTATGTTTAGAAAAACCCGTCATATTTCTGTACCTTACTATTCCTTGCAGAACAAAACAGTGGGTGGTTAATACCAGAAGAGAAAATCTCATTACTTAGAATGCAGACTATTTATACAAGAACTTCAGATTATGCAGTAAGAATTTAGAGGACTGTATGTTCACAAGCCATTTAAAAAACAGACTTCTTGAGCTAGCAACTCCCACATTGACATCCCGAATCCTCCCCCATTAATTACAAATAAAAGAAAAGCTCCATCAGAAGGACTTATGAATTCCCCAAGAAAAAAATTAAACTTCCAATACCTACAGCTGCACTCGCCTCCGACACTGTAGAAGCTATCCCAGCTTCATCGCAAAGACACGAATCAATTAATAAAGAACCACTTGTCGACTTAACATGCCAAGATTCAGAAAATGTAAATGCAACTGTCAGTACTCAGACTAGCTTTGATTTGTCTTCCAATACACCGAGAAAACGTCGGCTAAAACAAAATTTAAGACAACTTAGGACAGAGCAGGCACTCTTTAAAAAAATCTGGTGTGATACACGCACACAACTTCCTTTTACAGTGATCTTATAATTAGCCAAAAATTTGATTTAAAATGTTTTAAGCATTAGTCAAAAATTTTAAAAAATTACAAATTCTGCAAAAACGGTACAAAATAGAGCGTTAGTTGATGAGACAAATTTTCTCTAGAATTTTAAGCTGAATTCAAAAATGTAATAATATACCGGGTGTTCTATTTAAAATAAGAGTTAATAAAAAAAATAGACAAAAAAACAAAAGAAACCCATTTTAGAAGTATTCAACTGGAAAATCACCTATCTCACATCAATACACATTCAAAATGTAATAAAAATGTAAAGTTTAAAAAAAATCGTTAGAGCCGTTTTTGAAAAAATCGAAAAAAACTGAAAAATCACAAGAGTAAACACCTACTTCCGGTTATGCGATTTTTTTCAAAAGCTTGCTGTCTCATATACATAGTACACAAAACTTATATATGAAGTTTCAACGCCATACCGCTTTTCGTTTTTGAGATATTCTGTTCACAGACAGACACACAGACAGACAGACACACAGACAGACAGACAGACCAATGAAAAAAAATATGTTTTTTGGAATCAGGGGACTCTAAAACGTGAAGATCTGTTGAAAACTCAATTTCAAATTTTTGGGGTGAATCCAATAGGACTTCCTTTATTGTAAAAGAAAGTAAAAAGCACTACAGAAGGATCCAGTATGAAAAATGTTACCATTGCTCAATTCCAAACATTATGTTCACGTTTTTGCCAGAATCGCTAGCGAAAATTGTCCAAACACAAATAACGTTAAAAGCAAAATCCAAAGGAAACATACTCTAGTGACTTTAATAAGACCCTTTTGGCAAAAATGGACGAAATAAAGAAGTCGTTACAAGATTACCAAACTATTAAAAAATGTTTTGAAAATAAATCAATAAAAATATTTACTACAGATTACTAGCAACTGCAAAACAAAGAAAGTAATTTACCTATGTCAAATGCATTGCGTTATGTTACAGGATATCTGTATAGGAAACGTATGTCTAGGCACACCTGTAAAATTTGCGAAGAATATGACAGGAAGGTCGATATTCAGAGTTCTGATAACAATCTATTATTCTGCAAATATAAAGCTTATGGCCAGTTATATATTCCCCTATGCCCCACGATGATTTCTTTGCATATACTGTTATGTTAGAAAATACACTGATTACCAACGCATCAACCTTGCTACAAAAACAGGAAGTAGGAAATTACTTGTTAAGAAAACTGCGTAAAGTACCTCAATTCGAACATCCCTGCAAAGATTTTCCACTGGAATATCTTCTAAAATTGTTCGTAAGACTACGAATTTATTATATAATAAAATTTGCAAACAAGGAATTCATTAATTCCACACCTAAGAATTTAAAAATAATCACCCTTTCGCATCAGTAATATTTTAAGCATGTATTATGTTCACATATACCTTTATGTTCCGATTTTTTATTTCTGTTAAAATAAAGTTTATCTGTACCTAAGCGCAAGTCAAGTTTTTTCTTATTGATTTAGTATATTTCTGTTTCACATTTATATTAATTCGATAGCGAATATTTTAAGAACGCATGCTAGCACTGCTAGAAAGTGCAGTGGAATACTTGCTAATGGGCGGAGCTTAAGAAGGCGCGTCGACTGCAAGGTCATCGAAACATGCAGCTGAAGATCAAAAGTAGGTACCGACGGTAAGTGTCCGTTCTGTATAATCTCTCTTCTGTGGTTATATTCAGATGATCTAAAATTATTTGCTAAATTAAACACACAGGCGGATTGCCTAATTCTACAACAAGACATAAACCATGTTTCCAGCTGGTGCAAAATCAATAAAATGTCACTAAATATAAACAAATGCCACAAAATTTCTTTTTGCAGGAAAAAGACACGTATTGATTATGAATACCAGCTGGATGGCAATATACTTAGTGAAGTGTCTAACATACGAGACTTAGGCGTTATATTTAGCAACACTTATTATTTTGATAAACATGTTTCGCACATTGTCAGTAAAGCCAACAAAATGTTAGGCTTTATATGTCAAATAGCCAGAGACTTTCAAAATATCGATACTTTAAAATTGTTGTATTTCGCATATGTATGCTCACATCTTGAATACTGTTGTTTCATTTGGAATCATTAGGCACAAATACAAAGAAAACTGATGGATAAATATCTACCTAGGTAACACTATTAAAATCAAATAATATTCAGGTAAAATCCTAAGAACCCATGCTAAAATAGGTAACAAATACTTAGTATTTATTTGTATCATTAATATCTGTAAAGAAGCTGCTTGGAGCAGATGAGTAAGCGCCAGGCTTGCATTAAGCAAGTCCTCGGTTCGAATCCCGCTGGGGTCAAAATTTTTCCGTATCCTTGGCGATTAGAATCACGCTCAGTGAGACCATTCACAGTTGGGCACCAAATTAACTGTGCTCTACTCAGAACCACAGACCTAAGAGATAGAGTAACAAGGTCAACACATCACCAAGACACACAACTCACACAATGATTGCTGCGCAAGCACCGAAAGCGCTCTCCAACTCTGTATCCCGAATCCGGGGCAAGTTGAGCATTGTACCGCCAGATGCCAGTGCATAAAGCACCAGCCTCTACACCACAAGGTAAATGAGGTTACAGATTATACATACATACATACATTAATATCTGTAAAATGTCGTAAAAATAAATTGATCAGAAATTAAAAAATGTATCCTTCTGGCCCTTATTGACAGCAAATTGTTCCACCAGATTTTTATGTCCATCGTAGACGATGCTTTCTGCTTAATTGACAAAACCGAAGGGTCATGTAGCCTATCTTGGCTGGTAGAATGTCTCAAATAGTTATGTTTTATTATAATTTGTTAAATGATCTTTCTATTATGGCTAACGTTACAGGTAGAGTCAAGAATAAAACCAATGCAGTAATATTCTTGCCAAAATTGCTTTCGAGAACACTATATTTCTGTAGGAATAAACTTGTCAAATCTGGAACACTCATGCTATCAGTGCAGTCTTTAGACACGGGCCCGACGGGCTCGGGGCCCCCAATTTTTTGAGGCTCCCGATGGGAGCCTTGATCAACTAATAATAATTATGTAATTCATTAATTAATTTTGTAAAAAATAAAAATTAAAGTTGTATATTCATTTCATAATTATACATAATTATAAATCATTAATAAAAATTAATAATACGTATAAATGTACTACGTTGGCCAGGGCGCCACAATGCCAGACTACTTTACTGCAGTCCCTTCTTTGCAATTGCAATATTGCCCTTGAGTGAACTCTAACTTTCAACTGCGTGCCGACTGCAATGTACGAAAATCTTTACTTAGCTATATTATGTTATGTGCTGTTACTGTTTACAGCCTATGTGGCGTGTACGTGTGAGGAGTTTATCAAGACAGTTTTGCATTAATAAAATTATAATATAACTGTGCTTCGATTAACTAGGTTGGTTTGAATTTTTATTTTAATTACGAACGACATAATAATAGCATCATCTCCAAATGCATATATCCTAGTGACGCCGAAAAAGGAAAAAAAGCTAATTTTCAGAAGGAAAAAATGAATAAATTGCCAAAACTTACTCTTTTTTTACATCAATTTCAATGCAAAGGCAAAGTTGCGTACAAAGTGACGAGCCGTCCGCCTCATCTTCAACCACATTCGATTATTTACCAAGTACATCTAAGACTCTGCATCAGACAGATTTTTTAACTCCTACACTGAGGGATGAATCGATGACGATGATAACAGAATAAAAACAAGAGAAAAACAAAATAGAATTAGAAGTATTAAAAACAGTTTCAAATGATCCTGGTGATTGGCCCCTGGTTTTTACTGAAGAAATTCGTTTATTGTGGATACGAAAAGGGCCAGATTTTTTTCAAAACAAGGACAGCGACTTTTCAAAATCTACCAGGCGCTACGTTAGAGCAAATGAGAAGTCTCACTGAGTCTGTTTTTGTTCGTACATTAAAAAATAGTGAAAAAGTCAACAGAAAATGGTTATTGTACTCTCCGTCAAAAAAATCATTGTTTTTTACTTGTCGCATTTTTTCTGCAGCAATAACTAAATTTAGTTCCCTCGATAGACATAATGATTGGAAACATATACAAGATTACATTTTGAGTCACGAAAATAGTAGAGAACATAGGCAATCTATAATAACCTACAGCACCAGAGGTAAAATTGTTGGTAGGGTGGATACAGGCTTAATTTCCCAATATAACAATGAAGTTCAGTACTGGAACAACATACTAAAAAGGATTGTCGCTGTTTTTACGTTTTTAGCTTCTCGGGGACTTGCCTTTTGCGGTGAAAACCAAACAATTGGATCTCCTCACAATGGGAATTATTTAGGATGTTTAGAGCTAGTGAGCTAGTTCAATCCCTTCACTGCGGAACATTTAAAGAGATATGGGAATCCAGGACAAGAATATATTTCATACCTCTCAGCAATTATTTGCAATGAATTTATTGATATTATGGGGAAAAAAGTGCTAAATCAAATTTTAGTTGAACCGAAGTAGGCTAAATATTATTCAATTAGTGTGGACTCCACTCCCGACTGTTCACATGTAGATCAAATGACTCATAATTCGATGCGTACATGATGGACATGCTATTGAAAGATTTCTGGAATTTATACCCATAGAAAAACACACAGCAGAATATTTAGCAAATACCGTTCTTGAGTTCCTAAAAAATCATGACATTGATCTGAAGAATAGTTTGCGGCCAAAGTTACGCTAATGCTTCAAACATGGCAGGACAAAACTCTGGTCTTCAGGCAAGAGTTAAAGAAAAATGTGAATTTGCGACTTTTGTGTCTTGTGCAGCACATTCTTTAAATTTAGTAGGGGTTCATGCCGCGCAGTGTGTCATGAAAGCAACAGATTTTTTTAAATTTATTCAAAAGATATATACTTTTTTTTCTCTCTCCACCCATCGCTAGAATATAATGAAACAATTCTTGGGACCTGATAAAGTGGTCATTAAGTGCCTGTCAGAAACTAGATGGTCTGCCCGTGCGTCTGCAGTTACAGCTCTGCAAAGTGGTTACAAGCATTTTTTGAATGCGCTGATGTCGATTGCGGAAGATCGAGCTCACCCAAAGGAAACCAGAAATGAAAAAATGCAAAAGTTAGAAATAATTATTCTTACAGAACTATGGAACGATATATTAATAACAATAAATAAAACAAGCATAAGCTTCAGAAAAAGACTCTTACGATGAACGTACCAATAAAGCTACTTAAATCGCTTAGTGCCTTTCATAATAATGTAAGAAATGAATTCAACAAATATGAATCCGCAGCTAAAGATAAATTTCCAGAAGCTGACTTTAAAAATAAAACACACCATAAAGTTGAAAGAAGCTCGCGAATAACATCTTTTGAAGGACCAGCAGAAGCAGTTCAACATATTGGATAAGATAAATTTAAAGTGGAAGTGTTTATCCCAATTATCGACTCATTGATTACTTAACTACAGCAGAGATCTGCTGCATATATTGAAGTGAACAATCGGTTTGGCTTTTTATCAAGTTTAAGAACCATTAGTCCAAACAAGTTGAACGATAGCTGTAAAAAGTTTGCTCAATATTATCACCTTGATATAAATGGAGAAGAATTAGAAACGGAATGTATTCATTTAGCGCTGTATTTAGGAACTAACGATGTATATAAATCTGAACAAATTGATAATTCACTACTGTATAACATTTTGAGAACTGATAAATTAAAAGAAACATTCCCTAATGTTGCGATATCACTTAGAATGTTTGTTTTATTAATGATCAATAATTGCAGTGGAGAACGTTCATTTTCTAAGTTAAACAGGATAAAAAACAAACTTTACAGTACTATGCTACAAGAGAGGCTAAACTCTTTATCATTAATGTGCATAGAAAGCGACATATTGTGGAATTTAAATTTTGAAGATATAATACAGGACTTTGCCCATACCAGATAGAGAAAAAAATCTTTTATTAGTGTGTAGCAATAGTTATGACCTATTTGTTAATTTTTAGGTTTCCTATGTTCGATTGTGTTTATATTCATTTTATTAGAATTTTAATTTCGTTTCAGTACATAGTTGTATAAAAATAAAAGTAGGTATATCAAAAATGTATATTGTATTGTACTGCATTACTTCCTTTCTAGAAGGGCCCCTTTATGACCTTGGGCCCAGGGCCTCAATCATATAAAAGACGGCACTACATGCTGTCATTTAAATCCTCTTTTAGTAAGGAGATAGCGTTCACATACTGAATGGCAAGATTATTATTGAGATCAGAATACTTTTTTTGAAGCAAATCACATCGGACCTGTTCAGCTTCTTGCATTCGTAAAACGTTTTTCGGTTCTAAAAATTCAAAAATGTTTGTTAGTTTTTCCAAGCTCTCAAATCGAGTCTGATCACTGATGAGTGATGACTGATAAACGAGACTGGGGACTGAGTTTGCAGTGCTATCAATCTGCACCCAAATGAAGTAGCCCCCAAAGGGCCCGAACCCCTAACCAACGCTTATTCCCGCTTATGCATATCACCGCCACTGCTAGAATTCCAAAAATGCAAACAAAGAGCCAGCCAAACAGTATGGTGGCACGGAATAAACAAACAGCTAGAAGATAAAATAAAAAATGCAATGAATGTATAAAGAATAAAAACATAAAAACAGAAACAATGATTTCAAAGGCTATTCCAGAATACCCATGGCAAGTTATCCCAGCTAATGTATGTCAGTACAAAGGAATGGTGTACTTAGTAATACAAGATGTTTACTTACTCAAAATACCCAGAAATTTTTAGTCTCAAAACACAGAAAAGCGCTGAAGTAATATACAAATTCAAAGAAGCATTTAGCCGGCACGGAATTCCGAAGGCACTAAACACCGATAATGGAAGATACTTCGCAGTCAGCTGAGTTTTTTACATTTTCTGAAAAATATGGATTGAAGCACATCACTAGTAGTTCAAATTATGCTCAATCTAACGGAAAAACAGAACGCAGTGCAAGTTATAAAAAATGTACTAAGAAAAAAGTAATGACATTCATTTAGGACTATTAATATATAGAAATACGCCATTACCGTGTGGAGAATCACCTGCTAAACTGCTATTGGGTCAAGACTTTACGGATAACCAACCACGAAAGAAAATATTTAGCCAGCTACCCTAGACTACAAGAAAATAAGAGACATGATGGAAAGGGAAAGAGAAAACCAAAGAAACAACTACAATAAGACACATAGAGCAAAAGACCTCCCAATACTAAATGAAGACCAATGTGTATGGATAACCGACGTACAAAAGGAAGGAACAGTAATAGGAAGGTTGCATGAACCAAGATCGTACAAGGTTAGTACAGACAAACACGAAATTTGAGGGAATAGGAAATTTCTTAGACCATTGCCACCAGAAGACAGAAGACATATCGATTGCCTCAACAAAAAATAAAGAACAGTAACCCTACTACTTCATAATTTAAGCTGCTAATTTTGAATTTGCATACAAAATAACCTATATCAGCTTAATCTCCAAGTGCATTTTAAAGTATATAACTAAAATAAACTACAAATAAGCGATTTATTAATTAGTATCTACCATCACTCTTAATTCTAAACAACTTTCGTTAATACTTTTTTCTGTTATCTCTTCTAATAAAGGTAGTTTACTTTTGGGCATTTTTTTTAAAATTGATTCAAAAAACACCCTGTATATTAATTAATATGATTGATTTTCTGAAAATCTTGGTTTAAGAACAAGCAGGAGCGAATCCTAGAATATCAGCTTCTAAGTCAAATATTTTTTATTATTTACACCTTATGTGAACTCAATCCGCAGTTTGTGTAAAATCAAATGCTCTAATTAAAATCAGTGAATTTAATTAGGGCAATTAATTAGAGCAGTTGATTCGCAGTTTAATTAAAAAATGGCCAAAAGTAAACTACCTTTATTAGAAGAGATAACAAAAAAAAGTATTAAAAAAAGTTGTTTAGAATTAAGAGAGATATAGACTTTAAATTTGCAGAAAAATCGGCCTACTTTGATTTTAAATTTTTTATACCAACATACCTTTTATCGCAGCTGTAGGAGGCACTCCATTATTTTTTTAACAAAAAAATCAAAGTAGGCCAATTTGTCTGAAAATTAAGAATCTGCTATCACTCTTAATTCTAAACAACTTTTCTCAATACTTTTTTTGTTATCTCTTCTATTAAAGGTAGTTTACTCTTGGCTATTTTTTCAAAATCGATTCGAAAAACCTTATGTATATTAATTAATTAGATTAATTTTCTAAAAATCTTGGTTGAGAACAAGCAGGAGCGAATCCTAGAATATCAGCTTTCAAGTTAAATATTTTTTATTATTTACACCTTATGTGAACTCAATCCGCGGACACACTGTAGATCTATTTACTTGTATATAATTAAAAATCGAAAGAAATTTTTTTTTGAATTATTACGTTTGTCTAATACTTTACGCATTTTTTTAACATCCAGTAGGTTTGCGGAGAAATTGCATAGAACTAAAATTGTAGAAAATAAAATTTCCTTTTATTTATGTTATTATCAAAATTTCGATGGCACTTCCGGTTCGTCAGATATTATTTGATAACACGTAAATTCAATTAAAATCTGCAATTCGAAAACTTCCGAGGCTCGGTGGCACGTATTAATATTGTTTGATTGGGCCAAACATTTTTGTGGGTTAGCTTTTTGACATTGGAACAACATTAGAGGGTGCGACTAACAAAATTCTGAGGTTGCAAAATTAGAACCACCCTAATGTACATGTACATACAAGGCATGAGAAACAATTACATTTGCAAAATATTGCATCGCCTAAACATACTGTATATCTGACAGCATTTGGGAAATTTTTCCAGTTGTTATAAATAAAAATATTGTGGCAGATAACTGTATAGGTACTACTATAGTGTTATAACTGTTAGTATACACTATATTAGAATATACTTATAAATTAGTGCAGCGATGTAAAACACGTATATTTGTGAAGACAAAATTTGTTCATTGTTTACAAAACTTGTTCATATTTACAAAAATAGCTAGGTAAGAAAGCTAGTATAGGTAACTCCATATAATGACATCAGAATTATACTTAGCGCTATAACCTCCTGGATCTTTTCAACCACCCCTATACGTATTAACAATGAAATATAACGTATAACATAAAACGGGTAACAGGAATAGAAACAAGAAGAGAAGATCAACCCGGGCTAGTAAGGGTGAAGGTTGTAGGAAGGTGCAGCTTGCTGTAATCTTTGATGCAAGCTGAAAAGAAAAAATAACAGCAAGCATGTATACAACAAATTAAGAAGCAACAAACAAATGAATACATGAAAACTTGGAAGCATTAACTAATTGTAGAAATAGACTGGTTTAAAGCAATCCAAGCTTACAGTCCTGGGAATGCCTTCCAAGATCATGTACTTATTTGTATGTTGTAGAATTTTAAATGGGCCTAAATAATCCTGTTTATAGACCTTGGTGTGGTTGTCATTCCGAAGATACTTCTTCTATGATCAAAACCTAGCCGATAGCCTGTTCACAGTAGCGCTGGGCACATATGCTGGGTAGGTGGCTAACCTCATCCATCAATAGAAGGTGTGATCCTGGAGTGTTAAATGATAGTCAAGAGTAGGTATAGTATGACAACCTGAACGGACAGCTTTACATGTCCTCTGAAATTGGACAAAGTGTGCAAGGCAATTGCCTCGGCTACATAAGCCAGACCTGATATTTTAAAATTTATACAATTATAGTTATTTATGTTACAAGTGTGTTATATTACAAATAATCTATGAGGGAAAAGAGCAGCCCTCAAAGCCGTCAGGCCGAGAGGGGTCTTTTCTCAGTTTTCTCGAGTACATTATTTGTAAAAACACACGTGGCATACAAAATTTTATCCAACAACTCAATAAATACCAAAAAAGCATCAATTTATTATTGATAGTTGTGAAAAGTCAAAGAGACAAATTAATTGAAAGTGAGCTAAAGTATTTTTAAGCCACGGGAGATAGTTAAGTCACGTGTAGGTTATTTATTATAACCCACGGTGTTCAGAGCAAAGTAGGTTATAATGTAATCAAACTAAATAACCCACGGTGTCAAGGGCAACGTGGATTATGATGTAAATTAGCTAGTAATAGCAGAGTTTACTTGTTGAAAACAAACTAGATAAAATTAATTATTATTTGCATACAAATTAAAATGATTAGATCTTACAAGACCCTTGTTGGTCAACGTATTTCCGTTTTCTTTGTGCTTCTATAATGTAGTCAGGATCAACACATTTAATTCCTCGTTTGAAATTCCTTTTTACTAATTCTGGTAATATACAAAACTTATAAAATGTCATCAATTTTTCCAGCATGATTCCATTTCAAAATGCTTCATCCCTTTCAATTTCCTCTATAAACAAAGCCTGATTTTTGTTTATAAAAACAACAAAATAACATAGCTCCTTTTTATAAATGTTTAGCTGCCCTTTTACCTACAACATGAGAAATAGTATACAAATTATGATACAAGATAGGTAAATGCCTTATCTTATAACAGATCGACAAAATGTTTGAAAAACAAAACCAGAAAGGTGCAGTTTTATCTATTGTAAGCATTTAGCGATGAATATCGTATAATATTCTTTTGCGCTACCATTCTATTTTTACGTTTGTTCATCTTACCAAATCATTATTGGTTGCTACCAAAATAACAAACCTGTTATGAATTATAAGGTGTCTAAGAATTGTTATGAATCATATATCATAACGTACCAGCACAGAATAAACACCTAACGGACTCAGAGGCGATACTCGGGGTGGTGCCTTTGATGTTGGAGTAGCCGATTTCAGTTATGGCGGCCATATTGAAAAAATTACATATGATTGCGCACTACCGACCACCTTTTAATGCACTCATGTTCAAATAAATTTCATTTTTCTACTAATTTGTAATAAAACACGGTCGTAAATAACTCAAATTGAGTTAAAACCAATGCATGGAAACAAATCTACTTGTTAGCAATATGGCTACGTGTTGATTTTTAGACACCTGAGAAACAGAGATTGTCGCTTCTGAGTCCATTAGGTATTTATTCTGTGGTACCAGTTTTTAGATATTTGTATCAGCCTAGTTTGTTTCAGACAACTGACAGATTGTCACATTTATGAAATGTCAAATTCAAAGTTTTTAATTAATTTTATGCAAAGTAGATAAAATAGTGTATTATACTCCTTTCATAAGAAGCATTGCCGCACTCATTCCATTGCAGCACTCCTGCTGCAATAGGCCCTCTTATTAAGCTAGTACAATAATGTACTATTATCAACATTGTTGCTTACTTGAAAATAACAATTATGCACCTATTTTAATGGCAGTTTAAATAGTAGATTAAATATTGCCCATAGTACGTATTTAACCTACTATTTAAATTTATAGAACGCTCAATCGACGGTAAACTGAATTGTTTCCCATGGCACTCTTTATTAAAACAACAATGGATTCTGTGATAAACGGCAACGGAAGTTGCAAGCTTCAATGAGTCATAAATTCCTAACGACACTTTGTTGAACATAGCGATCGTTTTGAATTTGTATAGGTATTACTGAGCAAGCTATTGTCCTATTTCAGTTCTAGAGTGCTGTAGCTTCATTTAAATTATATGGAGGCTCCAGAGCTGAAATTTATTTGACCACCCTACATAAAAGACATAAAATAATCTGAATTAATTATTTTGCATCAACATGTTAATTTAATCATTCCTTAGGTATGGTAGTTTTGTCAAATTGTACCTATACCTTTAAATAATTGTGCTTGCAGTTGAAGCTATACCTAATACTTAAACAGACACTTTCGGTGGTAGTGACTAGTACCTAAATGGCAATTATGAAAATTGAGAAACTTTAAGTATACTCTTTACGTATTGACTAAATACAGATTATTGAAGCAGTCGATCTTTGAGCTCTTTTCCCTTTATATAAGCATAATCGTAAACTGTTTGAGGGTTTCACGGTTACTTGAATGATTCTTCTTAACATAGAATTTCGGCTTAGACCGAGTAGTATTTGTGGATGAACACCCAGCATTCTCTGGCTTAATGTGCCTTGCACCTTGTGAAGTCGGGCAAAAATCCGCACGATGGTCATGCTCTTTGGTGGCTCATGTCGTTTGAGTACCTTGAGAATGAGGATACTTAAGCAGATTTGGCCTTATTGCTGTTTGTGCATCTATATTCACTAGCGTTTCGCAAGACATTGCAGCTTGCATCATTAGAGTAAAAGTCACACTAAGAACTGAAGGTCGGTATGGAGCTATTTATAGTCCTCTGTGTCAGGCGCGCAGAGTGACATGACGCTGATTGGTAGTTCGAGTGCAACGCAATCCGTGGGGCATGTCCATATGACGCACAGTGGTTGTAATGCTTTAGATCATATATCACAGGAATCTACGTTTTACTAAGCTTAAAACCATCTTCCCTGTTTATGCTATTTGGATGTTTTTCTATTTCTATGGCTTCACGTAGCACTCGCAGAAACTAGTGAGGTATTCTGGCAAGTATTCTGGCGTGTTCAAATTGTAAGGTTCGCAGAAACTAGTGAGGTATTCTGGCAAGTATTCTGGCGTGTTCAAATTGTAAGGTGTGCCCATTTGAAACGTATGCTCAACTACGGATGATTTTGTGATGAGTTTGTGTTTGCATTATTTTTTGTTTTTTATGTTCTTGAAGTCTTAGATCAACGGAACGACTAGTCTGTCCAATGTAACTCAAGCTGCAAGAACAAGGAATGCGATATATGCCAGCGGTTTTTAAACTTGGAATTTTGTCTTTTACCGATCTGAAGCCGTTACCCAAAGTTTCCTTGCTTGTGAACACAGTTTTGATGTTGCATTGTTTCAGGACACGTCCTATCTTATCAGTCGAGCCTTTAACGTAAGGTAGAAACGCCAAGTCTTTCAGAGGTGGGGATTCTTCTTTAGCCTTTTGTGTCATAGTCTTGTCTAGCGCTTTTAGTATGGCGGTAATGGTGTATCCGTTCTCTTGTAAAGAGTCAAACAGATGTAGTTTTTCTCTCTCTAGATTTTGTGCATCTGAGATACGAACGGTTCTTGTCACCAAAGTCTGTTCCTTTTTGCATTGGATGATGGTGTGAGTAAGCATTTAGACTGCCGAATGGCAGTATTCCATTTCTAGACACCCCGGTGAAACGTAAATCAGATGGTAATTTAGGACATGCAGTCTATAGAAAGAAAAAACACAAGGCCAGATATCTGTGAAACTGTGTAAAACAAAATAGAAGCGTAGAGTAAATACGAATTTGCTGAAATTTATGATGTACCTATATATTTTGTAAAAGACCCGTCTTTAACAGGTGCTCATGAAAATAAAACAAAAGATGGCACAAAAAGTTTAATTATAAATTTAAGATACTGCAATTCAAACTACTATACGTCTTTCTAGTCTTTCTTTTTTTCTAGATCAGATATTCTTTTGTTCATATCTAGTTTCTTTTCCTTCCACTTTTCTTCTTTGATTTTTATCTCGTTCCTTATTTGTTTGATTTCTAAATTAGTTTTAAACAGCTCTGATTCAATCGTTAGCATCATTTCCAGCATTGCTTTTTGAAATTTCCTTGTTTCCTCCTCTGAGGTTCGAGTGTTTCTGCGGAGACTTCTTATGACTTGTTCGTGTAAAAACATTGCTATCGCTTGTTTCGTCATCCTGGCTATTGCGCGACTTCTTATAAATGTATTTTTCAATTTTCCTTTAAATTACGGAGTATTACCTAATATTGGCAACATTGCACTTTCCCTTGTTGCATCGGTGCCACAAACGTAACCCACAGTCAAGAAAGAAAATATATACCTCTCTCTTACTCAGAAGTTGGGGCACGAATCTGCGCGACACCTGTAGTCTCTGAGAAGTTTTACAACAAAACAAAATACCAAACTTTATAGATCTCTGTAATTTTGTCGCTACACTACGCGGAACTTGGCGGGAAATTTAAATTCAAGGAGTGCCTAAATTCAAATTTGTGTAATACAGACGCGGCTGAAAAAACCGGAATACTTTTTTTGACCTAATTTTCAAAATGAGAAAACAAGTGAGGACACTGACAATTCAAATTAATAATTATCATCAAGAGTCATTGTTTAGATCTGAATAATGACTTTTGATTACATTTATTAATTAGAATTGCCAGTATAAGCGAGTTTTCGCATTTTGAGGGTTAGGTCAAAAAAAATGTTTCTTGGCCGCGACTGTATTTCCTTATACTATTGAATATTTTCATTTGAATTTTGATTTATTTGCATTTTTATTGACACAATTAAGCAACTGCAAGTATACCAAGCTGATTTGTCAGAACTTGCAAACTAATTTAAATTCAAATTATAAGTGAAGTTTCATAGCAATTTCATCAGCATTTTATATTGAAAACAAACGTCTCTGGGAAACTGCAGGGCAAACATACTTACAATCCAGTTTTTTCAAGAATGTTTAGCGTTAACAACTGTTTTTTATAAACTTGTTCATCCAATGCGGCTACTTATTTAATAAATAAAATTAACTGGCCCTGGTTAGTACTTTTATTAATATCTAGTCTACCTAAACATTTTAAAGTTGCAAGTGGCATACACTTAATAGTACTTAATGTCTAGACGTTTGCATTGCATTTAAATACAATAAACTAAGTACTATAAGTAACTCATTTAAATCTTATACGAACTTTTTTGATAGAATCACAATAAATATTTTAATGCAAGATTGTACAGTAAATGTTATAACACTTTACTTTCACGTAGTAACTCATTGAATTTTTAAATCGATAATATGATATCTACTAGAACAAACTCCAGTAAGTTACTTTTTCTCAATAATACCTATATTTCAGGATTTTTCATTCAAAGATCAAACTTAGAAAGACGTCAATGTTATATACAGGGTGATTCGGGAGGAAGTGGCAATATTTTGAAGACATATCGAGGAAGTCAAAATAAGCAAAATAAACTCATATGTTCAAGTCCGATTTTCATTTGTTTCAGAGATACGTTGATTAATTGTAATTTAAAAACTAAAGAAAAATTCAATACAAAACTAACAAAACAAAACAAAAAAATACGCAAATTGCATTAATTCACATCAAATTTTCAAAAAAAACCCGCCCACTTCGATACACTTATTTGCGCTTTTATAAATTCAACTAGTAGCGAGTTTTAGTAAACGATGATTTGCTCTAATGAACGCTGCAGCATTAGTTCAATTTATAAAGGCGCAAATAAATGTAGCAAAGTGGGAGATGATCGAAAATTTGTTGTGAATTAATGCAATTTGTGTATTTTTTGTTTTGTTTTGTTAGTTTTGTATTGAATTTTTCTTTAGTTTTTAAATTACAATTAATCAACGTATCTCTGAAACAAATAAAAATCGGATTTGAACATATGAGCTTATTTTGCTTATTTTGGCTTCCTAGATATGTCCTTAAAATATTGCCACTTCCTCCCGAATCACCCTGTATAATATTAATATGAATTTTTCAACAGTAGAATCAAGAGTGCTCAATTCTTGTTGGAAAGATTATAATTTTATAAACAATTGGTTACTAAAATTAAATAAGAAGAAATTGACGAAAAGACAAGTGCTTAACGTGAGGGTTCCTTTCCTATGAGTTTAACCGAGTTTTTTATTGCTTTCTAGCAATCACAGCAAATAAAAAAAATTAAATCTGGCTAGACAAGAGTTTTGCACGAATGATCTTTGATTGAAGAATTAACTTAATAAATTAGAGAGAAACGTCAATATGAAAAATTTTACGTTTGTCAAAATGCAAAAGCATCATGGTTTTCTTTTCAGTGTAAGAATTCTGTTATAACGTGTCTACAATTTATAAGATTAATTAACTTTTAAAATATTAACTTAATTATTTTTCAATAATAATTAATTTTTAAATTTTTTTACATCAGCATGAAGAAGAAATCCATGGAATTATTTATTTTACCAAAACAGAGCGTGGTAAATCTGAAACTAGCTTTGCTTAAAAGAATTACTTAAATCTAACTAAAATTATATACAAATACTAAATTAGTCAGAAGTCTGCTCTCTACGTTTACGCCATTTAAAATATTTAACAAGGACTAAAGTTTTAAGAGGATCTTGGTTTTCCTTTGCTTCTTGTAAATCTTTGCTGTGTAATATGCTATTAATCCTATTTATATTATCTAAATAAAATTGTATCTATACTTCTATGTTTCTGTGTACGTTGTTGCGACAAGAAAGGGTAGTTTTGCTCTTACGAAGTAACTGCCTTTGCTTCCTCATTAATAATTTCTTGGACTTCATTTTAGCAGCTGCCTTTTTTAGCTTCAGCACCTCTTTGCGTAGCATCCTCTCATTAGGTGTTAATGAAGTTCGACTAGCTGGTAGTGTTTTGACAATTACTGGTAGTCTTCTCTTGGTTATTAGTGAACCTAAAACAATGTTGACGACCATTAAAAACATAAAAACAACCTATATTTTTGTTGTAAGTGTAGCTATTCCAGCAAAATTCCAAAAAGTTGCTAGAAATGCTCAAATATAATTTTTGAAAATTAAAACTGCTCCTTCACGGAACAAAATACAAATTTGAAAGATTTTACTGTAATTCGGCCCTGTTGGCACATTACAGCCCTCTCAGCTCCAGTTAATATTTTCCCTGTTTACTATTGGCAAATATGTCTGTATTGTTTTTCTTCATAATCCGTAATGCTTCAAAGTGAGATAGATACAGTTACACTAAAAGCTATTTTGTAAAAATAGGAAAGAGGATCCACCACAAAAAAGGAAACTTAAAATCTACCCTTTTTAAAGTAGATTTTAAGCTTTTTAAAACAAAAAGTAGTAAATTCTAGAATAGTGCTTAAATAGGTCATAAAATGATCCTAGCAAAAAAAAAGTGACCTCAAATTCAATACCTGATGGCAACAAGTACCTATTTGATTTTAATGACTTTATATTCTATGCCAGTTATTTCCTCTTGCCAAATTCAGCATTGAAATTAAAAAAAATAGCCAAGTAAAATTATACCTGATGTTGGTTCTTCAGTGATCTCCAGAGGTGCACCAGGTAATGTCGACATTGTTCTTGTCAATTTTGCAGTACCCCACCGATGTGATCTCACCTGCAACTAAATTTAAAAATTAGCAATGTAGGTTATATATGTTTATCTAATGTGTTCTCTTACAGTGTATGTCAGCGTATGGCAATTTCTGCTTTGCTGTTGTCGCGTATCTCTTTGGCAAATCATGCCACAATACACTCAACTCTTCACCGGTGGCGCAAAAATGCATCAAACCTTGCTATTATTTCTGCAAATACCATTATACGTAATTATTACAGCAGTTAACACGTATATTTTTAATAGCATACCTCTCACTTATTCTGGAGTCTCAAGTTTTCTTGAGTAGGGTAACAAATGCAATTTTCTGAAGTTGCATCTTCGTGAAATTCTGAAACATGTGTTCGATTATCAGAATGAGAAGATCTCATTTACAATACAGATAACGTTAATCATAAAACAACATCCATTGCAAATTCAAATATGTTAGATCGCCAGTTATCAAAATTATATTAAAAATGAATTACATACCTGGTAAATTGATAGTAAGTATAGAATACAGCAACAGTTTGCCCATTGTGTCTTTGCATAACAAAGGAAAATGCATCTCACAAACAACGTTCCCATCCGTTGAAGCCAAATATTTCGAATATTTCTTTCGGTCAGAATAGAATTCAACATTATTGCAGCCTGGCACACAGGTTGCCTGGTTTCTTCTTTGAGCCACTAATTTTTTACGAATTTTATCTAGGAACCAGTCCAACAAATAAACTCTCAAAGATGGAGCCGAACAAAGACAAATATGTGCTGAATTTGCAAATTCGAGGAATTACCGCAGAATTACGCTTCGAGCGAGCAAGACCAGTAAAACCAACATGCGCAATAGTTGAACTAATATCACGTGCGTAACACGTGGGGTGTTAATGGGATGCTGACGCGCAATATATAGCCTCTCGCATTCAAAAGTCAACCTCACCTTTACGCGGTACACCCTATTTAAACAAACGAGGCTCTGACGACCGAGTACAGGCGGTATAACCTCAGACCGATAGCCTGACATAGGAAATGATATCAGCTCCCACACATTGACTAAGCTAAATAAAGACCGACGAAGAAGGAAACGGGAACCCACTTCGTCAACAAGCAAAATTTCCCTAGTAATGCAGCATTTAGGATATGGGCCCTAAATCGACAAACATGGAAGGCTGCAACAAACCAGTCCAGAGACTGACAACCTAGGAGGAGGAGGAACAAAATAATAGGCTATCCTTTTTCGGTGCGCATACCTACTGCCAACTGTAGTCTTTGAAATATACTACTAGCAAGGGCTCACTCAGGCTATAAGAGTGAACACCGCCTGACCTAACCGCCTTCCACTTGACTTCACTTTCGTCTTTTTTACAGCGGTGAGCTAGTTAAAAATTAGATTAGAAGTTTATCTCTCACCTTTACATTGTTCCTAGGGTATTTCTTCACAATGTTTCACTTGTTTTTCCTCGAAATCGCAATATTTTACACACACAAAATTTTAACACCTGTCTGCCACACTGATGCAAAATATATCATAATTGTTTAATTATACAGGGTGTCTCAAAAAGAATGGGACACCGATTAGCCATAGATTCCTTACGTCATAATAAATCGATTAAACCTAATATACCTTAGTACAAAGTCCTTTCAGTAAGACGTTATAGGGCCTTGAAGTTCAATTTTTTATTTTTTATTTTTTTGTTAATTTCCACAAATGTAGAGATATCAATTTGAATTTTGGTATACATACTTACTATTACATACTACACTAATAGGAAAATTTTCATAAACTAGACTTGACTGTAAAGGGCACTTTACCTAACTTTAAAAACTTTTTTTAGCTCTAACTTCGTTATATGTAACATTTTTTTAAATTTTAGGTTATTCTCTGAAAGAGAATTAAAAAGCACAAAAATAATGGACTCTTAGTTCTTAAACCTAAAAGCAACCGTTTACCGTAAAATGCCAATCAAAGGTTTTTGGTTGTCATTAAGATGTGCAATTATCAAGTAGCCATGATCACAAAAACAATGGGTAATGATTGTAATCTAGTAAACAACAAGAAATCAATTAATGACGTTGGTGACATCAGGTTTTTGTCTTTTGTGCTTACGAAAATGCTGCGACATAACGAACCTTTCAGCATTAGAGAATTCGTTATGTAGCGGCATTTTCTTAAACATAAGAGAACAAATTTTTATGTCACTAATATCATTAATTGATTTATCATTGTTTTTTACTAGATGACCATTGTTTTTGTGATCATGCCTACTTGATAATTACATGTGTTAGTGACAACCAAAAACCTTTGATAGGTATTTTAAGGTAAACGGTTGCTCCTACGCCTATGAAGTAAGAGTACATTATTTTTGTGTATTTTAATTTTCTTTCAGATAATAACCTAAAATTTTAAAAAATGTTACAGATAACGAAGTTAGAGCTAAAAAAGTTTTTTAAAGTTAGGTAAAGTGCCCTTTACCGTCAAGTCTAGTTTATGAAATTTTTTCTATTAATGCAGTATATAATAGTAAGTATGTATACCAAAATTCAAATTGATATCTCTACATTTATGAAAATTAACAAAAAAATAAAAAATAAAAAATTTTACTTCAACGCCCTATAACTTCTTACTGAAGAGACTTTGTACTAAGGTATATTAGGTTCAATCGATGTATTATGACGTAAGGAATCTATGGCTAATCGGTGTCCCATTCTTTTTGACACACCCTGTATATCTCCACTGATATTTAAGGCATTTAATTTTGTTGGTCAAACAAAGTTCGCACACTGAAAGTTTGCTCAAACGGAGTTCATGACATTGCGTGAATGGTCACGAAAAAATGTGTCGGGTCCAAAGGAGTCGCAGTTGAAAAGTTTGTGAAGCGCTGAGATAGAGTATCTGTTTATTTTACATAGGTGAGTACCGAGTACTTTCCGCATTCATGGAGTTGTGGTAGCTGACGTAAACAAACAAAACCGAGTGCTTACTTCGTTCTTTATCAGAATTGAGAACTGCACACACAAATGTGTATTTTTCACATTAAATAATGTAGTCAACTTGTCCATGGCTAATTTCTGTCACTATCTGAGGTTACATCGCCAATACGTTCGAACAAGTGATAAGAAGATGTCCATCAGCAGCGCGCAGAGTCTAGTACAATCACAGACTGCGCCACCTCCACTTAATTGTACCTGGAGCAACTGCACCGATAACGTGGGCGAGCAAATATAAAAGCAACTTCAGCATCCATTCCAAACACTTGAGTCCCTGGACTTCCCTCTTCCTAATACTTTCCTGACCTAGCTCTATCTTGTGACAGGCACCTGTTTCATAGGGTATCCCATCCGAACCTGATCTAGTTCATCTTTGTGTTGGAGGGCCCGACACGGTGAACTATTCCTCCTGAATCAGAGCTAGCTTAAGCGTATGTCAAAGGGCCCGACTCGTTATGCATTTCTTAAACAAACCCGCACAACCCGACGTCCACTAAGTTAATTTTACTGTATTGATTGATTGTATTCTCTCTTCTTATTCTTTACTTTATACTTTATAGTTTATAGGTCCTGGAAAGTTTTTGCCTTCTCCACTACTTTTCCCCATTCTATTCTGTTATCTATTACATTCTTTCAATGAATGGACAATACTTTGGTTAAATGCAGTTAGCAAATCTATTTAATTAGTTACACAGCAATGCGAAAGTGAACGCACCATACTTTGGTTAAATGTGATTAGCACCTATATTTTATTCAGTGCACCAAAGTGAAATGCAACAATGAACGCACAATACTTGGCTAAGTGCTGTTAGTGAATCTATTTAATTAGTTACACAGAAATGCGAAAAATGAACGCAGCATGCCTTGGTCAAATGTGATTTAGCACATATCTTTAGTTAATTTCCCACACGCGATATGTAGAAATGAACGCACCGTTTTGCAATTAAATGTTATTTAGCGGGCGTGTTTAATTAGCTACACACAAGTGGAATGCAAAATATCTCGTTTTGATCAGCTCAGCCTCGGTGCGGGAATGTTGGATGCAGCAGGCGGTTGACGACATATTGCTACGGCTGTCATTTCACTTGGGCCAGGTGAAACTGGAAGACGTCCAGAAAATCCCTTGTATTTATTCGGGAATGGTTGCGTTACGCCACTCGCCGACCACCAACCTGAGGAGCCGTTGATTTAGCCTGCTTGAAAGAAGAATCCCGTTCCAGCTGAATGAGATATAAGTTAAACAAGCTTTCGTAAATACTGAAAGAGCGGCCACGGCAGATTAGGACCTCAACACATAACCCCCAACATACACACCGTTACTCACACTCCTTGTCGGGCACAGTCTGACTCGAAAAGCCGCAAGGAAGCTGTAACAGCACAGACACCGGACGCCGGGCCCGAAGGCACGGTGCCGGTGGCCCCCAAGAGCCAAAAACGCTCGCAGAGACGCGCTTATAAACACCGGCTTGAGACTTACTAAACAAAATAAGACGCTCAGTGTAGCTTCGTGCGCAACGCTCTGTCACGCCAGCAGATGTTTCCAATCAGAACGCAATAAGCCTCGCATGACGGCGATGAAATAGGCCGCGAGTGAGAAAGGGCAACTGAGCTTAAATTATTTGAGACAGGTCTCTTGCTCGCTCCCACGTGCTAAGTTTTGAAAATCGATGCCAGCAAACTGCAGCTGTTGAGTAAACTGCTAGAGCCTAGCGCGGAGCAAAGTTGTGTGCGTGTCCAACTTTAGAATTTTAAATGCAAATAGCGGAAATGTTATGCGGTGAAATTTGACTGAAACGGAACCGATATACAGGAGAAATCATAAACCTTGTACTGAAACTGTTCGAAATAGTTACGTAGCTATAGAAATTAAAGAAAAATAAAATGTGCTGACAAATCCCGCTTTTCTCAGAGCTGCAGCTGTTGCTTATTGTTTACTAATTTGTTTGAATTATTTCTGCTTATACGCTGCTCCTACCTTATTTACTACTTGCCTTAGTTTCTATGTCCTCATTTTACTATTATAACAAACTTAGATAATTATAATTCCACTAAATCTCGTTGAATTGTAGTTTATTCACAGCGGGCAAATTCTCCAGTATCACTCGTCACTTTCCAAGACCAGATTCCTGGATGTTTACTTACATTTATAATTCTCTGAAAAAATGTATTAGCTATGACTTTTTAATGCTCTAAAATGAAACAGGTAATTTCCCGAAGAAATGCTTAACATGCGTTCACATATAAACGAGGCTTCGGAAATGTTTTCTTTCATTAGTAGTTTTACGAAAAAATGTATTAGGTAACACTTTTTAATATCGTGAAATACAATAGGTAATTTCCCGTAAAAACTATTATTAACAGATATTTCTGAAATGTAAGCAAACGCGGCACCCATCGTGCGGACAGCTTTTTCACACCCAATTCTTAGGATAAAATACCGCACACCAGCTCTTTTGAGATGCTCACATTAGCTATTTCATTTAATTTTAGTCATTTGTTCTCAACACCGTATAGTGGATTTTGGTAACTATTTCTGTTGTAGTGATACTTCTTTGGCGTTCAGAGCGGTGTTCATCTTGTACGCGCATACTACCCTGTTAAACTTAACCACCTACTTTTTTTTGGTTCCATATGATGGAGCACGTTCACCCAGTACACTTTCCGTCTATTTAAAAATGTTTGCAGAAAAATGTTTTAAAACTTTTGTATACAATAATAATTAAAAAACCACACAATGATCCAAATTTTCCATTGTTAAACAAATACAATATACATTCTCTGCTAACAACAAACTACTTCACAGATGCACTTTATATTATCCATGTTGCCCATTAAAAGATGGATGTTGATTTTTTTTAATATACACTTCAAGAAAGATTATTATATTTTATTTATTTATGTACAAACTGAGATTTATGTATTTAAAATTTATGGAGGCTAGCTAATTATCATCCCGCCCTTGTATACAGAATTAAAATAGGAAAGAAAAAGTAGAGAAGCACACAAGCAAGCACACGTCACCAGAATGGAACCTAACAGGTTTTCAACACAAAAAGAGCCCCAGGTAGACAACGGAAACGTTAATAAATATAATTGAGGACGTAGCAATCCAACATGGCACTACACTTGAACAAATGCACATAATAGCAAGAGATAGAAATGAATGGAGGAGATGGATTACAGAACACTACCCGACGCTCTAAAAGCATATATGGAATAAGGAAAAGAACAAGAGCAAGGAATTTATATAAATTTAAATATTATATTTGCATTAGAAGAATGACAATTAGATACACATTTTTAACATTTTATATAAGATTTTATAAAAGATACAAAAGGAACATTTCTGGTGTTACAATAACAGATTTTGTTATATAATCTTCAGTCTTATCCAATTATAAAGCTATATTAAGCAATTATTTATCAATATTCTTTTAAATATCAACTCTAGCTACATAGATGCAACAATGTCTCCTAAATAAATAGAAATGCTTTGGTTTTTAAAATACAGTTTGAAACTATCACTGCCTGAAATACATTTACTGCACCTCCAACCATCACACGGTCAAAGTAGATATAAAGCCGTAATAAACAATCTAAACAATAAATTGTACATATATATTATACTAATTACAACATGGGCAATTTCAAATTGTCAAGCCTGAAATGTCATTGCGTAAAAATTCATACATCAAAAATTATAATTGGCATTAAAATAATAACAATTTGAGTACAATAATTTTGAAAAAATTAAAATGTCCATAGCAGCTGATACCATCTGTTATTACCTCTATTTATTAAATTCCAACATTAAAAATAATATTTTGGCCGAGGTTAGTGTTCAACATAATCAATATTAATATTTACTTGACGTGTTTTAGGAGAACTATTTATATATTTTGGTAGTACAAAGAGATAGACATATTGCAATCAAGAAACTTTTTTTTTCACTGCACTTAAGAGAGTTCATAATGGAAAAGCTGTCTGTGGCTAAAGTTTAGTGAAACATAGGCAATTTTGCCAACTTGAACTAGGTTGTTTTAATCTCTTGAAATTCTGAGGTAGCCTATTTGCAATTTTACATAATCGACTTTATATCACCTTTGAGTCGACACACAAAACACAGTACTTCATACCTTAATAATTAAAAGACTGTAAGGCTCAGAGACTAGATACTTACAAATAATAAACATTTTACAATATAGTACGAACAACTAGTAACTCATAAAAACTCTGAATTCAACAGAAAAAAAATTGTACTTGCAGGATCTTATTGCTATAAAACCTCCATATTTACTAATAAACTTTGAATTAATATTTTCATATTCCAAATCGTTAGAGAAAAAAAATTCTCTTTTTATTAATTCAAAGCCAAATAAATATTTAAAACTACACAAAAAAACACTATTAAAATTTGTTTACTTTTGGTAAACAAATACAGCAACGTCAACACATCAAATAACGAGGTTTAAAGTAACTTATAACAAAACTTACACCTTTCATATGGTCGAAAATTTTTATATAAATTTAACTTTTATCACCTTTTCTGTGGTCCTACTCTTCCGCATAAACATTCACACCAATATTGAAGAGAGCCACCTTGTGGAAATTAGGAAGATATTGTAGGTACTCCATGAATATTGCGTTTTCAGAAAATTTCTTAAAGAAATTTTCCAGGAATTCTTTAATTTTTATGCTGAAGATCGGGTTTGTAGCATCCAGAGGATCAAGATGAATTTGTAAAATGTTAAAACAGTAATCTGAGTTATCAGGGTTATTTGTGACGCTATCCATTTTGATTTGTTGCTGCAACAAAATATAAATTCCCCGATTTCAAAATAAGCAATAACAGTTTTAGGTTATGACGGATTCTAATTGTAACCTGCTATAGACAGTCTGATCAAAAACTATTCAACTTGTTTTTCCAACCAGTTGCAGCCCAGGGACGGGACTAACACATCATCTGTTCTCGAACCCAACTGCACGTGTGATTTTTTGCCACATACATCTGCACTACTATTGCGTTAATGTTTCGATTCGGAATGGTCAAACATGTTGAACAGAGAATTTGTACTAAATTTTGTCAAAAACTGGGTGACACGTAAACAGAGACAATTGAAAAAATAAGAAGAGTTTTCGGTAATGACGCTATGAGTGCTACAAAGAGTAAGGAGTGGTATGGTCATTTTTGAGATGGCTGAATGTTAGTTCAGAACACACGTTCTGGCAGGCTTTTGATCAGCAGAAATCCCAAAACAATCAAGAAAGTGCGACGATTAGTGATGGAAGATCATCGAATAACCACCTGACTGTTCTCCGTCACCTATGAGATGCTATTCTATTCAAGAGAACGTAACTGTGTGGTGTGGCGACTGGCTGATCCATGCTGATAATACTCTGCCCCACGCATTGTACCTCATAAATAATTTCTTGGTAAAACAAAACATTGAACAACTTCGACAATCTCCCTACTTTTCGTACATGGCTCTGTACAACTTTTATCTCTTTCAGACTCTAAATGCCACTCAAAGGAAGGATATTTGAGGATACAGAAGACATCAAGAGCAATGCGATGCAGCGTCTTACGGAGACTTCAAAAAATCGCTTCCAGCAGTGGAAGCACCACTGGGAAAGGTGTGTTACTTTAGAAGGAGAGTAAACAAGTACTTGTTCACTCATTGCTGCAGTTTAACGAAAGAGTATTTAGTTTAACCTTGCTTATTTCTTCGCCAGCTTAAGTTTGAGATTCTGTTTAAAATTAGAATACTGTCTGAAAAAGTAGAGGTTTTATGCAAATATTTTTACGCAATAGCCACATTCAAACAGCGGTTGCCGTTCTTAGCTAGAACTTTATTAATGCTCTAAAATGAGATAGGTAATTTCCCGAAGAAATGCTTAATATGCGTTAAAATACAAAAGAGGCTTCCGGGATGTTTTCTTTCAAAGTAGTTTTATGAAAAAAATATTAGCTAGCACTTTTTAATACCGTGAAATAAAATAGGTAATCTCCCAAAGAAACTATTATTAACGGATGTTAAAAAACGTGATCAAGTAGGTTGCTACCACCTGTTTTTTCATAAGGTTACTTAGAAAACAAAATAAAAGAAGGCCTCTTAACCAGGTTGTTTTAACACCCCTTTTATATATTAAATAAGTAACAAATGCAACTTCCGATGTTATGTGTGCATAAGCCATGAGTGGAATGCTCAATTCTGAGAAATAAAGAAGTAAGCATTCAGTGTTGTTTGTTTACGTCAGCTTTCGCAACTCCGTGTGCAAAGAGTACTCGCCACTCTATTTGAAACCAACGGATACTCTCGCTGAACTTTCAGGTACTAGATCCGAACTAGTTGCAATGCGCGTAGGCTTTAGAATAAACGAGTACTCGGTAATGAATACAAAGTAACGGATACTACAACAAAAAGTAATGAATAGTTACAAGTACCAAAAAGTAATGAAAGTTGACATCACTAATAGCTAGTCTAAAGCGGAGATGGGCTGGACACATGGTCAGACTTAAAGATATGAGATGGACAAAAAAACTACTAGAATGGACACCGCGAGCAAAGCCAAGGAAGGCCACCAACAGGCTGGACTGATCATATGAAGAGAATAACAACAAATTGGCTAAAGACAGCGTAAAACAGAGATAAATGAAACCACCTAGAAGAGGCCTATGTCCAACAGTGGACGAAGTAAATGGTTGTGTGATGTAGTCATTGTACCTTACTTTCACTGTTCTGTCTATGTTCAAAGTGCAATTTGAATCATTAAATTAATCTTTAACAAACCTTGTATTGTTTATATACGTTTACAATAGCATCCAGTGATATTTCTGATGATCTTACAAAGGGGAATAAATCATTTTCACACTTTAACACAGAGATTAGATAATCGATTAGTCTGAGTACCACAGGTATTCCTGCACAGAAATTGTCCCGAGTTGCATATCCTAAAGCCTTTAATGATGTTGTAGTCTCAGTATCTAGTAATTTAATATCGGCTACGCGCTGGTCTTGCTGTATGATGGTATGTTCAATCAATCTAGTAAATGCGAGCACACTGTAAAATGATATATATTTAGTCGCTATTAATTACTATTGCCTTATTCAAATACATACTTTAAATTGTCAGAATATTTGCCGCCATAACCATAACTTTTCAAAAGCCATATATTTAATATACAAACTAAAGCGCTTTGTCCTTCAGGGCCTGGAATTGACGTCAAGTAATTTAAGGCCGGTTCCAAGTGGTAGTAGAAGAGGTAAGTAAATATAACCAGAAGGCTCTCCTTCACTTTAGTCGTATCAGCTCTTTGTAGTGAACTCCAGACTGCTCGTAACAGAAAATTAGTATGAGGCTCAATGTGTGCTCCCAACATATGCAAGGCTGTAATGACGAAACGGCCTACTTCCAATTCCATTTTATTACGATCAAAGACATATTTTAGCACATTCAGAATGTAGTCTGCACCTATGCGTCCATCACTGTCAGCAAACAATATAATTTGTGGAGTTCTTTTGTACAAATAGCTTTGTAAGCAGTGTGCTCCGCTCTGCAAGTATGAATACATAAATAAACATCTCTACATTTATGGAAAGGCTACCCTACACCATAATGGTAAAAGGAAAATTGATTATATACACATATACATTTATGGAAAGCTTAAACAGTATTTTTATATTTCTCAATTTTAATACAAAATATTACAAATGTCAATGCTCTTCTGCTATATTACAGTCACACTCCCGATGTGCATGCAGACACAGCATTAAAAGACAGTATCTTATAAATATTCTGATTACTGTTTTAAGCATATATTGAACAGTCTTTACGCATTGCTTTGCAATTACCGATAAAACTTTGGTTTACCAAACAGTGAAAATATATTTAATTTGGACAAAAACTTTAGTAAAAAAGCGATTTCAAAACAATATAACCATTTTCTTTATTTCGTAGTGACTTATTTATGATTGCCTGATCGATCTATTTGAAATTTGTTAACATCAAGAATCAACAAGGTGGATAATAAGTATGAAAAAGCTCACCTGAGTGATTATAGGGTCATCAGTCATAAGGATGGCTGTGTAAACAGCTATGAAACCATTACGAAACATATCATCACTCAACGGTTCTGGAGAATACTGGACTATGACATTCAGCATATCAATTGCAGTAGACTGAGCTTTGAACATCATTGCACCAGATTGGGGTGGAATAGTCTGGTTGATAACATCAGTTATAAAGGGAAACAACTTAGTTTCCAAGGCTTGACGACATGGCATACTAATGGTGAGAGATTTAACAATTGGCAGACAATCAGCTATACACTCTGGTCGAGTTACATTTCTCATGAATATGTTGGTTATAAGAGTTATAACTTGATGTTGCACAGTTTCAATGTATGGAGGTGAAACCTGAAATTTAACTGCAGCTTAGAGAACCACTTTGGATCGATAAAGATAAAGTAACTTACATTCAGCAATAAATATAACGCAAACAGCCCTAAATGTAAGACGTAACCTTCCACATGATCTATTGCGTACATCAGGGCATTGGTCATCTCATCTAAAACCTCCATATATATTCCACGATGACGTGACACAGCAATTGTAGCCGCATGCAAAGATATAGCCCTACAATGGTATAAATATAAATAGTATTTACTGCATTGTTCTCGGTATTCCAGAAAATGGTAATTCCATACAGTGGAAATGTAATACGGTTAACGATGAAACTATCTGCACCATCATTAAACATAATCGTCAAGTTAAAATGTTAGTTTCGATTACACAAAAAATTAGTTTCACTAATTGCCTGACAGAAAATTGTGAATTTATTTTTGTTAGAAGCCAATAAATATTTAAGAATTACATGTAACTGCTCAAAATGAAAACATTCTACACAGGTCTGTACAATGAACTGAGTGTGTCAACGCATTTTATGAGGATGTTAGAATCCTTTGTAATAACACAGAACAGTTTTATACAGCATGCGACATTTAGAGAACAAACTAACTACGCTACATGAGGTATTATTGTATAATAAAAAAATTGCACACCTTACAGCAGAATATCGCATAATATATGATGGTTCTCGGAGATTATGTATGGTATCCATTAAATAACTTCTAAGCACATTTTCCTCCAATATAAGGGCGTAGCATCCTCCAACCCAATTTATGCATGCTGACATAAACCAAGTTGGGCATGGACTCATCTCAGCCCACTGACGTAGGTATGTATCAATATCAAAACCTTGGAGTTGATCCGTAGCGTAATGACTACAAATAAATGTTTTGATGGAGCCAATGGCAAACATTACAGCCTCCGTAACTCTCCAGTAGTACGACTCGCCCTTCATTTTACACAGAAGTGTGTGCTTATGTACAACTTCTGTCAAATAATTCACCAATGAGACAACATCTAATTCACGAGTCATAACCTGAAAAAAGACCACAATAAGTTACGTCAATTTAACAAAATTGAAATCCTGCAACTGAGGTTTTAATACCATTGCCACTTTGGTACTTGGTAGTTGCTTTTTCAAAGCATTTATAAATTTAATTATGGCATTATTTAGTCCCTAATAACAGAAAATTTCATGTTTGCATTTAATGAAATTCAAAATTTTTAAATTACTGTCCATATACAACAAGTATCTCATATTCAAATGATTTTAACGTAACTTCAACAATCGATGCATAACATTATAAAAGCTGCTAAAAAACCAAAAATACTTAGGTCAATAAAAAAATTTAATTTTTATTTTACCACAAAAATAATATGTAAAAATATTTGTTCAATAATCGATAAAAATTCAGGATCTGGTTTATTCTCACAATGAGGTTACTTAGTAAATAAATGTATAATAAATACAGTCTTGCTCATAAAAATTATAATTCAATATTTGATTATGCAGGCAGTGTAGCTAGTTAACAGCAGAACTGCAACAGCGGTGTTGTTGCTTTGTATCTTTAAGTGGGAAAGAACAAACAAATGTAATTACAAAAAAATAGTTGAGTTTTACTTACCAATAAGAGATCACGTGCTTTAATACGCACTGATGTATAGCATGACTCATTATCGAACTCTTCTCCAATATATACATTCGAGTCACTTTGCCAGCGACCTTCTGTATCTTTTGGTATTCCCATAAACAGCACCAAGTAGTACAATAGATCAGACAGCACCACAGATATTTCTTCTCTAGCCATTTGAGCACCTAATAAAACGCATAACAACTCCAGGAGGTTACATATGAGTGTATAAAATAGAGGACCCTCGTCTACGGTTTCTGATGAGTCACGATACGGAAAAGATTCTTTGACCAACATTTTGTCAAACGCCTGCCCGTATTGAAATAAAATTTCCCAAATACTTGGCAAAATGTTTGTCATCGTGGTCGTAAGGTTTTCTCTGTTTTCCGAACCCGAAACCAACATTGTATAGCATTTTATAATTGCTGAATTTAAATAATAATTACTTGCATCAGGATGCGATGTTAACTGAGTTTTGCACATTAAGCAAAACTCCGAAAACAATTCGTTGAAATCGAGTCTTCTGTTTCTGTTAATGGTGCAGAATGAACTTGTATTTCCAAATAAATATATAGCATCAGCTCTGATTTTTGCACTGTAGCTCTAGAAAAAATAATGAAGGATAATCAATTGAATAAAATAATGTACATGTTATAGGCAACTTTTATAATTCAGTCATTTTATATAATGTCTAGCAAATTTAAGCAGTTTATGAAATGCATCACTTAAGACCATTTTTCATATATTGCCTAAGAATTATATATATTCCCTAATGAGCTGTAAGCATTTTATGAAATGCATTTTTTTAAAGTAAAGGTTATCACTTATTAGCCAATGTGTGTTATATACACAAAATCAAAGGCTGCAACTAACATAAACAAGCTAGAATGACACACAGCCCAGAGATGAGAATCGGCGATGCCAGTTTATTTAACATAACCTCCAACTTCAAACATAATATACATATTGCCTGCAACCATGCAATCATTATATAAAATGCCTAGGCATTCTATACAATGCCAACAATTTCACCGGCAGTATGTTTGTTAACAACAAACATTAAACAAACAGACTGGCATTTAAGGCAATTTATGAAATTACATAAAATGCCTAGTCATTATATAAAATTATAAAAAAAAATAAAATAAATCTTTATTTCTGACCTCAAAACAATTACAAGAAAGTAACTGGTACCGAGGCTGAATTATACAAGTTGCGTGTAACATATACATATACATACAGGGTATCCCACCCTTCTGAAAAAGCTCTGTTATGATTTTACTACTAAAGATGTACAAAAATAGGGTGGTGCATTAACTGATATTACTATTCCTGGCTAACCCTTATGCATGTTTTATATAAACTATACTCTACGAAAAACACTGTACCTAAAGATTTTCAAATCTTTGATGCTATTTCATTGGTTCAAAATATTGTTTGCAGTTATTCGTAACTATTTCCAGTGTTTGACAGAATTTCATCTCATTTCAAATCTAATATTACACATATGTAAAATAAAAATTACTTACCGCAGTATTCTGAGCAACTTCATGCATCAACGGATAAACTTCATCGCCATAATGGTACACTAAGTGATAGTTGTTGTCGAGCAGATTGAGCTGTTTAATGAATTCTAGTACGCCTGAGCATGTGTTTGAATCTGCATTGCGTAGTCTTAAAAAGATGTCTTTGCACATATCTGGCCAATAGAGTGGGAAATCAATCTCAGCGATTAACACCAGAATTGATGCTATATCATTTCGTATTTTGCTAATAGCATCTGACAATCCATTGGGCAGCATTGTCCGAATTCGAGTTTTGACTACAGATGAAGGTATAGGAGGAACAAAATCATTACCGCGTTGATTCCAGTGGTTGCGCACATAACATTTAAGCAGCATTCCTGCCATTTGCTTCTTTTCTAGAGCTTCTTCAGTTAGAAGAATTTCCATTAAATGGACGGCATACTCTGTAAATTAATAGGTTAATATAAACAATTGACATCAAATCAAATAATATCAAATGTCTAATCAAACTTTTACTATATAGTTTATACAGTTGAAGTCCGTTATAGCGAATACAGGTTATAACGAACATCCGCTTATAACGTACAAATTTTTAGGTCCTGGCAGAAATGTATTGAAATGCAAATAAATAAATGCGTTTACAACAAATCCCGCGACAATGAACATTCGGTTTTAACGAACAAGCAACTATGCGCTAAGAATGACGTTTACAACAAACATTTTTTTCTTGAAAATGTTTGTCCAAACCTTTTAAAAGATTATCTTTCCGTAATACTTTCCAGATTTATGACTATGGAAAGGCCATTTACGTACCTGGTACAATCCTTTATAGCCCGATAATGCGGCTTATGGATGATGCACAAGCTATGAAGCTACTTAACTGAATTTTCTAAGAAATGTTATTAACATTGAGGATAGGCACAGTTTGTACAAAACAGTAAACACGTAACAATAAACCAGTCTGTTTTAGATTTCAGTGCTACATACATCGGTTCGTTAAATGAACTGCCGTAAAGAAAACAATTTTCGGTTGAACAAAAAAATATCAATTTTTTGCAATCTCGAAAATGGGAAATCGCAACGAGAAGTATGTAGCGAGCAGGGTTGTCTCCATGAACATTGTCAACAATAGTAAAAAATAAAGAAGTGATTGTTGCGGCCTTTAAAAACAACGTGCATAAAAATAGTAAACAACTTCGCAAAGCTGCTCCAACAAAAGTTGAAAAAGCAGTTTTAAAATGGTTTGTGCTTCATCGCAGTCAGAATGTTGCAATTTCTTGAAAATGCTACAAAAAAAGGCAACACAGTTTTCAGCGGAATTAGGTGTCGATTTCAAGTGTTCTGATGGATGGCTGAATCGTTTTGAGAAAAGACATAATATCTGTGCGGGGAAAATCAGTGGCGAAGCAAAAGATGTTTGTAGTGATACAATCAAACAGTGGCTTGAAAATTCGTAAAGGTTATGAACCCGCGGACATCTTTAATGCCGATGAAACAGGATTATTTTTTACAATGACTCCAGACAAAACATTAAAATTAAAAACCGAAAAATGTGTCAGTAAATTCTCCAAGGAGCGTATTACTGTGCTGGTTTGTGGTAATATGACGAGAGATGATGAACGTAAATTGCTAGCGATTGGCAAATCCGCAATCCATGATGTTTTAAAAACATAAAAAGTTGGTGGTTAATTACGCTGCAAATAGGCGAGCATGGATGACATCGGAAATTCTCAAGAAAGAACTTTGAAATTGGGATACACAACTGCGAACTGTAAAAAGAAAAATTTTGCTGCTAGTGGACAACTGCACTGCACATCCTATGTTAAATTTACAAAACATAAAACTCGTGTTTCTTCCACTAAACAACACTTCGGTGTTACAGCCAATGGATCAAGGAGTCACTAAAGTTTGAAGTCACATTTTTGAAAACAATTGATTTTAAAAATTGTAGAAAATTTAAACAATGCAGTCCAAGAAAAGATTTCCCTTCTGGATGCCATAAGAATGATAAAAACGCCTGGTTACGAGTTGAAGCGTCAACCATTTGAAATTATTTTCACCATGGAGGACTACTACTACAAAATGAATCAAATGAATTTGAATAAGAAAACAATCTCCCTATTGCGGAATGGTTGAAATCGCACCAAATAATAAATTTCGACAATGGTGCAGTTGAGGAATATAACAGCGTGGACGATGTTCTAATAACTAGCGAAATAAAATTGCCTCAAATTTTAAAAGTGCAGGGATACTTAAAAGTTGATAGCAGCATTTTTGAATCTTGAGAAGAAACCAGCAAAAGTGACTAAACATTTAGCGTATGTAGAACAATCAGTAGAAAATATAAAACTGAAACAATTAAGCAGACAAAGTAAAATTACCGATTACTTTGAAAATCCGAAATTGTAGGTAGTTTTGTTTATATGCATGTATGCAAACATATTTTATTATATGTATAGTACCTAGATTAAATACATATGTACGTGTGTGTATAAATGTTTTAATATTTTGAATTAAATGAATATTTTATTGGGCTTAATTCTTTCAATTGCTTATAACAAACTTTGGATATAACGAACGAAAAATGTTGGTCCCTTCAAGTTCGTTATAACGGACTTCAACTGTATCCTAGAGGTAGAATTGTCGACATTTTTCATATGATACTAAATAACATGCAAAGTAGAGACTGTCTACAAAAAAATTCATCCAATTTTGAATTCAACTGTTTTCTTCAAATACGCTTTGAAAAAAAATTTCAACAATTTACACATCTCTCAAACAAGCGTATACACCACGAACACAATTAAAATGGTTCTTTATTTATTTAAGAATATGCTACGTTTCAATTACAAACGAAAAAGCTGATTTTGTACACAAAGGAAGCAAATCCCAATTGAATTCTATCTAAAATTGCAAATCGTAATTTCAAGAAAACCTGAACACTAGAAAGAAAGCCAGGTTCAGGTAGAAAATCAAGAGCACTAATAAGAATTTAGCAAAGAAGATGATTGTTGCTTGAATTTGAAATCCTAACCTTTCGGTAAAAAAAAACACTGCCAAAGAATGACGTGTGTCAAAAAGTTATGTCTATAAAATAAAGAGTCAAGCTAAATGGAAATCGTATAAAGTTTTTAAAGTACTAGATCAATCTGAAGAAAAGGAAATAAACGAGAAAGTTGTGTACCTAGTTTCTGACAAAATTCAATTGTGACGATGACACCTATGTGGACATTAACAACTTACAAGACAAGAGTATTATATTTCTACAGTTCAAGGAGTGGAAAAAAGATTTATGGTGCGTAAAACCTCAAAATTTCCTAAATTTTTTTGTGTGGCAGGCAATTTGCACTTGTGGTAGAATAAACACTTTTTTATTGTATCAGTGGGTATGATTAACCAAGACATCTATGTTTATGAATGTTTGGAAAAGCATTTAGTACCTTTTCTGAGATCGCACAATGATTCAGTGTTAGTAGTGGATATATGCCGATTCTGGCGCACAGGTAATTACCTGTTACCTGTCCAGGTGTGCTCAGGTGTGGCCAGGTGTGTCCAGGTGACACAAGTAAAGGTGTGTTTACCTGTGCAGGTGTACAGGTAAGTACTGTAGCTCAGGGATGTAGGTAGATGACCGTAGGTCAGGTATGTAGGTCAGGTCTGAAGGTGTGGGGTCCGCGGACACCCGGGGGTCCGCAAACGCAATCTAAGGGGTCAGCAAGTTAAGCCCGAATAAAGCTATTATAGATCAATGGGAATAGATAATATAGTGTTATGATACATGATATGGGCAGAAATCATAATAAAGGAATGTTGAAAATTGAACGAATAAATTTGGACAGTTACAGAAATTGAGTCTTAATAGATATAAAATTTTAAAATTAATTGATGAAAAACAACTCTGGTTGCGTTATTCATTGGGATTCATAAAATACTGGTAGGCTGATTTGAATGCATTGAAATTAATAATTAAGGAAAATAAAATTCAAACTAAGGTTACATCGACAATTGTGTTTGTTAAGCAAATGATGTATTGTTATTATTTAAATTAATTAAATAGTGTGCATAAATAATGGTTACTAGTAGATAAGAAAAATTTGTTTATAAAACAGTTACCTAAACAGTACTCACAAAAGCAGATGTAATAAAATTTCTGGAAAATTTAATATTGAAAATAAATTGAATTTCTGCATAAAAAAAACTAAACAGAGTCAATTTGTAACTGATAAACCAAGTTTATGGGTAAATTTGTTATTGATAAAGATTAAAATAATCAGAATTAAAGGACGCATCATAATTGATTTTTTTTGGAAAAGATTAGAGTAACAATTAATAAAGTAATTAAAGCAGGTTATATAAAGATTTAATTTGAGAATAAAATAGAAAGGTTTACAAGCTAATATACAGGGTAGCAATTAAAACTAGGCACATTTAGAAATTTTTAAACTGAAATGGCTGATAAAAGAACAACTCCAGAATAAGCAAGAATTGCAAGCACAAATAGAAAATATTTGTGTAACATTGGAAAATTATAAGGATGAAGTTAAAAATGATGTGAGAGAGGAGAGGAAGGAAGAATGTAAAAAGTTAGAAGACAATTTAATAAATATCATGGAAGATAAGTTTGTGCTATACCTATAGCCCCTATTATGGAAACTATGCCTTCAATGTCCTTTATTCTTCGATCTACCTCTTCATTATTCTTTACTAACTTATCTTCCATGATATTTATTAATTGTCTTCTAACTTTTTACATTCTTCCTTCCTCTCCTCTCTCACATCATTTTTAACTTCATCCTTATAATTTTCCAATGTTACACAAATATTTTCTATTTGTGCTTGCAATTCTTGCTTATTCTGGAGTTGTTCTTTTATCAGCCATTTCAGTTTAAAAATTTCTAATGTTCCTATTTTTAATTGCTACCATGTATATTAGCTTGTAAACCTTTCTATTTTATTCCCCAATTAAATCTTTATATAACCTGCTTTAATTACTTTATTAATTGTTACTCTAATCTTTTCCAAAATAATTCAATTATGATACGTCCTTTAATTCTGATTATTTTAATCTTTATCAATAACAAATTTACCCATAAACTTGGTTTATCAGTTACAAATTTAGTGCTCGCTTGAATTTCGAAGCGTAAACATCGCAGATACACGCGCTAAGAGTTTCAAGTTCAAGTGCATTGTTCGATAAAGCGGCTGCGGCCGCCTTATCTCGTATCGAGAACTCCAGTCTGCTTAAGTTATTTTCATCAAGAAACAAACACAGAAAACATCAGGTAACTTTATTTAACAAATACCAAAATGTTTTCATCAGGATATGGAACTGGCTTTAACTACAATTTAAGCCAGCCCCAACTTTATAATATACAGGGCCATCCTTCGCCAAATGTCCAATTCACACAATCTCCAAATACCTACCAAAATCAACCTCTGCTAAACACTCAAATACCATTACCCTACACTGCACCAGCTAGTCAGCCTTTACAAGGACCAAGTAATTACTTTCCCCCTAACCAGGAACAATTCCAAGCAATGCAATCTTCAGGAATCTACCAGCCTCGAAATCCCCGCAACTACACAGGTTAACCTCAACGTCTGATGACGAAATGGAAGACGACTCCCCCTCTAAAGAGGAAACCTCATCTAAAGAAAACCCCTGGCAAGTAGTTAAGACTATAAAACGAAGGAAAGTTAGAAAATCACACGACACGGTATCCTCAAACACCTTGCCCCTCTCCAATAGTTTCTCTGTACTAACTAACTCCCAAAATCCAACCCCTATCAACAATGAAATAAATAAAAATAATACTCCCAAAGATAAACCACCAGAATCTGATAAAATCTCAAAACCCCCGCCTATATTTGTTTATGGAGTCCAAGATCTACCAAAAATGAAAGCCACACTAGCAGATGTAGCAGAAGAAGAACAATATGTTACTAAAAGTCTGGCAAATAACACCGTTAAAATCTCACCAAATTGTTCTGATACATTCCGTAAACTAGTCCACTACATGCGCGACAATAAAATTATACATCACACTTACCAACTAAAAAATGAAAGGGCATTTAGAGTAGTCATCAAAAACTTGCATCATTCGATTCCACTTGAAGACATAAAAACAGAAATCACCAGACAAGGACACCAAATTAGAAACATCCTGAATGCAAAACATAGAACCACAAAGGAGCCAATGAATCTCTTTTTCGTGGACTTAGAACCTTCTAAAAATAATAAAGAAATATACTCCATTCAATCTTTACTACACAATCGCATAACAATTGAACCGCCAAGAACAAACAGAAATGTTGTCCAGTGCATGCGATGCCAAATGTATGGTCATACCAAATCATATTGCTCCCGTCCCTTCGTGTGCGTCAAATGCAGCGGTAATCACACCACAGCCAGTTGCAAGAAAAGCAAGGACACGCCGGCAACATGCGCACTGTGCGGAGGAAATCACCCCGCTAACTACCGAGGATGTACTCACTACCACAACTTCTACAAAATTAGAAATACTAATTCCAAACCGCCAAACACCCAATCCCCAATCATAAACAGACAAAGTTATATATCCAACCTCTCGCATTCACCTACATACGCTAGTATTACCAGACACCAAGAACCCCAACAACAAACCCCTTCTGACCAGTCTCTTAACCTTACCCTAAACAAATTCCTAGAGGAATTCAAATCTATGTTCTCACAACTCATTCAGCAAAACAGCATGGTCCTTAACATGCTAACAATGTTAATAAGTAAAACAAATAATGGATAAATTCCTCCGTATTGCACAATGGAACGCCAACGGTCTATTAAATCACAGAGACGAGGTAATACTATTCCTAAAACATAACTATATTGACATAATGCTCATCAGTGAAACACACTTTACGGAAAAATCGTACATCAAAATCCCAAACTACCATTTATACTACACTAACCACCCAGATAAAAAAGGACACGCTGGAACCGCTATATTAATCAAACAAAACTTAAAACACTACGCTCTCCCAAAATACGAAAAGGAATCTCTTCAGGCCACTTCCATCAAGGTGCTCACCCTCCCCTATGAACTAACCGTTGCGGCTGTCTATTGCCCCCCAAAACACAATATCAAAAAAGCTGATTTCGACCAATTCTTCCATACCTTGGGTCCCAAATTCGTCTCAGGCGGTGACTACAACAGTAAACATACTGCGTGGGGCTCTCGACTAGTCACCACAAAAGGCAGAGAGCTGTATAAAACTATTCAAGACAATAAATACGTATACCTTTCAACAGGGACCCCGACATACTGGCCATCTGATCAGAACAAAATCCCCGACCTCCTCGATTTCTTTGTCATTAATGGAATATCACCAAACTACATAGGTATCTCCCCAAGCTACGACCTTTCCTCGGACCACTCCCCGATCATCGGAACTATTAGCGCACGTGTCCTAATCAATAATCCCCCTGAACGGTTACATAACGCTTCAACTGACTGGGAATTATACCGACAATTTCTTCATGAAAGCATTGAATTGAAAGTCAGTTTAAAAACCCCTCTAGAAGTAGATAATGCAGTTACCAAATTCAATTCTCTGCTAACAACTACAGCACAGCAAGCTACCCCGCCTAAGGTGCAGAGAAAAGTCGAATCATACGCACATGTTCCTCTTGAAGTTAAACATCTAGTTGCCCAAAAGAGGAAAGCCAGAGCCATCTGGCAAAAAAGTCACCATCCAGCAGACAAAACAAAACTCAATAACCTTGGTAATCAGCTTAAGGCAAAGCTCAAATCCTTGAGGGAAGACTCGTTGAACACCTACCTCTCAACTATAAACCGATATGACAACTCAATATGGAGACCAGTCAAATCCTCTTTAAAACCCCAAACCCCATCCCCACCAATACGAAAACTGCCTCCAGCTCTAGGATGGGCCAAGAGCGATAAAGAAAAGACGGATTTGTTCGCTATTCACCTCTCTGGAGTATTTCAACCCCATGATGAACCACCCAACGTTAATCTCCCAGACCAACCAGCACCTGAACCAAATACACCTTCCATACCACTAATAACACCGAAGAATGTAAAATTTGAAATACAGAGACTAAATCTCAAGAAAGCACCGGGGCCGGACAAAATTACACCTAAAATGCTCCGTGAGCTTCCACGAAAAGGCATAGTTCTACTGACATACATATTTAATGCTATACTCCGACTTCAATATTGGCCCAAGGAATTTAAGATCGCAGAGATAATACTCATCCCTAAACCAGGCAAAGACCCCAGTTATGCGTCATCAAAGCGCCCTATAAGCCTGCTACCAGTATGCTCCAAACTCCTTGAAAAGTATGTATTACAAACTCTAGACCCAGAATTTACGGCAACAAACTGGATCCCTGATTATCAATTCGGCTTTCGTCGACACCATTCTACCATACAACAGTGCCATCGCATCACACAAGAAATTAACACAGCGTTTGAACAGTCAGCCTACTGTATAGCTATCCTTCTGGACATTCGGCAGGCGTTTGACAAAGTCTGGCACAGAGGACTTAAATTCAAAATACATCAAATCTTACCTCCTCAATTTCACAAACTTCTGGACTCCTATCTAACAGACAGAAAATTTCGAACACGCGTTAACGACGAAGTCTCTACAGTGTACCCAATCCAATCTGGGGTCCCACAGGGTAGCGTTTTGGGCCCCTTTCTCTACACGTTATACACCTCAGACCTTCCAACCTCCCCAACCACTAC
>OW679202.1:87519205-87776293 GCA_940337035.1 Agriotes lineatus
GGCACACGGTAAACGTAAAGCGTTATCGGAGGATTATAGGAAAGAAGAACCGTTGTTCTTGTTTCAAAATTGTAAATTTTAATTAAACACTGTTAAATTGTAACTGATGAAGCCATCAAAAATGGCGAAACGTCATAAATAATTTATTAAAATATGTTACGACAAAACTACTTTTATTTAATTTATTTATAATAAGTCATGCTTTAATTAAAATTTTAATATATTCGTTTCAGCTAAAATCTCCTAAAAATCGTTTCTTTAAATTATTGAAATGCCAAATTTTTGCTATTAACTATAACGATAGTTTGTTGAGCTGGTTGCACTACCAACACTAAACAAAGGAAAATTTATTAGCCAGAAAGTACCTTGAACGATTGTAGAAGGTGAAGGTCGACCCACAGCTGTTTGTTGGAAATTTTGTGATTTACAATAGAATATCGAGGAATAAATATAAATAGTAGCACAGATAGAGAACTGAGAAGTTCAAAATGCAGTATAAAAGTGGGTAAGCCTACAATTAATTTAATTAAAAAAATACATAATATTTAAAAATACAAATAACAATATTATAGATGACTGCTGAAATAAATTATAAATTTATATTAGCGACATCTATCTTTCGGGAGCTAAGTGAGGTTAGCGTTTGTCTGTGTTCTTAATTGAACTAAGTAAGTTGATAACAGGTAACTGCGCTGACGACGGCAACTGGGCAAACAAAGTAATAGTAAAACTAAATAAGTTGCCTGACTAATAGAAACCAATCAATAAGATGCAGGAAATATTGAACAACTGAAAAGAGATATCCTGAAGAGAGATAACCAACAACTTCCAAAATAAAAATAGATCAGCAGGAAAAAGAACATAATAATGAGTAAACTTGAAGAAATACCAGAAGAAAACAACCTATAGGTACACTCAAAAAAAAAAGTGAGACTGGTCTTAAGGGCATGGATATACCAATAATAATGAAGAAAAAACTGTGGGAGATAAGAAGAGTTGGTAAGCAACAAACTGGAATAAAAACCCAGCCAATTTGGACAATAGTAATGGGACTGGAAAGATATAGAATAAACGCAGTGGCGTTACAAGAACCAAGATGGAAAGGACATGGTAAGATACACAATAGGAAATAGGTACACATTACTGTACTCAGGAAGTTACAAACAAAGACTAAACGACTGCGTGCAGCACTAATCACAAACACTCAGACAGGTATATGATAACATGGAAATCAACGGATCAAAAAACGCCAACACAAATAGATGATGTACTAATTAACAAGAGAAAACAATCAACAGTAAATGACGTGCGTACGTATATGAGCATGTGCTGACACTGATTAGTTTATGATAACAGCAACATTAATACAAAAAGTAAAAAATAGAACTGGAACAAAAATATAAGATGTAAATGGGATGTAGAAAAATTAAATAATGGAAACACCAAAAACAAATACGCTGAAAAATGGAAAAAATAAAAGGATTGTAATATAAATGAAAACCACATAGAAACTCAATGGGAAAGAATAAAAGTGAACAAATAGTGTATCGAAAGTCCAAATCGGTGACCGAGCTCTGTAGATTAGTGGTTATCACGTGTACTTAGCATTCGGGAGGTCGTGGGTTCGATTCCAGCGACCGTATGTTCTGTTTCAGGTTTTTAGGTGGTTTTCCTGAGTCAACAAGGCGAATGCCGGGGCAGTACTTCTCTACCTTTCCTGACTTCTCTTGCATTCTCCACTCCTCTTTTTTCTCACCCATCCTATAATTCCCGGTCTTAGCTGAAGAGGAACGCAAGGTCCCTATAGCAGCCAGCGCCCATCTGGAGGATTGAAATGACCCTGAACCCTTCCTTTCCTTTCCAAATCGGAAAAACGTATGACGATAAATGTAAAGAAATAGCCTAGCCAAAATGAAAATAGAAGCAACATTAAGATGGATTAGATTAAATAGAGAAGAAGATAGAATTGAGTATGAAAGGTTAAGAAAGGATTCAAAGAGAATCAACTGCAAAACAGAAAGATTGGATGGAAAGTAAAATAAAACAAATTGAAGATAACAGGCATAAGAATACAAAAAAAAAACTATTACAAAAGGATCAATGAACAAACCAAAGTAGATGATGAGACTGAAATACCAGAGCAAGATATGATAGTGAAGCACCATCGAAAGAATATATAAAAGAAATTATCATTAAAAGCTATAATGGTAAAGCTCCAAGGAAGGACAGCATATTGCAGAGTTTACGAAGTATGGTGGGAAAGAATTGCATGAAAAATTGTGCATACGTATTGATAAAAAATAAGGAGAAAAAAGATACCTGTCGAATGGAAATCTGGAAATATGATTACAATACACAAAAAAGAGGGCAACAAGTATGTAATAACTACAGAGGACTGACGTTACTGAATATCACATAAAAAAATAATGATGTCACTAATACAAAAAAGATTAATGGATACGACAAGGAGGCCAATACCTATGTGGCTTTACTAAAGGAAGATCAACGTCGGACGCGATTCACATAGTAAAACAGACAATAGAAAAATCTGGTGTAATACACGCACACAACTTCCTGTGATTTTCTAATTAAACAAAAATTAGATTTTTAATTCTTAAGCATTTGTCAAAAATTACAAATTCTACAGAAACCGTACAAAATAGAGCGTTAGTTTAAGAGACAAATTTTCTTTAAAATTTTAAGCTGAATTGAAAAATGTAATAAAAAAATTGGAAAAAAACAAAATAAACCCATTTTAGAAGTATTGAACTAGAAAATCACCCATCTCACATCAATACACAATAAAAATGTAATAAAACAGTCTGAAAAAAATTTTAGAACCGTTTTTGAAAAAATCGATAACACTGAAAAATCACAAGAGTAAACACCATACTTCCGGTTATGCGATTTTCTTCAAAAGCTTGCTGTCGCATCTAGATAGTACACAAAACTTATATATGAAGTTTCAACGCCATAACTCTTTTCGTTTTTGAGATATTTGGTTCACAGGCAGACACACACACAGACAGACACACAGACAGACTAATGAAGAAAAACATGTTTTTTAGGTTCAGAAGACTCAAAACGTGAAGATCTGTTGAAAACTCAATTTCGAATTTTTGGTGTGAATTCAATACTTTCTTCATCGTAAAAGGAAGTAAAAATGACTAAAAAATGATTTGTTTTTAAAAAGTTACTTCTAATATTTTTTATCATCTTCACAGACATTTCTCTCTTATCTTACTCCATAGTCAGTAGGAGTTCTATGAAGCTTTAGAAATATGATACCAGACTTTGGTTTCACTGCAATGCACCGTTCGGTGAGAGAAGGCCCAAACACCCCAAAAATGTCGAAACAATTACAAAAAACTTTCTCAAAAATTACTTCTAACGATTTTTGACGTGTGGTGGCCCAAATACCCCCAAAAACGTCAGTAGAAGTTTTATGAAGCTTTAGAATTATTGTACCAGATTTTGGTTTCACTGCGATGCACCGTTCGATGTGAAGAGGCCAAAATACCCTAAAAATGTTGAAAAATGACAAAAAATGTTTTCTCAATAATGACTTTTAACCATCTTTGGTGTAAGGTGGCCCAAATACCCTAAAGAATGTCGAAAATCTGACAAAAATTACTTCAAACTATTATTGGTGTGTAGAAACCCAAATACGCCAGAAATGGAAAAAATTATAAATAAATTTCTATGATCTTCACAGACAAGATTTCTCTCTTATTCATAAGTGATACTCCATAGTCAGTACGAGTTGTTCAATGAAGCTTGAGAACTATGCTACCAGACTTTGGTTTAACTGCAATGCACCGTTCGGTGTGAGAAGGCCTTAATACCCCAAAAATGTCAATAAAAATTTCTTTCGAAAATTACTTATAAAGATTTTTGGTGTGAGGAAGCCCAAATACTTAAAAAAAATTCAAAAATTGCAAACCAAATGTTTTCTCAAAAACTACTTCTTACGATTTCTATCATTTTCACAAACATTTCCCTTTTATTCATAAGTGATACTCCGAAGTCAGTAGGAAGTGTTCTGTAAAGCTTTAGAAATATGGTACCCCACTTTGGTTTCACTGCGATGCACCGTTCAGTGTAAGAAGGCCCAAATATATAGTTTCGAAAATTACTTGGAACGATGTTTGGTGTGAGAAGCAAATACCCTAGGAAATGGCAAAAAGTGAAAAAAGTCTTAAAAATTACTTTTAGCGATTTTTATCATCTTCACATGCAATATTTCCCTATTATTCTTAAGTGATACTCCATAGTCAGTAGGAGGGGTTCTATGAAACTTTAGAACTATGGTACCAGACAGAGTTTTTTTTTCATAAAAATTGCTTCTAACTATTTTCGGTGGGAGGAGGCACAAATACACCAAAAAAATTCGAAAAAATTACTGAAAATCTTATTTTATCAAAAATTACTTTTATCCAGTCTGAGCATCTTCACAGACATTTCCCTCTTATTCATAAGTGATGCTCCATAGTCGGTAGGAAGTGTTCTATAAATCTTTACAACTATGGTACTAGATCTTGGTTTTACTGCAATTCATCATTCGGTGTGAGGCCTAAATACACCAAAAATGTCGCAAAATAACAAAACAAATTCTCAAAAGTTACTTCTATCGATTTTCGGTGTGAGGAACCCAAATACTCTAAGTAATGTCGCGTCGCAAACTGACAATTTTTGTTTCTCAAAAATTACTTCCAACGATGTTTAAGATCTCACAGACATTTACCTCTTATTCATAAGTGACACTCCATAGTCAGTAGGAGGTGTTCTCTCTTCTCTGCATCAAGGTCCGAACACACATTCCCGGACCGTGCCAGGGCCGGAACACGGCCGTCACCCGGTTATGTCTCGGCCCGTTCATCTAGAAACCACACATGTCCGTGTGCCGGCCGTGTTCCGGACAGTGGGACTCGGAAGTTTTGTCAGTCTGCTTCGAAATCTTTGACGTGATCGGTTCAAGATATACGGGAATATTGTCTCAATTTTCTTCCAAACTCTGTCCTTGTACTCTGCATTTCTGAACTTTTCATTAGCTTGGTTATATTCTTATAGAGTACCGTAAACTTTCGAACCTCCTCTATCAGTCGTTCTATGTCTATATTCACCCTATATAAACAATGAATTATAAAGTTTTCAAATTCTGCGATCAAAATACACCCACTAAGTATTTTCCAAACGCTAACACTTGTGTGAAAGCAGATCTAATCTACCACCGAGACCGGACCGTCACCGTCAAAAAGTAAGCAAAACTATTATCACCCGGCCCGGGCCCGGTCCGGTGACGGCCCCCGGACATGACACGGTGATGTGTGAACAGATGCATTTAATTTCACTGTGGAATTCATTCACCGGGTGACGGCCGTCACACGGCCGTCCTCCGGCCCTGGCACGGTCCGGGAATGTGTGTTCGGACCTTCTCATTCGGTGTCAGGAGGCCCAAATTGTAAATGTTGTAACATGTGCGCGCTGATCCTGCAAGTTTTATTCTCTAATTGAATACAAAAGTTAAGTGTAAAATAAGTAAAATGTCTACAAGAAATTCGGTGAAAGCTGAAAGTGAAGATAATAAAAAAGTGATGACAACAGTGATTTGATTGCCCAAAAAATTATCGATAGACTATTAGAAAATGACCGGTTCACTATGAAATTAAAAAGCATGATAGATGAAGCCTTGGCCAATACCATTAAACATCTGGAACAAGAAGTAGCCAATCTTGAAGAACAGTTAACCAGCTCCAAATCTTTTTGCGAAGATATGTTTGACGCATATGAACAATACACACTAGAAAAAATAGTTTAAGAATTTATGGTATACCAGAAAACCGAAACGAGAACACCGATGAGGTTATAATAAACTTCTGCAAAGATAAGCATGATATCGAACTGTCCGAGCATGCAATAGATATGAGTAACCGATTAAAGGGTAGAGAGGGTATGTGCAGACCTATCATGGTGAAGATTGTACAGCGTTCGTTTAAAAAGAGGAGCTTTGCCAGTAAGCGTAAATTGAAAGGAAGTAAAACAGTTATCAGAGAGGACCTTACACGAAAAAGATTGGAACTGCTAAAATTGGCGGCAAAGAAAGTAGGCTACCAATCAGTCTGGACAAATGAAGGAAACATATTCGTTAAAATAAAAAACAATGTTCATGTCATAAGCACTTGCAGTGATTTAAATAAACTGCTTATCTAGTATCTCTCAATGTAGCTAGCGCGCATATGTATAGATAGCGTATTCTTGTTCAACAACAAAGTTTATCTTATTTTATTTGTATTTTTAGTTATAAGTTGAATTATTGAAGGCAGTATTGTTTTTCTTTCTTTATTTGCAGATTTAATTTAATGAGCGGCGAACCTTTACGATGGGCACATATTAATATTCGATCTCTAATCCCTAAACTCCATATTCTTAAAGATTTTCTATATGAAACTAATTATGACTTGTTGGCTGTTAGCGAAACTTGGTTGAATAATGAGGTAAGTAGTAACGTCATTAATATTTGTGGTTACAGTCTTATAAGGCGTGATCGTGTTGCAAGGGGTGGTGGTGTATGTGTCTATATAAACAATCATTTTAATTACTCGATTATTGAAAATGACAGAGTATGTTTAGAACAAATATGGTAAACTGTAAAAATTCATAAATTAGTTCTTGCTGTTAGTGTAGTATACAAATTTCCTAGTTAGAATTACAAATCTTTTTGTGAAGAATTTGAGAAGGTAAACACGCAATTTGCTTTTGTATCTGCTAAACTTGTACGTTTTGCTGATCTAAATTTAAAATTTACTTGAACCTACTTGAACTACGCGGAACTTGGCGAGCAATTTAAATTCAAGGAGTGCCTAAATTCAAATTTGTGTAATACAGACGCGGCTGAAAAAACCGAAACACTTCTTTTGACCTAATTTTCAAAATGAGAAAACAAGTGCGGACACTGACAATTCAAATTAATAATTATCATTAAGAGACATTGTTTAGATCTGAATAATGCCTTTTGATTACATTTATCAATTAGAATTGCCAGTATCAGCGAGTTTTCGCATTTTGAGAGTTAGGTCAAAAAAAGTGTCCCGTGTTTCTTGGCCGCGACTGTATTTCCTTATACTAGTGAATATTTTCATTTGAATTTTGATTTATTTGCATTTTTATTGACAAAATTAAGCAACTGCAAGTATACTAAGCTGATTTATCAAAACTTGCAAACAAATTTAAATTCAAATTATAAGTGAAGTTTCATAGCAATTTCATCAGCATTTTATATTAAAAACAAACGTCTCTGGGAAACTGCAGCGTAAACATACTTACAATCCAGTTGCATACACTTAATACTTAATGTCTAGACATATGCATTGCATTTAAATACAATGAACTAAGTACTATAAGTAACTCATTTAAATCTTATACTAACTTTTTTGATAGAATCACAATAAATATTTTAATGCAAGATTGTACAGTAAATGTTATAACATTTTACTTTCATGTAGTAACTCATTGAATTTTTAAATCGATAATATGATATCTACTAGAACAAACTCCAGTAAGTTACTTTTTCTCAATAATACGTATCTTTCAAGATTTTTCATTCAAAGATCAAACTTAGAAATGGGTCAATGTTATATATAATATTAATATGAATTTTTCAACAGTAGAATCAAGAGTGCTCAAGTCTTGTTGGAAAGATTATAATTTTATAAACAATTGGTTACTTAAATTAAACAAGAAGAAATTGACGAAAAGACAAGTGCTTAACGTAAGGGTTCATTTCCTAAAAGTTTAACCGAGTTTAATTGCTTTCTAGCAATCATAGCGAATAAAAAAAGTTAAATCTGGCAAGACAAGAGTTTTGCACGAATGATCTTTGATTGAAGAATTAACTTAATAAATTATAGAGAAACGTCAATATGAAAAATTTTACGTTTGTCAAAATGCAAAAGCATCATGGTTTCCTTTTCAGTGTAAAAATTCTATTATAACTTGTCTACAATTTATAAGATTAATTAACTTTGAAGATATTTACTTAATTATTTTTCAATAAAAATTAGTTTTTCAATTTTTTTATATCAGCATGAAGAAGAAAGCCATGGAATTATTTATTTTACCAAAACAGAGCGTGGTAAATCTGAAACTAGCTTTGCTTAAAAGAATTGCTTCAATCTAACTAAAATTATATACAAATACTAAATTAGTCAGAAGTCTGCTCTCTACGTTAACGCCGTTTAAAATATTTAACAAGGACTAAAGTTTTAAGAGGATCATGGTTTTCCTTTGCTTCTTGTAAATCTTTGCTATGTTATATGCTATTAATCCTATTTATATTATCTAAATAAAACTCTATCTATACTTCTATGCTTCTGTGTACGTTGTTGCGACAAGAAAGAGTAGTTTTGCTCTTACGAAGTAACTGCATTTGCTTCCTCATTAACAATTTCTTGGACATCATTTTAGCAGCTGCCTTTTTCAGCTTCAGTACCTCTTTGCGTATCATCCTCTCATTAAGTGTTAATGAAGTTCGACTAGCTGGTAGTTTTGAAAATTACTGGTAGTCTTCTCTTGGCTATTAGTGAACCTAAAACAATATTGACGACCATTAAAAACATAAAAACAACCTATATTTTTGTTGTAAGTGTAGCTATTCCAGCAAAATGCCAAAAAGTTTGTAGAAATGCTCAAATATAATTTTTGAAAATTAAAACTGCTCCTTCACAGAACAAAATACAAATTTGAAAAATTTTACTGTAATTCGGCCCTGTTGGCATATTACAGCCCACTCAGCTCCAGTTAATATTTTCCCTGTTTACTATTGGCAAATATGTCTGTCTTGTTTTTCCTCATAATCCGTAATGCTTCAAAGTGAGATAGATACAGTTACACTAAAAGCTATTTTGTAAAAATAGGAAAGAGAATCCACCACAAAAAAAGAAACTTTAAAATCTACCCTTTTTAAAGTAGATTTTAAGCTTTTTAAACAAAAAGTAGTAAATTCTAGAATAGTGCTTAAATAGGTCATAAAATGGCCCTAGCAAAAAAAAGTGACCTCAAATTCAATACCTGCTGGCAACAAGTACCTATTTGATTTTAATGACTTTATATTCTATGCCAGTTATTTCCTCAAATTCAGCATTGAAATAAAAAAAAAATAGCCAAGTAAAATTATAACTGATGTTGGTTCTTCAGTGATCTCCAGAGGTGCACCAGGTAATGTCGACATTGTTCTCGTCAATTTTGCAGTACCCCACCGATGTGATCTCACCTGCAACCAGCGGCGCAGGAACTACTGTAATCATAAGGACGCAAAACATTTTTTTGAATGGTTTAACCTTTAACATGACTAAGCTTTATGTTCGACTGTTCCAAAAACACGTTATTATATAGCGTCCATGTTAAAAGATGTGTCCCAAAATTAATTGGAACTTAACACCTTTTATGTTTTGTTGTAAAACCAGTTTAGTTTTATTTGCAGGAGATGGAGTCTATTTTGTTGTTAAGAGATAAGGGAGAGTAGCTAGGCCTGGCTACCCCGTTATGAACAATTTTTAGCCTGTGTTCAACCCCATCAATGAATATACACATTCGTAGTTAAAGGTATATTGATTTCTAGTACATATCACCTAGCTTTTATACAATAAATGTATGCCATATTTGCCTCCTACTATAAATAATTACAATCATATGTGCGTAATATTAAACGCTAAGTTTGTTATCTTTGACGTACTAGTTACAAAATTGCTGCGCTGTGCCTTTGACATGCTGTAATACACAATTAAAAACTGCAACGTCTGTTTTGAAATATAAGGAACTGGCGTTTGTTGCGTGTGTAGTTTACACTTAGTTGGTATCGCGACACAGAAACCTGACCCATATTTCAACTGGCGCAACTTATGCAGCTCTTTTGTAGGCTAAATGCGTGCACTTCCGTTTTCACTCTATTTCACTTTATTCCTTAAATTCATGTTCAAAAATAGTTTGAACATTCTGGGCGGGTCCCTTGTAGAGCAATCGGGGTTGGTGTGGGTTAGATGTCTGTTGCAGGGGCTGCTTCATGGACATTTCCCTTGGCGTGAGGTGTTGCGCATAAGGGTTCCAAGCTGAAGTCGTCTTGGCCGGCGTTGGGCTTCTGTTGTCCCTTGATCTGGCAGTTGTGTTTCCATACACAATAGCTGATGCCGCACAGTAGGCCAATGACCAGTATTGTTACTATACTGCTGACAGACCCTGTCGTAATGGATAGGTGCCTCCAGTGTGTAGTGGATAAGTCATGTATTATTTGCTGCTGTTGAGTTTGCAGCATGCTTACGTGACCTGATGTTTCCAGGCTCGGTTCTTCGGCTAAGCTTGGATACTCGATCCCCATTGATCCTGCATGTGATGTAATGTTGACTTGCAGAATTTTATTGAATGTTGCAACGACCGGGATCGTACTGAATGATCGAGCGTACAGAATGTGTTGTCCTGTGTGGATGTAACACTCTGGAGCGATTTGGATGACTCCGGTATCCTCAAGAGTCACTTCCTCTCGTACGTCGTTACAGATGATTGCTGCACTGCTGGCCTTGTTGGCTACAAACATCCATGTGTTTGCTTTGTACAGCTCCTTCCATTTTATTGTGGTGACATTGTAGCGTTGTATGTTACATGGCACCTTGTCCAAGCGTTGATACATCTCGTCGATGATGCAGTTGGGGTTTTTCTCGACACTATTTATGACAGTGGGTGTACATAAATAAGTGTGTTCCTTTATTGGAATGCTGACCTCGAACTTGGATGGTGGTATGCTGAAGTACTGCTGATGGTTGTAGTCCACAGCTAAGAAATACGGGTTGCCTGCGATTGTTGCATACTCTCCGTTTCTTATTTTTCTAGGGATGGCGGTGACCTTGATGACTTCGTATTCGGTTACTTCGGTGATATGGAAATATCCAAATATCTTGATGGCTTCCTTGGTTTGTCCCACCTCCATATTGTACACTGGCGATGGCAATATTCGTAAGTTTGGTGGTAACTTCAAGGACAGCCGACTTATTATTGTTGCTATTTCAGCTGGTGATACGAACTCAAATAAATGGCTCCGCTTGAACACTGCGTCAAGCAACTTCTTGTATTTTTCTGCCACTTCCTGCAAATAGTTGCTGGCAACTTGATATGCTGACAACACGTGAACATTTAATTTATTGGCGTCAATGGATCTGTACTAGGCCTTCATTTCGTTAATAAGGTGAATTCCTTGGTTGAATTTTACCCGAAAGTTTTCTAACTTTGTTGTGATCCTGCTCTCTGTATTGTTCACCGTAGTTATTGCTGCTAACATCAACTTCGCTTGGTGACCGGAAGCGTTGATTAGTACCTGCTGATTCTTGTCTAGCTCAGCGATGTCCTTGTACACTTCTTCGTTTACTCCAAACACTGATGTCAGAAACTTCCCTAGTAATCCTCTTCGTGTTCGGTGTGAAGCTATCGTCCGGATGCTTCTCATGTCCCACAGGATATTGATTTGTTGTTCCATTATGTGGTGCATGAGTTGATTTCTAGTACATATCACATAGCTTTTATACAATAAATGTATACCATATTTGCCTCCTACTATAAATAATTACAATCATATGTGCGTAATATTAAACGCTAAGTTTGTTATCTTCGACGTACTAGTTACAAAATTGCTGCGCTGTGCCTTTGACATGCGGTAATACACAATTAAAAACTGCAACGTCTGTTTTGAAATATAAGGAACTGGCGTTTGTTGCGTGTGTAGTTTACATTTAGTTGGTATCGCGACACAGAAACCTGACCCATATTTCAACTGGCGCAACTTATGCAGCTCTTTTGTAGGCTAAATGCGTGCACTTCCGTTTTCACTCTATTTCACTTTATTCCCTAAATTCATGTTCAAAAATAGTTTGAACAGTGCATAAAGTGCCACGTTAGTCCACCTGTTCGCCTGTCAATGTGCAATAGTTATTATGACAATAAATGTCATTTTATTAAAATCAGGAAAGAAGATTGTATTAGGTTACTGAAAACTTTACAAATAATAGAAAGAAATTCATCTTTAATACCTTACGGTAATATATCGTTATTCTTGATATTAATAACGCAATTAACCTAGAAGAAGCGTACTTCGAAACTATCAAATGTTTGAATAGCAACTTGAATTTTCTGTGTGTAATATAAATGATATTGTAGATAAAATAATATCTTTTGCAGTGCAGTCGAACGTAAAGCTTTGCATGCAGCTCGTACATAATCAAACCTTATTTGACTCATCCTCTTTACCTCTTTACCGCTACGCTACGCTCGCTCTGCATAAAATACTCCAAGAAAGTCCTACATTTATATACTTGATACATAAATAACTATAATAGTTACAATTAAGCTAAAATGTTTTTTTCTCGATTCCGTCTATCTCTCTGTCTGCCTGTTGGCGGTATAGCTCAACAACTATTTGTTGGAGAAAGGCGATATTTTGCATGCAGATTATATAGCTACCTGGCATAAAACCGAAAACATCTCAGAATAATATATACAAGCTCAGCACCATAAAAAATTAAATTTTGTTTATTTTTGCTTTAACTGAGAAATAGATAAATGTAATAATTTGTACATAGCTCAGGCTTTATCATTGTCAAAAATCAGACCTAGCAGATACAAGGTAAACATCACAAGTGGGACAGAATAATATCGTGTCTTTCTGACGCAGCAGAAACTCGGCTCGAAATATTCGCCTGGGGGCGAAAATTGATATAATTCACATTTTTTGCAAATGGATAGTATTCGTGCGAGGGAAGTTCAGTGTAAACCCCTTTATAGATTTTTTCATATGGAAATGTAATCTAGGGAAACCATTGAGAACAAACAGTCACTGTATTGCATTGCATTGTGTTGGTACATAAACTTGTGGTTATTATATTTGCAACGAGGATAGGTTTTATGTTGACTGATTGACACTGCAGTTATTTTAAACTGCAGTTCTGGCTATTATAAACTAAAATTGTTCTTAGTGCAATACCTACCAACTAGTTAAAATCAAATTATAAAATCACATCTCAAGTTTATAATAGCAAAAGCTACAATTTAAAATAATAAAATGTCAACCTGTCGACATGAAGCCTAACCTCACCACAAAAATAATAAGAAATTTATGTAACAGCACAATTCAACCTAGTGACAATGCTTGTTGTTAATGATTTCCCTAGAATTTCGGCATTTGCATTACCATATGAAACAAAAATGGACTACATCGAATTCTTCGTGTTTTATTTCTGCACCACCTACAATAGAACACCGAGTTTTAGCATCTTTTATAGATTAATGTGAAAACCCTATGTACACATTTTTAAAAACCGTATGAAATATATCAGGAGGGCAAATTACACTATTTGCCCCCCCAATATATTCTATGAGGGGGCAATCGCCCCCCTTGCCCCCCCTGTTCCTGCGCCCCTGCCTGCAACTAAATTTAAAAATTAGCAATGTAGGTTATATATGTGTATCTAATATGCTCTCTTACAGTGTATGTCAGCCTATGACAATTTCTGCTTTGCTGTTGTCGCGTATCTCTTTGGCAAATCATGCCGCAATACACTCAACTCTTCACTGGTAGCGCAAAAATGCATCAAACCTTGCTATTATTTCTGCAAATACCATTATACGTAATTATTACAGCAGTTAACACGTATATTTTTAATAGCATACCTCTCACTTATTCTGGAGTCTCAAGTTTTCTTGAGCAGGGTAACAAATGCAATTTTCCGAAGTTGCATCTTCATGAAATTCTGAAACGTGTTCGATTATCAGAATGAGAAAATCTCATTTACAATACAGATAACGTTAATCGTAAAACAACATCCATTGCAAATTCAAATATGTTAGATCGTCAGTTATCAAAATTATATTAAAAATGAATTACATACCTGGTAAATTGATAGTAAGTACAGAATACAGCAACAGTTTGCCCATTGTGTCTATGCATAACAAAGGAAAATGCATCTCACAAGCAACGTTCCGATCCGTTAAAGCCAAATATTTCGAATATTTCTTTCGGTCAGAATCGAATGCCGCGGAGCTTCAACATTATCGCAGCCTGGCACACAACACGGGTTCTTCTTTGAGCCACTCATTTTTTACGAATTTTATCTAGGAACCAGTCCAACAAATAAACTCTCAAATATGGAGCCGAACAAAGACAAATATGTGCTGAATTTGCAAATTCTGGGAATTACCGCAGAATTACGCTTCGAGCGAGCAAGACCAGTAAAACCAACATGCCCAAACTAATATCAAGTGCGTAACAAAAGAATAGGCTATCCTTTTTCGGTGCGCATACCTACTGCCAACTGTAGTCTTTGAGATATACTACTAGCAAGGGCTCACTCAGGCTATAAGAGTGAACACCGCCTAACCTAACTACCTTCCACTTGACTTCACTTTCGTCTTTTTTACAGCGGTGAGCTAGTTAAAAGTTAGATTAGAAGTTTATTTCTGACCTTTACTTTGTTCCCAGGGTATTTCTTCACAATATTTCACTTGTTTTTCCTCGAAATCGGAATATTTTACACACACAAAATTTTAACACTTGTCTGCCACACAGTGATGCAAAATATGTCATTATAATTGTTTACATCGCCAATACCCTCAAACAAGTGATAAGAAGACATCCATCAGCAGTGCGCAGAGTCTCGTACAAACATGCACTGTGCTGCCTCCACTTAATTGTACCTGGAGCAACTGCACCGATAATGTGGGCTAGCAAATATAAAAGCAACTTCAGCATCCATTCCAAACACTTGAGTCCCTGGACTTCCCTCTTCCTAATACTTTCCTGACCTAGCTCTATCTTGTGACAGGCACCTGTTTCATAGGGTATCCCGTCCAAACCTGATCTAGTTCATCTTTGTGTCGGAGGGCCCGACTTGGTCACAACCGACACAACCCGACGTCCACTAAATTCATTTCACTGTATTGATTGATTGTATTCTCTCTTCTTCTTAGTCTTTACTTTATACTTTATAGTTTATAGGTCCTGGAAAGTTTTTGCCTTCTCCACTACTTTTCCCCATTCTATTCTGTTATCTATTACATTCTTTCAATGAATGGACAATACTTTGGTTAAATGCGGTTAGCAAATCTATTTAATTAGTTACACAGCAATGCGAAAGTAAACGCACCATACTTTGGTTAAATGTGATTAGCACCTATATTTTATTCAGTGCACCAAAGTGAAATGCAACAATGAACGCACAATACTTGGCTAAGTGCTGTTAGTGAATCTATTTAATTAGTTACACAGAAATGCGAAAAATGAACGCAGCATGCCTTGGTCAAATGTGATTTAGCACATATCTTTAGTTAATTCCCCACAAGCGATATGTAGAAATGAAAGCACCGTGTTGCAATTAAATGTTATTTAACGGGCGTGTTTAATTAGCTACACACAAGTGGAATGCAAAATACCTTGTTTTGATCAGCTCAGCCTCGGTGCGGAAATGTTGGATGCAGCAGGCGGTTGACAACATATTGCTATGGCTGTCAGAAAATCCCTTGTATTGGGAATGGTTGCATTACGCCACTCGGCAACCACCAACCTGAGGAGCAGTTAATTTAGCCTGCTTGAAAGAAGGATCCCGTTCCATCTGATGGAGATATAAGTTAAACAAACTTTTGTAAATACTGAACGAGCGGCCACGGCAGATTAGGACCTCAACACATAACCCCCAAAATACACATCGTCACTCACACTCCTTGTCAGGCACAGTCTGACTCGAAAAGCCGCAAGGAAGCTGTAACAGCACAGACACTGCGCCGGCGGCCCCCAAGAGCCAAAAACGCTCGCAGAGACGTGCTTATGAACACCGGCTCGAGACTCACTAAACAAAAGAAGACGCTCAGCGGAGCTTGCGCTCGACGCTCTGTCACCCCAGCAGATGTGTCCAATGAGAACGCAATAAGCCTCGCATGACGGTGATGAAACAGGCCACGAGTGAGAAAGGGCGACTGAGCTTAAATTATTTGAGACAGGTCTCTTGCTCGCTCCCACGTGCTAAGTTTTGAAAATCGATGCCAGCAAACTGCAGCTGTTGAGTCAACGGCTAGAGCCTAGCGCGGAGCAAAGTTGTGTGCGTGTCCAACTTTAGAATTTTAGATGCAAATACTAGAAGAAATGTTATGGGGCGAAATTTGACTGAAACGGAACCTATATACAGGAGAAATCGTAAACCTTGTACTGAAACTGTTCGAAATAGTTACGTAGCTATAGAAATTAAAGAAAAATAAAATGGCCTGACAAACCCCGCTTTTCTCGGAGCTGCAGCTGTTACTTATTCCTTACTAATGTGTTTGAATTATTTCTGCTTATACGCTGCTCCTACCTTATTTACTACTTGCCTTAGTTTCTATGTCCTCATTTTACTATTATAACAAACTTTTATAAATATAATTCCACTAAATTTCGTTGAATTGTAGTTTATTCACAGCGGGCAAATTCTCCAGTATCACTCGTCACTTTCCAAGACCAGATTCCTGGATGTTTACTTACATTTATAATTCTCTGAAAAAATGTATTAGCTATGACTTTTTAATGCTCTAAAATGAAACAGGTAATTTCCCGAAGAAATGCTGAACATGCGTTCACATATAAACGAGGCTTCGGAAATGTTTTCTTTCATTAGTAGTTTTACGAAAAAATATATTAGCTAACACTTTTTAATATCGTGATACAATAGGTAATTTCCCATAAAAACTATTATTAACAGATATTTCTGAAATGTAAGCAAACGCGGCACCCATCGTGCGGACAGCTTTTTCACGCCCAATTCTTAGGATAAAATACCGCACACCAGCTCTTTTGAGATGCTCACATTAGCTATTTCATTTAATTTTAGTCATTTGTTTTCAACACCGTATAGTGGATTTTGGTAACTATTTCTGTTGTAGTGATACTTCGTTGGCGTTCAGGGCGGTGTTCATCTTGTACGCACATACTACCCTGTTAAACTTAACCACCTACTTTTTTTTGGTTCCATGTGATGGAGCACGTTCACCCAGTACACTTTCCGTCTATTTAAAAATGTTTGCAGGAAAATGTTTTAAAACTTTTCTATACAATAATAATTAAAAAACCACACAATGGTCCAAATTTTCCATTGTTAAACAAATACAATATACATTTTCTGCTAACAACAAACTACTTCACAGATGCACTTTATATTATCCATGTTGCGCATTAAAAGATGGATGTTGAATTTTTTTAATATACACTTATATTTATGTATTTAAAATATATGGAGGCTAGCTAATTATCATCCCGCCCTTGTATACAGAATTAAAATAGGAAAGAAAAAGTAGAGAAGCACACAAGCAAGCACACGTCACCAGAATGGAACCTAACAGAGTGACAAAAAATATCTACAAGCTAAATCAACACAAAAAGAGCCCCAGGTAGACAACGGAAACGTTAATAAATATAATTGAGGACGTAGCAATCCAACATGGCACTACACTTGAACAAATGCACATAATAGCAAGAGATAGAAATGAATGGAGGAGATGGATTACAGAACACTACCCGACGCTCTAAAAGCATATATGGGATAAGGAAAAGAACAAGAGCAAGGAATTTATATAAATTTAAATATTATATTTGCATTAGAAGAATGACAATTAGATACACATTTTTAACATTTTATATAAGATTTTATAAAAAATACAAAAGCAACATTTCTGGTGTTACAATAACAGATTTTGTTATATAATCTTCAGTCTTATCCAATTATAAAGCTATATTAAGCAATTATTTAACAATATTCTTTTAAATATCAACTCTAGCTACATAGATGCAACAATGTCTCCTAAATAAATAGAAATGCTTTGGTTTTTAAAATACAGTTTGAAACTATCACTACCTGAAATACATTTACTGCACCTCCAACCATCACACGGTCAAAGTAGATATAAAGCCGTAATAAACAATCTAAACAATAAATTGTACATATATTTTATACTAATTATAACATGGGCAATTTCAAAATTGTCAAGCCTGAAATGTCATTGCGTAAAAATTCATACATCAAAAATTATAATTGGCATTAAAATAATAACAATTTGATTACAATAATTTTGAAAAAATTAAAATGTCCATGGCAGCTGATACCATCTGTTATTACCTCTATTTATTAAATTCCAACATTAAAAATAATATTTTGGTTGAGGTTAGTGTTCAACATAATCAATATTATTAATTACTTGACGTGTTTTAGGAGAACTATTTATATATTTTGGTAGTACAAAGAGATAGACATATTGCAATCAAGAAACTTTTTTTTTCACTGCACTTAAGAGTTCATAATGGAAAAGCTGTCTGTGGCTAAAGTTGAGTGAAACATAGGCAATTTTGCCAACTTGAACTAGGTTGTTTTAATCTCTTGAAATTCTGAGGTAGCCTATTTGCAATTTTACATAAACGACTTTATATCACCTTTGAGTCGACACACAAAACACAGTACTTCATACCTTAATAATTAAAAGACTGTAAGGCTCAGAGACTAGATACTTACAAATAAAAAACATTTTACAATATAGTACGAACAACTAGTAACTCATAAAAACTCTGAACTCAACAGAAAAAAAATTGTACTTACAGGATCTTATTGCTATAAAACCTCCATATTTACTAATCAACTTTGAATTAATATTTTCATATTCCAAATCGTTAGAAAAAAAAAATTCTCTTTTTATTAATTCAAAGCCAAATAAATATTTAAAACTACACAAAAATACACTATTAAAATTTGTTTACTATTGGTAAACAAATACAGCAACGTCAACACATCAAATAACGAGGTTTAAAGTAACTTATAACAAAACTTACACCTTCCATATGGTCGAAAATTTTCATATAAATTTAACTTTTATCACCTTTTCTGTGGTCCTACTCCTCCGCATAAACATTCACACCAATATTGAAGAGATCCACCTTGTAGAAATTAGGAAGATATTGTAGGTACTCCATGAATATTGGGTTTTCAGAAAATTTCTTAAAGAAATTTTCCAGGAATTCTTTAATTTTTATGCTGAAGATCGGGTTTGTAGCATCCAGAGGATCAAGATGAATTTGTAAAATGTTAAAACAGTAATCTGAGTTATCAGGGTTATTTGTGACGCTATCCATTTTGATTTGTTGCTGCAACAAAATATAAATTCCCCGATTTCAAAATAAGCAATAAACAGTTTTAGGTTATGACGGATTCTAATTGTAACCTGCTATAGACAGTCTGATCAAAAACTATTCAACTTGTTTTGCCAACCAGTTGCAGCCCAGGGACGGGACTAACACATCATCTGTTCTCGAACCCAACTGCACGTGTGATTTTTTGTCACATACATCTGCACTACTATTGCGTTAATGCTTCGATTCGGAATGGTCAAACGTGTTAAACAGAGAATTTGTACTAAATTTTGTCAAAAAGTGGGTGACACGTAAACAGAGACAATTGAAAAAATAAGAAGAGTTTTCGGTAATGACGCTATGAGTGCTACAAAGAGTAAGGAGTGGTATGGTCATTTTCGAGATGGCTGAATGTTAATTCAGAACACACGTTCTGGCAGGCTTTTGATCAGCAGAAATCCCAAAACAATCAAGAAAGTGCGACGATTAGTGATGGAAGATCATCGAATAACCACCTGACTGTTCTCCGTCACCTATGAGATGCTATTCTATTCAAGAGAACGTAAGTGTGTGGTGTGGCGAGTGGCTGATCCATGCTGATAATACTCTGGCCCACGCATTGTACCTCATACATAATTTCTTGGTAAAAAAAAACATTGAACAACTTCGACAATCTCCCTACTTTTCGTACATGGCTCTGTACAACTTTTAACTCTTTCAGACTCTAAATGCCACTCAAAGGAAAAAGATTTGAGGATACAGAAGACATCAAGAGCAATGCGATGCAGCGTCTTATGGAGACTTCAAAAAATCGCTTCCAGCAGTGGAAGCACCACTGGGAAAGCTGTGTTACTTTAGAAGAGGTCTATTTCGAAAGGAACTAGGTCATCAATGGAATAGTTAAGTTAGTTTGCTTTTTGAGGGCCAAAGTCAGATACTTTTTAATCACACCTCACATTACTTCTTTTTAATAATGTAAAGCTCCCTACTGACTAGAGTAGTAGAGTTCACAAGGGCCAGAGGCAAAATTTGAAAAAAAAGGGCACCCCAGTAGCTTGCATAAGCACACTATTCCGAAAACAAAACCCTCAGAGAGTTTTAAGGGTGGAGACACGATAGTGGAGACATTGAGGAACCACACTGATTCTCAATTGAGAACAAGTGCACTAGAAAATTAAATATTCCTATTTTACTGCGATTAAATAGATAAAGTTAAAGGAATAGTTTTCCAAAACATCAAAGTTTTTTTCAAAATTAATGCTAAGTACAGGCAAAATGTTATTTTAAGTACGGCATAACTCTTGACAAACAAGAAGTGTCATCGAACAGGAAAGAATTATCAAAAATAGTGCAAGATTTCTATGATAAGCTCTATAACAGTCAACGACAAGATCGGTCAGGTATAGAAGAAGCCTTTAAAAAAAGAATAACTAACCAAGGTTCAGAAGATATTCCAGAAATTACCACCTACAAAATTCACAAAGCGTTGAAGCACATGAAACCAAATAAAGCTTCAGGCAAAGATGGCATTATGATTGAAGCCATTAAGATCGGAGGGCAAGAACTTTATAAATCAAAATGCTTTTTAATCTGTTAAAATTGTTGTAAAATACCAGAAAAATGGAATAACGCAGTAACTATACTCCTATGTAAAAAGGGCGATAAAACGGACCTGGAAAAATTTAGTCGTATTACGCTCCTAAATCATATTTATAAACTCCTTACAAGAATCATAACATCAAGACTAGAGAGAAAATGAGATTTTTATCAGCCAAAAGAACAAGCTGGATTCGCTCCAACTATGGAACGAACGATCACTTACAAGCTGTGAAATTACTAGTAGAAAAATCTTTAGAGTATAATAGACCTTTAGCGCTTGCTTTTCTCGACTTTCATAAAGCGTTTGATACTCTAGAATTAGATAGTGTTGAAAGCTCTAAACGAAAGCCGCACTGACAACCGCTATATTAAACTCATTACCAACATATGTAAAAATGCAACAATGACAGAAAAACTCCATGAAGAGAGTAATAAAATAAAAATAAATCGAGGCAAGGGATACACTGTCCCCGAAACTGTAACGGCATTGGAATACGCTTTAAAAAAAGCTAAAGCTCGACTGCAACTGCAAAGGTAACGGGTGTCCCAATAAGAGTGCCCGATTTAAATTTTGCGCCATTGTTTTTCTGTGCAAGTGACAGCTCTGAAATTTGACAGCTGCCATCTACGATTGTTCCGATTATTAATTATAGAGCGCTACACGAAGGAACAACGCGTTATCATTGTGAAAACCCATTACAAAAATGGGGAAAATTACTCTGAAACCGCTCGCAAAATTCGCGGAATTTTCGGTCGTGAAAGTGCACCAAATGTGACAACGATTCGAAGAGTGATCAAGAAATTTGAAGAAACTGGGTCGATTATGAACAGTATGTCTTCTGTGCGTCGACGTACCGGTCGGTTTCTCGCAAACATCGCTGCTGTAAACGAGAGTGTCGACGAAAATCCGCGAACATCAATTCGTCATCGTTCACAACAACTTCAAACTTCGAGAAGCACCACGCAGCGAATTCTCACGAAGGACCTCCATCTTCATCCCTACAAGGTTCAGCTGAACCAGGAGCTCAAACCAACAGACCACGCACAGCGCCGTCAATTCGTTCAATGGGTGATGAAGCAAAATGAAGTGAATGCCGACTTTTCGAAGAAAGTCATATTCACCGATGAGGCGCACTTTCATTTGAAGGGGTTCAACAAACAAAATTGTCGAATTTGGGGCTCAGAGAATCCGCACGTGATCCAACAGAAACAAATGCACCCCCAACGAGCCACTGTTTGGTGCGGATTTTGGGCAGGCGGCGTGACAGGCCCGTATTTTTTAGAAAATGAGGCTGGCAATGCTCTAACTGTCAACGGTTGACAGTACCGCAACATGATAACGAATTTCTTGTGGCTTCATCTGGGCGGTATAGATCTGGAAGACATGTGGTTCCAGCAGGACGGCGCCACCTGCCCCACCGCTCATGAAACAATCCATTTATTGGAGGAACGATTTCCGGACCGAATCATCTCCCGAAATTCCGATGTCAACTGGCCACCGAGATCGTGTGTTTTGACGCCGTGCGATTTCTTCCTCTGGGGTTTTGTGAAATCTCACGTCTATGCCAATACGCCACGGACTATTCCCGAGCTCAATAACGAGATCCAACTCGTCATTGATGAGTTAGAGCCGCAACTCTGCGAAAAAGTCATCGAAAAGTTCATGAAAAGAGCAAGGGTCTGTGTTCAAAACCGTGGGGGCCATTTGCCAAATATTTTATTCCATACTTAATCGGAACATGTCTACTTGATAATGCAATAAAAACATCCCCACTCGCTCAAAAACTATGCGTTTTATTTTTAAATTAAATCGGGCGCTCGTATTGGGACACCCTTGCAATGTTCTTCTTTTTGCAGTTTTCTTGTACTTGTCTCAGCATAAATATGTGCTTTATTGTTGATTTGCCACTTCTGAACCCCACCTGATATTGGCCTATTTTGTTCTGGATGTTGTTTTGTTGTTTATTAATTTTGTAAGTAATGTTTAGTAGTGCAATTGGCGATAGTTTTCGGGGTTTTGTGTTTCCTTTTTTGTGTATGGGGTGAATGAGTGATTGGTTCTATTCAGCAGGCATAGTTTGGTTTTTCCAGATTTGTTTAATAAGTTTGTGCAGTCTTTTGAATAGTTCTTCATTGCAATTTTTTATTTGCTCGATTACGATGCCATCAGATTCTGGACTTTTGTTTTTTGTTACCTTTATCACTTTTATTAATTCTACTTCAGTTGGTTCGTTTTCCTGTATAATTGGATCATTTTGTATATGTGACTCATTTGAACTTTCACTGGTATCTTGTGTTAAGGTATTTTTGAAGAATTGTTCCCAAATATTTAGGATTTCTTTGGTTCCTAAGCAGACTTCTCCTTGTTGATTCTTTAAAGCGGCTGTGGGCGGTTTAAAGCGTTTTCTCTCATTTTTTATAGTTTTGTAAAATAGTTTTGTTTTTATAATGTTCTTCAATTTCCTGTAGTTTTTATTTTTCCATTTCTCTTCTCTTATTTCTAATAAGGTTATGTGTATCGTTCCTTGTCCTTTTAAATAGTTCGATGTTTTCTTGTGTATTATTTTGTAGCATTTTTATTCTTGTTTCTTTCCTTTTTTGTATTGCTTTTTTGCAGTCATTGTCGAACCGCTCTTGTTTTCCTCTGTGTGTTGGCGTAATTAGTGATAGTGTTGCACTTAGTAATATTGTGCCTTTGATGTTGCACCATTCATCGTTCACATCTTGTGCTTCGGTTTTTGAGGTTATTATTTTTTTCATATTTTATTTTGTCGTATTTTTTGTTACAGCTAAATTGCTTCTTGTTTGTATTGTTTATTAGGACGGGCCTTTTTTGTTTGAGTTTTGCTATTGTAACGTTTCGCCCAGCGGGAACGCGTCTTTTGAATTAAAATTTATTCAAGCGTTCTCCCCTAGCGATTTCTACGTTACGTTACAAGTTTGAATTTTTAGCCCGCGCGGCCAAGTACGTCATCGAGAGATCCCCGCTCCACGTATGCGCTGCTCCCCCACTTAGAATGTTCGAAGTGGTTGCTAGATGCACGAAGCACAAAGAGGGGCCCATAAAAGCTGCTTCTTGACCGTTCCACGAAGCATTCACTCGCATTCATTAGCATTCATGCCCGAGATTTCTCCCAGATAATTCCCCGAGAGGTCCCCGTTCCCGTTCCTTGAACCCTGGTCCTGTCCAGACCGATTAGAAGAATTTTTCCTTTACACTTTGGAATCCTGCGTCCTGAGTGTTTTCTGTAGCTAAGTTGAACCGACGACTCCAATACTGGAGGCCGTGTTTCTAGCTAAACCCGAAGAATTCCTCCCTCTGAAAAAAAGCCAGCTCCTGGAAGCGACGATCTCTATTGAGAACCGTTTCGGTGGCATACCCGGTCCATATTATAACCTGGATTCAGCCTAAATTTATAGCCCAAACTCCGTTGACAGATAGTTGTAACAAATTTCCTGGAAGACGTGTTCGAGGCGAGGGCTTGTTAGCCAGGCCGTTTCATAAGTCTATTTTGTATTAGTTAAATCAGCCAAGTAGAGTAAATATGTCCGACCTGGTCGGATCAGATTACTTATTATTGTGGCCCGGCACGTCAACAATTTTAGTTGCCGAATAAGTTCGCTTTTAATCTTTGTTGGCTACAGAGAGATCTACTCACCGTTCAATCAAGTTCCCACAGCATCCCCGGAGAACCCGCATCGTAGCGACGTTTTCCCGACGTCCGCTGTCAATTCGAACCTGAGCCCCAAGTGGAATTCCCCCGTCGACTTCTTGTTCTATAACATCCTGGTCGAACACAACACAAACTGCACCGGGGAGGGGAAACTTCCCGCACGACCCGGTGTTGTAAGTCATTAATCCTGACATAGCCGATTTAACCTATATTTACAGTTACACGTGCCGTTGACATTGAGCCCGAAATTCAAGCTTGAAAGTTGGCACCGCTGGCAACAAATTTCGACAGACCGATTCCTAACCAGTGGCGTCTCGTCGATTTTTCAAAGACTCGAACTGTCGGGCCATCAACGCACGGATGCAAGACGGGTTGCCGGAACGCTAGGTGTTCGCAACAGGACGTCTCGTGTAATTGCTCAATTTATTGTAAAATACATTTTATTTTGTTCTAATGAATAATGCCGATGTTTGTAAATACATTACAATATAATTAAACTGTCTAAAATTATCCTGGTGTTTGTTTGCTGGTCTCAAAGTGTATATCTGACTGAACCAAATTAATCTCCGACTGAAGAGCTACCCGATGGTGATTAATTAATTCACCGCCCTTAATAGCAGAAGGGCAGAGTGTTACACTATTACTAGCATTTGATCTGAACCGATGTCTGCTCCCCTATATGTTCTCACCTTTAAAATCAGTTCCTGGTGAATTTTTTCTATTATTAGGTGGTCAATTTGGTTAAATATCTTGTTGTTTGGGCTTATCCATGTTGCTTTATGTATGTCTTTGCGTTTTTGCTGTGTACTTTTGACAATCATTCTTTTGCCAGCTGTTTTTGTCCATTCTTATTAGTTGTAACATGCAGGCTTTCTTTTCCAGTTATTTCATAGTTGCGTTCTTCCTTTCCAATTTGTGCGTTGAGATCTCCTATTATAATTTTGATGCTAAAGTTGGGGATTTTGTTCAGTACATTTTCTAATGTGTTATAGAATTCTTGTTTTATGTCTTCATCTTCATTTTCTGTTCGCGTGTGAGCGTTGAGAATTGATATTTTTCTGTACGTTCCTTCTAATCTTATCATGCTTATTCTGTCTGTAATTGTGTTGAAGTCTCGTATTTGTTGTTTCATCTCGTTTTTTATTGTGAAGCCTGTGCCAAGTCTATTTTTTTCTCCTCCACCTATACACCAGGTAAGATTTTCGTAGTTTGTTATTGTTGTTCCTTTTATAGTTAGTTCTTGTACAGCCAGTATATCTACATCATATTTTTTAAATTCGTGTACTAGTTGTTTCTTTTTTTCTTCTTTGTTTAGGCCTTGTAGATTCCTGTTTCTTTATTCCGCTTATCACCAGGCTTTGGTTGGTTTGTTGGCATCCCTGTACAGACATTTTGGGCAAGCTGGTGGGACTTCCTTCTTGCCCTATGTTTTTCAGCTAGTTTTTTGGGCTTGATTGTATTGCTGGGTCTATCTTTTGGAGTTGCTTTATGTTTCCATTCCATCTCCATATGTCTCCATCTACTATAATTTTGTTATATCCAGTTGTCACTATCTTGCCTTTTTCCCTTTCTTGCTGGCCGTTTCTCTCATGTGTCTCTCTTTTTCTCTTTCTAATTTTGTTAGGTCATTGTTAATGTAAATCTTTTCAGTTGTATATTTGCGTAGTTTTGCTTTGTTTGCCATAACTTTTGCTTTCTCTTGTTCGTTTTCTAATTCGATGCGGTACGTTTTTTCTCCTATTTTGCATGTTGTTTTGATTTGCACATATATTTCGAGTTGAGTTTTTATGACGTTCTGTACTGCTGTTTTTAATTCAGTAGGATCACCTCTGCCTATCTTTAACCCAGTTAGAACTACGTTATTATTTTTTTTTCCGCCCATTCAATGCTTTTCTTAATGTTCTCAAGTTCTTTTTTAATTTCTATTTTATCTTGTTTCAAAAATTTGTTTTCTTTCCTTAGAGCTTCTTTCTCTGCTTTAATTTTCGTAATTTCATCCAGGTTAATTTTAAATTCTTTCTTCATTTCCGTTTTCAGTTGTTCTTGATTTTTCTTATTATCTGCTTTTATTTCATCTTTCCATTTGCTTAGTGCTTTCATTATTTCTTCCATTTCTTCTGGTTTCGGTTCAGTATTGTTTTCAGTTGTTTGTTTTTCTTTATTTTCTATGTTGTTCTTCATCTCTGGTGATCTTATGGTTTTTTTTGGATTTTTGGAATGTTGATAATTTATCTAATTCCCACTTATTGAATTGTTCCGGTGATTCGGTTTCTCTCTTCCTTTTTTGTTCTGGTAAATCTGTTGTTTTTTCCTGGATTTTTCACTCATTTATAATTATGTAAATCATATAAACCGTTTTAAATAATTTCTCATTATTTTTTCGCCCTCGATTCATTCAAAAAATGTTAGTATTTGTTTACTTAGCCCCTTGATGTTCTTGCATGTTATGCTGCTGTGCATGGTACACGTTTCGCGAATGCGTCAATCCGGCAGTTCCGTCGTGAACTGTGCTCTTTTACACTGCTGCTACCTACTACCAGCTTTTACGATTACACCCTTCCTAAATACAGACTTGGATTGTTTATTTATTTCTTCCCCGCTAGCACTTCGCGATAAGAGGCCGACCCAAATCAACTTTTCGGAGGTCGTTCTCCTTTTGTGGTTTGTTTCTATTAGGTCTGCGCGTTGACGTCGCTCAGCTGGTACGTTTGTATTTCGGACTTGAATTAGAGGATTAAGTTATTACTAGTTAGAAATTCAACACTGTTATTACTTGGGCCAAATCAATGCTCTCACTAGAAAGTGATCAGAGTTTATATCAGCTCCTCGACATGCTTCTTATATATTCTACACATTGTTCATGTACCCGATCAATTACTAGACGGTCAATTTGGTTGCATGTTTTCTTATCTGGACTTCTCCAGGTAGCTTTATGGATATTTTTCCGCTTCTGCACTGTGCTTTTTACCATCATTCGTTTCATTGCTGCAAAATTTATAAGTTTCTGTCCATTCTTGTTTGTTTCTTCATGGAGACTTTCTTTCCCTGCTATCGTCCTGTTCCTTTCTTCTTTTCCAATTTTCGAATTTAAATCTCCGACTACCATCTTAATAATAATAAATGAAGGACTTGAAGTCTTCCCCACGAATTTAAATTCGTGGGGAAGACTTCAAGTCCTTCATTTATTATTAAAACTCAACCCCACTTTAAGCAGCTATGGATCAACTACGATTTACCATCTTAATGTCAAAATTTGGAATCTCGTCTATTAATGCCTCTATTTTGTCATAGCGGGGATAACAAACTGAGAAACGCTGGTCCACGATAGGAAACAATGGAAGAAGAGAATTCAAGCTATAGGCTTACAGGCCTAAACATGCTGAAATTATATATATATATATATATTACTTGGGCGCCTGTTCTCATTTCTGCAGGTGGTTTCTTTGCTTAGATATCCGCTCCTATCTGCCCGGCTCGGCGACCGAAAAGAGGCTTGCTTGATTTTTGCGCTCTACTTCGTCCTCGGTACGTTTGTAATTACTTATATTGTTAAATTAGCACTTTCCTATCATCTAAACTAACCTGTTCTTTATTGTCTTGGTTGAATGGCTCTATGTTGTGGCCACTTTACACTTTTCACAATTTAGCTCGCGTTTTTACTATTTTTAAATCGCTTTAAACTTCGCAGTGTGACAGAGCCGATGTGCTCAAGTTGCACGTCAACACAAAAAAAATAAAAAAATAGAATTAGTAGAAAAATTCATATATCTTGGACATGAACTAAGGCCCTTAGTTCATGTTCAACTAAGGCTGAACAGAGACAATCAAACATGCAAAATAAAAAGAAGAATAACTTTACCGTGGACTGCACAAGGAAAAATGTGATATATTTAAGAGTCACATTCCCATAAGCTTGAAAAGAAAAGCATTCGACCAATGTGTACTTCCGGTCTCCACATACGGATCCGAAACATTAACTCTGATCAAAACAACAACATCGAAACTAAAAGTGGCACAATCATGGATAGAGAGATTAATGCTGGAAGTAACTTTGAGGAACAAAGTCAGAAATAAAGATCTGTGGAAAAGAACTGGCGTTACAGATGTTATAACACACATAGCTAGTAGTGATGTCAAAAAAATAACCATTCAGTACACGAGTACTCGTTACCCAACCAGATCCGAAGTAACGGATATCAACTTGCAAAAGTATTCATTACATTTTGAAAACAGTTACTATAGTCATTGAGTAAACAAGTACTTGTTCACTCATCGCTGCAGTTTAACGAAAGAGTATTTAGTTTAACCTTGCTTATTTCTTCGCCAGCTTAAGTTTGAGATTGTGTTTAAAATTAGAATACTGTCTGAAAAAGTAAAGGTTTTATGCAAATATTTTTACGCAATAGCCACATTCGAACAGCGGTTGCCGTTCTTAGCTAGGACTGTATTAATGCTCTAAAATGAGATAGGTAATTTCCCGAAGAAATGCTTAATATGCGTTAAAATACAAAAGAGGCTTCCGGGATGTTTTCTTTCATAGTAGTTTTATGAAAAAAATATTAGCTAGCACTTTTTAATACCGTGAAATAAAATAGGTAATTTCCCGAAGAAACTATTATTAACGGATGTTAAAAAACGTGATCAGGTAGGTTGCTACCACCTGTTTTTTCATAAGGTTACTTAGAAAACAAAATAAAAGAAGGCCTCTTAACCAGGTTGTTTTAACACCTCTTTTATATATTAAATAAGTAACAAATGCAACTTCTGATGTTATGTGTGCATAAGCCATGAGTGGAATGCTCAATTCTGAGAAATAAAGAAGTAAGCATTCAGTGTTGTTTGTTTACGTCAGCTTTCGCAACTCCGTGTGCAAAGAGTACTCGCCACTCTATTTGAAACCAACGGATACTCTCGCTAAACTTTCAGGTACTAGATCCGAACTGGTTGCAATGCACGTAGGCTTTAGAATAAACGAGTACTCGGTAATGAATACAAAGTAACGAATACTACAACAAAAAGTAATGAATAGTTACAAGTACCAAAAAGTAATGAAAGTTGACATCACTAATAGCTAGTCTAAAGCAGAGATGGGCTGGACACATGGTCAGACTTAAAGATATGAGATGGACAAAAAACTACTAGAATGGACACCGCGAGCAAAGCCAAGGAAGGCCACCAACAGGCTGGACTGATCATATGAAGAGAATAACAACAAATTGGCTAAAGAGAGCGTAAAACAGAGATAAATGAAACCACCTAGAAGAGGCCTATGTCCAACAGTGGACGAAGTAAATGGTTGTATGATGTAGTCATTGTACCTTACTTTCACTGTTCTGTCTATGTTCAAAGTGCAATTTGAATCATTAAATTAATCTTTAACAAACCTTGTATTGTTTATATACGTTTACAATAGCATCCAGATCCAAATCTCTCAGAGAAGCTGGTCTAGTACCAACCAGTGATATTTCTGATGATCTTACAAAGGGGAATAAATCATTTTCACACTTTAACACAGAGATTAGATAATCGATTAGTCTGAGTACCACAGGTATTTCTGCACAAAAATTGTCCCGAGTTGTATATCCTAAAGCCTCTAATGGTGTTGCAGTCTCAGTATCTAGTAATTTAATATCGGCTACGCGCTGGTCTTGCTGTATGATGGTATGTTCAATCAATCTAGTAAATGCGAGCACACTGTAAAATGATATATGTTTAGTCGCTATTAATTACTATTGCCTTATTCAAATACATACTTTAAATTGTCAGAATATTTGCCGCCATAACCATAACTTTTCAAAAGCCATATATTTAATATACAAACTAAAGCGCTTTGTCCTTCAGGGCCTGGAATTGACGTCAAGTAATTTAAGGCCGGTTCCAAGTGGTAGTAGAAGAGGTAAGTAAATATAACCAGAAGGCTCTCCTTCACTTTAGTCGTATCAGCTCTTTGTAGTGAACTCCAGACTGCTCGTAACAGAAAATTAGTATGAGGCTCAATGTGTGCTCCCAACATATGCAAGGCTGTAATGACGAAACGGCCTACTTCCAATTCCATTTTATTACGATTAAGGACATATTTTAGCACATTCAGAATGTAGTCTGCACCTATGCGTCCATCACTGTCAGCAAACAATATCATTTGTGGAGTTCTTTTGTACAAATAGCTTTGTAAGCAGTGTGCTCCGCTCTGCAAGTATGAATACATAAATAAACATCTCTACATTTATGGAAAGGCTACCCTACACCATAATGGTAAAAGGAAAATTGATTATATACACATATACATTTATGGAAAGCTTAAACAGTATTTTTATATTTCTCAATTTTAATACAAAATATTACAAATGTCAATGCTCTTCTGCTATATTACAGTCACACTCCCGATGTGCATGCAGACACAGCATTAAAAGACAGTATCTTATAAATATTCTGATTACTGTTTTAAACATATATTGAACAGTCTTTACGCATTGCTTTGCAATTACAGATAAAACTTTGGTTTACCAAAACAGTGAAAATATATTTAATTTGGACAAAAACTTTAGTAAAAAAGCGATTTCAAAACAATATAACCATTTTCTTTATTTCGTAGTGACTTATTTATGATTGCCTGATCGATCTATTTGAAATTTGTTAACATCAAGAATCAACAAGGTGGATAATAAGTATGAAAAAGCTCACCTGAGTGATTATAGGGTCATCAGTCATAAGGATGGCTGTGTAAACAGCTATGAAACCATTACGAAACATATCATCACTCAACGGTTCTGGAGAATACTCGACTATGACATTCAGCATATCAATTGCAGTAGACTGAGCTTTGAACATCATTGCACCAGATTGGGGTGGAATAGTCTGGTTGATAACATCAGTTATAAAGGGAAACAACTTAGTTTCCAAGGCTTGACGACATGTCATACTAATGGTGAGAGATTTAACAATTGGCAGACAATCAGCTATACACTCTGGTCGAGTTACATTTCTCATGAATATGTTGGTTATAAGAGTTGTAACTTGATGTTGCACAGTTTCAATGTATGGAGGTGAAACCTGAAATTTAACTGCAGCTTAGAGAACCACTTTGGATCGATAAAGATAAAGTAACTTACATTCAGCAATAAATATAACGCAAACAGCCCTAAATGTAAGACGTAACCTTCCACATGATCTATTGCGTACATCAGGGCATTGGTCATCTCATCTAAAACCTCCATATATATTCCACGATGACGTGACACAGCAATTGTAGCCGCATGCAAAGATATAGCCCTACAATGGTATAAATATAAATAGTATTTACTGCATTGTTCTCGGTATTCCAGAAAATGGTAATTCCATATAATGGAAATGTAATACGGTTAACGATGAAACTATCTGCACTATCATTAAACATAATCGTCAAGTTAAAATGTTAGTTTCGATTACACAAAAAATTAGTTTCATTAATTGCCTGACAGAAAATTGTGAATTTATTTTTGTTAGAAGCCAATAAATATTTAAGAATTACATGTAACTGCTCAAAATGAGAACATTCTACACAGGTCTGTACAATGAACTGAGTGTGTCAACGCATTTTATGAGGATGTTAGAATCCCTTGTAATAACACAGAACAGTTTTATACAGCATGTGACATTTAGAGAACAAACTAACTACGCTACATGAGGTATTATTGTATAATAAAAAAATTGCACACCTTACAGCAGAATATCGCATAATATATGATGGTTCTCGGAGATTATGTATGGTGTCCATTAAATAACTTCTAAGCACATTTTCCTCCAATATAAGGGCGTAGCATCCTCCAACCCAATTTATGCATGCTGCCATAAACCAAGTTGGGCATGGACTCATCTCAGCCCACTGACGTAGGTACGTATCAATATCAAAACCTTGGAGTTGATCCGTAGCGTAATAACTACAAATAAATGTTTTGATGGAGCCAATGGCAAACATTACAGCCTCCGTAACTCTCCAGTAGTACGACTCGCCCTTCATTTTACACAGAAGTGTGTGCTTATGTATAACCTCTGTCAAGTAATTCATCAATGAGACAACATCTAATTCACGAGTCATAACCTGAAAAAAGACCACAATAAGTTACATCAATTTAACAAAATTGAAATCCTGCAACTGAGGTTTTAATACCATTGCCACTTTGGTACTTGGTAGTTGCTTTTTCAAAAGCATTTATAAATTTAATTACCTATGGCATTATTTGTTCCCTAATAACAGAAAATTTAATGTTTGCATTTAATGCAATTCAAAATTTTCAAATTACTGTGCATATACAACAAGTATCTCATATTCAAATGATTTTAACGTAATTTCAACAATCGATGCATAACATTATAAAAGCTGCTAAAAAACCAAAAATACTTAGGTCAATAAGAAAATTGAATTTTTATTTTACCACAAAAATAATATGTAAAAATATTTGTTCAATAATCGATAAAAATTCAGGATCTGGTTTATTCTCACAATGAGGTTACTTAGTAAATAAATGTATAATAAATACAGTCTTGCTCATAAAAATTATAATTCAATATTTGATTATGCAGACAGTGTAGCTAGTTAACAGCAGAACTGCAACAGCGGTGTTGTTGCTTTGTATCTTTAAGTGGGAAAGAACAAACAAATGTAATTACAAAAAAATAGTTGAGTTTTACTTACCAATAAGAGATCACGTGCTTTAATACGCACTGATGTATAGCATGACTCATTATCGAACTCTTCTCCAATATATACATTCGAGTCACTTTGCCAGCGACCTTCTGTATCTTTTGGTATTCCCATAAACAGCACCAAGTAGTACAATAGATCAGACAGCACCACAGATATTTCTTCTCTAGCCATTTGAGCACCTAATAAAACGCATAACAACTCCAGGAGGTTACATATGAGTGTATAAAATAGAGGACCCTCGTCTACGGTTTCTGATGAGTCACGATACGGAAAAGATTCTTTGACCAACATTTTGTCAAACGCCTGCCCGTATTGAAATAAAATTTCCCAAATACTTGGCAAAATGTTTGTCATCGTGGTCGTAAGGTTTTCTCTGTTTTCCGAACCCGAAACCAACATTGTATAGCATTTTATAATTGCTGAATTTAAATAATAATTACTTGCATCAGGATGCGATGTTAACTGAGTTTTGCACATTAAGCAAAACTCCGAGAACAATTCGTTGAAATCGAGTCTTCTGTTTCTGTTAATGGTGCAGAATGAACTTGTATTTCCAAATAAATATATAGCATCAGCTCTGATTTTTGCACTGTAGCTCTAGAAAAAATAATGAAGGATAATCAATTGGATAAAATAATGTATATGCTATAGGCAACTTTTATAATTCAGTCATTTTATATAATGTCTAGCAAATTTAAGCAGTTTATGAAATGCATCACTTAAGACCATTTTTCATATATTGCCTAAGAATTATATATATTCCCTAATGAGCTGTAAGCATTTTATGAAATGCATTTTTTAAAGTAAAAGTTATCACTTATTAGCCAATGTGTGTTATATACACAAAATCAAAGGCTGCAACTAACATAAACAAGCTAGAATGACACACAGGCCAGAGATGAGAATCGGCGATGCCAGTTTATTTAACATAACCTCCAACTTCGAACATAATATACATATTGCCTGCAACCATGCAATCATTATATAAAATGCCTAGGCATTCTATATAATGCCAACAATTTCACCGGCAGTATGTTTATTACAAACAAACAGACTAGCATTTAAGGAAATTTATGAAATTACATGAAATGCCTAGTCATTATATAAAATGACTGAATTATACAAGTTGCGTGTAACATATACATATACATACAGAGAATCCCACCCTTCTGAAAAAGCTCTGTTATGATTTTACTACTAAAGATGTACAAAAATAGGGTGGTGCACTAACTGATATTACTATTCCTGGCTAACCCTTATGCATGTTTTATATAAACTATACTCTACGAAAAACACTGTGAAGATATTCAAATCTTTGATGCTACTTCATTGGTTCAAAATATTGTTTGCAGTTATTCGTAACTATTTCCAGTGTTTGACAGAATTTCATCTCATTTCAAATCTAATATTATACATATGTAAAATAAAAATTACTTACCGCAGTATTCTGAGCAACTTCATGCATCAACGGATAGACTTCATCGGCATAATGGTACACTAAGTGATAGTTGTTGTCGAGCAGATTGAGCTGTTTAATGAATTCTAGTACGCCTGAGCATGTGTTTGAATCTGCATTGCGTAGTCTTAAAAAGATGTCTTTGCACATATCTGGCCAATAGAGTGGGAAATCAATCTCAGCGATTAACACCAGAATTGATGCTACATCATTTCGTATTTTGCTAATAGCATCTGACAATCCATTGGGCAGCATTGTCCGAATTCGAGTTTTGACTACAGATGAAGGTATAGGAGGAACAAAATCATTACCGCGTTGATCCCAGTGGTTGCGCACATAACATTTAAGCAGCATTCCTGCCATTTGCTTCTTTTCTAGAGCTTCTTCAGTTAGAAGAATTTCCATTAAATGGACGGCATACTCTGTAAATTAATAGGTTAATATAAAACATCAAATCAAATAATATCAAATGTCTAATCAAACTTTTACTATATAGTTTATACAGCTAAAGTCCGTTATAGCGAATACGGGTTATAACAAACATCCGCTTATAACGTACAAATTTTTAGGTCCTGATAGAAATGTATTGAAATGCATATAAATAAATGCGTTTACAACGAATCCCGCGACAACGTACATTCGGTTTTAACGAACAAGCAATATGTGCTAAGAATGACGTTTACAACAAACATTTTTTTTCTTGAAAATGTTTTGTTCAAACCTTTTAAAAGATTATCTTTCCGTAATACTTTGCAGATTTATGACTATGGAAAGGGCATTTACATACCTGGTACAATCCTTTGTAGCCCGATAATGCGGCTTATGGATGTTGCGCAAGCTATGAAGCTACCTAACTGAATTTTCTAAGAAATCTTATTAAGATTGAGGATAGGCACAGTTTGTACAAAACAGTAAACACGTAACAATGAACCAGTCTGTTTTAGATTTCAGTGCTACATACATCGGTTCGTTAAAATGCACTGCCGTAAAAGAAAACAATTTTAGGTTGAACAAAAAATATCAATTTTTTGCAATCTCAAAAATGGGAAATCGCAACGAGAAGTATGTCGCGAGCAGGGTTGTCTCCATCAGCATTGTCAACAATAGTAAAAAATAAAGAAGTGATTGTTGCGGCCTTTAAAAACAACGTGCATAAAAATAGTAAACGACTTCGCAAAGCTGCTCCACCAGAAGTTGAAGAAGCAGTTTTAAAATGGTTTGTGCTTCATCGCAGTCAGAATGTTGCAATTTCTTGAAAAATGCTACAAAAAAAGGCAACACAGTTTTCAGCGGAATTAGGTGTCGATTTCAAGTGTTCTGATGGATGGCTGAATCGTTTTAAGAAAAGACATAATATCTGTGTGGGGAAAATCAGTGGCGAAGCAAAAGATGTTTGTAGTGATACAATCAAACAGTGGCTTGAAAATGTATGGCCCGAAATTCGTAAAGGTTATGAAACCGCAGACATCTTTAATGCTGATGAAACAGGATTATTTTTTAGAATGACTCCAGACAAAACATTAAAATTTAAAAACAAAAAATGTGTCAGTAAATTGTCCAAGGAGGGTATTACTGTGCTGGTTTGTGGTAATATGACGAGAGATGATGAACGTAAATTGCTAGCGATTGGCAAATCCATGATGTTTTAAAAATATAAAAAGTTGGTGGTTAATTAGTACGCTGCAAATAGGCGAGCATGGATGACATCGGAAATTCTCAAGAAAGAACTTTGAAATTGGGATACACAACTGCAAACTGTAAAAAGAAAAATTTTTCTGCTAGTGGACAACTGCGCGGCACATCCTATGTTAAATTTACAAAACATAAAACTCGTGTTTCTTCCACTAAACAACACTTCGGTGTTACAGCCAATGGACCAAAGAGTCATTAAAAGTTTGAAATCTCATTTTCGAAAACAATTGATTTTAAAAATTGTAGAAAATTTAAACAATGCAGTCCAAGAAATGATTTCCCTTCTGGATGCCATAAGAATGATAAAAAACGCCTGGTTACGAGTTGAAGCGTCAACCATTTGAAATTATTTTCACCATGGAGGACTACTACTACAAAATGAATCAAATGAATTTGAAGAAGAAGACAATCTCCCTATTGCGGAATGGTTGAAATCGCAGCAAATAATAAATTTCGACAATGATGCAGTTGAGGAATATAACAGCGTGGACGATGTTCTAATAACTAGCGAAATAAATGTGCCTCAAATTTCAGAAGTGCAGAGATACTTAAAAGTTAATAGCAGCATTTTTTGAATCTCGAGAAGAAACCAGCAAAAGTGACTAAACATTTAGCGTATGTAGAACAATCAGTAGAAAATATAAAACTGAAACAATTAAGCAGACAAAGTAAAATTACCGATTACTTTGAAAATCCGAAATTGTAGTTTAGTTTATATGCATGTATGCAAACATATTTTATTATATGTATAGTACCTAGATTAAGTACATATGTACGTGTGTGTATCAATGTTTTAATATTTTGAATTAAATGAATATTTTATTGGGCTTAATTCTTTAAATTGTCTATAACGAACTTCGGATATAACGAACGAAAAATGTTGGTCCCTTCAAGTTCGTTATAACGGACTTCAACTGTACCCTAGAGGTAGAATTGTCGACATTTTTCATATGATACTAAATAACATGCAAAGTAGAGACTGTCTACAAAAAAATTCATCCAGTTTTGAATTCAACTGTTTTCTTCAAATACGCTTTGAAAAAAAACTCAACAATTTACACATCTCTCAAACAAGCCTATACAACACGAACACAATTAAAATGGTTCTTTATTTATTCAAGAATATGCTACGTTTTCAATTACAAACGAAAAAGCTGATTTTGTACACAAAGGAAGCAATTCCCAATTGAATTCTAACTAAAATTGCAAATCGTAATTTCAAGAAAACCTGAACACTAGAAAGAAAGCCAGGTTCAGGTAGAAAATCGAGAGCAGTTAATACGAATTTAGCAAAGCAGGTGATTGCTGCTTGAATATGAAATCCCAACCTTTCGGTAAAAGACACTGCCAAAAAATGACGTGTGTCAAAAAGTTATGTCTATAAAATAAAGAGTCAAGCTAAATGGAAATCGTATAAAGTTTTTAAAGTACTAGATCAATCTGAAGAAAAGGAAATAAACGAGAAAGTTGTGTACCTAGTTTCTGACAAAATTCAATTGTGACGATGACACCTATGTGGACATTAACAACTTACAAGGCAAGAGTATTATATTTCTACAGTTCAAGGAGTGGAAAAAAGATTTATGGTGCGTATAACCTCAAAATTTCCTAAATTTTTTTGTGTGGCAGGCAATTTGCACTTGTGGTAGAAAAAACACTTTTTTATTGTATCAATGGGTATGATTAACCAAGACATCTATGTTTATGAATGTTTGGAAAAGCATTTAGTACCTTTTCTGAGATCGCACAATGATTCAGTGTAGTAGTGGATATATGCCAATATGTCCAGGTGTGATCAGATGTGGCCAGGTGTGTCCAGGTGACACAGGTAAAGGTGTGTTTACCTGTGCAGGTGTACAGGTAAGTACTGTAGCTCAGGGATGTAGGTAGATGACCGTAGGTCAGGTAGGTATGTAGGTCAGGTCTGAAGGTGTGGATGACGTAAGTCAACGTTTCTCCAACTGGGGTCCGCGGACACTCGGGGGTCCGCAAACGCAATCTAAGGGGTCCGTGAGTTAAGCCCGAATAAAGCTATTATAGATCAATGGAAATAGATAATATAGATTTATATAACACACTGACACAGGTTTAAAAATTATTTTGTTTGCGGTTATTTTTTACCATTTCAGGCATGTTTTTCCAGCCGGTAAAGTTTGACAAACCTCGCCAAAAAACTGCATGTGCGCTTACTCGATAACGAAAACATCAGTGGTTAAGATTTGGTTCAATGTTAAAATGTGACGAGCTTTTGGTTACCACTGCGATTTAATTATGCAGAGTTATCACAAAAAGCTTTGAGGCATCTAATGCCATTTTGTAAGACGTATTTATGTGAACGAGAGTTCTCTACACTTGTATACATAAAATCAAAATACAGAAATCACTTAAAAGTGTAGAACCCGAACTACGATTAAAACTTTCTACTTTTGAGTCAAACATTTAGAATCTTATTTCTGTAAAACAACACCATCCATCGCATTAACAATAAATAGTAATTATTATGTATGATTAAGAATTAACATTATATTATTATTATTATTATTGTACGCCTGTATTGATACTACATAATCTATTCATTTTGTAAGTGTTCTTGTGTTTTTAATAGTTACTAGCTTTACTTTAATAATAAAAATATAGAGCTCTCAAATATTATTTAATTTTAGTACCTGCACGTAATGTAGCAGCAAAGTAAACTGTTTTCAAGGTCACAGGGGTACGTAAGTCATACACTGTCTATGGTCGATAAAATTGTATGGGGGTCCTCAAATTTTTTTAAACAAATAAAGGGTCCGCCGATGTCTACAGTTTGAGAAATGCTGACGTAGGTGATGGATATAGGTCACAGATAGTTACCGTAGGTCAGTGATGTGTATAACGTAACCGTAGGTCATAATTTAACATAGAGAGGAAGGGGGGATGACGTAAGTCAGTAATGCAGGAATGACATAGCGGAAGAGGTAGGTTAAGATTACGTGTGGTGCACGTGACAGATGCAAGGGTAGAAGATAATGAATTTGCATTTAGAAAGAGAAAGAGCCGCATTTAACACGTTGACGGACAGTGGAAAACTTGTGCGTAACCTCAAAAACACACACCTGTAACTTCTAAACGACTCGATGGATTTTTATGAAATTTGAATAGGGAGTATTTGTTCGTTTTTATAACGTGATTGGTGTAAAAAAGCACTACTGCTATAGAAGCACTCTCCCCCCGCATAGATTTTTTTAACGTGATGGAACAGCGTACTGCTAGAGCAGTGCTGCTAGAGCAGTGCTGCTATAGCAGTAAGAAAACAAAATAAAACTGAAACGTTTTTTATTTGCAAGTTATTAAACAAATATTACAAATACACAAAAAAAATGTAGCTCGAAAATAACTATACTAATCATCATTTTTGTGATATGATTCAAAACCAGCGGGGCACAACGGTATGGTTCCTGACCATCCTTTGCATCTAAATGATGTTTGGGTAACTATAAATTAAGAGGTAATTTGTGTAAAATTCTGCATAGCAAATATTTTAGAGATAATTCTAACCTGTTTCCCTTCTGGGAGACAAAACAACTTACACGTGCAACTTAAATGCACACATTACTGCTTTAGCAGTAATGACGCAGGCTGGTCCTTCCTCTCAAATCACAACATGACTTAATGCGACAGTGCCCCAAATGGGGCGTATATGCAGTGGGACAGTACAGTGTAAACTAGCATGTAATGTAGTGCAAAACCCTACTGCTATAACAGATGTGTCCATCTGAGGACGAACCATAACTACTGCAATGGCAGTAGTGCCCCTGTAGATCAACTGAAATTTACTGCTATGGCAGTTGTGTCCATCAACGTGTTAAGGATGGGGGATTTCGAAAGATAAGAACTTATAATTAATTTTTAAGGAATTTGGAAAAGTCTTGGATGGGAGTCTCGATGCTGGGATTCGAACCCAGAATGTGTTTACCAAATGAAACATTTAAGCCATAGGACCACACACCATGATATTTATGTGTAAAAATGTGAAAGACTATCGCCTCGATGAGGGACCAGCATAAGTGGCAATGAGAGTGAGCAAGTTCGTATGGCAGCTGTAATGACATAGAGAGACAGAGAGAGAGGGGTATACAGATATTATAGTAGTCAAACGCTGCTGTTATCAAAACAAGGTTCGATGACCGTTGTTCACATTTAAGCGCTGAAATTAAGCATGTACAATCTGATCTGTATGTAAATTCTGGTTTAAGATATAAAAACAATGCTGTGATAAGAGAAATGTAGTTAAAATATAAAGAATTCGTAGTAGCAAATCTTATACTAGAAATGCACCCGATAAATGTGCAATTCGTGATATTTCAATGTCCACAACCAGTAAAACGTCAAAGAATAAGCTAAAAATTTTATTATTATCATAGGCAGGTGAATACATAAATTCGATAAAGTGTAATTAATCTGATACAAAGAAATGTGCCCTGTGATAAACGAGAGCGAGGACCTCTCTTAAAAATTAAAAAAGTGTTATTTTCGCCGAGTAATTAGTACATTTAATATGTTAAAAAAGGTGTTAGCAAATGATTTTGAAGCGATGCAGTACAATTTCCAAGTAGAATTAGTCGATTAGTGTTCATAATGCTTGCGAGGATTTGAAAATTAATATGATTACGCATTTTCAAAACCGTTCAAGCTCCCGCTTTATCACAATGGATCAGAGGTTAAATGGAGAAGTATAATTTCGATAAGATTTCTTATATGCGAGAATGTAATTAAGGGCAAATATTTATATAGATGTTTTTCTAAATGCCTGCAAGGTTTGAAACACATGAACTGCTGAAGGTATTAATAACGAAAAAAAATTCGAAACATGAAAACGTTAAAAAGCGAGATAAGTGTAATGGCTTAATACATTTTATTACAAGATAGAACGGGATTACGTCAATATTGGGTGATTATAAGCCCAGCCTGCCCGGAATGGTTGTAATAAAAAAGGGTTTGCCGGCAGCTAGTAGCTAGGGCGTAGGTTATTTTGAGACTGTGCTTTACACCGGGCAGGGCTCGGTAACTTAAGGGGGGGGGGTAAAATGCCTAGGCGCCACCACTTTTGGAATAATAATAATACTGAGCAATTTCTTAAAAGTGGAAAGAGAAAATCGCCAGTAGGTGTGTTGTTGATACAGTTGCAGCTACGACCTTCCTTGTGCTATTCCGGATTGAACTTATCTTAAGTGATTTCCTACAGATAGAATCTTTCACACTTAAATACAGGAAAGAACACATGCAACAACCGTCAAATCCAAGAAAACAAAGAGTAATTAAAATTCAATATATTAACCTCAAACACAAAATTATTATATACAATGAAATCATCTGATTTGATTACTTGAATTCTAAGTCCTACATGACGTCATGGTGTTTTACAAACTGCTAAATAATATTATCGTTCGGTAATCTTAAATTAACTATATACAGGATTAAATTTGTAAGACGACCAGTCAGAGGACTGATGTTCACATTCCTACCATGTTTATGTTATATTCCCCTCCTTAAGAGAAGGGACACCTATCACTCGACTTCATTTACGGCGGAGACGCAGGTAGTTGTGTGTGACCTCATGCAATTGAAGTACAACAGCAGGTAGAGTAAATGTATACTCACTCACCTACTGTATGTCTCAGTGGACGTTATCCACAAAAACATACACATCATATATACAGGATTATGAATTCGTGAACTGAAAATGACGATAATATTCTCATTCAGTATTCTTAATTTAACTATATACAGAATTATGAATGTGTGAACTGATGACTATAATATTCTCATTCAGTATTCTTAATTTAGCTATTTACAAGATTATGAATTTGTGAACTGCTACTGCCTATTTTGTCGTTATCTGAACACTATATGAGGTCTTTTAAACGTGCATAACTTAATTCGCTTCTGTGACTATTTCACCTAGCGAATATAATGGGCATCTACATTAATATAAACTTTACACATTACCTTCTAAGAACCTTGCTGCGGCTTGAGTTGCTTGATGTCCCTCGGCAAATGCGCTTGGATGAGTCGCTGCAGTGCTACAGCAGGAAAATCCCGGAGTGCGTCAATATGACGAGAGGAAAATCCAGTAAACCCTCCAGGTTAAATGACTCAAATCAATCCGGTTCCGTAAATTGAATCCCGCAGAGCGGATTGAGAAAATATCTCCGAAAATTAGAACGATCGTGGTCAAAAACATGCAAAGAACTCGGCAGCAAGCTAACGCGACTTGCTTCGACGCAGCAACTGAAGGAACTGTCCCTCTGCAGGAAAGTGAGTAAACCCCTTTTAAAAGATCTGAAAGCGTTGTAGCGGGGAAACAATTAGATGTTTGCTACTATTGGCTTGAAAATTGTGGATGCTATTTATTCTGCAATGTCATTGGCTGATTGATTTTGTGCGAGAAGGAATTTACTGCTGAACACGTGTTAGTTTTATGCATATTGACATCTCAAAATTATCTGCTCCATGTCTGTGTTCTCTAGCCCCTATCTTAATGTTGAAGTTATTTTTTACTGCCTTTGGACTAATTTATGAGGCAGCAGGTGGTCGTTTTGAACGAAATGAACTGCAACTGCAGACTTTTGCGCCTGTCAGTTTGAATAATTTATGAGAGAGCGATTGCTTGAACACGTGTAACAGAAGAAATGCTGCAAAATTTAAAATCACTTAACAATTTATAAAACATTTACGAGAGATTATTTGAAGAAAGTGCGATTAAGATGTAGAATGTATGCAAATCTATTCGAAATCACGAGAAATTATCTAAAAAACTACAACAAAATCCATCACCAACAGCTACAGTTACACATGAATGTGGTGAACCTGAACAAAAATACATATTTCTCGCAAAAGACAAAAATGCAGTGGTTAGTAAAGATATGACTCTCGTAAAAATTGTGAGAATTCGTGTTTCAAAATCGAAGAAAACTAGGAAAAATGACCGAATTATGTTACATTTTCACAGACTGAGCGATGTAACAATATGTCGTAATCATATGTGCGCAAATTTACAAACGAATTGATACACTTATAAATTCTTAAAATCGTGACTGCAGGTACTCTGAGAAGGTAGAAGTCCTGTAAAAAAGACACACTTTAAAGTTTAAATTCAAGTAGTTCTTACGGTGATTTTTAGGGGCAAAAAACGACTTCTAATGTTAGCAGAACATGCTATACGAAGGTGAAATGTAAAAATTTAGTAGGCGATAGACAGAATTCATGACAAAAATTAGCTAAAGAACCCATTACACCGATGAAATGAAACGAGGTAGCGGAAGAAATTTTTAATTACGGAGAACTATGGTGATAAGTCATTAATGATGTCCTCGTTTAAATAATGGCGGTGGTGCGATAATTAGTAAGAGCCAGCGCGTGTGAGAAGCGGTATATGTTAGACCGTCTAAAATTGATAGACAGGTAAACTATATGACAGAAGTTAATGTCCGCTCACTAGAGATAGGAAAAGGCTTGAAGTGCAATAAATGGCACCCCTGATGTATTCTCTCCAAAAATAAACGAAAGATAACAGTAATTTCGAGCAAGCAGGAAATAAATATTCGAGATAAAAAGGTGGTATTATTGTATTTCAAGCGACACAGTTTTTACAAACAATAGGGTACACTGTTCGTTAGAACGCAGCCATAAGAAATGAGTTTATTGGCTTGTCAATTACAAGGACGTGTGATCTCATAAAAGTAATAGTTGGTCTGATCGTTGTGATTTATGACATTGTTATTTACATGCTAAACAATTCGATGTGTGTATATAAGTGCAGTTGAATTGTGTGGAGATAATATTAAAATCCAGAGTGTGCTTTGGTATTGTTTTTGCTCAGCCAGTTAAAATGGTGAGTTTAACACCTTTTTACTTCCTTTTACAATAAAGGAAGTATTGGATTCACCCCAAAAATTCGAAATTGAGTTTTCAACAGATCTTCACGTTTTAGAGTCCCCTGAACCTAAAAAAACATTGTTTTTCATAGGTCTGTCTGTCTGTGAACAGAATATCTCAAAAACAAAAAGAGGTATGGCGTTGAAACTTCATATATAAGTTTTGTGTACTATGTAGATGCGACAGCAACCTTTTGACGAAAATCGCATAACCGGAAGTAGGTGTTTACTCTTGTGATTTTTCAGTTTTTTTCGATTTTTACAAAAACGGCTATAACGATTTTTTTCAAACTTCACATTTTTATTACATTTTTAATGTGTATTAATGTGAAATAGGTGATTTTCCAGTTGAATACTTCTAAAATGGGTTTCTTTTGTTTTTTTTACTATTTTTTTTATTAACTCCTATTTTAAATAGTACACCCGATATATTATTACAGTTTTGAATTCAGCTTAAAATTCTAGATAAAATTTGTCTCTTCACCTAACGCTCTATTTTGCACCGTTTTTTGAGAATTTGTAATTTTTGAAAATTTTTGACAAATGCCTAAAAATTTAAAACAAAATTTTTGGTTAATTATAAGATCAGTGTAAAAGGAAGTTGTGTGCGTGTATCACACCAGATTTTTTAATTTGCTATGATGACATCTAATACTAATGTATTACAAAGAATTAATTCTGCCGCCGAGGTGAAGCCTAAAATAAAAATATCCAGCCTGGAGTCAAATACAAAATTTTTCTTGAATTGGATAACGTTTTTCTTCGAAAAAATCGGCAAACGATGTGTAGTCATGGATACCTGTGAAGATGTGCTATACCTCCCTAGGCGAGTGGTGGAGGATTTAACAGACAAAGACATAGAATAGAATATAACTTTATTTACATAGGATCATACATGTATATAAAATTTAATAATAAAATACATACTATGATAAAATGGAAAACGTCAATAGAGGCTACACTAAGCAAAATAGTGGAAAATTTCATCCAAATGGTATGGTTCTATATTTAACCCTTCAGTACCCGTTTACGGTCTGTGAGACCGAGCAAACACATGATGCATTATATTACTTAATGGGCTAGCGTTAGTTTACCGCCCATTTCACTACCTTCCTATATATTGCCATTGAAGATCCGTATGGAGTTTTGAGTTCGTGCGTGCAGTGGTTTAAAAGTTATTTATAATTTCGGTTTCAGAGACCGAAGCGGGTACCCGAGTTGTTTTTATTTTTACCTTGATATACGACCAATGTGAGGAGAAGGAAGTACTTTTTGCATTTTTAGTAACACTGTCATATACTAAAACATTATTATAGTCATGGCAGATTTTATGAGAAAGAACAGGCGCGACTAGAACAGACGATGCGAGATATAATAGCGGAGGAGGATGTCAACAACACGTTTTATGAAGATGTGCCATCGTCTGACGAAGATAATTTATTGGAAACTAGAGAAATGGACAGTGACACTGAACAGGAAATATCTGATTAGGAAAACGTTAGTGAACAAGAAACTAATGCCATAAGATATCTCATTATTTTTATGGAGGTGGAAGAGGGGTGTCGGACTGCGAGACCGGTGCGGGTACTGATGTCTTAGAATTTTGAACGGGTACTGGAGGGTTAACAGTAGATTATATATTTTGCTTTTAAATGTTTTAAGATTTTCTATAGAATGTAGTGAGCTAGGAGAGTATTAAAGAAACCCAAACACATGTAAAATGGAATTCGTTAGTACATTGCGAGGCCGTGTTTTGGAAATATATAATGTTTAGTACTTGTGTCATAAATACCACTTTTGCAACACTCTCCGAAAAGATGCCTGCATTTAAATATGAATGTCAAGCAACTATATATATATAGCCCCACAGCTGATAGAAAGCCATTTGTTTTAAAGAGACTTTGACAGCTCTCGTTATATTTTAAATGTAATATCAAGCGTAACATTCTTTTTTGCAATATAAAAATTTGGTTCAGGTTGCCCATACAATTGTTTGCCCAGAACATTATGCCAAAGTTCATCTGAGATTGAAAGTTGGTGAAGTACAAAATTTTTAAGGTGTTAAAATTAAATAAGTCTTTTAAGACTCGAAAACTGTAGATGGTAGAGCTAAGCTTATTAGTTAAAAACTGAATATGTATTTGCCAGTTCAAAGTTTGGTCTAGATACAGTCCGAGACATTTGGCGTAATCATAGATTGTAATTTTATCGTTGTTTATTATTACTTCGCCTGGCAAACACAATGTAGTTCGATTGATTGTAAAAAACATACAGCTGGCTTTCGCATTGTTGAGTACTAGACGATTCGAGTGTAGCCAGCTCTCAATCTCTATGAAATATGCATTTACTTCAGATAGAAGTTCGTTTAGGGAGCCAGCTTTAAGCAGTACATTTGTGTCATCCGCGTAGTTAAAAGCCCTATGACAGGAGCCACTCAAAATTGATGGAATATCATTTATAAAAATAATGAATAACAGCGGGCCTAAAATACTGCCTTGCCCAGCTTAATTTCTATAGGTGGTGATAGATAGGTTTTGTTATCTCTAATAAGCTTAACTTGTTGAGTGCGTCCTGTCAAGTAGCTTCTGAGCAACGCCAACACATTGTCCCGAATTCCATAGGAATAAAGTTTATTACAGAGTATTTTCTGATCAACACAGTCGAATGCCTTGGAAAGGTCGAGAAACATTGCACATGGAGTTTCTTTACTCTCCAATGCATCCAAAATAAATTTTGTGAGATGAAAAATTGCTGTATCTATACTACGGCCTTTTAAGAATCCATGCTGACTGTCGTTGAACAGTTTAAACTTAGTAAAAAAACTAACCAATCTATAGTATAATATTTTTTCAAATATTTTTGAAAAAGATGTCAGCAAAGATATGGGGCGATAATTTTCTGTGTGTTCATAATCATTTTTCTTGTAAAGCGGTATGATTACGGCTGCTTTGAGCTGAACAGGAAACACACCATATTTGAAAGAGTTATTCAATATATGACGCAACGGCTGAAGAACCACGTTAATACTCCGTTTCACAAGGGAGAGGAGAATCTCATCGTGTCCCACAATATGTTTATTTTTTAGTTTGCCAACAACATTAACTATTTCCTCATCAGTTACGTCAAATAAGTACATTGAATTTAAATTGAATTCTATAGATGAAGAGTTAAAATCTGTGGTGGATGGCAATTGGTTAATTAAATTAGAATCTATGTTTCTAAAGTACTCATTAAAAGAGATAGCCAAAACCTTTGGGCCACCTGAACAAAATTTACCTTTAGATTGTCGCTTATTATTAAATGTTAGGTTATTTACTAGGTTCCAAACAGCTTTGGATTTATTATCAGCTGATGTGATTTTATCATGGTAGTATTTATTTTTTGCTTCTTTTAAAACACGGTTGTACGTTCTTTTTGTGTTCTTATATGCTGTCTTACATATAGGATGATGGAGTGATAACACGTAAAATGTGTCTAATTTATTCTTAATAGACTTTAATTCTTGGTTATTAGGAGCGTAAATGTGTTTCCTATGCTTTAGTCGGATATATTCTAAAGGAAAACAGTTATGAATATGAAACAAATATACCGCCATGAAGGTATCCCATTGTTTATTTACTTCACTGTTTGGCAAGTCATATATGTCTTGCCACGACTATTCACTGAGGTTTTGCAAAAAAGTATTAAAATTCGCGTTATTAAATACACGAATAACCTTTTTTGTGCAAGAAAAAACATTACGCTTATGAAAAGATAAACTAATTATTTGTGCAGTGTGGTCGAAGAGATGAGTTTGAATAACGGATGATTTAAATTGTATTATAGGCTATTGGTAAGAAAGTTGTCCAAACACGATTTAGAAATTGATTTAGATGTGCTTGCGATTCTGGTGTATTCTTTAATTGCAGTGTTTACATTATAACTGTGAAGCAAGGACAAAAATTTTTCTCTATCTTTACTTATCTTTAAAGTATCAACATTAAAGTCCCCTGAAATAACAAACGGAATGTTTTCTGGTAAGAGTTTATCCAATATTTTGCTTAATTGAAGCAAAACATCGAAGATAGGCGCTGAGGGTGGACAGTATACTGATAAAACTATTAACTTATAGTTATCTATTATAATCTGCATAGCTGCGCACTCAAATACACGTGGCACAGAAAACATTATCAGATCAAGGCGCTCTATGAATAGTATGCTATTATGACAATATAAAGCGGATCCACCTTTTTCTCGCGAATTACGACAGAAATGTGACGCTAATTCGAAACCCGGTATCACATACGCTTTCAACTGTTCTATACTCTGCCAGTGTTCCGTAATGGCAATTAGGTCACAGCAGTTTTCTGTAATAATTGCTTGAAGTTCATTAAAACAATTTCCAATAGATTGTACATTCTGGTGTAGAATTTTCAGTTCAAAGTTCCGGGGGTAGTTCCATTTACTTTTACTATTTGAGACGATACATACACATTTCGCTGACGAAGGGCAAGGGACCCCCACATTACAGTAAGAGCACTTTACTTTCGCCCATGTATTTGTTGATGCAGTTAGGTTAAGTCTGCTGCTGGTGCCTTGATATGAAACTTTTGTTTTGGGTATTTAAAGTAAAATCTGTTTACAAATAATGGTTCTGGCCAAAAACTTGGATTAATTATAACGTTTTCGAGTTCAATGGGCACTCCAACTTTAAATGAAGCATATTTCCCCACAGATGTTGTTTTTATAGGCTTTATGACGTATGGTGCATTTCCCGCCTTTTTAATCAGATAGGGCAAAACCTGCTCGCAAGTAGCTCCTTTGTCGAAACCTGTCACAAAGAGCCATTTCCTTTTAGTATAATAAGCAACTGGGAGTTGTCCATCATTTTTTGCAGTGCCCTTAAAGCTTTCTGTGTTTCTTTGAGTTCTCTTCTTCTTCTTTCCTCTGCCTTCAACTAATTTCCAGTCGTTGACCATATTTGCGTGCTGAAGCTGGGTATCGTTGAAATTAGGAGCTGCATTAATGGGAACCAACGGTCTCGGTGGCAAGTTTGCAGCTACAGTATCAGCCATGGTAGTGCACGAAGGCGACTCCGATATATTTGCAGTCGCTGTAACATTTTTCGTGCCCCGTGCATTAGCGTTGTTAAGCGCAGTTTGCGAATTAGCGTTTCCTTGCGACCGTACGCGTTGTGCCGCTTCAGCGCGATTATGGCGTAGCTTATTGTTTACATTAGGTTTCCCGCCATGTAGGTTAGAGATTAGATGGCTTATAATTAAGTTCTGTTTTACAATAGTAGCTTTATCGATACATGCCTGTTCGTTGAGGACATCTATTTCCCTTTTAAGAGCGACAAGCATTTGGAAAGTGGCTCTCTGGACTATTTTCCTTTCACATCGAGCACACGCAGGTACGCCAAATTTATCCTCGGATTTAGCACAAACCAGGTGGTAATCACAATCGCAAACAAGGCACTTAAAAAGGCCCTGTTAGATGCTTATATTGCACCCTTCACATAATGGGCCGATGCCAGTAGAACTTAAATTAATATCGCTGTCAGATAGAGATCGACTTAACTTCTCTGCCATCTTGGGCGTCCCTACATAGTAGAGTTGAACAACAAGAAATTGCGAATCGTGTACAAGGGACAAGTGAAATGTGGCAAAGTCAACCCTGTAAATTCGTTGATTTTTGAGGAAGTTATGGAAACGTGTGACATCGTGGACGGACGAACTCGTGAATGAAGAAAAAAGTATGTAAAAGACCTGTGAATGTTAACAAGATTGTAATGTGTTTTTGTCCAAATTGCAGACTAAAAAATTGCAACCTTCTGTTTGTGCTGCTGCGGTTCCTGCTACAACAGCTACCTGAAATCATTTCCATCGCCATCGAGTGCATCGCAATTTCATTGGACTCCATCATCATTATCGTCATCTCTAATTTTTGGTAAGAAGTTATCATGCAACCAGTGCGACATGTACAGTTGTACACGTCGCACAGCGATGCAGGTTTTGATACAAGGAAATTCGATGATGTAACTACTCGAAATCATTTTTTCCGATATTTGTGGTTAATAGAATCCATAAAAAAGCGTATATTTTTCTTAACAGTAATATGAAACCGATATTAGCAAATGTGTTACACGACGCATCATATTTCATTTTCAAACCTCAAAACTTTGATTTTACATATATACCGGTAAAAAATGCGGCACTGCAAAAAATAAAAAGTTTGATGTATAAACAAGCATTAGAAAAGTACGCAAAACGAGCTAGATTAGGGGAGTAATTATCCTGTTACATGCCAAGCGCGCTAATATAAGTTTAATATTTTTTTCAATATAATCTTATAAAAGATTTGTTGTTGTTTTAAGGACGATAGTAATTGACTCGGAAGGCGGGATCATAGCCTCATCAAGTGTCGATAGTAATATAGTAGCAACTGCAGAGCTAATAACGGACACTCTACAAAATTGCAAGTAGCTTTGGACAATGCAAAACGATTATCATGTGTAGAAAGGGATCGTCTTTGTGTTAATTGGATAAATATGTGCAAGGAACAGGTAGAATATTTACAAAATTCTCAAATGTTACTCACATCTGTCGGCTGTAAAAGTATAATTCAAACACACGTAGAACAGTTTGTCAGGTTTAAGTTATTGTTTGAACATTTGTTGCAAACATCTACATTGTCGCAAAACAAAGAAAAACGTGTCAATTGGCAAACTTTTACTTCGACATTTAAAAGTCGTATTCAGACTGTCGTAATAGCTAATTTGAGTCATAAGGATTTGATAGAATTTTTTTGCGAATGTTACGAATTAATACAAAAATTTATCACGGATGTTTTTATAATGGTAGATTCAAATATAAAATTGAATGTGGTGTTTTGTGGTCGTTTCAAGAAATTGTGTTTTAAAGACGTCGTAGACAACGAGATTATGGAATATAAATGTTTTCAAACAAAAAATGAAATATTGTACAAGATGGAGAATTATATGACGAATATGGAGAGTTGGTTTGAAGTTGGTGTGGTATCGGATATTATGCAAAAAATTGAGAAAATGGAAAAGGAACAACATTCAGGTTAGGTTTTAGTCGAAATTGTTTCATTAACGGTCAATATTAATAAATTTAAAAATTTCGCATGCTATTCCTTTGCCTGAAAGTGTAAAAAAATAAGAAAGCCGTTGTTAATGTAAAAAATTCCGATAACACGTATTTTTATTGGGTCGTACTTGCGGGACTTTTTAAGGTACAAAAATATCCTCAACGTATTTCATTATATCCTAATTACTCCAGTGTTTTAAAATGTAACGCCATTCCAATGCTTTTAAATAAGATTGCACAATTTGAAAAGTTAAATGATATTTCGATTGTGTTCGTTTTAAAGTATAAAAATAGAAAGTTTTTAACGCAACCTGTTTATTTAATTAAAAAGAAGGTAGGCAGCACGTAAATCTGCTAATGATCGAAGCAAATTACCATAGTAGTAGTAATAACGACGATGATAGTGAAAGTGATGTGGATGATAATGTCTATACTGGGGTAAATGACGAACTACAGGAATAGAAGAATGCAGCAATACGTTCAGAAAAATGTCATCTTTGTTGAATAAAATACTTATCTAGATTAGTAAGTAAACTTTCGAGACATGGTCATAGAAATGTTTGCGATTGTTGCTTATCGTAGTATTGCGATGAATCAAAATTGAAGGAGCATTATGAATATTGTGAATGAATGAATAAATGTAAAATCACACTGCCACATGCAAACAAAAATGGGGTGCAATTTATAAATTACAAATACTAACAATTATTTCCGTACATTATATTCAGTGACATCGAAAGCTATCTAGTAAAGGTAACAAGACAGTGAAGAAACCAATAAAAACACTAAAAAAATTCAAAAACACGAGGCTTTCAGAATAGGATATTATTTGCATTGCAGCTTCGACGCTTCGCAATCGTATTATAAGCAGTATAGGGGCGATGATTGCGCAAAATGGTTTGCACAGGAATTGGATAGAATTGCGCGAAACAAAAGTGCAAAACTTTTCGAAATTGTTCCTGCCGATAATAGTAATTGCCCGCCAGACATTTCATCGGTAACATGTCATATTTGAGAAAAACCATTCGCCCAAGGAGCAATACGAGTTCGTGATCATTCACACCTTACCGGCACTTTGAAAGGAATTGTACATCGCGATTGCAATTTAAATTACAAGTTAGATCCCATTATACTGGATATTTTTCATAATTTTAGCAATTACGACGTGCATTTTATTATCACGAACATTTTTGTACACACTTTGTCAGTAGGATTTCAATAATTCCGCAAAATAAAGAAAAATACATTTCGGTTCAAAAAGTTCATGGCGAAACAAAAGTGAAATTTCAATGTATCGATTGGTAACGTTTCTTAGATTCGTCTCTTGACAAATTGGAGTTATTTAAAAGAGGGGAATTTCAAAATTTTAAATAGGGAAAATCGCCACTTGCAATTATCAAGACGAAAAGGGATATTTCCCTACGAGTATTTATCGGAAGAACACAAATTAGCGAAAACAAAGTTGCCGGCGAAAGACAAGTTTTACTTGAGTTTAAGCGACGAAAACATCACCGATAAAGATTATTCGCATGCGCAAAACATTTGGCGAGATTTTAACATTCAAAATTTGGGCGAGTATAGCAAGCTGTATTTAAAGACCGACATACTTCTTTTGTGTGATGTTTTTGAATTTCCTCAAAAATTGTTATAAAATGTACAGTCTTGATTGGTGCTGGTATTTTACAACACCTGGCTATAGTTGGGAAGCAATGTTAAAGTATACTGGTGTAAAATTGGAACTGTTTACAAACATCGCTATGTTGTTGATGGTCGAAAAAGAAGTTCTCGGCGGATGAAGTCAGGTTTGTAAGAGATTCGCGGAAGCTAACAATCCCTACATGCGCGATGATTACAATCCAGATAAAGAAGTTGTCTTTTGCATTACCTGGATTGCGTAAATGTTTGTGGGTATTGTCAACTGACCATTTACCTCATGACAATTTTAAATGGTTAACATCGGAAGAAATTGAAACGTTCGATGTTCATAGAATTACAGACAAAACGAAGTCGGTTACATATTAGAAGTAGAAATCATTGCACAATCTTCGAGATTTGCCTTTTTGTCCCGAAAATCACGTACCACCCGGCGAAGGTCACAAGTATTCGAAATTGTTGACAACCTTATTCGATAAAAATAAATACGTCATTCACTATAGGAATCTTTAACAATGTCTTTCGCACGAAATAATATTGAAGAAAATTGTTAATTACAAAACCAAATTTTCATAGTAGAGTAATATTTAACAAAAAATTGGTAGCAACAGAACTAAGAAGTAAATTTTAGAAAACCTATTCATGTAGGCATGTGTATTTTAGACTTGTCAAAACTGCACATGTATAAATTTCATTATGATTTCATGAAAAGACAGTTAGATAACGTATCTCTGCTGTACCAAGATACGGATTCTCGCATCTATTCGATGCAAGCACCTCATAACTTGTATACCTTAATTCGCAAAAATCCGGATCAATTCGACACAAGCAATTATCCACCTAATAACGTGCACTTTATACCTCTGGCGAATAAGAAAGTGCCTGGAGTAATGAAGGATGAACAACTTACTCACTTTATCGGACTGAAAGCAAAGGTGTACGTAATTTTTATGCGTATCTATATATAAATGTGTTTATAATAAAGATATATTTGGTACTTTCTTGTTATTATTACTATCATATAGGTTTATAATAAAGATTTATTTGGTACTTTCTTGTTATTATTACTATCATATAGATACAATGCAGAGACCTCACCGTGCTCTTTTCTATCTGAAGGAAATCACCAATTGCGACAGGGAACATTTAAGAAAATTTCAATACCTTCAAGACGTTATAAAGGTGAAAATGGACGCTTATAAGGGCCGAAGAGCAATTGTTTTGGAGTTTTGTCTACCTTACCTCTCGAAGTTGCCATCTTAGACGACATCATTATTAGTAGCGATGTCCAGGGCGACAATAGCAGACAATATGTTTTTGATTTTTTTAACTTTAGAGGGAAAACCACTAATGCGTATTCACTTTATTCGACATATTGTGTAAGATTTGAAACAATAAAAAAGGTTTCTTTGTAATGTACTTATATTGTTTCTCTGCCAGCCATCGCATATATTTTACCTTATCACATTTAACAAAACAGGTTAAGCTAAATTCTCCTGCAAGAGATGATACTGTGTGTGTGTGTATTCCAGACTATAACGCAGAATAGCCTTCATAAATATACGTAGAACAGGTGATCATTGGCTTGTGAGACAACGAAAGAAGTGTGCAAAACATTTAGTGTAATCAAAAGAATTTGCAATTACTACTATGCAGTGACTCCTACCATACATAATTTTACACTTATTGTATGCACTCACATTGTAATATTTGCAGCAGCAGCATGAGGTGTAATGCTGTAATACGATATTGGAATGTACTACACTTGCTAGATGAAATGCAATTTGAAACGTAGTTTCTCATATATCATAGGTTCTTTAAATTTTGATAAACGCTACTTTTACTCATATTTTTGGTCGTATCTTGTAAATTTTGATAAACACACACACACACACACTTTAAGCCAAACCAAATATGGCATGAATTAACTTTTTCAAATTTTATACGAGTGTGATCATGTTTGCTACCATTTTCACAACAGGTTTTGTGGATTTCCTGTAAAAATAATGTGATTTCAAACACATTCAACGAAATAATAGTAATAATCTTTCTAATTTTTTTTATTAATACATTACATACACTACATACATCGCATACTACTACAACTAATTCCTACAACTACTTATTAAGGTTATCGGAGGCTACTATGTCATCTGAAACATATAAATAAGTGTAATTAGTATCTAATTCACTAAACCTTTTTCATACTTACATAAATTACCCAAAACGTGCCATCGAGCTCCTCATCTTCCAGCACCTCGAATCGAATGTTTTTATGCCACTCGACTTCGACGAGGGTCGCTTGAGGCACTTTTATACTTACATAAATCACCCAAAACATGCCCTTGAGCTCATCTTCCAACACCTCGAATCGGATGTTTTTATGCCACCCGACTTCGACGAGGGTCGCTTGAGGCACCTCCACACAATCCTTAATTATGGCTATGTCATTCTACAATTAAATGTATTTTAATACTTAACAATTCATTCACTCTTATATTACCGTGTCATATTTTATCCGGACGTAGTCCAGGACACGCTTTTCTAAAAATTAGATAAAATTAAAACACAGAAATTATTATACACAATAACTTACCTCACGGCGTTTGAATAATGCCTAAAACAATATTCAGCTGATCTAAAACAGAAATACATTTTTAAACAATAGAAACGAGTGTCGAACAAAAAATTCAACATTTTTTTCCGAGCTAATCGGGAGTTGTCAAAATACATTTTGCGGTCTTTTACATCAAATGTCGAATCAAATTGCATTAATGTGTCATTGACATCGGTGAACAACCACAGTTTTTCAATGGCGTTTTGTAATACCACACTGAATAAAGGAAGTAATTTACCAATTATCACGATTAGCGGTTGGGTAAAAACTGCTAAAAATTCACATTTTTCCACTTTTCACTATGCAAACACTTCATTTGTTACATCATTCATACCATGTTATCTGTATATATAAAAATCAAGCGCCGTGTGTTAGTAACGCAAAAACTCGAGAACGACTTGACCGATTTGGATGATTTTTTTGTTGTTGTGTTTGTCTTACTCCCGAGGTGGTTTATCAAAAAAGAAAATTCGGAAAAATCCAAAGCCAGAAAATTGGAAAATATCGAATGTGTTTTTTATACACTGTACGACTTTCTATTTGCAGTCATACTTTTATGATTCTGTGCTTAATGGTTTGAAGGGTTTTCCCCATCATGTCATAATCCAAAACAACGTTTGCCGAGTCAGCTAGTTTGATAATAATAAGGGGTTTCTTGAAAATATTATGTTAGATTTTCGGACAAAACAAGAACTTACCCATTTTAAAATGGGTGGTGGTGCACGTCTCAAACTCAAGTAATAACAACACACAAGACTGAATCGCATTAAGGGAAGCTATGAACCATTTTCACATTATATATGAATCTTATCTATTTAATGGCACACTTGTTTTCAAAATTCTTTTATTTATGGATACAAATGGTCCATTTAAGTCACCTATGATCCCTTTTCATATGTGACCGCATTTGATTTTGGAGAATAACATTCGTAGCCTCCACCTTGAGGCAAAAAAAAACACAGTTGACACTTATCACACTTCAAGCTTTTCCCTATCCCTGGCGAGCGGACATTACAAAACTTCTGTCATATAGTTTACCTGTCTATCAATTTTAGACGGTCTAACATATACCGCTTCTCACACGCGCTGGCTCCTACTAATTATCGCACCACTGCCACTATCTAAACGAGGACATAATTAATGACTTATCACCATAGTTCTCCGTAATTAAAAATTTCTTCCGCTGCCTCGTTTCATTTCATTGGTGTAATGGGTTTTTTAGCTAATTTGTCATGAATCCTGTCTATCGCCTACTAAATTTTTACATTTCACCTTCGTATAGCATGTTTTGTTTTTGCTACTTGAATTTAAACTTTAAAGTGTGCCCTTTTACAAGACTTCTACCTTCTCAGAGTACCTGCAGTCATGATTTTAAGAATCTGTAAGTGTATCAATCCGTTTGTAAATTTGCGCACATATGGTTACGACATATTGTTACATAGATCAGTCTGGAAAAATTTAACATAATTCGGTCATTTTTCCTAGTTTTTATTGTACCTCATATCATTTTCCGTTCATATTTATTATTCGATTTTGAAACACGAATTATCACAATTTTTACGAGAGTCACATCTTTACTTACTACTGCATTGTTGTCTCGCGAGAAATATTTATTTTTGTTCAGGTTCACCACACATTCATGTAGCTGTAGGTGATGGATTTCGTTGTACTGTTTTACATAATTTCTCGTGATTTCGAATAGATTTGCATACATTCTATATCTTAATCGCATTTTTTACATAATCTCTCGTATTTCGGATAGATTTGCATACATACATACTACACCTTATTTGCACTTTCTTTACATAATCTCTCTTAAATATTTTATACATGTGTTACCATTAAGCCATTACACTTATCTCGCTCTTTAGCGCTTTCATATTTTGAATTTTTTTCCGTTATTAATACCTTCAGCAGTTTTAAATTTCGCATGTATTTCAAAACCTTGCAGGCATTTTACAGAAAAAGTCTTTTTATATTAATATTTACACCTAGTTAAAGTGCTGCATATATGAAATCTCATTGAAATTCTATTTTTCGACATGTAACCTTTGATCATTATTACACTTTATAGAATTTATGTATTCGCCTGCCTATGATAATAAAATTTTTAGCTTATTCTTTTGACGTTTTACTGTTTGGACATTGAAATATCAACAAATTGCAATTTATCGGGTGCATTTGTAATATAACATTTGTTACTACAAATTCTTCTTTATATCTTAACTACCTGCTGTCATTAGGTATGTTTTCAATTATGCAATTGCAGTTTGTCATTTGTCTCATCGCTTATCTCTTATTGCGATTGTACAGATTTAACTTCACCGCTGGAATTTGAACAACGATCATCGAACTTTATTTTGATAACAGCAGCGCTCAACTACTATTTTATCCGTATACCCCCCCTCTCTATACCATTACAGCTGCCATACGAACTCACTCGCTCTTATTGCTACTTATGCTGGTCCCTCATCGAGCCAATAGCCATTTTCACACATAAATATCATGTGTTTATGTGGTCCTATGGCTTAAATGTTTAATTTGGTAAACATACGTTCTGGGTTCGAATCCCAGCATCGACACTCCCATTCAAGACTTTTTTCCTAATTCCTTTAAAATTAAATACAATTCTTTATCTTTCGGAATCCCCCATCCTTAAATGCAGCTCTCTCTCTCTCTCTATCTCTAATTGCAAATTCCTTATCTCCTACACCTACATCCGTCACGTGCACCTCATGTAATGTTGACCTACCTCTTCGCTACGTCATTCCTGCATCACCGACCTTTGTCATCCCCCCTTCCTCTCGACGTTTAATCACGACCTAGGGTTACGTCGTACGCATCACTGACCTACGCTAACTATCTGTGACCTATATACCTGACCTACGGTCATTTACCTACATACCTGACCTATGGTACTTACCTGTACACCTGCACAGGTAATTTACCTGTGTCATCTGGACACACCTACCACACCTAGACAATATGGTCTCAAATTGGTACGAAAGAAATCAAGTGCAAATTGTACCAAAAGAAACAGTGCTGGGCTATTGTAAAGCAAAAAGAAAGAAAAGTTTTGAAGATTTAAACATCACCGATTTTCAAAGGAAATGGAGAAATGTTGCTAGAAAAGTCACTGATTTTACTGTACCAAATTTAATAAAAGAAATAAAGAGAAAAATTAGACAGTTTTATATGCCTGGTTAGATACCAATTTTGTTTTCGTTTTTCGAGTATTTAAGTATTAAGAAATGTTTAATATTTATATGGATAAAATCTGCTGTTTCTACAGTTGTAATAATAAATGTTGGTAGATGCATTTTTTTGGCGAACAGGAAGGCCGATATGACCGATACCGATATATCCCTAATTCGGCCGATACCGATTATCGGTCGATCCCTAGTTGCAACCGATGAAAGATATGCATAATAAGGTTGAGAGGTAACTGTTAGTAACAGCAATTTGTTTTATGATATTGAGTTCATTAATGAAGTTACTATTATAGAAGGGTAAGAAGCAAACACCTAAAAAGGAACCTGAAGGAACTCACTTTTTGGATAAGAGATGGTGAGAAGAGAAAAAAATGACAGAATCAGTAAGTGGGTTTGCAATAAATACAACTGCAGGGAATGTGAGGCTATGTTACGGGAGATCAAGAAATCCAGGAATGGAATGGATAAATCAGTTTCAAGTTCACAGGTGAACCTGATGTTCAGATGAAAGGTGTTAAGCCAATGTAGATGAAATTTTCGAAATTGTCTCCGGTTTAAGCGATTGTTGCCTCAATGAGCTCACGAATTTTACCAACAATAGCAATTATATTTTCATGAATCTAAAATTTGATTAATTGTATCCTTATTCCGATTAAACCAATTCGTAAAACCTCCAAAAATAAATGCTTTGGCACGAAATTTCGAACACAAATTGAATTCTGGTATACGTGGTGATAATAAATGATCTTAGGTTGGTACTGTTTATGTTGGTGGCACTGTAAATCTATGTCAAATTCGAGGTTAGCAGGTTAGGTTTTGCATCAGTTTTGACATAGACTGACGCAAAACTTAACCTGCTAACCTCGAATTCGACATCAACTTACAGTGTCACTAACATAAACGGTGCCACCTAAGAAAAAAAATCACAACCATTTATGATCACCCGGTATACGTACTATGATGGAAACTTCTCGCCTAGCAAGTCACTAAAGAAATGCAAAACTAAAATCTGGAAATCCTTGGTCTCAGTGAAACACGCTGGAATGGCTGCAGTGAATTTACGACAATACTGGCAAAACCCTCCTCTTTTCTGGGAAGGCTTTAACTGAACATCATCAAGGAGGAGTAGGTTTACTGTTAAGTAAAAAAGCGAAGAAAAGCCAATTAGCATAGAAACCAGGCAATGACAGAATTATAACAGCACGATTCCACACTTACATAAGAAAGATAACAGTTATTCAATGTTATGCTCCAACAGAAGTAGCAAATGATGCGGAGAAAGACACCTTTTATAGCTTGCTGGCAGGCACTGTAAAACACATAAAAAAAGAAGGTATCATTCTCTTAATGGGTGACTTCAACGCCAAAATAAGCAGCAACAATACGAATATGGAAACAGTCATGGGAAAACATGGTTTAGGAGAGATAATTACCTGTTAATAATTTTATTAAATACTATCTTCCACAGGTGATTTATGATGAACCGTGCAATAAACTATCCTGTTCACTACTTAAGTTGTATTTTAAGGGTTTGTATTGGCAGAAAATGATAGTTCAGGGTAGTATAAACAATGTTGGTTGGACACGTTTCATAATCCTTGGTGAACGAGTTTTGTTTCCAACCAAGATGAGAACAAATGTTTGAAAATCAGAGTGGCCATTTCGCATACATTATTTGTAGAATTCAGAATAAAAAGGGCTTCTAAACTTTGACATCAGATAATAAACATATTTTAAAAAAATAAGTGGATGGTTGCTCGCACATGAAACGTTAACTAAAAAAATTGATAACGTAATCATCTAATCATGTTAAATAAAAGTTGCTATAAAAAAGTTTTGTTAATTTCGTTCTAATTTTAATATTAACGCCACAAGAAAATATAATTGAAAATACAAAAATTCGGTTTTTTTAGATAACTCAAAAATGAAAAGCCATATCCAGAATTTTTAGGCGTCATTTTGTTAGTCCTTCAACTACGCAACTTTTTTCCCATTTAACCAAATTTGTTTACTCTCAAAAGAGATCCCAATACTGGCCCTCCTTATCTTGAACGCACTGTATAGTCATACTCCAAGTACACCTTCTCAACTATAGTTGTTTTGAATTTACAGACATTTTAGATTGTTACCATTCCGTTCGCGTCCTTAACTTTGGTTAAGGACTTTAACCTGTTTAAACTGCATATTGAACATAAAATTAAACCTACACTTTCTTTTAGTTATAAATACTTTATTTATGTTAGGTATGTACCTTCGTCATGTTTACAGTGTAGTATATGCTAAGCGGAATGAATGTAATTATAGCACCAGCCTAAAACCGAAGATGATGTAACTTTGAGGTACACCTGTATACATGCGAACAGTACAGTACCAATTTTATGAAAAAACCAACGATTTTAAAACTTCACTACACACAGAAGTAATACCTTTTTAAAAAGGTAGTTCAGAAATGTCATGTAGAGTTGTTCCGAAAAATTCTGACGCACCATCGATTAATAAAATAAGGCACTAGCAAAACTTGTTTTAATCTCAAGTAAGGTAAAACTTTGATACACGGTCCGGTCTATTGCGCACGTGCAAAAATGTAACAGTGACATAAAAATGTAAAGTGAGCAAACTCTCTCTCATATTTTTTCTCTAAAAAAATCATCAAGACCTAACAACTAACATAAACCATTAACCTGAACCACCGCCGAAAGCGCAACAACATTCCTTTAAAAATTACGACACGATAGCGTGCACCATCAAATTTACATCGCTGGTAGCGTATGTGGAATAGACCGGACCGTGTATCAAAGTTGACTCTCAAGTAACTAACAAAACAGGTTACGTAATGTGTACCTATTTGCATTTTCAAATCAGTACAAAATAACGTTAACACTGCAAGCTCGATCAATCTTGCAGCGTCACAGTTGCACTTATAAAAATTTTAGTTGTTTTGGCTGTCTATGATACGAATACTCTCTTGCAAACCTATCATATCATGTGCTACCCCCGTAAAGTATACAATCACACTGTTCATATGTGAATTAAATTGTCAGTTGTGAACTTACCATCCATCACTTCAAGGGTTTTCTTCCGCTCTTCGGCTAATGTCCGGAGATCAGCCTTAGGACTCAGCAAACCGTCGATAACTTCCAACAACGATTCTTGTAACGCCATTTAAATTTTCTGAAAACAAAACCGGTAATGAACAGACGAAAAACTCTATATTCTAACCTCAATTTTTAAAATTCTACGAATCTCGCCGAGCAACGCAACTCACCGTCTCTAATTATTATTTAGTAGTTTGACTTGAATTGATGCTGTATTTTTCAATGAATTATTCACAACCACATTACATTTTTAATTAATAATATTGCAGAAAACCAGAAAAACACAAGCTCTGCCACCCGCCAAAACTGTCGAACAAACAAAAGTGAGGCATCTCGTAATACCGTTTGACCTAATAACGCATTGTAACAAATTCTCATAGTTCCCAAATTTCGTTTAATTTAAAATTTTTTAAAAGCACACGTTTTAAAATATTGAATTATGCAAATAGAGGTTGTCTTTGAATTTTCCTATATATTGATATAGTATTAGAAAATTCTATCAGAATTATTGTATAAAAATGTTTGGTTATTGACAAGTTATTTCAGAATGACTTTAAATCTTTCAACTGTTAACTTACTAATATTGGCACTTAGCTGAATTTATATTTAATTAACACAAATCAGTTCCAGTATGTTGAAAGAAGTAATTATCTTTGTAAGTAATTGATTATTCCACTGTTAATACTAATTAATGTTTATTAATTACATATACCTGGATATCTTCCACTTTTAAAATGGATCCTGTAGAAAAACAGCAGAAATATAACCAAGCTATTTTGTCACATGTATTTGAATCTTCAACCAGGAACCCTACTTCAATTAGAATCCACAGTGTTATAATGAACCAAACACCTCCAAAGTGTCATGTTAGTACTCCAAAAGTCACCCAGCTCTTCTAGATGGTAGATCCTTTATTACATACAACTGCAAATCCAAGATGTAATCTTCTTTACAGCAACCAAAATGGTATTCAATCCTTCTATTCCATCCCATAAACACCGACCCGCATAATAAATTTGTGACAGCAAGCCCAATGAAAATCCAGTTCACAGATGTCCTCGCCTCTACTGCGACCCGCATAAACTCGAACCAGCAATTCCCGTTCCAGGTTATAATTAATCCATTAATAAGTATATGCCAGCATACCCATTCAATTTATTTACAAGTATCTACGTATTGGCAGAAATCCACACCACAGCTCCTCCAGCCAACCCAATTAGTACGGACTCATCTCACCAATTTCAATATTCGTAGTTCTTCCTTTATTAACTCTATGATCCCCTTTTTCACATTAAAGCTCGTCTCAGTTTTTAAAATTCACGCTTATTTTATTTTTTGTTACTTAATTTTGTCCTTTGCACCTTTGTATATCATTCCATTAATACACTTTGATTATAAAAGGGTTTATTTAGTAATTTATTTTCAATACAAAATAATTATGTCTAACTTTTTAAAAATCGAAATCAGTTGTTATCTAATAATAAATTTTACTATAACAATTCTTATTTTCAAACATAATGTTTTAAACTAACATCCTGGATTACTTTTTACTACATACAGTACATTTTTTTAATTAATCTGACAAATTCCAAGTAACTTATTTAAATATTAATTCAGCTTGTCTTTCATTTTGTTTCAGACTATCTTATAGTTTGTTCCAATTATTTACTTTTTAATTATGAATTGCTTTTTGCTAACTTCAATAACCATTCATTTTTAATGCAACGATGATAATTTTAATTTATATTTTTTTTAACAATAGATCGGCAGTCATAGTCTGCAACTATCATAATATATAACAATAATAAATCCATACTTTATCAAGTTCTGTGGAGTAAACATGAACGAAAATTAGAAAAAACAAAACACCAGTTAGCAGATAACCTTACTTTTAAGCATAAAGAAAGACGACTGTCAGGCCATGTTCTATTTTTCCTTAACTCAGATAGCTACATAACCATTTAGAGCAGTTTTGATACCAAATTGGCGAGTCCGCCTGTATATCGAGCTCGTTTCGGCAATATATAATCTTTTATAGGGCAGCTTTCCACATCACGCAAAGATCCTGACCCGCACGTGGCTTTAGCTTTCACTCGTCAGATCGTCAGTTTAGCTGCGCGAGAATCTCCATGCAGTAGCATATCGCAGCTGGCCGCCCTAGCGCTGATTACAGCGTTCGTTTAAATATTTTCAAGAAGCATATTCAATGGAAGCAAGGGAGATAACATCAGTCGATTTCTCTCGCACCGAGACAGCCTTGGCGTCACGACGTGGAGATCTTGGCTTCCTATTGGTCGCATCTGGCAGACAGGTGCTTAGTCAGTCAGTGTCGAGCCGGTGTTCCTAAGAGAGATGCTGCGAGCGTCCGATACTCCGTGCTGCTACAGCTTCTTTATTTATTACCGAGTGCCCTAATCAACAGCCACGCTGATATCCGTGTTTGCCAAGGGGACATGCCATATTCCGGACGTCACAGCGTTTCGCCCACGCCACGTACCAAAAGCTTAGCGACCATCGATGCTTGCACGAACGCCCTTCGCCTGTCTAGAGGCCGAGCTATCAACCAAGGTAACATTTGTGTTATAAACTGTTTCGCCACAGCATGCTCTTGTAATCAACCTCATAAATCTGTGTTTGGGGCTTAATTAATATCTAGTACACTCTAGTACAAATTTAACTTTTGTGTTCTAAATTGCTGTGCTGCAAGTCAGCTTTATTCTTGTAATTAACCTCATAAATCCGTGCCTGGCGCTGAATTAATATCTGGTACACTCTGGTACAAATCTAACGTTTGTGTTATAAATTGCAGTGCTGCAAGCCAGCCTTGTTCTTATATTTAACTTGATAAATCTGTGCCTGGCGATGATTAATATCTAGTACACTCTGGTACAAATCTAACGTTTGTGTTCTAAATTGCCGTGCTGCAAGCCTGCCTTGTTCTTATAATTAACTTGATAAATCTGTGCCTGGCGCTGAATTAATATCAGGTACACTCTGGTACAAATCTAACGTTTGTGTTCTAAATTGCCGTGCTGCAAGCCAGAGTTGTTCTTGTAATTAACCTCATAAATCTGTGCTTGGCGCTGATTTAATATCTAGTACACTCTAGTACAAATTTAACTTTTGTGTTCTAAATTGCTGTGCTGCAAGTCAGCCTTATTCTTGTAATTAACCTCATAAATCTGTGCCTGGCGCTGAATTAATATATAGTACATACTCTACTACAAATTTAACGTTTGTGTTGTAAATTGCTTTGCCGCCAGTCACTATGTTTTTGTGATTCGAACTCAAATACAAATTTGATTTACACTTGTTTAGTCGTAAGCCGACTTGTAAATAGAACTGATTTGAACTTATTGGTCGCCTCAGCTGTGCGTCGTAGCTTCTAGGTAGAGCGTTTCCCAGCTGGGCGTATCCCGTTTGTCTTATTAGTCCATTTACTGTGTCAACTCGATGTACGTGCCGACTACGTCGGTACAACTGTAAGTTTTTCGGTCATGTGAAGTGGCCCAATAGTATTAACTATTTACGACTTATGATTTTTCCTTTGTCTTGCTCATGTTTGTTTACAGGGTGACTGAGTCACTATATCAAGATTACTGTAATATGAGACCCGGACGTGGTGAATGAGCGTTGCAGGTAGGTTGGCGCGTTTGTCTCTGCGCTGTGGCTTCCAGAACTAGTATTTGAGTACTTGTGGCCCCGTTTAGCTTTCAAGATTCGGCTAAGCGTAGGTTCCTCCCCTATTTGGTAACATGATATATATATATGTCAACATGCTTGTCCTGTGGTGTCTCGTTTTAGGACCCCGCCCCCTCTCTGAGCGCATCTGAGCCGAGGCCTTTATCCTGTTTCTTACGATTTCCAGGGTAAGTGTGCACGTTTCCCGGACTTGTTTAGCATTCGACACTCGCTCATCCGTGAGTGTCATTAAGTCAATCTGATACTGTAACACGACACTAAATATTTTATACAATGCGACATTAATTCTACAGCACAGCAAGAAAGGCTTTTATCTGGCTGTATCTAAGTTTTCCGTTTTCTATTATGGACTTTTCGTCTTATAACCGCAAGTGTGGAGGTCCATTCCGGACCCTTGCAGTTAGTCGTAAAGCATCCAGGGCATAATCTTGACCTTGTCCGCTTCAACATCAGCTAAGTGAATTTCATAGAACATAGAAAGGGACCTGATAAGGAACTCACATACAGGTTAAATTTTCCCTTTATGTAACATTACTGGCGACCAGTGATCGGATGCTACGAGCTCCACTCACGCATTTGGTGTTTGGAATTCCGACGTGAGCTCAGGATATACACGGAGACACTGCTTGCCATACTGTCATGTAACTTTGTGTCTTATTTTAATGTGTGCGATAAATGAAGTCGCTGTACTGTAAAGTTTGTAAGTCTTAAATTTATGCATTTTATGAGATGTCTCTTAACTTTTCGGCCTATATTTACCTGCGTATAATCACCTGTATTTTGTACCATATAGTATTTAATTTGTGATTATACTATGATCCCAGTCTTGTGGGTTTGATTTTGTTACGGCTACCTGTGCGTGATTTGAGCTTTTCTTTCAAGAAATTATGTGCTACTTGAGTTTATGAATTTGAATTCTTGTTGAATGCCTGGATACACTTCTTGTCGTTAATTGGTAAAGATACGTTGGCGCCTTTTTGGCTTTTTTGCAAATTTCTGTGATGTAATTAAAATTATAATGCCAAGGAAAGATCATTATCTTGCCATATTTTTACAACTGTGGTACAGTATTATACCTAATAAACCAAGGAGACATTCATAGATTGTAAATTTTGCATAATCGTGGTATGAGATTGATTCTGAAATGTAATTGGTATACAAGGTCAAACCAAATGTTAAGTAGGTTAGGATGAATGAATGTAAGATAATTATTGCATTATCAAGTTTTAATTTTTTTATAAGATACTCGAGGGAGTAATGTCTGTTTATTTTAATAAATATTTTGGTTTTTGTAGAGAAGTGCATAACCATGTTACAAGGCTCTATTTATTCCTGCAATAGAATATAGCGTGTTCCATTAAAAAAAAATTGAGCAAATAAAGATTGAAGATACTGAAATGTAAACTGGTATTTTGAACACCATGTGTTAAAATATCCCGTGTTTATGAAACATTAGTATTTTGAATCCTAAATGAGGACCGCCTTAATTTTCAGGGAAAAAATATTCAAAAGTGGAAAAATGCAATGTTTTAAATAAAAGCTTGATGTAGACAAACAAAATACTAAAGACGTTCATAAGTTGGAAACGATAGAAGTAATTTAAAAGAAAAGTTAGAATTGAAGGTGGAACTTATAGCGGCTTAAATAGCCATAAAGAGATACAGGATGTTACGTTTAAGAAAGTAATACTTTTTTGAGCCACACTTTTTTGGGTCACCCTGTATAAGTCAAAATAATTTTAAAATGTGCCCCTTTCAATCCTATTAGGAAAACCTTAATCAAACTTTTTATCGAAAAACAACTGAAGGCGTAATCAAAGACCGGTTCACTAAATGGACACACTGTATAATAATCGCTCTCAATTATTGCCTCTAGACTACTAACATTAAAATAAGAAGAGGAATACAACAAGGTGACACGCTATCACCCAGACTATTCACTTTAGCACTTGAAAATATATTTAAGCAACTGAATTGAGAAAATAGATGAGATGTTGATGGCAAATATCTATCAAATGTGGTATACACCGATGACACAGTGTTGATCACGAAGAACAATCTAGAGATGCAAACAATACTTTGAGAAATACATGAACAGTTGAGGATAACCACTGTAAAGTTAAATATGAAAAAGATAAAAATTAAATAGTTCACAATAACAATGAGTTTTCTTGATCATTACATAATATCTCAGCCATCAGTTCAAATTAGGTAAATAACACTGAGAAGCATTTGGGAAATTGATGAATATGGACAACCAGGCTGCTATAGCGGACACCATGGACAGGTTAGCGAAAATAGACCAAGAAAACATTTTGACCTGCCTCCTGAATTATCTATAAAAATGACACTAGTTTAAATTCTACCTGTCGCCAGCGTGGCCAAGCGGTTAAAGCGTTAGGCTGCGGTGCCACGGTACTGGGTTCAATCCTCACATGTGGCAACTGGCGAGCGGCCCACCAAGTAAAAATTGGGTACCGAAACCACAGTTGTGGAAGTAGGGAAAGTAAGGCAGTCGTAGAAGGCGTGATGCTAACCACATCACCCAGTACGCTGTTAATGTGTGCCAGATGACTGGGTTTCGGAAAATAATATTTCGGCGACCCTGACTCGCCTTGTCTCAGGCCATGTTCCTACATGGAATTAAGTGCCCGAACTTTTTTTTAAATTGTACCTACATTTGCACTTCTGCGAAACAAGAAAATAATCGTCCAACGCATCATAGAAAAGTCAGAATTAATAATGCAGGAGAAAATAAGGAAAATATTAAATAAAATGGACATAACAATAAATATAGAAGTGGAAATATTTGAGATAAAAAGAATAGTAAAAATTTCCACGACAGGAAAGGCTAAGGACAATATTAATGGAATTTACTTCATGGAATAAAAAAAATCAGAAGATTACAACCAGCGAATGCAGCAAAAAGGAAAATTCTAATTGAATACATGAAAGAAGCCAGAGCAAAGGGTTACAATGCAATAGTAATTGTGACTACTGCACAGTGGAGCAACTAGAAAACAACACCGTGATGGAAGGAGAAGGCGAAGGAAAAAATAGCGGGAAGCAAACAATAGCCGAAAATCACCACAAGAACAAAACACTAACAAGAAAATGAACCAGGACAGAGACACATCAAACCAACCTAAAACAAAAGTAGTATGGGCTCACAGTTTGCTGGAGAGGTTTTCAGGTCAAAACTCTGGCCCCAGCAACAAATAAAGAAAATGAACACATTCAATCTACAAATCAAAGACGCCAACCATGGTGAATGAAAATGGCTGAATAACAAATGCACTATTAATAAATGAAGAACTGGAAGGAGTAGAATACAGATGGACATATGAACATAACCGCAATAACAAGAAGGAAAACACAAATTTCAAATCAGTAACAACAAAGAAGAAATAGAGATTCGAAGAATTTAGCGCAGAAGAAATACAAACAGCAGTTATGACTCTTAAAAATAGAAAAGCAGCTGGGATACAGAATATACCCGCTGAAATAATTAAAGCTGAGAGAAAACCAAGCTGGTTTTAGAGCACACAGATCTTGTGTTGACCAAATATGTACAATAAGAATTTTCTTAGACCTAGATCAAATAGCGGAGAGATGACAAGACATTTTCATAAACTTTATAGACTTTCTTAAAGCATTTGATTCAGTAAACAGCCATAAAATGTGGCGTTTACTGAGGCAATATGGTGTACCAAAAAAATATTGAAAACCATAACAACCTTATACGAGAATTGCACAGTGTCGAGCTTCCCCAACAAAATACAGATCGAAAAAGGTAGTAAACAAGGATGTATTCTGTCGCCAATCCCATACATTATCGTAATAATTCGGCTTGGAGCAGCGAAGCTGAGCGGTTGTGAAGTGTATTGCTCTTTTATCGTCTAGTTTCGTTAAAAGTGCAATCTGCGAGCTCCGCTCGTGTCTGCTATCGCGCCACGCTCGGACGTATACTATCGTATCTACCAAAACAATATCGACATGAATTCCAACTTTCCAGCTGTTTTTTCCCAGCCGAATACATCTGTTCATCAACCCCAACCAATGCAGGTAAGAGAAAACACTGCTCTTAATTGTATGATTCATTCACAACAACATGTAGTGCAACCCCCACAACTATCACTGTATCAACAATTGCCACCACAATTTAATAACGAATATCAATACTCTCCACAACAGTATCAACAACAACAGTACCTAAGCCAATTTCCACCAATTACTTTAAATAATCCACAATACGAATGGAGATCATGTACATCAAGAAAAAAAAAGCAAGATGATCTCAACAGTAGTCCTCATCAGGCAAAACGTAGTAACCAACAAGTAATTTCTACACAAAATAAATTCCAAGCCTTAGCTTACCAAGAAACCCAAGAAGTGGAAACGCAAGCAGATGAAGACGAGAAAGAAGTAGCCAAGGAAACAAAACCGCCACCACTAAATATCCCCGAAATGCAAGTTACAAAACCAATCATGGATGTAATCGAAAATAGCACTGCAAATTAATAGGTAAAAATACGTTGAACGTATCAGCCAAAACAACAGCCGCATACAGAAACATTGTGAAATGCCTAGAAGTCAACAAAATATGCTTTAACACATATCAAATGAAGGAAAAAGGAAGCTTTAGAGTAGTACTTAAAAATATTCACTACTCTACAACACCACAAGATATCAAGGAAGCCATTGAAAAAGAAGGACACACTGTCAGAAATATTTATAACATGAAAAGCAGAGTCAATAAAAATCCACTATCGATGTTCTATGTAGATCTGGAACCAAAAACAAATAACAAAGAAATGTAAAATGTTAAGGGTTTACTTAACTGCCGCGTCACCTTTGAACCCCCTGTCAGGCCATTTTATGCTTTACCGATATGCTACCTGTTGGAGTAGTTTCAGTACAAAGTTTACGATTTCTTCTGTATTAGGTTCCTTTTCAGTCATATTTTCCCGTATAGTACATCAGCTAATTGTCTCGTATAGTACTTCAGCTAATTGCATCCAAAATTCTAAATATTTGTCAAGGCAAGCAACTCCGCCCCGCTCGGGGCTCTAGCCGTTTGATCAGCAGCTGTAGTTTGTTTCGTCCAGGTTACAGCAATTTTCAAAACAGAGCCCGTGGGAGCGAGCGAGATAGGTCCCAAATGTTGTGTTTTCAATGCCGTCGAATTCTCTCTCACGCGAGGCAAGCTGCGTTCTGATTGGCTACATCTACATGTCGCAGACAGCGCTTCTGGGCGTGAATCTCGGCTTAGCGTTTGTTTACGATTGGCCAGTCTCGATCCGGTGTTCATAAGCGCGTCTCTGCCAGCGTTTTTGGCTCTTAGGGGCCGCCGTCCCTTCGGACACGGCGTCCTGTGTTCGTGCTGTTACAGCTTCCTTACGATTTCTGTGTTGAGACGGTTCTCGGCGAGCAGTGTAAGTAGCAGAGTGTGTTTTGGGTGTTGGTGTGATGTCTTTGTCGATGGCATAAGCCGCTCGTAATCATTGTTGAAGGTATGTCTGGCTAATTGTTTCGTTTCCGGTTCGGGATCTCACTTACGAGTGGGGTAATTAACGACCTCATAGGTTGTCGTGGTCGCCAAGGGGGCGCTGCACAATTCTTCCCGAGTAAATAGAGGACTCATTGGACGTCGCAGGTTTCCACCCACATCACGTCGAACGACAGCTATAGCGATTGGTGCTGTCCGCCTACTGCAATCAACACTTCGCTCCGAGGCGAAGCCGCCAAAATCGAAGATATAGTGCGCTCCTATTTGTACAATAATCGTGCATGTTTTGCCGTCAGCCGGTCCGTTTAAATGTATTAAATTAAGCATATTTGCTATCCGCCGCCTAAACATGTCGTACACTCATTTGTAAATTTAATCTTTGTGTTACAAGTAGGGTTTCCAGTCCCGGGATCCGGTCCCGGGACAGTCCCGGGATTCTACCACAAAAACCGAGTCCCGGGACCACAGCCAGCCCAGGCGAAGTCCCGGGACCATGTCAACATGCATGCGTATACTCGATATCAGAGAATTAGGACGGGTATTCACCGGCGTCCGGCGTATTACTCATGCCTCTTGTACATTCTGCATTATTTGCGTTTTGCGTAACGCAGGAAAGGTATTGTTTTCGGTAGATTAGAATTAAACCTGTGTGTTGTTTCAGCCACATTTGCATATCTTTTTCTATTTATGTATTTGTCTGTTTTTTTTTGTTGGATTTAGATATGTGCGAAAATCTGAATAATTTATATTTTTGGGTTTTAAGTGTGTTCGTTATTTGTCTGCTAAAGCGTTACGATTAGAATGAATTCCGATTCGCAACCTACCTTCATTCTAAAAATGTAAAAAAACGATTTGTAGTCACTATGGCAACAGTTTTATATATTGAAGATACCTAAACATTTGGCGAAATGTAAAGTGGGTTCCTACAAAATTATCATAATCAGAGGCAGCTTGACGAAAGGATTACACAAGCACTTTGCAGTTCAGACAAAAGCAAAAGCGACAGACAATGAAGTTGTAGACGAGCCCCAAACGCAAATTATCAGCACAGAAATACTTTATTTAACTTAAAACACTTGTTTTTCTTTGGAAATTTTATTCGGAAATTTCACCTGAACACTATTTCTCTTTCGGGACCATTTTTGGGATCTTCGGGACTAGTCCCGGGACCTGACATTTAGCTCGTAAGTCCCGAAAACACTTTTGGTCCCGGGACTTGGAAACCCTAGTTACAAGCTCTGTCCGATCTTTGAATCATGTTTTTCCGTCAGTCGGTCCGTTTAAATGTATTAAATTAAGCATATTTGCTATCCGCCGCCTAATCAAAGCGTTGTACACTCACTGCTAAATGTTAACCTTTGTCTTACGAGCCCGGCAATATCTTGGAAATTGTCCGTTTATGTTCTTGCTGCCAGTCGGCGACGCCGATTATACGTTGATTTACTCGTACAGGGTTGCGTGATGTTTTTAGATAAGGCGTCCCCAGCTGGATTTTATTTCTTTTAGGTTTAGTCCAATATATGCGAGTTTGTTCTATACGCTGACAACGTCGGCACCGTTGTAATTTTCGGCCATGAGTTTGGCTTAATAAATCTGTTTACTGTATTTGACTTATGATTATTCCTTGTATTTGTACATGCTTGTTTACAGGGTGACTTAGTCACTGTGTCAAGATTGATGTAATGTGAAGCCTGAGTGTTTAAGCGTTGCACGTAAGTCGATTGCGTTTGTCGCTGCAGTACTGAAGTTCATGAGGCTGCTACTATGTTCGACTCCCGTTAAGCTTCAGGTTTCGCCAAGGTGATCAGTTAGAAGGTAGGCTCATTTGATTTTCCCGGTTTCACTGTGGATCTATCCTTGTATTTCCATTTTTGTCAATGAAACCGGGTGGCGCCCTATCTAATTTTATTAGTGTCTACCGCCCCTTTGGCGTTGGCCGTAGATAATCTTGTAAAATACCCTCCCTCGCTCCACTTGTTTAGCTGGCATATCTTGTTGCGGGTTGGGCAGCGGCCTAGGTGAGTCTTTGTCCCGATTATGTAAAATATCGTCCGCGCCGGTCGTTTAGCTTTTGTATGAGCCGGCGCGGTGTCGTAAAAGTCGATTTAGACTGTAACACCCCACACAAAAAGAAGGTAATTGTACAATATGCGCGTTGCCAGAACCTTGGGCATACAAAAAAGTATTGTCGCAGACCGTTTAGGTGTGTAAACTGTGGACAAGAGCAGCCAACATCATCATACAAAAATATAAATTCCAAACCCACATGTGCCCTATGTAAAGGAGATCATACGGCAAACTACAAAAGTTGTCCGAAATACCGAGAGCTACATAAAATTAGATTCCCAAATCTGAGAGAAAGAAGAGTTCCTACTCAAAGTACCCAGCCTCACACAGCTATAATTTCAGAACAACAGCAACCAAATAGAAATACTATACCAGGTCTTACCTACGCAAAAATTTTATCAGAAAATAGTCAATCTTACACAAACAATGGATTGTGGCAACAACCAACAAACCCCCAACCAGAAACCGTTTCAAAGATTGGAACTACTTTTAACAAAACAAGCAGAAATGCAATCAAAATCAGCGGCAGACCTTCGCACTATGTTAAACTTACTTACTACAATCGTTAGTAAATTAATTAATGACTAATACATACAAAATAGTGTTATGGAATGCTAACGGGCTATGCTTGCACGATGAAGAACTCAAAGTATTCATCAAAGAACATAACATAGATCTTTTGCTGATCTCTGAAACACATTTTACAAATCGCAGCTTTATAAGAATTCTTGGTTACCAAATTTACGATACCCCACATCCAGATGGTACTGCCCACGGGGGTACTGCTGTAATTATAAAAAAACACAATAAAGCACCATGAATTAAATAAGTACAATAAGACCTATCTCCAGGCGACAAGTATTGTAATTGAGGACTGGTGTGGACAATTAACACTATCAGGAGTATACTGACCATCGAGACATTCAATTTCAAGCCACCAGTTCACAGAATTCTTCAATACTCTTGGATCCCGATTTATCGCTGGTGGTGACTGCTATTCTCAACATTTATATTGGGGTTCCAGACTTATAAACCCTAAGGGAAGAGCACTTTATAAAGCCATGACGTATAGCAATCTCAACCAAATTACAAATGGTCACCCCACCTATTGGCCAACAGACAGGAATAAAATTCCCGACCTGCTAGACTTCTGTATTACGAAAGGAATAGCACAAGGATACAGCAAAGCGGAAACATGTTTCGATCAATCTTCAGACCACTCTCCCGTACTTATAACAATATGCACTGTATTGCTTAAGAATCAAAGACCACAGTCTCTATATAACCAGTATACTGACTAGGAATATTTTAAAGAACAGTTAACTGTAATCCACACTACTCAAATCCCACTGAAAACCGAGAGAGATCTATATCTAGCAGTAGAGTATCTCAATGGAAATATACAAATCTCAGCTTCAAATGCTACAAATAACTTACAAACGACAGAAAAAGGATTGCATGTACCTCCGAACATACAGCATCTAATTGCAAAGAAAATGAAACTTCGGAAAATCTGGCAAATGACGAGAAACCGACGAGACAAGAACATAGGTACTTAACAACGCTACAAACAAACTAAAAAGGTTACTACGTAAACTAAAAAACGAGGCCATACAAACACATCTACAAAATCTTTCAGCAATACAAATTATTCGCTCTGGAAAGCTACAAAAGAAATAAAACGACCCCAAGCAAGTATACCTCCCATTCGCAATGAAAATGGAAACTGGGCTAGAACTGACGATGAAAAATCTGGAGTATTTGCTAATCACCTGTCCAAAGTTTTTCCACCGCATTGTTCTGAAAACCCACCCGATAGTATGAATCGACTTCGCCAATGGTTGGAAGCCCCTCATCAGATGTCTCCTCCAACCACTGCTTTCTCTCCTGAGGAAGTGCTGCATATAATCCACAAAAAGCTAACTCCGAGAAAAGCTCCTGGTTTTGACTTATTACATGTGAGATACTTCGAGAACTACCAATGAGAACAATAGCTCTCATTACAGCTATTTTAAACTCTATTTTGAGATTAGGTTATTATCCACCTCAGTGGAAGCTGGCCCAGATAATCGTCATTCCTAAACCAGGCAAACCTCCCTGCGAAGTTGAGTCGTACATACCAATCAGTCTTCTTCCTGTGAAAGTTTTTAAAAAGTCTATTCTGTGAGGTATCTCGGAATGCATATCGACAGACGTTTGAACTGGCGTACACACATATGAAACAAAAGAAAGCAATTAAACCACCAGCTAAGTAAAATGTACTGGCTAATGGGTAAAAAATCAAAACTGTCCATGGAAAATAAAGTTCTTATATACAAGACAGTCTTAAAGCCGGTTTGGATGTACGGCATCGAACTCTGAGGTACAGCGAGTACCTCCAACATAATAGAATAATATTAAAACCAGATGGGAAATACACGGAAACAAGAAAGGAAACCTTGGAGATACTCCTTCAAGTGCACCTTCTAGACTTACTTGCAGCTCCTCCAGCAAATGATTACCAGTTAAATCTCGAACACCCTACTATAAGGGCCACGAAAAGAGCTTGGGAAACTGCAAACAAGATAATTACCCACAATAGTATTGAATGGGCTATTGATTCCTTTAAACCATACAAAGCGCCTAGCCCTGATGGAATACTACCTGTGCTATTGCAACAAGGAAAAACCATCCTTATTCCAAAGCTTTGTAGACTACTAAGAGCAAGCCTTGCAACAGGAAACATTCCTCCTGCTTGGAAGCAATCTAGGATCGTCTTTATTCAGAAACCTGGAAGAGATGTCTCCCAGGCAAAGGCATATAGTAGACCTATCAAATTATCATCTTTTATGATAAAGCTGGTAGAAAAACTGATTGATAGACACATTAGGGAAACTTTACATTCGGTGGGCCTATTTCATCCCTATCAACATGCATATCAATCGGGAAAATCATGCCAGACTGCTCTTCACCAACTGGTGAAAAGAATTTAAAAAATTATAAACTATCAGGAAATCGCACTGGCAGCTTTTCTTGACATACAGGGAGCCTTTGACCATACCTCCTTTGAGTCAATGACAACTGCGGTGAGAAATCGTGGAGTTGAAGACACAATTTCTAGATGGATTAGTAACATGCTACACGACAGAAAAATACAGTCAACCCTATCTGGTGAAACGATGGAGATAGTAGCCGCCAAAGGTTGCCCGCAGGGGGAAGTCTTATCACCCCTTTTGTGGAACCTGGTGGTGGACGAGCTCCTACATGAACTAAATAGACATAGCTATTACACTCAGGGGTACGCAGATGATCTGGTGATACTCATCGTGGGGAACTTTGACAACACAGTCTCAGAGCTCATAAAAACGCTCTAGGCATTGTAGAAAGATGGTGTGCTAAGGAAAACTTAAGTGTAAATCCTTAAAAACGGCACTAATTCCATTTACAAGAAGGAGGAAATTGGACAGGCTAAGGCTCCCAAACTTCTTTAATGAACAGCTGCAATTGAGCCAGGAAGTTAAATATCTAGGCATTATCCTAGATGCTAAGCTAACCTGGAATTCACATATTAGCAAAACTGTAAGTAAAGGCCGGATAACTCTTATGGCAACCAAGCTTGCACTTGGTAAAACCTGGGGATTAAAACCAAGCATGGTACACTGGTTGTACACTGCCGTGGTGAGACCCACGGTTACCTATGGCTCGGTAGTTTGGTGGCCCAAAGTGGAACAAAGACGAGCCAAACTGGAGCTACCTAAACTCCAAAGGCTTGCCTGTCTATGTATCACGGGTGTGATGAGAAGCACCCCAACTGCAGCCATGGAAACTTTACTAAGCCTACCTCCCCTAGACATCATAGTTATGGCAGAGGCAAGGATGGCAGCGTACAGGCTGAAATACAATGGAAACTGGCAAGTGAGCTCCGTTGCCGGTCACACCAAAATAACAGACATCATCACAAACCCATTACTAGAAATGAGCAGTGACACAATGCCAAGCAGGCAAAACTACCATAAACCCTATAACATCCAGCTTAACTGAAATGAAGGACTGGTACAAAGCCGTGGTCAGGAAAGCAAACTTGTCTGGTACACAGATGGGTCCAAAACTGACAGCGGAACCCGAGCAGGAATATATGGGGAATATCCCCAGTTCAGTGCATATGCATCTCTTGGGCAGTATGCCACCGTATTCCAAGCAGAAACTCATGCAATAGATATATGTCTGCAGGAAAATATAACAAGAAATTACAGAGGTAGAGAATATTTGTCCTAAGAGACAGCCAGGCGGCTATAAAAGCCTTAGCTAGCTATCGGATCAACTCAAGATTGGTCTGGGACTGCCTTCAAAACCTTTTAACCCTCGCTAACCACAATAGGATAACTCTAATGTGGGTGCCGGGGCATAAGGCTATACAAGGTAATGAAAATGCAGATTCTCTTGCAAAAAAGAAATCAGTAACACCATTCACTGGTCCTGAACCAGTATTTGTCAGCAAAACGACAGTCCGCAGCTGGCTAACCAGATGGATAAACATACGACATCAAAACCACTGAAACTGTGTGGAAGGACTAAGACATAGCAAGGTGATGCTAAGGAGACCATCTGAGAAACTGACAGATGACCTACTGCGACTAAGCAGACATCAAATTAGGCTAGTGACGGAGCTGATAACCGGTTCATGTTTTAATATTTTTCATTTTGTAGTGTGGCGAAATACCCATAAAAATGATTATTGAAGCACCACAAAGAAGTTTCAGAAATTATGAAGGGTGTCTCAGGGTTTGTTTTAAGGTTATGTACAAGAAGGCTAGTATAAGGCTAGTATAAACCGTTTTCTTAGTAAATATGAATTATATGGTAAATTTGCGGACTCTGGTCAGTCAACGCGAATTGGAAAAATATTTTTATGCCGGTTTTACAATCGTCGCCCAACCCGTTCGATGAGTGATCGTGGCGACGCGACGTTGCCAACACTTGGCTTAAAATTTAGATTCTTGAAACATAACATTCTCTTAAACACAGTAAGCAACATAATAAGTACTGTAACTGTTATAATATTGTATAATTTAGTTTTGTATACATTCATTACTCTGATAAGCAAAAACGATGTGTCTAAATATACAAGGTGTTTCAAAATTGCATAGAACAAATCTAAAGCCTATGTCACACCATCAGTTAGTTTGACAAACTAAATTGATCAGTCTGTTTTAATAACGTCACTGTTGTACTTTGGTCAAGCTTTTCTAATTTTAGAGGAAACTTTATTTTCCATCAGTGTTTGATGCGAGTTCTTTTCTGGTTGGCTAAAATTTGAATTCAACAAAAAGGCGCGATATACGGCAACCTTAAACTTTGTTGGTAAATTATATTCTTGAATATTCAATAGTCGCTTTTCGCTTTGCTTTAAGCAGTTTGTTCAACGTAGTTAACACAACTCGATCCCGTGGCCTCGTTGGAGGGCGGGCGAGAGTTAAACAAAATGGCTTTTGGCGACTGTTGTTCATTTTGCCCTGGCAACTCAGTCGGGCAATGGCGCTTTTCCCGGTAGGCTGGGCAGACCGCAGAAGGAGAGCAAGACAGAGAGGAACAAACAATTTTATTTACAAAGGTTTTTTTTCTTTATTTACAAACATATATATACATAAACTTAGTTTGACGAGGACGTCTTGACGGCTATGTCGGAGCGGGGTCCCCGTAGGCGGTCCCGGGGATTTTCCTTTAGCGGGGCGGGAGTAAAAGCTGGGGGATGGCGAAGGAACTGACGCTGGCGGCGGCGCTGGGGCTCAGCGTTCGGCTTCGTCGTCTGGCTGGGCCGGATGGCTGCAGGTGGCGGCGCCTGGGCGGTGGCGACGGGCGGAGGCTGCGGCAGGAGAGACTCTCCTGGACGGGCGACGCGGCGCTGGGGAGCGCGCTGTAAAGGGCGCGACGCTGGGCGGCGGTGCCAATCCGGAGCGGCGCGCTTCTTGAGACGCTGGGGCGGTTCCGGGGAGCGGAAGCGCTTTTCGGAGCGCTGGCGTCGTTCCGGGCGGTGACTTTGTCCGCGGCGACTGCCGGAGATTAAGCGGGGCTGCTCGCTCAGGGTTGCTCGGGGGCGCGGGAGCGTTGACGCTTGGCGCCTGGGGTCCCTGGCGGAGGACTAAGGGTTGTTTCCTGGGTGGCAGCGTGGTGGCAGTTATACTCTTCCTTCCACAACCGGTCGAGTTCGCTGCGCTCGAGGGGTTTGGGGTGGAGCTGTAGTTCCCACTCCGGCAGTTGGGAGCGGCGGGGGCCTTCGTCGCTGGGGGCGGGGGTCCGCGGGCGAGCACGGTCTGATGGAGCGGCTGGCTGGTCCGCCACAACGCTGGGGGCGGAGGCAAGATCGGGCGTCCGCAGCCGGGGTCCCTGGAGAGCAGCAGGCGGACGGACCGGTTCGGGGTTGACGGGGGACGAGGGCCCAAACAGGAGGTCGTACCACGACTGTAATCTGAAATGGCAGAATACACAAAATCTTTATAAAAGTACGACTAACGTAGCGCCGAAGAGCAACAAACAGAACAACAAAAAAACCCTAGTAAAACAATGGAGGTTACGCTGGGGGTGGGCTGCTTACGTCATCCTGTTTCCCACCTCTCGTCCGCAGGGGAGGGTGCGTGTCAGAGCGAGTGTTTTTGGAGCTGGAATCTGAAGGCCCAGAAAATTCTCCAAGTGGCTCACTTCGCGAGAACTTTCCAAATCCCTTGAATACTTAGGCCCTGGTTCGCACAGGGGTGCGTGTTAGGGCAAGTGTTGGCTGGAACTGCCTGGAGAATCTTCGAAGTCCCTATGATACTTAGGCCCTGGTCAGCACAAGGGTGCGTGTTTAGGGCAAGTGTTGGTTGGAATTGCCTGGAGAAGCTTCGAAGTCCCTATGACACTTAGGCCCTGGTCCGCACAAGGGTGCGTGTTTAGGGCAAGTGTTGGTTGGAATTGCTTGGAGAAGCTTCAAAGTTCCTATGACACTTAGGCCCTGGTCCTCACAAGGGTGCGTGTTTAGGGCAAGTGTTGCTGTTACCCGATGCTGGTACTGGATGTTGATCGCTGAAACTGCTGGCTGGAGTTTCTAAATCCTCGCTCGTGATTGGCTGTACGGCAGTGGGGATGTTTGCAAATTTGATATGATTTGGATCCGCGGCTATCTTATCGTAAACCTGCGCATCGTTTTTGTCTCCAAAAATCTCGAATTTGAGCCCTTATTCCATAGAGTTTGATCGCCTATTAAGAATGTTGAGAGTAATTTGATTTCTTGAATGGAAACCGTTTGGCTGCGGGTTTGAGTTTGTTTTTTCTACGTCGCGGCGCGACGTTCCCTCGTGTCGAGACCATACGCACTGTCTCCGTCCTCTAAAAACCCGAATTTTCAGCCCTCATTTGATATGTTTCGCTTGCAGATTAGGATTTATTAAATTGTTTCTATAGTTGTATCAATGTGGTCGTAATGCGGGGCGATCCGCAGATTTCTCCGTGATCAGGATCGTTGTCTCGTGCTTGCACTGCTTAGGCGATTCAGAGGGGGCCGGTGTTTTTAATTTAATTAACCATCGCGATGTGTATTTCCATTGTTTTCTTGTTTGACCGCGGGTTGAACTCGGATCTTGCCTAGTCCATCCGGCGCCTGTTGCTTTATGAGGGCCCTGTCAGTTTTCCTATTAAAACTGCATATTTTGCCGTTTGCGACAGGTTCTGAGAAGTTTATAATGCTTTATGGCAGTGCTAAGATGTAAATTGGTGGGCTTTTAGGGCGCTTATTTTTCCTGCGGCGTGAAATAGATTTTTCCGTGTTTCTTTCCTATACGCGAGATTCACTATCCCGCTTTTCCTTACTGAATATAATAGCACCTGAATGTGTGTAATTGGGGCTCCAGTAATTTTCGCCGCGGCTTCCGGAGAACGGGCGGATTTGCTGGCCGCTTCATTTCTTTTGTTGAGCTGTCTTCTTTAGTTTTGAAGTATTTATGAGGATTATAGCCCGGGCGAGTTGTGGGAGCTTCTTAATGCTTTTATGCGAAATCTGTGCCGAAGCTGGGGAACGGCGTCCTGTTTAGTTCGCGATGTACTTATCAAGGTTGCTTTTTAATCCTAATTGTGCGGCGAGGGCGTAACATAAATACATATGATAATGGAGACCCTTGCGTGTCTCCGGATCATATCAATTCCCCCCTCTTTCGGCGTCCTCGACCCGCATAGGATCAATGGCGAGGCCGGGAAAAGGGCGGAGTTGATCGGTGTGTAGCTTAACAAGGCCTTGGTCCTTTTGTATTAAGTATGTGTTGGGTCCTAGTTGCCTGATCACGTAGTATGGTCAGCTCCATTTAGGTTGGAATCCGGCGTGGCGGTTTTTGGCGGCGTTGGATAAGTCGTATTCCTTCGTGAGGACTTGTTGTCCGGGGTATAAGGTGGGTGGCTCGGGGGCAGGTTTCGCTGGGGGTCTCGGAGTGGCGTGGGCCCGTATGGCCTTGTCTCGGGGTGTTTGTTGGTGGGCTTGTGGGGGTACGGGGTCGTGGTTCCCTCTCTCCGGAGTCGGTAGTTGCCATTTCCCGGGTCGTAGGATTTCTTTCCCAAACATGGCATGGGCCAGGGTGCATGCCATCCCTTTGTTTCTCCTGGTGCGCAGGGCGAACAAGATGGAGGGCAGGTGCTTGTCCCACATTTGGTGTGATTCCCCTTGTAAGTGCAGGCGGAGGCCGCGCTTGATTTTCTGGTTTCTCCTCTCGGTCCCGGCCTGTGGGTGATAGGCTGCCGTGGTCCACTGCTGCGTCGCCCATCGCTGGCAAGCGTGCTGCCAAGGGGCGCTGACGAACTGGCGGCCGTTATCGGTTAACAGAGCACGTGGGTAGCCGTATCTGGAGAATACTTCGTCTTCGAGGTTTCTTATCAGGACAGGGGCGGTGCTGCGGGAGAGGGCAAATGCTTCAGTCCACCGTGTGAATAGGTCGGTGACCACTAAAATAAACCGCTTGTCGCTGGTAGAGCGGGGGTAGGGACCCATTAAATCGAGGGCCAGTGTGTCCCAGGCGTGTCGAGGCTAGTGAGGTCGGTGCGCCGCCTTGGCCTGGTTGCGACCCTTCTTACACTTCAGGAACAAGACGCAGATCCGGACGTAGTCCCGGATGTAGGCGCTCATGTCCGGCCAAAAGAAGTGCTGTGTGATCGCTCTTGTGGTTTCGGCTATCCCGGGATGACCCGCTAGGTTATGGTTATGGTACTCGTATACCACCTCGGCGCGGGCTTCGCAAGGTACTACCAGTCTAGGTCCCGCGAGGTTTTGTCGGTATAGGTAGCCGTAGCTGACGTCGTATTGCTCTTGCACTTCCCGCAGGGCTGGCGTAGGAAGGGGGGGGTTGGCATAGCTCTCATGCCACTGGTTGAACAGGGTTTGCATGGCGGGGTCGGTGAGCTGCTGCTGCTGGATCCGAGTGGTGAGCTTGGGTATTTGGGCGACAAGAGGTTGACCCGGGGCTGGGCCCTGCATTCAGGGTACTGTTCGCAGTATTCCCTTACCTCCTGGGTAATATTGGGGCAGCTGTGCTACTTCGACAGGAGTTGGACGGTCTCGGCGGCGGTGCGGTGGTTTCCGCGGTACCAGTGGTTGTAAAAGATGTGGCCCAAATTATTTGAAACTTAGCACTTTTTATGTTTGTTTTAAAAAACCAGTTTAGTTTTATTTGGTAGGAGATGGAGTTTATTTGTTGTTAAGAGATAGGGTGAGAAGGCCAGGCCATGCCAACTCTTTACGAAAATTTGTAGCCTATATTCGTTCCTATCAATGAATACACATTCGTGGTTAAACGTATATTGAGTCTTAGTCCTATTACAGCGTATATATACAGAAAATGTATGCCATGTTTTTATGGCCTAATATTGAAATCACAATCACATATGTTTAAATTAACGTAATTCTGAATGCTAGAGTTTGTTATCTTGACCTACTAGCATGCCGAATTGCATCGTTGTGCCTTCGACATACGATATATTAAAAGTGCAACGTCTGTTTGTAAACACGGAACTGCTGCTTGCGGCGTGTGTCGCTTACATTTAATTGTTATCACAACACGGAACCCGACCCATATCTTATCTAGCGCAAGTTATGCAGTTTTTGAAGGCTAATTGCGTAAACTTCTGCATTTACTGGATTACAGTTTATTTCACATTATTCACTAAAAACCATGTTCAAAAATAGTTTGAACAGTGGTAGTAATCGAGAATACTGGTTTTGGCTATGGCCGGTATGGCGTGGGACGGTATCGGGTGCTTGGGGCTCTTGTCCTCCTGCTCGATGCTGGTCCTATTTCCTGGCGAGTGGGTGCTCTTCTGGGGGCCTGCGCCTGTCCCGTGGTCGGGGCGGTGGGTGGTAGCCAGCAACACTGGGTGCTCTTTATCTCGGGTTTCTGTTTGGGGTTGCAGATGGTGAAGTAGGCAGTCTGCGTTGTCCCAGAGTGTATCCGGGTGTTCTCCCGCGGGCTGCCTTGATAGTGCATCTGGGATCTCATTGGCCTTTCCGGGGCAGTGCTCGATGTCGAAGGTGTACCTAATCCTGGAGGAATAGCGCCCATCGCGTCAGTTTGGCCCACTGGTCCTTTTGCGCGTTGAGCCAGGTGAGGGCCATGTTGTCTGTCCGGAGAGTGAATTTGTGTCCCTCTAGGTAGGGTCGGTATCTTTTTATTGCCCATACCGCGGCTAGGCATTCCTGCTCGTTGGAGTGGTAGCGGGATTCAGCGGGGGAGAATCTCGCACTTGCGTATGATACTATATCTCGGCTGCCATCTGTGCGCTCCTGGAAAAGCACCGCCGCTATCCCCAATTGGCTGGCGTTTGTTTGCAGCACGAAGGGTCTAGAGGCGTCGGGTTTGGCGAGGCGAAGGCGGGTGCGGAGGGCGTCCTTAATGGCCTCCAGGGCGTGTTGAGCTTCTTCGGTCCAGGCCCACCTTTTCTTGGAGCTTAGTAGATCGGTGAGTGGAGCGGATAAGTCCGCAAAGTTCTGGACCTATGCCCGGAGCCAGTTGCATAGCCCAAGAGACTGTCTGAGCTTCTTGCGGCTGGTCGGGGCGGTGATGTTGATTACTTGCTCTATGTGTTCGGGTTGGGGTTCGTTCCCGTCTGGGCCGACCGTATGTCCGAGGTATCGCAGTCTATCTTCCCCAATCGGCACTTGTTTACGGAGCAAATCAGCCCATGTTCCTGGAGGCGCTCGAGTACCTTCCTTAAGTGATTGAGGTGCTCTGCCCAGGACGTAGAGTAGATGATTATGTCATCCAGGTAGACTAAGCAGAACCGATGCAGGTATCCTATCAAGGCTTCGCGGGCCATCAGTCGCTGTTTTCAGACCGAAGGGCATGACGCGAAACTAATACGCGGCTCTATCAGGAGTGGTGAAGGCGGTGTACGCCCGAGATTCAGAGTGGCGGACAATCTGCCAATACCCGGACTTCAGGTCGAGGGACGTAAAAATGTTGGCGGGGCCGAGATCCTTCAAGGTCTCGTGTATTAGATGGAGTACCGCAGGTTTATCCCGAGTGGCTTTGTTTAGGCGCCTAAAGTCGAGGCAGAACCTAGACGTGGAGTCCTTCTTGGTTACCACTACGATGGGGGAGTTGTGCGGAGAGTGGCTCCGCTCAATAAATCTCTTGGCCAACACTTCCTCGATATGTTCGGTAATTATTCGCTTCTTGTCCTTTGAATAGCGATACGATGGGCTGCTGATGGGGGCGTCGTTGGTCGTCCTGATGATGTGCTGTTCGGATGTGAGGTGCCGTGGTCCTCCACACGTCTGGGAATTCATTCAGTACGGCACCCAATTGCTCCTTCCACTGGCTAGGCATGTGTTGTACGTGGTTGGTGAGCTGCAGGGGCTCCTGTTGTAGAGCGGGCATCTGCTCGGGGCCTAGGCAGTAGGCGCCTTTGTGTGGTACCATGGTGAATGCATCGGCGAGTGAAATCAAACATCGCCTCTTGTTCGGTCAGCCAGGGTAGTCCCAAGATGAGGTCTTCACGCAGATCCTCCGCCACGATGCAGGGGGTGGTGTAGGTCGCTAGTTCGATACTGAGCTGAATCCTGCTTTCCTCTTTTAGCTTCATGGTGGCATCATCGTGAGACATCTTAGCTTCCGAATTGTGGTATGGTCTGATGTCGTCGTCGTGGACCCATTGTGCGTTGATGAAATTATGTGTGGCGACCGAGTCCACTAGGGCGTAAACTTCCTGCTGTCCTGGCTCGAGTTGTACGAGAATACGGGACAGGGACCGACCAAGGGGGCGCTTAGCGCTTGGCACTGGCCTGGGCCGTGGGCTGAGTCTCGGCGTTGACTCGCCCTGGCTTCCCTCCGTTTCCCGACGTCTCGTCGCGGGATGGTTCGGTTCGGGTGATCGGTGGGTTGGTGGCGGCTCTTGCGGGGGCATTAGGGCGCGTTGGTTCCGGTTGGCGGCGCTGGGGGCAGTCTCTAATGAAATGGTAGCCCGGGCAGTAGTAACAACTGGGCAGTGCGGGGTTCGGGTTCTCTCGGGGGCGGATTTCCCGTGCTGGAGGTGGGGCTTGATCCTCCAAATATTTTTCAATGGCGGCTACTTTGTCTAGTAGTTTATCCATGCTCATGGGCGGGGCGAACCTCAGGTATGGCCGAATGGTTGGTTTGAGCAGCTCCACCAAGGACGGTATCGGCTGCTGCACTTCCAGTCGTCGCACCAATTGAATTTTTCGTAAGAGAAATATCTCAGCGTTTTCCCGGGCTCCTTGCTTCTGGCCGTAAAGTTGGGTGGTCAGAGCAGCGCGGATTTCTGAGCTGTCGAATTTCTTCCTAAAACGTTCCTCGAACTCCGTCCAGGCTAATGGTAACGATGCATAGGGCCGCCACCATTGACTTGCTTTGCTCTATAGGGCGCCTGTTGCCACCATAAGTAGCTCTCCGTTGGAGCAGCCTCCCTGTGCTTGGTATCGGACACAATGGTCCAGAAACTCTTGGGGATCGTCCAAATCCTCTCCCTTGATAACGGGGACGGGGTCGACCTTTTTGGGTGTTGCTATGGTCGCCAGGAGAGTTTGAAACTGTTCAGCAGAAAAGGCCACCGCTTCCTGGAGGTGTGTTGGGCGCCACTGGGCATTCTCGATACCCAGAAATTGAGCGGGCTGAGCCGCTGTTGTCCCAAGTCCGCACGGTAGTACGTTTCAGGGGGTCGTGGTTCCATGCTGGTCGGGCGTTGTGCCAGGCTCTCGTTCAGGGGTGGCGTCCTCTGTCCACATTGGAATAGAGACGCGGTGATTACCTTGGAGCTGTGCAGGTTTTCACTCGCCTGTGCTGCTTGCGCCTGCTCCTTGCTTCTCTCTGAGGTTTCTTTCATGTTTCGTTTGCTCTTGGTCTTGACCATCGTTGGCTGCGTGTTTTCCTTCTGGTATCCATAAAAAATGGCCCCACGTTGGCGGGCGTCAATTAACACGACTCGATCCCGTGCCCTCGTTGGAGGGCGGGCGAGAGTTAAACAAAAAGGCTTTTGGCGATTGTTGTTGATTTTGCCCTAGTAACTCAGTCGGCCAATGGCGCTTTCCCCGGTAGGCGAGGCAGACCGCAGAAGGAGAGCAAGACAGAGAGGAACAAACAATTCTATTTACAAAAGTGTTTTTTATTTATTTACAAACATATATATACATAAACTTAGTTTGACGGGGACGTCTTGACGGCTCTGTCGCAGCGGGGTTCCCGTAGGCGGTCCCAGGGCTTTTCCTTTAGCGGGGCGGGAGTGGAAGCTGGGGGGTGGCGGAGGACCTGACGCTGGCGGCGGCGCTGGGGGCTCGGCGTTCGGCTTCGCCGTCTGGTTGGGTCGGATGGCTGGAGGTGGCGGCGCCTGGGCGGTGGCGACAGGCGGCGGCAACGGCAGGAGAGACTCTCTCCTGGACGGGTGACGCGGCGCTGGGGAGCGCGCTGTAGAGGGCGCGACTCTGGGCGACGGTGCCAATCCGGAGTAGCGCGCTTCTTGAGACGCTGGGGCGGTTCCGGGGAGCGAAATCGCTTTTCGGAGCGCTGGCGTCGTTCCGGGAGGTGGCGTTGTCCGAGGCGACTGCAGTGGATTAGGCGGGGCTGCTCGCTCAGGGTTGCTCGGAAGCGGGAGCGTTGACGCGTGGCGCCTGGGGTCCCTGGCGAAGGACTGAGGGTTGTTTCCAGGGTGGCGGCGTGGTGGCAGTTCCACTCCTCGGAAGGCCCAAGGTATGGGGGCCGCCGCGCTCCGGAGGACGGCGTTCCACAACCGGTCGAGCTCGCTGCGCTCGAGGGGCTCGGGGTTGAGCTGTAGTGTCCACTCCGGCAGTTGGGAGCGGCGGGGGCCTTCGTCGCTGGGGGCGGGGGTTCGCGGGTGAGCACGGTCTGATGGAGCGGCTGGCTGGTCCGCCACAACGCTGGGGCGGAAGCGAGATCGGGCGTCCGGGGCCGGGGTCCCTGGAGAGCAGCAGGCGGACGGACCGGTTCGGGGTTGACGGGAGAAGAGGGCCCAAACAGGAGGTCGTACCACGCCTGTAATCTAAAATGACAGAATACAATTTTTTTTATAAAACTACGATTGACGTAGCGCCGAAGACCAACGAACAGAACAAAAAAAACACTAGTAAAACAATGGAGGTTACGCTGGGGTTGGGCTGCTTACGTCATCCTGTTTCCCACCTCACGTCCGCACGGGAGGGTGCGTGTCAGAGCGAGTGTTTTTAGAGCCGGAATCTGAAGGCGCATAAAATTCTCCAAGTGGCTCACTTCGCGAGAACTTTCCAAGTTATTTGAATACTTAGGCCCTGGTTCGCACAGGGGTGCGTGTTAGGGCAAGTGTTGGCTGGAACTACCTGGAGAATCTTCGAAGTCCCATGACACTTAGGCCCTGGTCCGCACAAGGGTGAGTGTTTAGGGCAAGTGTTGGTCTTCTTCAAGAAGCCTGGAGTTTATAAAGGGCGAGCCTACTTTGTCTTCGGAATCCTCGCTCGTGATTGGCTGTACGGCAGTGGGGTTGCTTGCAGATTTGATATGATTTGGATCCGCGGCTTTAATCTCCGCGGCGCGAAGTGCTATCTTATCGTTAACCTGCGCGCAACCGATAGGTTTTGATCGCCTATTAACAAAGTTGAGAGTAATTCGATTTCTTGAATGGAAACCGTTTGGCTGCGGGTTTGAGTTTGTTTGTTCTACGTCGCGGCGCGACATTCCCTCGTGTCGAAACCATACGCATTGTCTCCGTCCTCTTAAAAACTCGAATTTTGAGAGCTCATTTGATATGTTTCGGTTGCAGATTAGGATTTATTAAATTGTTTCTATAGTTGTATCAATGTGGTCGTAATGCGGGGCGATCCGCAGATTTCTCCGTGATCAGGATCGTTGTCTCGTGCTTGCACTGGTTAGACGATTCAAAGGGGGCCGGTGTTTTCAATTTAATTAACCATCGCGATGTGTATTTCCATTGTTTTCTTGTTTGAGCGCGGGTTGAACTCTGATCTTCCCTAGTCCATCCGGCGCCTGTTGCTTTATGGGGGCCCTGTCAGTTTTCCTATTAAAACTGCATATTTTGCCGTTTGCGACAGGTTCTGAGAAGTTTATAATGCTTTATGGCAGTGCTGAAATGTCCATTGGTGGGCTTTTAGGGCGCTTATTTTTCCTGCGGCGTGAAATAGATTTTTCAGTGTTTCTTTCCTATATGCGAGATTCACGATCCCGCGTTTCCTTACTGAATATAATAGCACCTGAATGTGTGTAATTGGGGCTCCAGTAATTTTCGCCGCGGCTTTCGGAGAACGGGCGGATTTGCTGGCCGCTTCATTTCTTTTGTTGAGCTGTCTTTTTTAGTTTTGAAGTATTTATGAGTATTATAGCCCGGGCGAGCCGTGGGAGCTTCTTAATGCTTCTATGCGAAATCTGTGCCGCAGCTGGGGAACGGCGTCCTGTTTAGTTCGCGATGTACTTATCAAGGTTTCTTTTTGATCCTGTTTGCGCAGCGAAGGCGTAACATAAATACATATGATAACGGAGGCCCTTGCGTGTCTCCGGATCATATCATAGTAATCTCGTGTTCGTATATTTAATTAACAATAGTAATTTATTTCTTAACATTTTTAGTACCTCCGGCCAATGCCATAATTTTGTTTTGATTAACAATGTTTTGACCATAACTTTCTTCTACTTCGCTTTTTTGCATTTTCTTTTATTAATAGCTAACCCTGCTAGTGATAACAATGCTGCTGCTCTTTTGTTATACATTATTTTAATAAAAATATATTTTTTGAACGAAAACTGCATAAGAATACATGTAAACAATTTGAAGTAACCTCAGTTAAACACGAGTACAAAAGGACCCACTAAACCTCAGTGTTTGATCACTCGACGTATAAGGTCTACACATTACCCATTTTTTGTAACGCAACAATTTTCTCTCTTTATTTAACAATAAGGATGTGGACGAAACAAAAAATTTGAAGTTTTTGTCAGGTCCGCTTTAAGTATGGCTTGTTTTATAATACTATCACTGTGACATTTGTCTAAAATGACAGTAAAATAATATACAATAACAAGCAAGCGAGCAAGCCCAAAATCTTATTTTAAGCATTAGGGACCTCTTCGAAAACGAGAAACGTCGGATTACCTACATGGGTCAAGAAGGTTTTGGTTTAAATAATGTTCTATTTAGAGCATCACTTATATTAAAGGCTAGGTCTATATCAAATTCTTTCTGAAGTCTACTAACTGTGATCTAAATGATCTTTTTGAATTTCATTGTAATATAAGACATACGTTTTAAACGCTGTTTTGTTATTTCTGACGTCATAGAAAAAGGATAATGTGTAGACTTTAGTTAAGGCACTATATATACCGGGTGATCATAAATGGTTGTCATTTTGTTTTAGGTTGGCACTTTTAATATTGGTTACCCTGCTGTCAATTTTTGTGACACTGTAAATCTATGTCAAATGCGAAGTTATCCTGCTAACCTCCTAACCTCGAATTTGACATAGACTTACAGTGCCACCACCAAAATTGACAGCAGAGTAACCAACATTAACAGTGCCAACCTAAGAAAAAAAATCACAACGATTTATGATCACCCGGTATAGTGCTCTACTTTAGTGTGACAACCAAACTTAAAAGTTCTTTCAAACTTTTTGCTTGTGACGTCATTAAAACAGGCTGTCAGTTTAGTTCGTCAAACTAACTGATAGTGTGGCATATGCCTAAGGGCGTTATTCTGAGCAAAAAATAAGAACAACACCCTAATGAACATATATCATAAAATCGTTCATTTCAAAGATAACCTTGACCAAAACACTAATTCGTATTTAAAACGCTTATGATTTAGTAGTCTGGTGTTTTGATCCAACACATTTTTGTTTTGTTTAAGTACATAAAATATGTAGGCGTTGTTCTATAGTAAAAACTAAAAAAAAAAAATAAGCATGCTTTCGAAAATAGTTTATTTATATCTTCGATTAATTTACAAAGAAAACCAATTTTATAAAATTTATAGTAACTGTTCGAAGTGCCCTGCTTCTTCGGTGTCACCCATAATAACTTTGGCAATTATAAGTAAACAAAAAGATAATGAAAGCAAATCAACAGCCTACTCAATCTAAACGTTTTAAATACGAATTGCTATCGTTAATTTAATGATCAAGGATATCTGTGAAATTAATGATTTCAAGAAATATGTTTATTATGGTTCACCCAGACACTGTGGAAACGGTATAAGTTCAGATTATGTATGTATGTATGGTTCTTTTCTTATTTTTTGTTGCATAATAAAAAACGCTCACATATTTGTTCTGTGTAATTTTGAAACACCCTGTATATGAAGTGAGGCATGAAACTTGTAGCCCCTTTTAAGACTGTAACCCTGCGTAGATATATCTTAGCAGCGCAGATATTCAATATTTATCCAAAAACCATACAAAAAGTTAACTGATGCTTACAGAAATTGTTAATTAGTGATTTCAGACTCAGCGCATCTGTGGTGCTCGTATAAATGTTACACAACGGCAACATTAGAAGCGGCTGTTGTGCCACCAAACAAACAATAGGCAAAACCCATACAACTCAACAGATATACACATCCAAATCACGCGCAAACATAACCTAACTACATGATTACTTTAAAATTTAAGTTTTGTGTGTGGGAATTGCAGATAAAAAATAAGGTAAACATCTAAATAATTAGTGACGCTATTGAACCGGTAAATAGGAAATTTTTTTTTCCCATTGGTGAGTGGTCATTGCGTTTAAATTTGTATACCTACTTCTTCCTTGAAAATAATCGAATTTTAGAAATGGCCAGCACAGACGCATTCTCTACAAAAAAAATGCAACAAGCTCTTTGCTTGGCTCAACAGCCCCCTTTAGATGGAACTAATTCCGAGTTAAAGCCGGTTATAGCCAGAGGAAGGGGACGATCAGCCAAACTTTCGGATACATTGCAAAATGCTTCTAAACCAGCAACGGATGTTAATAAATCATTTAATATGTTTTTCGGTTGCACTGGTGCTTCAAAAACTGTAGTTAGTAGTGCTGTACCTGTCACGGCAAATCCTGTGTTTGAATATAGCGTTAAGTTTTCACCAGACTTATCTGAAAATGCATGTGCATCATTCTTGAGAAAATACTTTGCTAAAATCGAACAGGTGTATTTATATGAAGAATCAAAAGTTTACACTCCCAACCAACTGCGCAGCACAGATCTTGAGTATACTTTATCCAATCGAACTACACAGGCACTGGTAAAATTGACATTAACATTTCAAGGAATACGTAAATTAGATTTATGTTTGAAATTATTTGAAAAGTTATTTGAGTATATTAATACTCATTTTAAACAACCAAAACTAGAAATATTACAAAAATATGCTTGTTGTGTATGGGATTCGAAAGCGGGGCCGTTGCTTTGTATAGACTGTCAGTATTACAGCATACAAAAGAAAACCGTAGCTGATATGGTTTTAGATTGTAAAAAAATTTATGGTGATAAATACTGTGGTGCCGTAGATTTATTTTTAAAGGACTATTATATATATAATCAACAAGATAAACAAATTTATAAAGTAGATAATGTTGGATGGGAAAATGGTGTTCTACGGCTAGTTAACAACAGAAACACTCAGTCTGTTGATGTTGTATTTGCACAATGCTATATATCAGAACTTATGCATAATTTTGAGTCAACATTTGCAGTGGAATTATTGTCCGAAATTGAGACTTTAATTTCTTCTGAGCATATTCAACCATGGAATATACAATTCGGCCCATTTATGAAATCCCCAGCTCGCGTTTTACCTAAAGAAACCATTACATTTGGTGATGGTGTCATGTGCAGCCCTAATCAAGGAAGTTGGCAATCTGAAATGCTGGAAAATGAAGCTGTAACTTCAATAGAGCTGTGGTGTTGGGTTATATTTTATACGATAGGAAATGAAAAGCTTGCACAACAGTTGGGCCAGAATATTTTAAAGCTGCAATTAGACACCGGCATGAGCATCGGCAAACCGCTTTATTTTCCTATTCAAGGCGACTCTAAAGATGCCTACGTCGAAGCTTTAGAGGCCATTATTGATAACAACATTCAGCTGGTGGTTGTGCTCACCCCCAGGTCGTTAAATAAGCCAGAGCCGCTTATTAAGCATATTTGCTGCGTGCGCAAACCTGTTCCGTGCCAGATAATTCCTGCTGCTGACGTAGCGCTTTCTAGAAAACTGCACGAAACTGTTTTGGTAATGAACGCCAAGCTCGGAGGGACTTTGTGGACAGTTAGCCTTCCGTATAAGAATTGGATGATTTGTGGGATTTCTATTCACGACTCGCTTATTGATAAAGAAAAAACAGTGGTCAGCTTTGTTGCCGGCTTTTCCGATGATGCTACACAGTGGTATAGCAAAGCATTGTATTTGGAACAAGAGTTTAGTTTTCATCTGGAGAAATGGCTGATCGATACGTTGATGAAGTATCGAAGCACAAATGGGGTCCTTCCGTCAGACGTAGTTATTTACCACCTTTGTACTGAGGAGACCAAAAGTAAAATTCAAAGGTATTATAAAAGTTTCAAAATGGATCAGTGCTTGCAAGAACTTGGAGTGGACCAGTTGAAAATGTGTGTGATTCTTGTCCAACAGGACGTCAAGACATATTATTATAAGAGTTTAGATTGCAAAAATGTTCCTTCAGGGACGATAGTGGATGATGTAATAACAAATGCAGACTGTCGAGATTTTTTCCTGGTTTCTTACCATGTAGGAGACGACGAAGTGACACATCCAACATATTATAATGTTATTATGGACACGTGCAACATCACGCCTGATGCGATACAAATATTGACATACAAGTTGTGCCATCTTTATTATAAACATGCTCGGATTGCTGACATACCTGCACCTTGCAAATATGCAGAGCAACTCGGTAAATTGGTTAGTGAAGTAACGCACGGTATATCTTCTCCTGTACTTGACCAGTACCTCTACTACTTATGAGTTATGAGTTATTTTTTATGGTTTATGTTGTGTTGTAAGACAACTGATTTATGATTTGTAATCACATTTTATGTATACTAGTATTGAAAATTATAAATTATCCGAATGCTATCTGGGTCTTGCTTAGATGAATTATGTGAGATTGTTATAACTGACAAAGTGCTGTATTAATATAGTTTCTAAGAATAATTTATTGACAGCGGGATCTTTAGTACTCCCTGCTCCATGTGACTTCCACGTTTAAACTATAGTAGGGTTGTTTTTATCAAAAATATATTCCAAATACTTGGAATTAGAAATACACTGCTCGTTTTTATCCTTTCAAAAGCACAATTTTATTAGTTACTGTCAGAGATAAATGTCACATTAAGTCCATTTCATTTATTTTCCAGTTTTAGGCAACATGAAGGAATTGTACAAGCTCTTTCAAATTGGATAATAAACATACAACCTTCCATTCATGCTGTTAGCTGCTGTTATATCAAGGAAGGTTTAAAGATAGACATGATAGTCAACTGTGGATCCATTTGATCGGTAACTAACATTCAAAAATATCCTAAATGAGTGCAGGTACACATCCATTTTAGCAATCTTCAACTCCAGACAGCACTGCAGAATTTAAGAAAATCAGAGATTGAGCTTGCCAAGGCCGAAGCGCAGTGCTTGAAGCTAGAGGCGATCCTACAGAACCAGTTAAAATTGCAGTCGTCTGGCCTATCAGAGTCTAAAAGCAAAAGTGAGATCAGTAGCAATCGTGATAGGCGAAGGGCGGGCAAGATGGCATAGCTAATTTATTTCTGACCAAATCATGTTAGAAGTGTAGATTTATTTTATGAACAGTCAAGAGGTTGTTGAACAATATATGAGAAAACACAATACATGTTTGCGAAACGTTTTATTATCAAAAAAGGAAATATGAAATTTTACAAAAAATCATCTTGCCTTCCCCGTCGGGCAACATGACATACATTCAAAAATATAATAAAAATCTGGTGTGATATACTCACACAACTTCCTTTTACAGTGATCTTATAATTAGTCAAAAATTTCATTTTTAATTTTTAACCATTTGTTAAAAAATTTCAAAAATTACAAATTCTACAAAAACGGTACAAAATCGAGTGTTAGTTGAAGTGACAAATTTTCTCTAGAATTTTAAGGTGAATTCAAAAATGTAATAATATACTGGGTGTTTTATTTAAAATAGGAGTTAATAAAAAAAATAGAAAGAAAACAAAAGAAACCCACTTTAGAAGTATTCAACTGGAAAATCACCTATCTCACATCAATACACATTAAAAATGTAAGAAAAATGTAAAGTTTAAAAAAAATCGTTACAGCCGTTTTTGAAAAAATCGAAAAAAACTGAAAAATCACAAGAGTAAACACCTACTTCCGGTTATGCGATTTTCTTCAAAAGCTTGCTGTCTCATCTACATAGTACACAAAACTTATATATGAAGTTTCAACGCCATACTTTTTTTCGTTTTTGAGATATTCTGTTCACAGACACACAGACAGACAGACCAATGAAAAAAAAATATGTTTTTTGGGATCAGGGGACTCTAAAACGTGAAGATCCGTTGAAAACTCAATTTAGAATTTTTGGGGTGAATCCAATACTTCCTTTATAGTAAAAGGAAGTAAAAATGAGTACAATCAACACGAAAAGTAAGATTTTCTTCAGAAATAAGCTTTCTAATTGAAAGCTCTACTGTTTACAACATAAAAAATTATGTAAATACATAGAAAAAAATGTTTACTTGCATAATTCACAAAAAATTTTTTTCGCATTCTTGCGTAGACCTGCACATTCCGAATGGGATCACATTCCACATTTTTGACACTTTAGCAACCCTTTTTCCGACTTTGAGTGACTGTACAAGTCATTACAATATAAGCACGCACAGTCCTCGCTGTCAGTGTTGGCAAAAGCGTCTTCCTCGCTTGAGTCACTTTCAGACTTGGGTAGTATCTTATCTTAAAGTATCGAGATATTAGTATCGAGATACTTTTTACGGTATCTTGCATTATGTAAGATACTTTTTTATACATAGTATCGGTATCTTATCTTAGATACTTTTTTTTAGGTATCTTATCTTATTTCAAAAGATACTTTTTAAGATACTTTCAGTATTTTTCTAGCAAGCCAAATTAAAACTTTCTGAAACTTTCTACTTTAGAAAGTTTTAAAATTTTGACTCATTTTGCTTAAGCTTTAATCCCCTAATTATGCTAAGCAAGGGTCTTTTATGCCGTTGTAGTTGGAAAATACTGGGTATTTAGATTTGAAAGAACTATTTACCCATTAGTCATTTTGCTTATGCTTTAATCCTCTCATAGTCATTATGCTGAACAAGCACTTCTTAGAATAGCAACAGTTATATCAATGTTTATTGTTTATAACTAAACGCGCAGTTTTGTTCATTGCATTAACAGCATTAGTGCGATTGTGTGGTTGAAAGTACTTTGTTATCTGTGTTTATAATAATACGTGCGTCTTGCTGCTGCAACAAACATGGCTGGGAACAACCATTTACCATGGGATAATTTAAAAGAATTTTTCTTTATTTCGGAAGAAGATTTTGTAAAAGATGCTGTTTTTAAAGTGAAGTGTAGAGTATGTGTGAAAGAAAAATATATTTCCACCAATGCTTCATCATCGTCGAATTTAAGAAAGCACTTGAAGGTAAGGAATTATAATTTTCTTATTTAAATTTAGTGCCAACAACCAACGTATTATGTTGAAACACGTAAGGCCCACTTAGATTTTTTTTAAAGCACTTTTTTGAAAATGAAATTTCATATCTAACGTAATATATTTATTATTTGACTGCTGTCTGATGCACATATCCACCTATTAAGCTGATTCACCCAGTAAGATTTTATTGGTTTTCACTTATTAAATCGATAAAAAAGTCAATCGCGGAACCTGCAGCACTGACAAAAATTTTACATTTTTCTTGAGGAAAGCATTGCTGCTAACAATTTTGCAACAATAAGATACTTACTGACTATTTGTATTACTTATTAGAAATCTTAAATAATTTACTTTTTAAAATGTGAATTAGCCCACTGCCTCTGCTGTTTTTTGCATTTTAATTTATTAATTGATGAATGCATTTTTTTTTAGCAAATTCACCCGACTAAATGTATCGAGCAATTATCGACCAGAAAACGTGCAAACAGGGATGAGAATTCTGATTATGCCAGCCCTGTTCCAACGGCCAAGCAACCGAAGCTTGATTTTAAAGGTACACCATGTCATGTGGTTATTAATCATTTGAGTTCTTTATTGCCATCTTTTCTTTTTGTTTTAGTCAATCAAACGGGAGTAGATGATTTAATTATCAATTATCATGTTAAAAATTTTATACCATTAAATAATGTTGAAACGGATCCATTTAAAAAATTATTGGAAGGACTGCGACCTGGAATTAAAGTTATGTCTAGAAAAACTTTAACGGCGAAAGTAGAAGCAAAATCAGAGTTATTTAAGAAAAGTTAATCTCGATGTTAAGCGAGATAAAATATGTTTCCACGACATGCGATTGCTGGAAAGGTAAGATTTATTAATAGAGCTAGAATAGTTAAGCGAACTGCCTTTTTTAATAAATGGGAGGATTAAAGGCAGACCCAATTTGTAAAACTAAAGTTCATTATTTAAATTCAAGATTAAAAACAATTTTGTTTTTATATCTGGATTTATAGGGAATTAATTTTATTCATTACCTACTTGAATTTTTTTTCGAAATCAACCATTTGAAGTTGACCTTGAACTATGAACAGTATTATGTACCTACTCATTTGCTGTATTTTTGCAATTTTAGGCTTTTGAAGACACTATTTGGGTATGACTGTACATTGGATTGACCCCAAAACATTCTTGCGAAAAATGGCTCCGTTAGCTTGTAGAAGAGTTAAAGGTAAAAATAAAATATAAAATTCAAATTGATTGGATATACCTATTTTCAATGTGTTTTTTAGGATCAGTAACATACGAAGTGCTGGCAACAATGATTTCTGAGATTCATAAAGAGTTTGCTATAAGTACAAAATAAAGTTGTACGAACTACCACGGATAATGCATCAAATTTTGTAAAGGCATTTCGATTTTATGCTCCTGCCAATGACGAAGAAAACGAAGAGGAAAATAATGATGATTTTGAACAAATAGATTTATCGTCCTTGTTTGATGAAGCAACAACAGTGCTGCTGCCACCTCACCATCGTTGCTGTGCCCATGTCTTAAATTTAATTTCGACAAAAGACGCAGAAAAAGCAGAGGCAGACCTAAAGTACAAAAAACTTTGGCGTTCAACCTTGGGAAAATTACAAGGTTAATATTTGATTTGAAACTCATTTTTTTATATCCTTAAAATTAAAACCAAACAATTTAGCATCGAATTATGTATTTACCAATTTATTATTGTTTTCTAGTAATATGGAATAAACAAAACCAGTCCACTATTAATGCCGATTTCAACAAAGATATTCTGGGAAGGTATCTAACAATACCCAATGCTACCAGGTGAAACTCCTTATATGATTCACTACAATGTATCAATGAATTATCAAAGAAAGATGTGGAAAAATTTCATGATGTATTTGATCATTGTGGTTTGTAAAGATTGAAAGAAGGCGAGCTGAATTTCATTTCAGAGTATACAACTGTAATGAAACCAATTGCGTCTGCCTTAGATACTCTACAGGTAACTAGCTTACCTACATCTAATTTGAATATGCAGTTACTTGCTTGTTTAACAAACTGTAGTAAAAATCAATACCATTATAATCCGTAGGGCGAAAAAACTTCATATGCGGGTTATCTGTTACCTGCAATATACAAAGTTCACAGACGCTTACAAAACTTACTCAAAACAGTGGAGGTGTGTGAGCCTTTAATTAAATCATTAATTGAAGGAATAAACATAAGATTTGCAGCCGTTATGGAGGATGAAGATTTTATTTTAGCCGCAGTACTTCATCCTCAATTTCAATTGTTTTGGTTCAAGAACGAAACAGAAGAAAATAAAGCGCTGGATTTACTAAGAAGCAAAATAGCTGGTAACATACCCTTAGTTTTAATTTTAACTCGAGAATGCTTTAATTTTTTATATATACCCTGGTTTCTGTGGTAAATAACAATTACTTTTAATTTTGTTTTTTATTTTCAGATTTCAATAAAGACAACAGCATTGCCGAAAATAATTTGGAAAAAGGGGACAATGATGGGTTTTTTGACTTTGTACCAAAATAAATACATCAACAGAAATGGAAGAATTTTTAACCATGGGAGGTCAAGGATTAGAGTGTTTAAATCGATTGCCCACTATAAAAAGTTTGTTTGTAAGATACAATACCATTGTGCCATTGAGTGCAGCTGTCGAACAATTATTCAGTTGCGCTGGCCTTGTGCTAAGTAAAAAAAGAGCACGATTATCAGATGCCCACCTGGAAAATTTTATTTTATTAAAAGGTTCAGAAATATAAATAAATTTATTATATAAATTGTTTTTTTTGTAACTTCATTTATGGCGTATGGCCTGATAAATAAAATTTTTAGTTTTTACAGTAATTGTATTATTTTAATATATAAAAAAAAGTATCTTAAAAAGTATCTTAGATACTTTTAATTAGTATATTGTATCTTATCTAAATACTTTTTAAAAATCGGTATCTTATCTTAAAAAAGATACTTTTTTTGATCAATGTATCTTATCTTATCTTCAGATACTTTTATAAAAGTATCTTCCCCAGTCTGGTCATTTTGCATAATTTGTCTTACCACAACCTTTCTCTTGCTGCTTCTTGCTTGTTGCTTTTTATTTTTTTTTGCTATATTCTATGAGGATTCATCATGGAATGAGCTCAAAAATAAAACAGAAAAAGACCTGGTGTTGATAAAGGAATGTTTTGATAGTAAATTACTAACTGTTAACTTTAATAAAACCAAGTTTGTTCCTTTCACTTGCCATAATTATAATACACCACCTTACAACAACTTACTTGTGCAGATAAAAAACAGTAATCCTGTAAATATAATATCAACAACTGCAATAAAATACCTTGGAATACATATCGACGCACATTTGCGTTGGGACATCCACATAAACAATTTAATTAAAAAACTAAGAGGTCTTATATATAAATTTAAGTTATTAAAACAGGTATTAACCCTACCAAATTTAAGAATCGTGTACTATGCACTAGTGGAATCCTTGTTAAGGTATGGCATCCTAGGATGGGGATCAGCGGCCAATAATCATATGAAGAAACTTGAGAAATTACAAAAAAAGATTATAAAAATTATGTATAATAAGGGATACACATATCCGACTGAAGCACTGTATGCTGAATCACAAATTAAGTGCACGAGACAGCTATTCTTTCAGAGTATATCCCTTTATCAATATCAACACAGTAACACATTAAAGGAAATAGACCACCAGTACAACACAAGAAATAAAATAGCAAACAAAAAACAAATAATTCGAATGACTAAGCAAGTGGGACAAAAATCACTAAACTTCTTAGGACCAAAAGTTTTGAATATACTACCAGAAGAAATCACAAAAATAAGCACAGTCAGTAAATTCAAAATCAAACTAAAACATTGGGTAAATAGTAACAGGGAGCAAATTACTGCTACCCTTGAAAAATTTATATAGCAGAAACATTAGATATAGGTAAATAATATAGGTACATGCAATTTCAAATCATGAAATTAATAGTTATTAGGCGAAGTAAGATAGTGCAATGTTATTGGAATAAAATAGTTACCATTATAATTTTAAGAACTCACACACAAGCAAATAAATTGCTTTCGTGAGTTGTAATTCTAACTTTAGCTTAGTTTAGTTTATTGGATCATGACTTACTATTAAATGGAGAATATTATTATAATATGCTAGCTAAAGATAATACATATAAGAATGTTCATATTAAACCATTTAATTTATATTTATCATGTACATGTTGTATTTGATGTATTTTCATGTTCTCAATAAAATATATTATTATTATTATTATTATTGCCTCTCCCACTTTAGATTTTCTCACTTGTTCCAACTTTTTAGCAGCTTGTTACTTTTACGTTTTTCTGTTTTTCTAGAATTACTAGAAAGCATTGGTGATATTTCATTTAGCACAGCTTCAATGTCGTTCAAGTTCTGTTGAATATTAGAACTAGAAGGTGCATACAAAATTTCATTGGACTGTAGTAGTTGGTCAGGCATTATTCTTGCTGACTCGGGCTCAAGAGTTACTGCATGTTGTCTCGTTATTACAGAGTTAGAAAGATGATCAGCAATTTCTTCTTCATCAGCAACTGGAACTTTTAAGTTCATATAGCATTGAGAAGCATCATTTAAACGTTCGTCTTCAGCAATGGGTTACTGCACTGGGCAAAAAGACATGCTCTGGAAAAATACCAGTGTTGAAACGTGATATGCCCGTTGCTCAAAATCCACTTAAGGCTATTGCAGGAGTTGCTGTTTTTTTCATATGCCGTATTGAAAAGATTTGATATTTGATAGATCGTTATCGGACAACCAGGATTCCCCTTCATCCATTGTGTGGCTTCTTGGTTATAATATTTACTCAGTGGCCCAAAGAACAACACATCAAAAGGCTGGAGTCAGTGGGTACAATGTGCAGGTAAGCAAAATAGTACCACTAATTCTTTTTTTGCCAGTTCCAAAGCTTCGAAGTACTTGTGACTTGTGTGTCCGTCCAGAATTAGTAAAGCTTTTCTTTCGGGGCTTGGCCTAACATGTTCAGTGAAGTGCTTTACCCATTTCAAGACTAATTCTCCAGTCATGTAACCGGATTCGTTGTGTAATGGTAGAGTGCCCACAGTTGCACCATCATATAAAAGAGGATTATATCTTTTACGAGGAAAAATTATTGATGGCGGAACATACATTCCGCTCAAACTCATGCAAACCACGACTATTGAATGTACACCTCTGGTCAACTGAAAATATTTGTAGAAAAACCAAAACTGGTCAAGCTTAAAATTCCCTTCTAAAGGCGACTTTGAATTCTTAGGCATGCGCACGAGACGCGTAGTACTCAGAATGAGACTATGTCGGGGCCGTAATGTGTGCGCCCGTTCCCAGACCCTACTAGCAATATAGATGTAATAGCTACATATATGCTGGTGACCAAAGACATAACCTCATATTCGCAGCTTTGCATCGTGTTTGCAGCATAGTTCAGTTTGTTCTAATATTGTGGTTTTACTGTAGACTTTGGGTTACTGCATCATGCCAAATAAAGGTGAAAAACATGATCGCTGCAGCAGCTTTACAGTAGATTTTTCTAACTTAAATCTAATAAAAAATATCTCTCGTTGTATGTTTTTTGCTCTTCTTGGTCTTGCAATGTAATTTATTATCTCTTCGTCATCATCCGATTCAAACACGCATATATTATACTCGGCCATCATAAACAACCATAATATTGCTAATGGAAATGAAAATTAGGATATGCCCGACAGCGTTTAAACTTGTCAGAAGTTAAGGTTAAAATATGCATCAGCTGATTACTTTTTTTACAGTTACTGCAGTGTATGCCCCTCCAACGACCGGATAAGTCATTCCTCGTTTTATGCCAAGAGTAGCTTTTTCCTTCTTTATTCTGTTCTTGTAGAACAGGGTTCTTCAGTTTATACCAGAAATATCTCTATTTGCGGTATAAATTTGCATTGTAAAACCGGCCCTAAGAAAAAATGCATTCGATAAAAAGGGCGGCTGATGTCCATATTTTACTAAATGTGATAGTTGGACCATCAACTAGAAATTATGCAAGTAGTACTGCAAAATAGGGAGCTTGCAATTGTATAAGATACTGCAAATCGCTTAAGGGCCGGTTCTACCATGGTACTATTAACCAGGGTATAACTATTCCCAGAATATATTTATTCTCTACGTTGTACCTGGAATAAAATTTTAAACGTTCTACATGTTACTTTTATTCCCAGATTAGCTATTCTTGATTTGAGCCCACTAGATGCAAAACTCTGCGTTTGCACTCTTAGAAAATGTGTGCTAGAGGCAATAGTAATTTACGTTACGAGACTGGAGAGTAGTGTTTTGCAGGTCTCCCCAAGCTTCCAGCTTGGCCTGCGGCTCGCCCTGTGATCTACTTGGTTCGATCTTCAAAACACTACTTTCCGGTCTCGTAACATAAATTACTATTGCCTCTAGCACACATTTTCTAAGAGTGCAAACGCATAGTTTTGCATCTAGTGGGCTCATTTATGCAGTAACACATTACTGTTGGCTACTCAGCAGATCTAATTTTTTGGATCTAACGGCAAAGCAAAACATAAACACAACTACATAACCTATTTCATGTTCAAGTTTTATTTCGCTATAATACATAGTTGTTTTGTGAATATCTGAAAATGGAAAAACGTGTGCGCTGCAACAATTTTAGTTTTGAGGAAACGGAGATGTTAGTTTCTCTTGTGGAAGAAAAGAAAAGCATATTAGAATGCAAAAAAACAGATGTTGTGACAAACAATGTAAAGAACAGGCACTGGGAGCAACTCGCTGTAACCTTAATACAAAATCCAGCTAATTTAGGACAGCAAAAATGCTTCGGGGAAAGTGGAAAGTCTAGAAAAAATACACGAGGAAGGAAATGGCTGCCCTAAGGTTGCCCCGTACAGAGACAGGGGGTGGCCTCGCCACAAATATTTTAAAATGTTATTGGACGGACCGCATTATTTTTATATTAGGCATCGGAGCCACAGGAACTGGAAATAAGTTTCATAGTGATTGAGGTAATGCATACATTTATAAATGTATATAAAGGAGAATGTAGTAGTATGCAAGATGTTATTAAAAAATGTATTAATACATTGCAGTTCATCTTGAGGAAGCCATTTAGGGTAACCACTTCTCGTTGAAGTGGAAGCTAGTACGTGCCTTGTACCCGAAAGTGGACAAATTCAAAATATAGTAAATTGAAAACTGTATTATTATGAAATGCTCATTATAGTAGTCTATGATATTAATTTACAGGAGCCACAACCTGAAATTACAGATTGGAGAACATGGAACCCTGTTATGCTGAAGCAACCGATACACCAAGCACTTCCTGTCAACAGAAACTCAATTTTCGAGGCAACCCCCAAAACTAGTTCTACTTCCGAGGACATCCCACCACCTATGCTAAAGCTAAATACAGAGGCAAGTATGTATTCTTTAAATACAATTTTACTTTAAATTTCTAAATGTAATGCTTTTTTTAGGCATAGAAAAAGTATTAATTACTTCAACAGCTAAACGAAGTCAGCCAAATATTAAAAAGCGGCATAAAAAATAGCAATTTGTAGAAACAAAATGTAATGAACTATTTTTAATTTGTTTCTTAAATATTATTTACAACTATTTTAGGTGTGCAGGTGATTTATGACGTATATCAAATAGATTTTTTGAGGAAAAAGTTCATATCAGCATGTGTTCAATTTGATTTTGTTTCAGAGTTGTAGCGATTTTAGATGATACATGCATAGTATGCAATAACATGCTTTTGACGTATGGAAAGTGTCAAATAATAGCTTACTTTAGGAAATGAGTCAAAAAAATAGTTTTATTAATATTTTGCAGTACCTATAGGTATTACTAAAATCGATGAATTTTTTTTATTCATTTATTAGAAAGTGTATACACAAATTTACTTTAAGAATATTTTTACAGTAGTGTTGAGGAATAATTATTAATTAAATGCCTTTTTTTTGTATTATTTCCTCGATTCCCTTGCAGTTGCAATGCATTATAATCTTCCTCAAAAAATGCATTGTTGATGCCAAGATCAGGATCAACCGGAGAAACAACCTCTTTCTCATCAATTGCTAAATTATGCAAAATTGCTGTAGCTACAATAATGGTTTTACATCTTTCAGGTGATACCTTCATGCCCAATGACAAAATAAAAAATTGTCTTTTCCACACTCCACAACTTCTCTCCACGGCATTTCTGGTCCTGATCTGCGATTCATTAAACAAAACTTCTGCAGCTATAATAGGAGCTTGCATCGGAGTTATTAAATATAATTGGTTATTCCATAGCCACTGTCCGCTATTAGCAAAGAGCTCCCCATTTGATCATGTTCAAACTTTCTTTTTAGTGCAGATTTATTAAAAATTTATGTGATGATCCATGCCATCTAGCTACCATATCTTGAATTCTCAGATTCCCGTCACATACAGTTTCAGCCTCCTTTCCTCCTGGTAATTGTATTCTTACATGGGTACAATCAATTGCACCAATAACATTTGGAAATCGTGCAAACTGATAAAAACGTTCAATAGCCCTTTCTTGTTCTTCTTGGGTCCTAGGAAGGTAGACATAATCTTGAAGTATTGATACAATTGCTACAGATACTTCCCTGATTATACTGCATGCCGAGGTTTTACTTACTCCCGCAAAGTCAGCACTTGCAAGAAGTACTGTGCCTACAGCATAGAACCGGAGAGCAAGTAGAAGTTTTGTGATGGGTGATATTGAATGATTTCTATATAAACAAATATTATTTTTGAGATTCTGTCCACCAAAAAAAAAACAAGTTGTTACAAACCCGTCAGTAGAAGTTTTGATATCATCTTCAATTTGAACTAATAATCATAAAACGGTAGGTTTTTGTAGTCAAAAAAATTATCCGTCATCAAGTTCATCGAAGTGGTTGAATCTCGCACCGTAAGTCTTCGGTTTTTGTGGTCTTGCAATATAATGTATTCCTTCATCATCGGATTTAAACACTTGTTCACTGTATATTCACATTGTTGAGCCACAAAACAAAATAAATATAACCTCACTTTTTATACCTCATTTAAAGCTTATCTGCTCATGCGTAGGTGGAAAAAATTAACCCGTCAGTTATACCAATATTTCAATATACTGCGGTTATTCTGAACTGGTAGAACAACTATTTGCAATTATACCTAGAATAATTTTATTCCGCCGTTTAAATGTGCATTGTAGAACCGGCCCTAAGACGGCAAGAAAAAACCATCCATCATAAATACCTACTACCACTAACAATGCGAATGGGAGTGAAAAAAAAGATATAATATTGGAAACTGTGACAATTACTATGACAGATACATGAGAAAAATGAGGTGAGATTCTCCCATAGAATATGGAAATGGATGCCAAAACAAAAAGAACAAAAATAGGGAAGACAGAAAAGTAGGATGAATGTAATTCGTCAGAACATTGAAGAAAGGGAACTAGATGAGGGCTATTAGTGGAAAAGAGCATCTACTTTACAGAACATCGCTTATATACAGTTTGCCAACTTTCACTTAGACTGCTAGTAGTATCCCGAAAATAGTAATAGACAGAGTCGATTAATTTAGACTAGTGATTCCTAAACAGTGGTCCGCGAGAAGTAAAGTATGGTCCCCAAAAAATTTTAACTTTTATGCATTTTATTAAGGATTCAACGGTTTATCAGTTCACAATTAGCACACATTGACACACAAACTATGGTTGTCGAAAATCTGTTATTGCATGAGCGGTGCGGTGAGCAGGACGGGGGGGTGACGCAAGGCAAGCAAGACGTCAATCAGTCGCCTATTCTCTGGTCAGTCGCACACATTTCGTCGGGTTGTTTGGTTGTGTTAGTGATTCGACGGCTCTAGTAACAGTAAGTCAATCGAAGAGGAATTATTAATTTTGCGGGTAGAGGAAATGATGTCAAAAGGTATCGACGTCATGAACATATTAATGGAATATTTTGAGAAACAACATTATATGGGAAAAGCTCGCCCGTTTCTGTACGGATGGAGCTCCAGCTATGTTAGGATCACGATCTGGTCTAGCAACGTTAATAAAACAGAAGAATCCCTCTATATTAACAACGTGTTGTATCATACATCGTAGGGCGTTAGCTTCCAAGACTCTTCCAGAATGTATTGCTAATACATTGCAATTAGCTATAAAAGTGGTTAATGTTATCAAACGCAGTGCCGTAAATACACGCCTTTTAAAAAACTATTCAGTGAAATGGACTCCGATCATAAAACTCTTCTTTTTCACACCGAAGTCTGTTGGTTGTCAAAAGGTAACATGCTGGGAAGATTATACGAACTAAGAGAGAATGTTGAGCGGCTTCTAGCTGAGAAAAAAATCAAAGATTTACTAGAGCATTTTTCTGATCTGACATCTCAGATGCAGTTGGCTTATCTTGTGGATATTTTCACACATTTAAATAAGCTAAACTTGCAGCTGCAAGGTTCCGGAAACAGAAATTTAAAAGGTAGGTGTGGCCAACGTATTTATCTTTGAAGATAAGCTTTGCGCCTTTATTTGCAAACTTCAATTATGGATAGATAAAGTTGGCGAAAACAATTTCTCTGTCTTTATGACATTAAAAGCGCTCGTCGATGAAGAAAAATATGATATGATCAATGCGAATATACAAGAGAACGTTAGAAGTCTACTGCAAATGCTGGTCGATGAATTATATAGTTACTTTCCGGAATACAACCAAACCAAATCGAAAGTTGTCCAAAAGCTGATTTGTAACCCTTTTGGGATTACCGTTGGAGAGGTTGCTGCGAAGTCCAAGAAGAGCTGATTCAATTACAAAATGACATAAACTGCTAGGATGCGTTTGAATGTTTCCCTTGAGGAGTTTTGGTGTAAGAAAGCAATTTCATATACCAAAATTTGGGGAATCGTCTTGCGCTATCTTATGCTTTTCTCCACGGCTTATTTATGCGAACAAGGATTTTCTACTTTGCTTGTACTTAAAAACAAGTCCTGGAATCGATTGAAAGCAAGTAATGATATACGTGTAGCTTTGAGCAATAATATTAGCCCTAGGATTCCACAGCTGGTGAAGGAGATGCAAGCTTAAAAATCACATTTTAATTTTTATTTAAAAATGTTCTTTTTTATTATAATAGTAATCTTACTACATGCTACTGTTAAATTTAATGAATAGGGGAGGCTGGGGTCAATTGAAACAAAGCTAATATCTCCTAAAGGGTAGTGCTGGTAAGTTGAGCCAAGTGGGAAGAGAACGCCTTTCATGTCTCAACATGTTGCTTAGTGTCTAATGCCACGTCTAAAGAATCGTACATATTTATGTTAGATTGTTTCTTTTAAAAGATTCTATATATTTTAGTAGTATAAATGAGGCTAAAACAAAGTGACCTTTTTGTATGTATAATCTGTAACCTCATTTACCTTGCGGTGTAGAGGCTGGTACTTTATGCGCTGGCATCTGGCGGTACAATGCTCAACTTGCCCGGGTTTCGGGATACAGAGTTGGAACGCGCCTTTGGTGCTTGCGCAGCAACCATTGTGTGAGTTGTGTGTCTTAGTGATGTGTTGACCTTGTTACTCTATCTCTTAGGTCTGTGGTTCTGAGTAGAGCACAGTTAATTTGGTGCCCAACTGTGAATGGTCTCACTGAGCCCGATTCTAATCGCCAAGGATACGGAAAATTCCGACTCCAGCAGAATTCAAACCGAGGACTTGCTTAATGTAAGCCTGGCGCTTACCCATCTGCGCCACGCAGCTTCTTTTAAGTGACCTTTTTATACCTAAATAATCTGGCTGTAATTAAAGCGCACTGCAAAACGATTCAAAGTTGAGATATAGTCGCAGTAAGCCATTTCCTCAAAACTGTTTCAACTGACCCCAGTCTCCCCTATATTGAAAGTTTTGATTAAAGCATTGATTAAACTTCTACTTATTTAATCAATGATTAAAGTTTCTTTAAGATTAACACACTATATTATTCTTTAAACTTGTGGTCCCTGTTAAGAACAAAAACAGACTCAGTGGTCCCTGGGCAAAAAAGGTTGGGAACCACTGATTTAGACTAAGGTTGTCTTTTTTAGATCTAATTTATAGCCGCTTTCTTAAAATAGTATAATAATTATGATACACAAGTTCTCTGACCACTGTTTATGTGATTTGCCATGACCAAGTTTAATGCCCAAATACCATGAAAACAAATACAAACAAACAATGCACCTCCAACAAGCACAAAAAATTAATTCAATTCATCTTGGGTCCACACAGGCATTGCCATCCACAGCACATGTGACTATCCGGTTGGTGTTGGGGGCCCAGTCGATGTTCATCACTCTCAAGTCGTGCTGGTTCAAAACGTCCAACAGCTTCCAATCGGACCCACTGCGCTAGTAAATGTGAACTTTGTTGTTTTTGGGAGAAATGGAAATGTCTGCAAAATTCAAATTAGCTATTGTGCAGGCAGACAAAAGGGCTACTTACGAGTGCAATCCTTGTTTCAGGCATGGCAGGTAATTGGGTTGATTATATTTTCGAAGCGGTGCTGCTCGTCCATTATTACTGCTAAAAGCGAGTAATCAGAGATATGAAGGGTGTTCATTTTATTTTTAGAGTATTTCGCCACACTACAAAATGAAAAATATTAAAACATGAACGTTTCGGAAGACAAATCTACTTTACTTATCAACATCAACTAATTAAATTAAAAATCAACAAGATCTTAGTTACAAAGACTAACCTCTCCAATAAATAGCGCGACACTGCCAGGCTATTTATTGGAGAGGTTAGTCGTGTTGTACTAGATCTCCAATAAAATAATAAGCTAAGTCCTTGTTGATTTTTAATTTCATTAGTTGATGTTGATAAGTAAAGTAGATTTGTCTTCCGAAACGTTCATGTTTTAATATTTTTCATTTTGTAGTGTGGCGAAATACCCATAAAAATAAAATGATTATTGAAGAGCCACAAAGAAGTTTCAGAAATTATGAAGGGTGTCTCAGGCTTTGTTTTAAGGTTATGTGCAAGAAGGTAGAAATATGGCTAATATATACCGTGTTCTTAGTAAATGTGAATTATATGGTAAATTTGCGGACTCGGGTCAGTCAACGCGAATTGGAAAAATATTTTTATGCCGGTTTTACAACCGTCACCCAACCCGTTCGATGAGTGATCGTGGCTAGGCAGCGGTCACTCAAATAGGCCGAGTGCGCCCCTGCTGGTAGTATATTTCAGAAAGTCCAGGTGGCAGTAGGTATGCGCGCCGAAAAAGGACAGCCTATTCTTTTGTTACGCACGTGATATTAGTTCAACTATTAATGCGCATGTTGGTTTTACTTGTCTTGCTTACTTGAAGTGTAACTGCCGATTCTGCGGTAATTCCCCGTTTCCGCAAATTCAGCACATATTTGACTTTGATGGGTTCCATCTTTGAGTTTATTTGTTGGCCTGGTTTCTGGATGAAATTAGTAAGAAATGAGTGGCCCAAAGAAAAAACCGTGTTGTGTGCCAGGCTGCGATAATGTTGAAGCTCTGAGGTATTTGATTCCGACTGAGATACGAGACAGAAGCAAAGCGGAAATTGCCATTAGCTAACCTACACAGTAAGAAAACATATTAGATAAACATATATAACCTACATTACTAATTTTTAAATTTAGCTGCAGGTGAGATCACATCGGTGGGACATGCTGCAAAGTTGACGAGAATAACGTCGACATTACCTGGTGCACCTCTGGAGATCACTGAAGAACCAACATCAGGTACAATTTTACTTGGCTGTTTTTCAAATTTCAATCCTGAATTTGGTAAGAGGAAATAATTGGCATAGAATATGAAGTCACTAAAATCAAATAGGTACTTGTTGCCAGCAGGTATTGAATTTGAGGTCAAAGTTTTTTGCTAGGGTCATCTTACGACCTATTTAAGCACAGTTCCAGAATTTACTACTTTTTGTTTTAAAAAAAAGCGTAAAATCCACTTGAAAAAGGGTAGATTTTAAAGTTTACCTTTTTGTGGTGTTTTCTCTTTCCCATTTTTGCAAAATAGCTCTTAGTGTAACTGTATCTCTCTCACTTTGAAGCATTACGGATTACGAGAAAAAACAAGACAGACATATTTGCTAAGAGGGCTGTAATATGCCAACAGGGCTGATTTACAGTCAAATCTTCAAATTTGTATTTTGTTCAATGAAGGAGTAGTTTAAATTTACAAAAAATATATTCTTTGAGCATCTCTACAAACATTTTAGCATTTTGCTGTAATAAACTACACTTACAACAAAAATATAGGTTGTTTTTATGTTTTTAATGGCCGTCAATATTGTTTTAGGTACACTAATAGCCAAGAGAAGACTACCAGTAATTGTCAAAACACTACCAGCTAGTCGGACTTCATTAACATCTAATGAGAGGATGCTATTCAAAGAGGTCCTGAAGCTGAAAAAGGCAGCTGCTAAAATGAAGTCCAAGAAATTATTAATGAGGAAGCAAATGCAGTTACTCCTTAAGAGCAAAACTACCCTTTCTTGTCGTAACAACGTAGGCTACACCGAAGCATAGAAGTATTATAGATATAGTTTTATTTAGATAACATGAATAGGATTAATAGCATAACACATAGCAAAGATTTACAAGAAGCAAAGGAAAACCAAGATCCTCTTAAAACTTTTGTACTTGTTAAATATTTTAAACAGCGTATATGTAGAGAGCAGACTTTTGATAAATTTAGTATTTGTATATAATTTTAGTTAAATTTAAGTAATTCTTTTAAACAAAGGTAGTTTCAGATTTGCCACTCTCTGTTTTGGTAAAACAAATAATTCCATGGCTTTCTTATTCATGCTGATGTAAAAAAATTGAAGAATTAATTTTTATTGAAAAATAATTAAGTAAATATTTTCAAAGACAATCTTATAAATTGTAGACAAGTTATAACAGAATTCTTTAACTGAAAAGAAAACCACCATGCTTTTGCATTTTGACAAATGTAAAATTTTACGTATTGACTTTTCTCTATAATTTTTTAAGTTAATTCTTCAATGAAAAATCATTCGTGCAAAACTCTTGTCTAGCCAGATTTAATTTCTGTTTCGCTATGATTGTTAGAATGCAATTTAACTCGGTTAAACTCCTAGAAAAAAACCCTCACGTTAAGTGCTTATCTTTTCGTCAATTTCTTCTTGCTTAACTTAAGTAACCAATTGTTTATAAATTTATAATCTTTCCAACAAGAGTTCAGCACTCGTGATTCTACTTTTGAAAAATTTATATTTATATTATATATAACATTGACGTATTTCTAAGTTTGATCATTGAATGAAAAATCCTGAAACATACGTATTATTGAGAAAAAGTAACTTACCAGAGTTTGTTGTAGTAGATATCGAATTGTCGATTTAAAAATTCAGTGAGTTACTACATTAAAGTAAAATGCTATAACATTTACTGTACAATCTTGCATTAAAATATTTATTGTGATTCTATCAAAAAAGTTCGTATAAGATTTAAATGAGTTACTTATAGTACTTACTTCATTGTATTTAAATGAAAGGCAAACAATACATTAATTATTAAGTGTATGCCAATTGCAACTTTAAAATGTTTAGGTAGACTAGATATTAATAAAAGTAGTAACCAGGGCCAGTTAATTTTATTTATTAAATAAGTAGCCGCATTAAATCAACAAGGTTATAAAAACAGCAAGGGTGTTAACGTTAAACATTCTTGCAAAAACTGGATTGTAAGTATGTTTGCCCTTCAGTTTCCCAGAGATGTTTGTTTTCAATATAAACTTACTTACTTAATCCATCCTCATCTACCTTACGGTGTAGAGGTATTGGAGTAGAAATTAACAGCCGCTTTCCATATTTGCTTCACTATTCGTCGTTCATCCATTCGTTCTAAGTGGCCATACCACTCCACTACTGTGTTCAAAATAAATTACATAATTGTTGAATATGGCAAATTTTAGAATTTTCAATCGCGATATCAGCGTATAATATAAACTTATGACAGCAACAACAGTGATTATGTTAATGAATTCTAAAGCTTGCTGTTGTCAATACTTTTATATTCCATGGCCGACCCTTAAGTAATTCCTTTTTTAACACACCGAATAAGAAAATTACTGTGAACGCTGGACAATTAAATTGCTCAGGTTGCTTTCATATTTTTACTTCAAATTTCAAAATGTTATTAACATCTTTAATAATACCTATTGATTTTAAGTTTAGGACAATACAATATCTGAAATTACGTAAATTGGGTCACTATACACTGTTCTTTTAAAAAACTAAATGGAATTTTATGTAAAATCATTAAGAAGCCAATATTTGAATGTCTCGTAATTAGCAAGGGGGTTTTTAATAATAATCAAAGCTAAGATGCTGCAGCAGTCCAGAAAAATTATGCACTAGTGCCAGTATACAAAGCAGCATATGAGCATTACAAGGCAAGAAAGCCACAAAGAATGGATAATTTAGAAAATGTTCAATGCAAGAATGCGGTAAACTTATGTGGCGGCGTTTTAAAATTACCATAGGCCATATTGCATTTTTGAGTCAACCTGACATGGGATTTTGCAATTAGGTACATTTTATATATATGTGTTTTCCGCTGTTTAAATGTTGTTATCGGATTTTGTGCGTTTAATTCAATTCCTCACTCAAAAATGCAATTTTCTGGACTTAAGGTCTGTTACACTTGCACGGATCGTTTAAAACAAGCAAATTGAAATGAATAAATAATCAGTATGAACCAATATCGTCTAATGAAGTTATTTAAAATTATTATTTTACCGTAGGTATTGTGATCTGTAATGTACTTACCGCAAATATTCTTATAACGTCTAACACTTAGCGTCTCTCACAATAAATGTGTCACTATTACAAGCTACAGATACACGCACTGATGCTCGTGGCCGCGTCATACAAAATGCAGAAGTTGCTGTTATTCGACTCGTCAGAGGAAATAATAAATTAGGCTTATATTGCGCAGGGAATACCCTGCGATTTGCTTAATATGTAACTTAAAGACCTTATCTTATTGATGCGTTCTGGAGATTTAGCACCCTATCGAGGTCAGTAATTCAGTAATTGAAATACCACAAAGTAATTCAATTACCTCGAGTAATTTCAATTACCATAAGTAATTCAAATACCTATAAAGTAATTTAAATACTTTAGAGTAATTTAATTACACGAAAGTAATTGAGTAATTAAATGCAGTAATTAATCACTTTTAAAAAGTAATTTTCAAGTACTTTCTAACAAAGACGGCAATTACCAATTACAATTACTGCATTTTCAAAAGTAATTCAATTCCAAGGCAAACAAACAAAAAGGAATTTAATTAGTAATTTAATTAAAAAGTAATTAATTACTTCCCAGCTCTGCCTATAGGTATTAGCAAAATCAATGTATTTTTTTTATTCATTTATTAGAAAGTTAATACACAAATTTACTTTAAGAATATTTTTACAGTAGTGTTGAGAAATAATTATTAATTAAATGTTTTTTTTTTGTATCATTTCCTCGATTCCCTTGCAGTTGCAATGCATTATAATCTTCCTCAAAAAATGCATTGTTGATGCCAAGATCAGGATCAACCGGAGAAACAACCTCTTTCTCATCAATTGCTAAATTATGCAAAATTGCTGTAGCTACAATAATGGTTTTACATCTTTCAGGTGATACCTTCATGCCCAATGACAAAATAAAAAATTGTCTTTTCCACACTCCACAACTTCTCTCCACGGCATTTCTGGTCCTGATCTGCGATTCATTAAACAAAACTTCTGCAGCTATAATAGGAGCTTGCATCGGAGTTATTAAATATAATTGGTTATTCCATAGCCACTGTCCGCTATTAGCAAAGAGCTCCCCATTTGATCATGTTCAAACTTTCTTTTTAGTGCAGATTTATTAAAAATTGATGTGATGATCCATGCCATCTATCTACGATATCTTGAATTCTCAGATTCCCGTCACATACAGTTTCAGCCTCCTCTCCTCCTGGTGATTGTATTCTTACATGGGTACAATCAATTGCACCAATAACATTTGGAAATCGTGCAAACTGATAAAAACGTTCAATAGTCCTTTCTTGTTCTTCTTGAATCCTAGGAAGGTAGATATAATCTTGAAGTCTTGATACAATTGCTTCAGATACTTCCCTGATTATATTGCATGCCGAGGTTTTACTTACTCCGGCAAAATCAGCACTTCCAAGAAGTACTGTGCCTACAGCATAGAACCGGAGAGCAAGTAGAAGTTTTGTGATGGGCAATATTGAATGATTTCTGTATAAACAAATATTATTTTTGAGATTCTGTCCACCAAAAAAAAACAAGTTGTTACAAACCCGTCAGTAGAAGTTTCGACATCATCTTCAATTTGAACTAGTAATCATAAAACGGTAGGTTTTTGTAGTCAAAACCTCATGAAAAATTATCCGTCATCAAGTTATTCGAATTGGTTGAATCTCGCACCGTAAGTCTTCGGTTTTCGTGGTCTTGCAATATAATGTATTCCTTCATCATCGGATTTAAATACTTGTACACCATAAAGATTACTATTCATATTGTTGAGCCACAAAACAAAATAAATATAACCTCACTTTTTATACCTCATTTAAAGCTTATCTGCTCGTGCGTAGGTGGAATAAATTAACCCATCAGTTATACCAATATTTCAATATACCGCGGTTATTCTGAACTGGTAGAACAACTATTTGCAATTATACCTAGAATAATTTTATTCCGCCGTTTAAAGGTGCATTGTAGAACCGGCCCTAAGACGGCAAGAAAAAACCATCTATAAATACTACCACTAACAATGCGAATGGGAGTGAAAAAAAAGATATAATATTGGAAACTGTGACAATTACTATGACATAGATACATGAGAAAAATGAGGTGAGATTATCCCATAGAATATGGAAATGGATGCCAAAGAACAAAAACAGGGAAGACAATAAATAGCGCGACACTGCCAGGCTATTTATTGGAAAGGTTAGTCGTGTTCTGCTGGATCTCCAATAAAATAATAAGCTAAGTCCTTGTTGATTTTTAATTTCATTAGTTGATGTTGATAACGGATGTACATTTGTCTTCCGAAACGTTCATGTTTTAATATTTTTCATTTTGTAGTGTAGCGAAATACCCATAAAAATAAAATGATTATTGAAGCGCCACAAAAAAGTTTCAGAAATTATGAAGGGTGTCTCAGGCTTTGTTTTAAGGTTATGTGCAAGAAGGTAGGAATATGCACCTCCAACAAGCACAAAAAATGTATTCAATTCATCTTGGGTCCACACATAGGCATTGCGATCCACAGCACATGTGACTATCCGGTTGGTGTTGGGGGCCCAGTCGATGCCCATCACTCTCAAGTCATGCTGGTTCAAAACGTCCAACAGCTTCCAATCGGACCCACTGCGCTGATAAATGTAAACTTTGTGGTTATTGGGAGAAATGGAAATGTCTGCAAAATTCAAATTAGCCATTGTGCAGGCAGACAAAAGGGCTGCTTACCATCGCAATCCTTGTTTCAGGCATGGCAAGTAATTGGGTTGATTATATTCCCGAAGCGGTGCTGCTTGTCCATTATTATTACTGCTAAAAGCGAGTAATCAGAGATATGAAGGGTGTTCATTTTATTTTTAGAGTATTTCGCCACACTACAAAATGAAAAATATTAAAACATGAACATTTCGAAAGACAAATCTACTTCAGTTATCAACATCAACTAATTAAATTAAAAATCAACAAGAACTTAGCTTATTTTATTGGAGATCTAGCAGAACACGACTAACCTCTCCAATAAATAGCGCGACACCGCCAGGCTATTTATTGGAGAGGTTAGTTGTGTTCTGCTGGATCTCCAATAAAATAATAAGCGAAGTCCTTGTTGATTTTTAATTTCATTAGTTGATGTTGATAAGTAAAGTAGATTTGTCTTCCGAAACGTTCATGTTTTAATATTTTTCATTTTGTAGTGTGCGAAATACCCATAAAAATAAAATGATTATTGAAGCGCCACAAAAAAGTTTCAGAAATTATGAAGGGTGTCTCAGGCTTTGTTTTAAGGTTATATGCAAGAAGGTAGGAATATGGCTAGTATATACCGTTTTCGTAGTAAATATGAATTATATGGTAAATTTGCGGACTCGGGTCAGTCAACGCAAATTGGAAAAATATTTTTATGCCGGGTCTACCATCGTCGCTCAACCCGTTCAATGAGTGATCGTGGCGACGCGACGTTGCCAACACTTGGCTTAAAATTTAGATTCTTGAAACATAACATTCTCTTAAACACAGTAAGCAACATAATAGGTACTGTAACTGTTATAATATTGTATAATTTAGTTTTGTATACATTCATTACTCTGATAAGCAAAAACGATGTGTCTAAATATACAAGGTGTTTCAAAATTGCACAGAACAAATCTAAAGCCTATGTCACACCATCAGTTAGTTTAACAAACTAAATTGATCAGTCTGTTTTAATAACGTCACTGTTGTAGTTTGGACAAGCTTTTCTAATTTTAGAAGCAATTCTATTTTCCATCAGTCTGTTTGATGCGAGTTCTTTTCTGGTTGGCTAAAATTTGAATTCAACAAAAAGGCGCGATATACGGCAACCTTAAACTTTGTTGGTAAATTATATCCTTGAATATTCAATAGTCGCTTTTCGCTTTGCTTTAAGCAGTGTGTTCAACGTAGTAATCTCGTGTTCGTATATTTAATTAACAATAGTAATTTATTTCTTAACATTGCTAGTACCCCCGGCCAATGCCATCATTTTGTTTTGATAACCAATGTTTTTTTATTGGTCTCCAAGAATTGTACAATCGGTCCTGGTTGCGGACTATAAATACATTGTATGTGTGTACTTAACCTAGAACTTAAACTATATTAGTACATGTCATGTTGAGGAATGCCCCAGTGGACATTCTCAAAAAGTAAATAATAATAGGACAAGATAATGGGTTTTGTAATCGTTATGTGAAGCGTGTTGGTAAATTATTTGGTTTAAACTAGTGATGGGCATAACCGGACAATTTTCATAACCGAATTATTTGCATTCGAATGATATTAATAAGCGAATGATTATTTGAATAATCATTCGAATACATTTTGGCTCTCGATTCGTTTCGATTTCGCCGGTTACGCGGTTCAGCGTCATCTGCATCGGCATCGTAACTTGCAGATAGCAGAGGAACTGAGTTAATCGTTAATTATAATAATTGTATAAATGATTTTTATTTGATTTCTAAGGAGTTTGTGCACTAAGTAATTGTGGATATGAATGAAATATATCTGGATATACCTTTATTGTTTTCGATTGCTGGCGATTTGTAATAATATAATATTAATTAATAATAAATTGTATTTGTATGAGTTTTACTCCTACATTCTTCCGATCTATAACCAAAACATAATATGTACATTATGTGTTATGTATTGGAAATTAAGAGGTATTTATTAAGTGTAGAAAGAAAGAAATATGGGGGACTGCTTGCTAAGCGTAATAGAAAACAGTGGTAAAACGTTTATGTTTATCGATCGGCCTGGTCAAAGGCTGCAAAAAATTGATTTATGTTCATATCATATGACGACGGATCGACCGCGAGCCTCAGCTGGCAAGGAGGTAAGGGAGAAAACTGTAGAGCGAGACGCCCAAATGGTGTTTTCAATACAATCAGCCTTGCTTATGCTTATGAGTTCTGAATGACATATTATTTACAGAATTTCGATCACTCGCAGGTCGCTGAGATATGTCAAGTAGTACGTAGCAGGATGAGGTTATTTTTCATTCAAATACTTGGAACGAAAACCGAGTTACATAGGTTATTTCAATAACCGGATAACCGGTTATTTTTCATTCGAATAAGCCCATCACTAGTTTAAACCTTTTCAGGCGGCGTGGTTCTTCTTCATCAAATAATGTATTTGCAAGTTTATTGGAGTGTTCAACAATCTTTTCCCTGTATTTTCTGCTATATGTGGTAATTTTTTCTCGTATAGTTGGTAGATCTAGATCATTATGTAGCACAGTGTTTGGAACATACCAGGGGGCATTGACAATTGCACGTAGAACTTTATTTTGAAATCTTTGTAGTATTTCTATGTTGCAATTACTTGCAGAACCCCACAGAGGAATGCCGTATGTCCAAATAGGCTTTAAAATTGCTTTATATAATAAAAGTTTGTTTTCAAGCGAGACTTCTTATATCCTACCAAGGAGCCAGTACATTTGACGATATTTGATGCTTGAACTGTTTTCGCTTTACAAATATATGCGATCGCCATGTCAGTCGACGATCAAGATGGAGACCTAGGTATTTGACAGTTTCTGTTTCTGGAAGTTGGGTACCGTTTAAAGATACAGGTGGGCAGGTTTGACGATTTAGAGTGAAAGTGATGTGTGCAGATTTAGTTTTGTTGGCTCTTATTCTCCAGCGTTCTAACCAATCTTCGTACTGATGTAGATGTGTTTGCAAATTCCTTGAGGCAATAACAGGATCAGGATGTGACGCAAGAATTGTGGTAACATCTGCATAAGCGGCGATTGTGGTTTGTCTGATTACAGGTATGTCTGCTGTATATAGGGAGTATAATATGGGCCCAAGTATGCTTCCTTGTGAGACCCCGGAGTGAATTGGATAGAGTTGCATGTAGGCGTCCTGATATTTTACTAGATAAGTTCTATCAGTAAGGTAGGATCTTAGTAGCGAGTATATTGGATGCGGGAAGATGCATTTCAGTTTGTAGAATAATCCTATTCCTTTCGGGGCTTGGCCTAACATGTTCAGTGAAGTGCTTTACCCATTTTAAGACTAATTCTCCAGTCATGTAACCGGATTCGTTGTGTAATGGTAGAGTGCCCACAGTTGCATCGTCATATAAAAGAGGATTATATCTTTTACGAGGAAAAATGATTGATGGCGGAACATACATTCCGCCCGAACTCATGCAAACCACGACTGTTGAATGTACACCTCTTTTTGCATTAGTAATCGCTCCTACTTGCTTTTTTCCCTTTTGTGCAAACACTTTACTAAGCACTTGTACAGTTGTAAGAGCGGATTCGTCCATGTTGAAAATCATAGAACTTTATTAAATGCTTGTGCTCGAGCAAGGGATGTTGCTTCCAGAAGGCGTAAAGATATTTCCGGATTCCGTTGGCGAAAACCACGCAACCACGCTTTACCAGCCATTTGCTTTTCCTTGTTGAACTGGTGTGGTATTTTCATTTTTTCCGCAATTTTATATGCTAATGTGTATACATCTCTTGCTGTTAATCAAAAAACTGTGGTTCCAATTCTAATATGTTATTAACTATTGCTTTTTCTGCGTCTGCCGTCAGAGTTGCTTCATGACGGCCGAGATGTTTTTTTAAATTAACTGCAATTTTGTTTTTATTTTTAGCGCGCCGTCGAAGGGTCGCTGCAGGTACATTATAAATTTTACTTGCTTTCAGCCAACCCATTTCCTTACTCCGAACGCTTTCTAGAACATTTTCCATATTTTCCTCTTCCCAGTTGCGTCTATTTGTTTTTCTTTTATAAGAATAGACCATCTGTAATTAACATACATCTTCAAAGTCAATGAAGGCGATAGGCGGGCAAGATGATACATACAAGTTTCTGTGAGTCATCTTGCCCGCTATTGATGCATGTCGACTTGCCCGGTTCCCTAAAAATGAATATCAACGATATAAAATTTGAGCAATATAAAATGCAGTTAATTAACCAGCAAGTACTGTACTCGATGAAAATTTCAACGGGCTCTAATATATCGTTACTATATTTAACGCTGCAATAGTACTTACAATGGAATATATCAGGGCTTAGGCACCAAATGCGCTCCAACTGGAGTGACAGGAAGAATACATTATTGAATAAAAGCAATTCATGTAGAAGTCAAAAAACTGCTGAAAGAAATGGGGACATGGCAAAGAAGTCCAATGACAGTGTTCACGATAATCAGGAAATAACGGATGGAGAAGGTGATCTTTGCAAAGGAAACCGAATCATAGTTAAAGGGATACAATATCGGTTTCTAGAAACACTAGTATTGATATTTGTAAAGCATGTACTAGTTCAGAAAAATAAGGGAAAGATCAAGTACAAACACGTATTCGTCAGTATCATGAGAATTTAAATAGTATTGCTACACTTAATGCAAAACCCACACCTCAAAAGACTAGCTGTTTGAAGTAATTGCACAAAATGGTAAAGTAATATACCTACGTACTTAAATATTGTAACAGTTGCTTTTTGAGTTTAATCTTTTTCAGAATTCAGATGCATGGAAATCTCAGAAGTTAATGAATACATCTTTAACCAAGCTAGAACAACAAATCAATTCATCTCGGTGATAACTAAAATAGTTAAAATAACTGTAGGTACCTTTTTTTACTAAATATACATTAAGTTTACAAGCTGACAACATCGTAGTCTTAACTCGTATTCGAAAACTTACAAGATTCTTTTCTTTACGATAATAGTTGAAATAAGTAACGGTTTTCTAACATCTAAGAAGCAATCATAAAAAAATAATTCTGTAATAACATTAACTAGAATTTTTACAGTTATAGAGTATATGATTTAAAAAAAAACATAACAAATCTATTTTTTGCATTTGATATACCCTTTAGTTCTAAAGCGATTCTAGTTGGCGGTTAGGAGTTCCGTGACCATTCGTAACTTTAGCAGAACACATGTTAGAGCTTGAAGCTTGAGATTTGACGTAGTAAATGTTCGAGTACAAGTAACAGAATTGCTGGTATACCTACCTATAATAAAAAAGGCTAGAATATCTCAATTACTACACACTGAAAAGGAATCTTCAGTACTTGCTTACCCACAAATGGTAAATTACGTTCTAACTATTTCACGAGGAAAACATTTGCCAGCTGTACATGTACTTACAAGGTCGGAAAGAATTACATTTCAAACTGGGGGAAAGCTTTAAGAAATTAACAAAATTGTGATTCTGTGGTAGAAAGCAACTTTACATGTATGCACAATAAACATGATTTTTTTTTAATGCTACTCGTATCTAGGAATCTAGTTTTGAACGATTGTCAATGATTTAGTTTCAAACATAGTAGCTACAAGAGCATATCTAAAACTTGTTAAAATGCCAAATATGAGATGCTTGCAATCTCGAAACGTAACACGTTTTAGTACAGTTGTGATTAATTAAGGTGATTGAAATACCATGACATCATCATATTTGTTTTAGATATTGGAATTTAGTACAGAATATATAATCACTTTGCCATCATTAAAATTAAAGAGGAAAATGCGGGCTATCGATGCCCATGTATTTTGTTGAATGTAGGTAACTACGATTCTTAATCTTCATTTTAATTGAAAATGAGTAATATCTTGTAGAATATAAAAAGTTGATATCTACCCAGAAATAAAAGAATGTAACATTAGTTACAAGCAGTTTTGGACATTGCCGAACTTTCATGTTTATTTATATTTATTTTGGTAGGTACTCAGCCAACAACGTTAGGCCAATTACAGGCGTTGCTGTACATTTTATGGGGACTTCCAACTCCACTAACGACTGTCATCATGTTATTATGACATCCGGAACCAACTATTTCCGTGACAGCCGTATCATAAGGCACCCAGAGAAGCAGCCATGGAACTCCCACCCAAGTTATGACCAGAAAGAGCGTTGCTTAACTTTACTGATCGAACGTGAACGCTTGTTCAAGCTACACCACCCTTGACTTTAAAAAAAACAAAGGGTGTATGATTTATTTTATTCCATTTTATCAGTTTAAAGTGACATTATTAACTCCATAACAACCTTCATAAGCTGTCAATTATTCAGAAATGAAATTTTAATGATTTAATTCACTAATGAACAAAAAAAGTTTCAACAAAGAACAACATAATTTTATTATTTCTACAAATATTTACATTCAATTCTTCTTTCACTTTGTAGTGTGTGATATATAAGTACTAAAATTTAGTTCAAATCGACGATGAATGGGCAAATTTATATCTTGATTTGAATATTTTTATATTTTATATTTAAAGATATGATAACACTTGCACTACATGCTCAACGAGCTCAACATTTTTTCGCGAATAAACGTATGTTTAATTCACTTACTGTATAATATTTATTATCCAACACCTTCTGATTATCAGGCTATTACTAAAACCGATTTTAGACCTCTAAAGCGGCCCTTTATGCACTAGTGAGATAAAAACCATAACCCACTAGTGAGATAAAAACCATGCCACTCACTACTGCATTGTTGGTAGCACTGCAAGCTATGTCAATTTCGAGATTTGCAGGTTAAGTTTTGCGTCATCTGTATCAAATAACAAACCAAACCTAACCTATTAACCTCGAATTTGAGATAGACTGCCAATATACTTCAGTACTGCCAAACCTATAACACGAATCACAGGCTACTCTAATTGTAAATGTATTTGATCTCTCAGTACTTTCCAAATTGTCGCTATGACTTTTCACGGCTGTCAATTCAAAATTATGTTTTTTTAGATATTTATTGAGTAGTTGGATAAAACGTTATGTTGTATTCGTGTTTTAGTTGCGCTTTATCCACTCAAGAAAATTCCTTCGTGGATAAAACGTCTTCTAAAATACTTATACAATAAATTACTATATTTTCTGTTATAGGTACTATCAAGGACAAAGGTTTTCACCAGTCTACTGTTTGCAAAGTCTCGGATAGGCAACCCGTTTTACTGAGGAGAATAAGAAATTGCAAGATGTCGCGCTTACACATTTTTACTCTTCTACATAGAAGTTGGTAGGGCTGCAACAGTACTGCTGTCAGTATTGCAAATTGTCATTTGACAAATAATGTGAAATCGGAATTGGTGTTCAGTAAACGAATGTTTAGTAGGGAAATAAGAATAATTGATTTTATACTCGAAAGTATCGTTTAATATGTAATTTTAAATATTATCGTTGATTGAGGTATTTGGGAAGATATCTCACCTCCGTGTCTTAAAACGACGGTCAGGTATTTTTACCCCTCGCTCGTCCCACCCCGCTGACGCTCTCGGCAAGTGCTGCCGCATATTACAAAACTAGCTGAAACCCGCGGCATATGCCGCATTTAAAATATACGACGAATCTAATAAATTTTGTTGCACTAAAGAAAGTTTTAAGAGCACGTTACAGATTGGAAATATTTGGATAGCCTCCAGGCCACTTTCCTCCTACATATTGGATACACCGATACTGCTGAATTGAATAGTGTCTTCTTTTTTCTGTTCAGTATTAAATGCTAATTATTGTTACAATGCTATAAATCCAGTTAGTGGAAATGTCACTGGGACAGTTTCTAAAAACTAAATTCCTGGAATTTGCTGATCTCTAAAAGCACTATATTTAGACAAACCTACAATTTTCTGAAAATAGGGACAATTAAGTACTTATCTGCTTTTGGAATATCCCAAATATAAAGGAAATATTATGTTTTATTGTTATGATGGATAATTTGTATACGTATTTAAGTGTCCAATTCCTATTCCAAAAACTCAGGTAATCAGCCCCACTTGTAAAACAACCTGATATCAGCAACATTATTGCTTAAAGTTCTTGGTGTTCAGTCGCTTTTGTAATTTTGGCTTGGTATACTGTTTATTTGGCTTGGTGTCTTGTTCTTATAAGTGGTGTGTGAATCAACATTAGGGTGACCACCCGTCCCGATTTACCCGGGACAGTCCCGTGTTTGATGACCAATGTTCCGGTCCCGAGTTGGTATCGCCCGGGACATAACATTTCCCGATAGAGGGTAAATTTATTTCCCCCCTTTATTTCATGTATTACGACTTCATTTCGTCAGCAAAAGCAATAGCTGACAAAATTTTTTAGCTCTTTGAAAAAGCACAATCTTCCAAGTAATAGAATATCAGCATTGTCTGCAGATAATGCAGCCGTAAATTTTGGAAAACAGAACTCCGTCTTTAAAATACTATCTCTCGAAAATGGTAAACTCTTAGCTGCACATTGTCCAAGATTTTAAGATTTTTACTTCCTCTTACGAAAGGAAGTATTGGGTTCACCCCAAAAATTCTAAATTGAGTTTTCCACAGATTTAAAGTCCCCTGAACCCAAAATACATATTTTTGTTCATTGGTCTGTCATTCTGTCTGTGTATGTGTGTCTGTCTGTCTGCAAACAGAATATCTCAAAAACGAAAAGAGGTATGGCGTTGAAACTTCATAAATAAGTTTTGTGTACTATCTAGATGCGACAGCAAGCTTTTGAAGAAAATTTTTCAAAAACAACTCTTAAAACGATTTTTTTTCAAACTTTACATGTTTATTACATTTTTAATTTATATTGATGAAAGATAGGTGATTTTCCAGTTGAATACCTCCAAAAAAAGTTTCGTTTGTTTTTTTCCTATTTTTTTATGAACTCCTATTTTAAATAGAACATCCGGTATATTATTAATTTTTGAATTCAGCTTAAAAGTTTAGAGAAAATTTGTCTCTTGAACTAACGCTCCATTTTGTAGGGTTTCTTTAGCAATTGTAATTTTTGAAAATGTTTGACAAATAATGCTTAAAAATTAAAAATGAAATTTTTGGCTAATTATAAGATCACTGTAAAAGGAAGTTGTGTGCGTGTATCACACCAGATTTTTTTCTATTCGTTAGTAGCTATGGTCAATATAAATAAATAGGTGTCAAATGTCCCGAGTTAGCTTTTCCAAAAGGTGGTCACCCTAATCAACATGGTAAGTAAAATGTCCATCATATTACCTACTTTTTCTACAAAAAAATACGTAATTGGCTTAACTAATGTTATTACACATTTATATTTGTCAATAAATTTCCTGAACATATTCTAAGTACCTACGAGATTTAAAAAAGAGCTAGTATTATTGCAATTTTTTTTTCAATTGATAACTGTAAATCAGTTGGTTTCTGGCCTGCCCATGAAAGTTGGTGTTTTATAAACAGTCATTTAAAATTTGTATTCCGCTAGTGATTTAAAATTTTTATTGCGCTAGCGCTTTAAAAATGTCAAATAAATGTCAACCAAAATAAATCAATAATTTATCAAAAAATTAACATAAGTACATTACAACTAAATTAACAAAACGACGTCCACGTCGTCAATTTTCATTTTGACCAGTTCTCCAATGCGACAACCGCCAGCAATACCCATAAGTATAGTCTGCAATGTAATTTTACAATTAAAAGGAAACAAATGGATCAATAATGCTAACCTTTGCAAGTAAATACTTCTCGTCCGGTGAAGTACGAATGCACCTCAAAACTTCGTCGCGGCTAAGAACTTTCGACTTATTGGGCTTAAAGTCCTCTTGCGTTTTGCTTGGAAAAGTTACTGGCTCCACACAAATAAAAATTAAATTAAAACGATTTTCTTACCATATATGAATGTGGCCAGTAAGTGTATATATACAGTGTGTCCTAGATCGAGTGGGATTGCATAGGTAACTTTTTTATCATTGAAGATGGAGATTTGGTTAAATTGGCAATGTCGAACCAGTTAAGTTATTTAAAAAAAACTAAAAACTGTCATTTTCTTGTATGTCAAATATCTTTGTAAGTATAAGAGATACGAAAAAAAGTTTTATATAAAAGTCGCTGTTTTCGATGAGACCAATTTAAAATTGGTGTCGAACAAAAATTCAAGATGGCTGCTTTTGAGGTACTCGTATCAACTTCTATAAGTTATATGGGCGAGATTGCTCTTCACCAACTGGTGCTACATGCTACACGACAGAAAAATACAGTCAACCCTATCTGATGAAACGATGGAGATAGTAGCCGCCAAAGGTTGCCCGCAGAGGGGAGTCTTATCACCCCTTTTGTGGAACCTGGTGGTGGACGAGCTCCTACATGAACTAAATAGGCATAGCTATTACACTCAGGGGTACGCAGATGATCTGGTGATACTCATCGTGGGGAACTTTGACAACACAGTCTCAGAGCTCATAAAAACGCTCTAGGCATTGTAGAAAGATGGTGTGCCACGGAAAACTTAAGTGTAATTCCTTAAAAAACGGCACTAATTCCATTTACAAGAAGGAGGAAATTGGACAGGCTAAGGCTTCCAAACCTCTTTAATGAACAGCTGCAATTGAGCCAGGAAGTTAAATATCTAGGCATTATCCTAGACGCTAAGCTAACCTGGAATTCACATATTAGTAAAACTGTAAGTAAAGGCCGGATAACTCTTATGGCAACCATGCGAGCACTTGGTAAAACCTGGGGATTAAAACCAAGCATGGTACACTGGTTGTACACTGCCGTGGTGAGACCCACGGTTACCCATGGCTCGCTAGTTTGGTGGCCCAAAGTGGAACAAAGACGAGCCAAACTGGAGCTACCTAAAATACAAAGGCTTGCCTGTCTATGTATCACGGGTGTGATGAAAAGCACCCCAACCGCAGCCATGGAAACTTTATTAAGCCTACCTCCCCTAGACATCATAGTTATGGCAGAGGCAAGAATGGCAGCGTACAGGTTGAAATACAATGGAAACTGGCAAGTGAGCTCCGTTGCCGGTCACACCAGAATAACAGACATCATCACAAACCCATTACTAGAAATGAGCAGTGACACAATGCCAAGCAGGCAAAACTATCATAAACTCTATAACATCCAGCTTAACTGAAATGAAGGGCTGGTACAAAGCCGTGGTCAGGAAAGCAAACTTGTCTGGTACACAGATGGGTCCAAAACTGACAGCGGAACCGGAGCAGGAATATATGGGGAATATCCTCAGTTCAGTGCATATGCATCTCTTGGACAGTATGCCACCGTATTCCAAGCAGAGACTCATGCAATAGATATATGTGTGCAGGAGAATATAACAAGAAATTACAGAGGTAGAAACATATTTGTCCTAAGAGACAGCCAGGCGGCTATAAAAGCCTTAGCTAGCTATCGGATCAACTCAAGATTGGTCTGAGACTGCCCTCAAAACCTTTTAACCCTCGCTAACCACAATAGGATAACTCTAATGTGGGTGCCGGGGTATAAGGGTATACAAGGTAATGAAAATGCAGATTCTCTTGCAAAAAAGAAATCAGTAACACCATTCACTGGTCCTGAACCAGTATTTGGAGTCACCAAAACGACAGCTGGCAAACCAGATGGATAAACATACGACATCAAAACCACTGGAACTGTGTGGAAGACCTAAGACATAGCAAGATGATGCTAAGGAAACCATCTGAGAAACTGACAGATGACCTACTGCGACTAAGCAGACATCAAATTAGGCTAGTGACGGGGCTGATAACCGGTCACTGTAACCTTCGTAAACATATGCACACAATGGGAATTCTCAGAGAAGAACCCATTTGCAGACTCTGTAATGAGGAGGATGAAACAGCCTCTCATGCCATTTTCGATTGTGAAGCTCTTGCCCGATGGAGACACACACTCCTGGAGGGAGACAACCCTCGAGAAACTCTAACAAGAGAACACCTGGTAAACCTAATAAAAACGGCAGACCTCTCCAATAAATAGCGCGACACTGCCGGGCTATTTATTGGAGAGGTTTGTCGTGTTCTGCTGGATCTCCAATAAAATAATAAGCTAAGTCCTTGTTGATTTTTAATTTCATTAGTTGATGTTGATAACGGAAGTACATTTGTCTTCCGAAACGTTCATGTTTTAATATTTTTCATTTTGTAGTGTGGCGAAATACCCATAAAAATAAAATGATTATTGAAGCGCCACAAAGAAGTTTTAGAAATTATGAAGGGTGTCTCAGGCTTTGTTTTAAGGTTATGTGCAAGAAGGTAGGAATATGGCTAGTATATACCGTTTTCTTAGTAAATATGAATTATATGGTAAATTTGCAGACTCTGGTCAGTCAACGCGAATTGGAATTTTTTTTATGCCGGTTGTACAATCGTCTCCCAACCCGTTCGATGAGTGATCGTGGCGACGCGATGTTGCCAACACTTGGCTTAAAATTTAGATTCTTGAAACATAACTTTCTCTTAAACACAGTAAGCAACATAATAGGTACTGTAACTGTTATAATATTGTATAATTTAGTTTTGTATACATTCATTACTCTGATAAGCAAAAACGATGTGTCTAAATATACAAGGTGTTTCAAAATTGCCCAGAACAAATCTAAAGCCTATGTCATACCATCAGTTAGTTTGACAAACTAAATTGATCAGTCTGTTTTAATAACGTCACTGTTGTAGTTTGGTCAAGCTTTTCTAATTTTAGAGGCAACTCTATTTCCCATCAGTCTATTTGATGCGAGTTCTTTTCTGGTTGGCTAAAATTTGAATTCAACAAAAAGGCGCGATATACGGCAACCTTAAACTTTGTTGGTAAATTATATCCTTGAATATTCAATAGTCGCTTTTCGCTTTGCTTTAAGCAGTGTGTTCAACGTAGTAATCTCGTGTTCGTATATTTAATTAACAATAGTAATTTATTTCTTAACATTGCTAGTACCCCCGGCCAATGCCATCATTTTGTTTTGATAACCAATGTTTTGGCCATAACTTTCTTCTACTTCGCTTTTTTGCATTTTCTTTTATTAATAGCTAACCCTGCTAGTGATAAGAATGCTGCTGCTCTTTTGTTATTCATTATTTTAATGAAAATATATTTTTTGATGACAGAGGAGAGAGAATTAAGCGAAAACTGGATAGTATGAATGCAGAAATTAAAGAACTGAAAAAATAAAGTGAAATAATTAAGCAAGAAAACAAGAATATCAAGAACGAAATGGTGAAATTGACTGAAAGAATGGAAGCACTCGAAAGGGACAGTACGAAGAAGAATCTGGTGATACACGGGATAGAAGAAGACGAGGAAGAAGACACGAAAGCAATAGAAAATAAAATGCAAACTATATTCGAAAAACTAGAAATACTAGTAAAAGTAGCGGACGCAGTAGAAGAAATTAAAATAATAGGCGAAAGGAAAGGGAATAGAAACAGACCAATCTACATGGAAATGAAAAATGCCAACGAAAGAACAAAAATCCTGAAAACGGCTAACAAGCTGAAATGAACAAAAGTGTACATAAATGAAGATTACAGTAAAGAAATACAAGCACAAAGGAAAGAGCTCATACAATACATGAAAGAAGCACGAAAAAGCGGGTATATAGTAAACATTAGTTACAACAAACTAATAGTAAATGGGGAAAAATACACTGTCGAAGATACAAGAAAATGGCGAAAAGAAGAAACAATCGAACAGGATAGAAGAACGGAGAGCAAAACAAGAACAGTCAGCAAACGGTCACCAGAGACAAGCGAACAAAAGGAAAAAATGTTAAAGAAAACGCCAACAACTAGAGTAAATTAAAAAAAGTAGAAAATAACAAAAGTAAGAATGAAAAAGAAAAGATGACGACCGCAATGATTAAGGATATGAGTATAAAAAGAAGCAAAAGAAAAACATATCGTAACAACGAACAAAAAAGAACAAGATGCAAAAATCAACTAATAAGGATAGGATCATGGAATGTGGGAACTTTATTACAACCAGGCAAACTGAAAGAAGCAGCAACGGAATTAAGAAAATATAAAGTAGAAATAGCAGGACTACAGGAAATAAGATGGGGAGGAATAGAAACAATCGGCAAAGGAGAATACGCAATCTGGTATGCAAATGAAAACGAACAAGGATATGGAGGAACAGCATTCATTGTAAGAGCGAAAATTAAAAAACAAGTAATGCTATTTAAGGCTATCAATGAAAGAACCTCATATATACGAGGAAGAAGCAAACCATACAATCTATCAATCATTAATGTATACGCACCAACAGAAACAGCAGAAGAAAATGAGAAAGACACGTTTTATCGCAAACTGGAAGAAACTATTGAAAAGGTATACAAACACGATGTTATAATGTTAATAGGCGACTTCAACGAGCAGATAGGGAAAGAAGACTGAATAGAAGAAGTAGCATGGAAACAAACAGCACATGCGAAAACAAACAACAACGGACAAATGCTATGTAATCTAGCAGACGCAAATGAAATGCAAATAATGATCACTAAATTTATGCACATACGACAACATAAAATTACATGGATCCACCCAAATGGAAATAATAGCTACCAAATTGACCATGTTCTAGTGAAAAGAAACCACTCTAAATCTATTAATGACGTAAGAACATACAGAGGGGCTAATATAGACTCAGACCACTTCCTAGTGATAACCGAAGTAAAAATAAGAAAACCCCAAGAGAGGAAAGAATCGAAGAAAAAAATATGGAATATAGAAAAATTATATCACAAAAATATAAAGAGGAAATAAAGGAAAAATTAGAAAACAAAAGAAAGACAGAAAATATCGAAGAAGACTGGAATCAAATCAAGAGCACAATAGTAGAAGCGGCAGATAACACAATTGGACAACGAAAAACTATTGGTTTGATACTGAATGTGAAAATTGTATAAAAGAAAAAAATAAGGCCAGGAAGAAATGGCTTGATACAAAGGAAGAGCAAGACAAAATAAACTATCAGCGCAAAAGGAAAGAAGCAAACAAAATGTGCCTAGGAAGAGCAAGACAAAATAAACTATCAGCGCAAAAGGAAAGAAGCAAACAAAATGTGCCTACAAAAGAAAAAAATATGGATAGATAAAATACTGGAGGAAACAGAAAAGCAAAATGGAAAAAATAACTTAACAACATTGTATCAATACATTAAAAAACGAAACAGGAAAAACAACTGAACACTAGATGAAATCGAAGAAGAAGAATGGAAGAATTACTTTAGTAACTTATATAAAGAGGAAAATCGCACAATAGAAGAAGGAGAAAAGACATTGAAAGAACAACTAGGAAACTTAGAAAGAGCACCAGATATAGAGGAAGTACAAGAACATATAACAAAGATGAAAAATAGAAAAGCCGCGGGAAGTGACAACATATGTGCCGAAATGATAAAACAAGGAGGAGAGGAACTGCAGCAAAAAATTCATGAATTAATAACAAATATTTGGACGAAAGAAGAAATGCCGGAAGAATGGAGAATCGGACTAATAAAACCTATACCAAAAAAAGGAGACAGGTCCAAATGTGTAAATTACAGAGCCATCACCTTATTAAACATCACGTACAAGATAGTAACGATGATAATAAAAAGTAGACTTGCAAAACATGCAGAAACATTTTTAGGAGATTACCAGCTAGGATACAAAAACAACAAATCAACAACGGATGCCATACATACAATTAGGCAAATCACTGAGAAAGGTTACGAATATGACATAGACCTACATATCCTATTTCTCGATTACAAACAAGCCTTTAATAGCCTAATAAGAACAAAAATTATAGAAGAACTAAAAGCAACACAAACACCGGAAAAACTTATAAACCTAATTAAGATGACAATAAAAGAATCACGGGCTTTGGTCATACTCAGTCAAGGATCGACAGAAGCATTTGAAGTAAATAAAGGCGTAAGACAAGGCGACGCTCTATCGGCGCTGCTATTTATCATAACTCTAGATAGCATTATTAAAGAAACAAAGCAGAACGGTACAATCAGTAACAAATCAGTGCAAATATTAGCCTACGCAGACGACATCGCAATAATAGCAAGAAGAAGAGATGAACTTGATAGTACATTTAGTATAATAGAAAAAAAATCAAAAGAAAAAGGCCTTGAAGTCAACGAAAATCAAACAAAATACATGCATTGCAACAGGAAACAAAAAACATTGAGAGTAATAAAAATTGATAAGTACAAGTTCGAAGAAGTAGAAACATACAAATATCTCGGGTTCCTGATACATACAAGAAATGAAAGAATGAATACAAAACATAGAATCCAGCAGGGATACAAAGCACTATATGCAAATAAAAAATTACTGAAGAATAAGAGGTTAAGCAGAAGGACAAGAATACAAGTATACAAGACAATGATACGACCTGTTGTAATGTATGCAGCAGAAACAGCAAGTTTAACAAAGAAAGAAGAGGAACAACTAAAAATCTTTGAAAGGAGGATTATTAGAACAATCATAGGACCAAAGAAGGAACGGGAAGATGAAATAAGACTACTAATGAATCACGAGATAGATCAAATATTGAACGGTGAAAACATCGTAAGAGTACACAAGGCACAAAGAATTAGATGGTATAGACACTTATGCAGAAAAGAAGAAACATCTCCACTGGAATAATCACGGAATGGACACCACTACACACACGACCGAAAGGAAGACCGAAATCAAGATGGAAGGAACAAGTAGAAGCAGACATCAGAAAAATGAAAATAATGAATGGCAGAGAAGTATTGCAGAACAAGAAAGAATGGAGGAAAATCGTACTAAAAGCGAAAACACACCCAGACTTATAAAGCCAAGAGAAAGTAAAAGACAACGTGGAGTAATCCCCCACAACAAAAAGATTCAAGAGTTCGCAAGAACAGCTTAAATTTCTTCGGAAATGTACAGCTTGATATTATTATTATTATTATATTTTTTGAAAAAAAACTGCATAAGAATAAATGTAAACAATTTGACGTAAACTCACTTAAACACGCTTACAAAAGGACCCACTTAACCTCAGTGTTTGATCAACCTCGACGTATAAGGTCTACACATTACCCATTTTTTGTGACGCAACAATTTTCTCTCTTTATTTAACAATCTTTTATCAATCGCACATATGCGCAAGCAACCATTGGAAATTACAAACATCATGACTTCCTTCCTAAATGAATTTAAAAATATATTCAACCAACTCCTAAATCAAAATAGCATGATTTTGTCCATGCTAACCACAGTCATCAGCAAAATAAACCTCATAATGGCTACCACACTAAGAATAGCAGCCTGGAATGCTAATGGCCTGCCAAACCGCGTCGAAGAAATTAAGCTGTTTTTAAATACACACAAAATAGACATTCTGCTCATATCTGAAATTCACTCAACAGACCGAACAGTTATAAAGATTCCCTTTTATTCCATATACTTCTGTTACCATCCAGACGGCACTGTTCATGCTGGTTCTGCGATAATAATTAAATCTAATATTAACCATTACGTATTGCAACCATATAGTACAGCTGAAATCCAAGGTACTCAAATAAGGGTAGACACCTCCAAATATCCGATAACCATCTCAGCTATATATTCCCCTCCTAGACATAATATTTTGCTAGAGCAATATAATGCATTCTTTCAAGAACTTGGACCTCGATTTCTAGCAGTGGGAGATTGGAATGCCAAAAACGTAATGTGGGGTTCAAGACTAACCACACCAAAAGGACGTCGTCTTTTTCAATGTATTCAGCAAAATCATCTAATCGCTCTGTCCACAGGGCAACCAACCTACTGGCCATCCGATCTAAATAAGATCCCGGATTTGCTAGACTTTGGTATCACGAAAGGTATTTCTGACATCCATACCAAAATTGAATCAAGCCTTGACCTCTGTCATGGTCACAGTTCTCTGATCATCACTCTAAGTACAGCAATCATCTGGAGAGCGTCGTGTCCCAAACTTTGCTCTAATAAGACAGACTGGGAACATTTCCACAATATCATCAATGACAACATTAATTTAAATCATCAAATTCAAACACCTTCTAAGCTTGAAGATGTTACACAATACCTTACAACACTAATACAAGATGCTGCATGGAAGTCCACACCTCTCAATACTAAGACTACGCAAAGAGATCATAACCTACCTTTATATGTCAGAAATCTCATAACCGAAAAAAGAAGGGCGCGAGCTAGATAGCACAGAACAAGGAACCCTCTAGACAAAAGAGTTTTCAACAGGCTAACCCATCAACTATACGCAACACTACAACAAATCCGTAATGATAGTTTTGAATCCTACATCACAAGTTTAACACCAGATGATCAATCGCTATGACGCGCAACCAAAAAATTTAGACGGCCGGTACCAGCCATATCACCAATTAGAAAGCCAGATAGAACTTGGGCGCAATCTGACAACGAGAAAGCGGCAGCCCTCGCAGAACATCTTGAAACAACTGTTTTCGCGCCTAACAATGATGTACATAATGATGATAAAATTACCAGTTTCCTCAGTGCACCGCGCCAGCTATCCTTCCTCATAAAACCAGTTTCGCCAGCAGAAGTCCGAGCAGAAATTCGAAAACTCAAACCATCCAAGACTTCAGGACATGACCTAGTAGTGGGAGAACTACTAAAACATTTACCCCGAAAATCTGTCGTATTACTAACGACTATCTACAATGGCATCTTGCGGTTATGTCACTACCCTATACAATGGAAAGCTGCACAAATTATTATGATACCTAAACCAGGTAAACCACCCACAGAACCCAGCTCGTATCGCCCCATCAGCCTATCTATTACCTATAATGTCCAAGCTATTTGAAAGACTCCTATTAAATCGAATACAAGACCTTGATGTGTATGATGACCTTCTGCCCCAACACCAATTTGGATTTCGTCAACATTATTCTACAGTACAACAATGTCATCGCATTATCACCAAAATAAGAGCCTGTCTGGAAGAAAAGAGCATTTGTGCTTCTGCTTTCCTTGTCGTGAAGCAAGCCTTCGACAAGGTCTGGCATACCGGTCTCTTATATAAATTGAAAACACATCTGCCTAGCACAATCTACCTACTGCTTAAGTCCTACCTCACTGATTGATTTTTCCAGGTTAAAGTTAATTCCTCAACTTCAAACTACTATCCTATAAAATCCGGTGTTCCTCAAGGTAGTGTCCTTGGACCGTTCCTTTACCTCATATACACTGCTGATATACCCACTAACAACGACATCCTACTTGCCACATTTGCTGACGATACGGCAATCCTAACATCCGATGCTGATCCGCACAGAGCATCCAGCAAACTGCAGAATTACCTGGGCGTCCTTCAGCTCTGGCTTGAACGATGGAAAATCACAGTTAATGCCGAAAAATCCACGCAAATAACCTTCACTACACGGCACCAGCTCTGTCCCCAAGTCTCCATAAATAATCTTCCAATACCACAGAAATCTGAAGTGAAGTACCTAGGCTTCCACCTGGATCAGAGACTATAGTGGAGACAACATATTCAAGCAAAACGAACTCAGCTAACCTTAAAAGTCCGGGCAATGCACTGGTTACTAGGTCGTAGGTCCAAACTCTCTCTTGAAAACAAAATACTAATTTATAAGACAATTATAAAGCCCATTTGGACTTACGGAATAGAACTCTGGGATGTAGCAAACCTTCACATACCAAAGTACTCCAGCGTTTCCAGTCAAAAACTCTTCGAATTATATCAGATGCTCCATGGTATGTTACAAATCATACCATTCATGCAGACCTTGGAATTCCTTTCATAACAGAAGTTATTGGCCTTCACGCTACTAGAACCAAGGACAAACATTCAACTCATCCTCATGACCTCATCCGAGGACTTTACCACCCACCGCCACATGCACGACGCCTTAACAGAAAATGGCCAGAAGACCTGGGTGACTAGGTGACGAAATGGAGAGCTGTCATTGGACACTATCCATACAAAACATCCTGCGTTCAAATCATTTACTAGATACTCTTTGTTATTGAGTAGTTGTAAATACGCTGTAAATAAATTTAAAAAAAAATAACAATAAGGAACTGGACGAAACAAAAAATTTGAAGTTTTTGTCAGGTCCGCTTTAAGTATGGCTTGATTTATAATACTGTCACTGTGACATTTATCTAAAATGACCGTAAAATAATACACAATAACAAGCAAGCGAGCAAGCCCAAAATCTTATTTTAAGCATTAGGGACTTCTTCGAAAACGAGAAACGTCGGATTACCTACATGGGTCAAGAAGGTTTTGGTTTAAATAATGTGCTATTTAGAGCAAATATTATATTAAAGGCTAGGTCTATATCAAATTCTCTCTGAAGTCTACTAACTGTGATCTAAATGATCTTTTTGAATTTCATTGTAATATAAGACATACGTTTTAAAAGCTGTTTTGTTATTTCTGACGTCACAGAAAAAGAATATTGCGTGGACTTTAGTTAAGGCACTATACAGGGTGCCCGTTTTTGGAGCTCCACCATGGGGATCTCGGTAACCATAAGAGATACGAGGTCGGTTAAATTGGGGCAAAGTTGCGCAATTTGGAGCTCAATAATATGCCGGTTTAAAATTTCAAAAATTCCGATTACCTCCGGAGATATCCGAAAAAAACCGGAATTTTGGAAATACGTTTTTATTTTTTCCTCGGCTTATTTGGTGACCTAATTCAAAATGAGTGACACTTCGTCGTTGCAACTTTTCCTCCTCTACAACCTGCCGATGTCATATTTGAAATCAGACGTTTCGATTTTCGACAATCATCATCAACTTTGGTTTTTCTTATGGGCACTATCTTGGATTTTCACATTTTTGAATTCAGCTTTGTTTTCTGATTACGGTGATGTATCACATGTTAAGGTTCAGTGTTGCAGTTTGGGTGAAATATCAAAAATTCTGTTTTGCAAAGACTGCCTTGGATATAACATCCATACTTTTGTTTAACAAAGGCATTGTTGACAGTTCGATTTAAGTTGGCTTAACGTCACCTACAGTTACAAAATTAGTATAAATTTATTAACAAAATGCCCTTTTCAAATGAAGAAAAACGAGATATGCTAGAAATTTATTACGCTTCGCATCGAAATGCGCAAGTTACTTCGGAAAGATATTTACAGCGGTATCCAGAAAGACAACAACCAGCTCAAAATTATTTGTTATTCCTTCATAGAAATTTAGCCGAGTTTGGTGCATTTTCTAAGCCTCGAAGACGTGTTCATAGACCAAATGCGAATGAAGTGGAAATTTTACAGGCGGTGAGTAAATTGTTAAAACTTTCTCAAAAATAATAAACGGCAATGTATTGAATTCTTCATTAGATTCAAGATAATCCTTCAACTTCAACAAGGGCTATAGCAGACGAAATTAACGTATCACATCAATCAGTGTGGAGAGTCTTGAAAAAACATAAATATCGCCCGTTTAAAATTCATATCACCCAAGTCTTGCATCCAGGAGATACTGAACGGAGGGCAGCGTTTTGTAGGAATATCATGGCACGGTTGGAACAAAATCCCCATTTTCTTTCCAACGTGATATTCACGGACGAGTGCAAATTTACCAACTCAGGCATGTTCAATCGTCACAATGAACATGTCTGGTCCACTGAAAATCCACACGAACACCAAGGACGTCGACCACAAGCACGTTTCGGGCTAAATGTATGGGTTGGTTTATTTGGCGGTACGATCATTGGCCCATACATTTACGAAGACAATTTGACCGCAGAAGGGTATTTGCACTTTTTAAGGACCTACCTTACTGATTACATCGATGACAACATTTGCCTCAACCGCTTGAATAACCTTTGGTTCCAGCAAGATGGTGCTCCGCCACATAATGCTAGGAGAGTGGCTGATTATTTGTCTGAAATATTTCCGGGTAGAGTCATTTCAAACAGTGGAGACATACGTTGGCCGGCACGTTCACCAGATCTTTCCCCATTAGACTACTATTTATGGGGAACTATGAAAGATCTCATTTATAAATCTGTACCCGCCGATATTAATGAGCTGCGAAGGAAGATCATCACAACTTTAAGGACCAAAATAAGAAGAAGGGACGTTTTAAGATCAATGCAGAATTTAAGAAGACGCATAGAGCTGTGCTTGGAAGTGGAGGGTGAACCCTTCGAGCACCTCTTATAATTTTCTTTATTTACTTGTTTCTCAAAATTTAGTTTTATCCTATGTTGTAAATTTAAAACATAATTTTCTCCTTTTTTATATCCTACTGTCAAATAAATAAATTTCTAGCATATCTCGTTTTTCTTCAGTTGAAAAGAGCATTTTGTTAATAAATTTATACTAATTTTGTAACTGTAGGTGACGTTAAGCCAACTTAAATCGAACTGTCAACAATGCCTTTGTTAAACAAAAGTATGGATGTTATATCCAAGGCAGTCTTTGCAAAACAGAATTTTTGATATTTCACCCAAACTGCAACACTGAACCTTAACATGTGATACATCACCGTAATCAGAAAACAAAGCTGAATTCAAAAATGTGAAAATCCAAGATAGTGCCCATAAGAAAAACCAAAGTTGATGATGATTGTCGAAAATCGAAACGTCTGATTTCAAATATGACATCGGCAGGTTGTAGAGGAGGAAAAGTTGCAATGACGAAGTGTCACTCATTTTGAATTAGGTCACCAAATAAGCCGAGGAAAAAATAAAAACGTATTTCCAAAATTCCGGTTTTTTTCGGATATCTCCGGAGGTAATCGGAATTTTTGAAATTTTAAACCGGCATATTATTGAGCTCCAAATTGCGCAACTTTGCCCCAATTTAACCGACCTCGTATCTCTTATGGTTACCGAGATCCCCATGGTGGAGCTCCAAAAACGGGCACCCTGTATATACCGGGTGATCATAAATGGTTGTCATTTTGTTTTAGGTTCTCACTGTTAATGTTGGTTACCCTGCTGTCAATTTTGGTGGCACTGTAAATCTATGTCAAATTCGAAGTTGTCCTGCTAACCTGCTAACCTCGAATTTGACATAGACTTACAGTGCCACCACCAAGATTGACAGCAGAGTAACCAACATTAACAGTGCCAAACTAAGAAAAAAATCACAACCATTTATGATCACCCGGTATAGTGCTCTACTTTAGTGTGACAACCAAGCTTGAAAGTTCTTTCAAACTTTTTGTTTGTGACGTCATTAAAACAGGCTGTCAGTTTAGTTCGTCAAACTAACTGATAGTGTGGCATATGCTTAAGGGCGTTATTCTGAACAAAAAATAAAAACAACACCCTTATGAACATATATCATAAAATAGTTCATTTCAAAGATATCCTTGACCAAAACACTAATTCGTATTTAAAACACTTATGATTTAGTAGTCTGATGTTTTGATTCAACACATTTTTTTTGTTTACATACAATATGTGGGCGTTGTTCTATAGTAAAAACTAAAAAAAAAATAATAAGCATGCTTTCGAAAATAATTTATTCATATCTTCGATTAATTTACAAAAAAAAACAATTTTATAAAATTTATAGTAACTGTTCGAAGTGCCCTGCTTCTTCGGTGTCACCCATAATAATTTTGGCAATTATAAGTAAACAAAAAGATAATGAAAGCAAATCAACAGCCTACACAATCTAAACATTTTAAATACGAATTGCTATCGTTAATTTAATGATCAAGGATATCTGCGAAATTAATGATTTTAAGAAATATGTTTATTATGGTTCATACCGACACTGTGGAAACGGTATAAGAGGTTCAGATTATATATGTATGTATGGTTCTTTTCTTATTTTTTGTTGCATAATAAAAAACGCTCACATATTTGTTCTGTGGAATTTTGAAACACCCTGTATATGAAGTGAGGCATGAAACTTGTAGCCACTTTTAAGACTGTAACCCTGCGTAGATATGTCATAGCAGCGCAGATATTCAATATTTATCCAAAAACCATACAAAAAGTTAACTGATGCTTACAGAAATTGTTAATTAGTGATTTCAGACTCTGTGCATCTGTGCTGTTCGTATAAATGTTACACAACGGCAACATTAGAAGCGGCTGTTGTGCCACAAAACAAATAATAGGCAAAACCCATACAACTCAACAGATATACACATCCAAACGACGCGCAAACATAACCTAACTACATGATTACTTTAAAATTTAAGTTTTGTGTGTGGGTATTGCAGATAAAAAATAAGGTAAACATCTAAATAATTAGTAACTCTATTGAACCGGTAAATAGGAAAAATTAATACATTTTAATCAAAGTTTTATTTTCAGTTCCAGCTTATTAGTGCAGTGTATTGCAAATTGCAAACCAATACATTTTTTTCCCATTGGTGAGTGGTCATTGCGTTTAAATTTGTATACCTACTTCTTGCTTGAAAATAATCGAATTTTAGAAATGGCCAGCACAGACGCATTCTCGACAAAAAAAATGCAACAAGCTCTTTGCTTGGCTCAACAGCCCCCTTTAGATGGAACTAATTCCGAGTTAAAGCCGGTTATAGCCAGGGGAAGGGGACCAGCAGCCAAACTTTCGGATACATTGCAAAATGCTTCTAAACCAGCAACGGATGTTAATAAATCATTTAATATGTTTTTCGGTTGCACTGGTGCTTCAAAAACTGTAGTTAGTAGTGCTGTACCTGTCACGGCAAATCCTGTGTTTGAATATAGCGTTAAGTTTTCACCAGACTTATCTGAAAATGCATGTGCATCATTCTTGAGAAAATACTTTGCTAAAATCGAACAGGTGTATTTATATGAAGAATCAAGGGTTTACACTCCCAACCGACTGCGCAGCACAGATCTTGAGTATACTTTATCCAATCAAACTACACAGGCACTGGTAAAATTGACATTAACATTTCAAGGAATACGTAAATTAGATTTATGTTTGAAATTATTTGAAAAGTTATTTGAGTATATTAATACTCATTTTAAACAACCAAAACTAGAAATATTACAAAAATATGCTTGTTGTGTATGGGATTCGAAAGCGGGGCCGTTGCTTTGTATAGACTGTCAGTATTACAGCATACAAAAGAAAACCGTAGCTGATATGGTTTTAGGTTGTAAACAAATTTATGGTGATAAATACTGTGGTGCCGTAGATTTATTTTTAAAGGACTATTATATATATAATCAACAAGATAAACAAATTTATAAAGTAGATAATGTTGGATGGGAAAATGGTGTTCTACGGCTAGCTAACAACAGAAACACTCAGTCTGTTGATGTTGTATTTGCACAATGCTATATATCAGAACTTATGCATAATTTTGAGTCAAAATTTGCAGTGGAATTATTGTCCGAAATTGAGACTTTAATTTCTTCTGAGCATATTCAACCATGGAATATACAATTCGGCCCATTTATGAAATCCCCAGCTCGCGTTTTACCTAAAGAAACCATTACATTTGGTGATGGTGTCATGTGCAGCCCTAATCAAGGAAGTTGGCAACCTGAAATGCTGGAAAATGAAGCTGTAACTTCAATAGAGCTGTGGTGTTGGGTTATATTTTATACGATAGGAAATGAAAAGCTTGCACAACAGTTGGGCCAGAATATTTTAAAGCTGCAATTAGACACCGGCATGAGCATCGGCAAACCGCTTTATTTTCCAATTCAAGGCGACTTTAAAGATGCCTACGTCGAAGCTTTAGAGGCCATTATTGATAACAACATTCAGCTGGTGGTTGTGCTCACCCCCAGGTCGTTAAATAAGCCAGAGCCGCTTATTAAGCATATTTGCTGCGTGCGTAAACCTGTTCCGTGCCAGATAATTCCTGCTGCTGACGTAGCGCTTCCTAGAAAACTGCACGAAACTGTTTTGGTAATGAACGCCAAGCTCGGAGGGACTTTGTGGACAGTTAGCCTTCCGTATAAGAATTGGATGATTTGTGGGATTTCTATTCACAACTCGCTTATTGATAAAGAAAAAACAGTGGGCAGCTTTGTTGCCGGCTTTTCCGATGATGCTACACAGTGGTATAGCAAAGCATTGTATTTGGAACAAGAGTTTAGTTTTCATCTGGAGAAATGGCTGATCGATACGTTGATGAAGTATCGAAGCACAAATGGGGTCCTTCCGTCAGACGTAGTTATTTACCACCTTTGTACTGAGGAGACCAAAAGTAAAATTCAAAGGTATTATAAAAGTTTAAAAATGGATCAGTGCTTGCAAGAACTTGGAGTGGACCAGTTGAAAATGTGTGTGATTCTTGTCCAACAGGATGTCAAGACATATTATTATAAGAGTTTAGATTGCAAAAATGTTCTTTCAGGAACTATAGTGGATGATGTAATAACGAATGCAGACTGTCGAGATTTTTTCCTGGTTTCTTACCATGCAGGAGACGACGAAGTGACACATCCAACATATTATAATGTTATTATGGACACGTGCAACATCACGCCTGATGCGATACAAATATTGACATACAAGTTGTGCCATCTTTATTATAAACATGCTCGGATTGCTGAAATACCTGCACCTTGCAAATATGCAGAGCAACTCGGTAAATTGGTTAGTGAAGTAACGCACGGTATATCTTCTCCTGTACTTGATCAGTACCTCTACTACTTATGAGTTATGAGTTATTTTTTATGGTTTATGTTGTGTTGTAAGACAGCTGATTTATGATTTGTAATCACATTTTATGTATACTAGTATTGAAAATTACAAAATTATCCGAATGCTATCTGGGTCTTGCTTAGATGAATTATGTGAGATTGTTATAACTGACAAAGTGCTGTATTAATATAGTTTCTAAGAATAATTTATTGACAGCGGGATCTTTAGTACTCCCTGCTCCATGTGACTTCCACGTTTAAACTATAGAAGGGTTGTTTTTATCAAAAATATATTCCAAATACTTGGAATTAGAAATACACTGCTCGTTTGTATCCCTTCAAAAGCACAATTTTATTAGTTTCTGTCAGAGATAAATGTCACATTAGGTCCATTTCATTTATTTTCCAGTTTTAGGCAACATGAAGGAATTGTAAAAGCTGTTTCAAATTGGATAATAAACATACAACCTTCCATTCATGCTGTTAGCTGCTGTTATATCAAGGAAGGTTTAAAGATAGACATGGTAGTCAACTGTGGATCCATTTGATAGGTAACTAACATTCAAAAATATCCTAAATGAGTGCAGTTACACATCCATTTTAGCAATCTTCAACTCCAGACAGCACTGCAGAATTTAAGAAAATCAGAGATTGAGCTTGCCAAGGTCGAAGTGCAGTGCTTGAAGCTAGAGGCAATCCTACAGAACCAGTTAAAATTGCAGTCCTCTGGCCTATCAGAGTCTAAAAGCAAAAGTGAAATCAGTAGCAATCGTGATAGGGGAAGGGCGGGCAAGATGGCATAGCTAATTTATTTCTGACCAAATCATGTTAGAAGTGTAGATTTTTTTTTATGAACAGTCAAGAGGTTGTTGAACAATATATGAGAAAACACAATACATGTTTGCGAAACGTTTTATTATCAAAAAAGGAAATATGAAATTTTACAAAAAATCATCTTGCCTTACCTCGTCGGGCAAGATGACATGCATTCAAAAATATAATAAAAATGAATACAATCAACACAAAAAGTAAGATTTTTTTAGAAATAAGCTTTCTAATTGAAAGCTCTACTGTATACAACATAAAAAATTATGTAAATACATAGAAAAAAAATGTTTACTTGCATAATTCACAAATAAAGTTTTTCGCATTTTTGCGTAGACCTGCACATTCCGAATGGGATCACATTCCACATTTTTGACACTTTAGCCACCCTTCTCCCGACTTTGAGTGACTGTACAAGTCATTACAATATAAGCACGCACAGTCTTCGCTGTCAGTGTTGGCAAAAGCATCTTCCTCACTTGAGTCCTTTTGCATAATTTGTCTTACCACAACCTTTCTCTTGCTGCTTCTTGCTTGTTGCTTTTTATTTTTTTTTTGCCTCTCCCACTTTAGATTTTCTCACTTGTTCCAACTTTTTAGCAGCTTGTTACTTTTACGTTTTTCTCTTTTTCTAGAATTAGTAGAAGGCATTGGTGATATTTCATTTAGCACAGCTTCAATGTCGTTCAAGTTCTGTTGAATATTAGAACTAGAAGGTGCATACAAAATTTCATTGGACTGTAGTAGTTGGTCAGGCATTATTCTTGCTGACTCGGGCTCAGAAGTTACTGCATGTTGTCTCGTTATTACAGAGTTAGAAATATGATCAGCAATTTCTTCTTTATCAGCAACTGGAACTTTTAAGTTCATATAGCATTGAGAAGCATCATTTAAACGTTAGTCTTCAGCAATGGGTTACTGCACTGGGCAGAAAGACATGCTCTGGAAAAATATCAGGGTTGAAAGGTGATATGCCCGTTGCTCAAAATCCACTTAAGGCTTTTGCAGGAGTTGCTGTTTTTTCATATGCTGTATTGAAAAGATTTGATATTTGATAAATCGTTATCGGACAACCAGGATTTCCCTTCATCCATTGTGTGGCTGCTTGGTTATAATATTTACTCAGTGGCCCGAAGAACGACACATCGAGGGGCTGGAGTCAGTGGGTACAATGTGCAGGTTAGGGATGGGCGCGTGACGTAAAAACAGTCGTGTCACGTCGTGTCACGGCGTGTCACGTCGTGAACGTGACTAATATTTGAAAATCGTGACGTGAACGTGAGTGAACGTGAGTGAAAAATTTCCAAGGCGTGATTCACGCTTCACGTTAATTTCACGTTAGGTATTTAATAACGAATAATAAAACTGCAGGGTGCCCCGGGTGCTGATTACATATTATTTTTAAATCAAAATTTTAATGTGTAGATGTGAAGATGAACTTATTATTCTAATAAAAGTAATGTTTTATTTTTTATACTCGGATTAACGCTGAAAATGATGATTACGATTTATTTTTTAACCAATTTATTGTGTAGATAAACTTATTATTCTAATAAAAGTAATGTTTTGTTTTGTATACTCGACTTAACACTGAAAATGTTGATTACGTTTTATTTTTAAACCAATTTATTGTATACATGTGTAGATAAACTTATTATTCTAATAAAAGTAATGTTTTGTTTTGTATATTCGCCTTAACGCTGAAAATGTTGATCTTTATACGTAAAAGTACTTTTAAAACTACGAATTAAGTGTTGCCTAGCAACGTATACCTTCTGTACTCATACCAATAAGGGAAACGTCAATTCCAATGACAGCTTTTGGTATTAAAAGTAATGTCTTTGAAGACATCTGCAAGAAATGTATTTGCGAGAAATCAGTATTTATCCCTTGTCATCAGTTATTGTAGTCAATTTTCATTTGTTTCTTTTTATGTCAACTATTCTGATTGCAACATATCACGTAAATTATGTCACGTGCAAAACATATTTTTAGTTCTGTTTAGGGTTTTTTCATTGGTTTTAAATTTGAACATTCTGTTCTACCTGAAATAAAATTTTGAAACAAAAATTGCGTGTCACGTCGTGAGCGGCGTGACACGCCGTGAACGTGAGTGAACGTGAGCGTGAACGTGCGTGAACGTGAGTGTTTAAAGCAAGCGTGAAACGTGCGTGACGTGAGCGAAAACTCACTCACGCGCCCATCTCTAGTGCAGGTAAGCAAAATAGTACCACTAATCCTTTTTTTGCCAGTTCCAAAGCTTCGAAGTACTTGTGACTTGTGTGTCTGTCCAGAATTAGTAAAGCTTTTCCTTCGGGGCTTGGCCTAACATGTTCAGTGAAGTGCTTTACCCATTTCAAGACTAATTCTCCAGTCATGTAACCAGATTCGTTGTGTAATGGTAGAGTGCCCACAGTTGCACCGTCATATAAAAGAGGATTATATCTTTTACGAGGAAAAATTATTGATGGCGGAACATACATTCCGCTCGAACTCATGCAAACCACGACTGTTGAATGTACACCTCTGGTCAACTGAAAATATTTGTAGAAAAACCAAGACTGGTCAAGCTTAAAATTCGCTTCTAAAGGCGGCTTCGCGTAGTACTCAGAGTAAGACTATGTCGGGGCCGTAATGTGTTTGCCCGTTCCCAGACCCTACTAGCAATATAGAAGTAATAGCTACATATATGCTGGTGACCAAAGACATAACCTCATATTCGCAGCTTTGCATCGTGTTTGCAGCATAGTTCAGTTTGTTCTAATATTGTGGTTTTACTGTAGACTTTCGGTTACTGCATCATGCCAAATAAAGGCGAAAAACATGATCGCTGCAGCAGATTTACAGTCGATTTTTCTAACTTAAATCTAATAAAAAATATCTCTCGTTGTATGTTTTTTGCTCTTCTTGGTCTTGCAATATAATTTATTATCTCTTCGTCATCATCCGATTCAAACACGCGTACATTATACTCAGCCATCATAAACAACAATAATATTGCTAATGAAAATGAAAATCAGGACATGCCCGACAGCGTTTAAACTTGTCAGAAGTTAAGGTTAAAATATGCATCAGCTGATCACTTTTTCCACAGTTACTGCAGTGTATGCCCCTCCAACGACCGGATAAGTTATTCTTCGTTTTATGCCAAGAGTAGCTTTTTTCTTATTTATTCTGTACTTGTAGAACAGGGTGCTTCAGTTTATACCAGAAATATCTTTATTCGCGGTATAAATTTGCATTGTAAAACCGGCCCTAAGAAGAAATGCATTCGATAAAAACGGCAGCTAATGTCCATATTTTACTAAATGTGAAAGTTGGATCATCAACTAGAAATTATGCAAGTAGTACTGCAAAATAGGGAGCTTGCAATTGTATAAGATACTGCAAATCGCTTAAGGGCCGGTTCTACAATGGTACTATTAACCAGGGTATAACTATTCCCGGAATATATTTATTCTGTAAGTTGTACCTGGTATAAAATTTTAAACGTTCTACATGTTACTTTTATTCCCAGATTAGCTATCCTTGATTTATGCAGTAACACATTGATGTTGGCTACTCAGCAGATCTAATTTTTTGGATCTAACGGCAAATCAAAACGGTTTGCGGAAAGTTTGTTCCCCACATTTCGTTCCCCACATTTCGTACCCCACATTTCATTCCGGGGATATTTCGTCTCTCCGCATCTCGTACCCGGAAACTTCGTTCTCGAGCGAGCTCAATTGGTCTCGTAGATTACACGGTCTTGAAAAACGAGTACAGCAATCGAAATGCAGTTGGAAAAATGAAAGATATTTTAATTAATTTATTTATTATAATAAACTGATAAGAACTATATACAGTATGTCCCCGGATTGAATTTACAAGAGGAAACTAAATTTTATTTTTAGTTTTAACAAAGAGCATATTCTCTTTGGTTTTACATAAAAATGTTATAGGAATTATAATTCCTGCTTGGTTTGTAGAGAATTTTAAGAAAATTTTCAGTTTTTCAAAAACAAGTCGGCCTTGACAGTTAAGCAAAAATTATTTTCTTTTCAGGTAAACCACCCTTTTTGTTCATGATACGGCAAAATATTACTAAGAAAAGTTGTTCAGAATAAGAAACTATGGTCCTATAAAAAATATTAGGAAGATACGTACTTAGATTAAACCGTCATTTTTAATAAATGCAGTTTATTTTGTTCTTATCATAAATAAATTAATTAAAATATCTTTCATTTTCTAACTGTATTCCGATCGTTGCACTCGTTTTTCAACGCCTTGTAATCTAGGAGACAAATTGAACTTACTCGGCAACGAAGTTTCCGGGTACGAGATGTGGGGAGACGAAATATTTCGGGAACGAAATGTGGGGTACGAAATGTGGGGAACCAAATGTGGGGAACAAACTTTCCGTATCCCAATCAAAACATAAACACAACTACATAACCTATTTCATGTTCAAGTTTTATTTCGCTATAACACATAGTTGTTTTGTGAATATCTGAAAATGGAAAAACGTGTGCGCTGCAACAATTTTAGTTTTGAGGAAACGGAGATGTTAGTTTCTCTTGTGGAAGAAAAGAAAAGCATATTAGAATGCGAAAAAACAGATGTTGTGACAAACAATGTAAAGAACAGGCACTGGGAGCAACTCGCTGTAACCTTAATACAAAATCCAGCAAATTTAGGAGAGCAAAAATGCTTCGGGAAAAGTGGGAAGTCTAGAAAAATACACGAGGAAGGAAATGGCTGCCCTATGGTTGCGCTGTACAGAGACAGGAGGTGGCCCCGGCACAAAAATTTTAAAATGTTATTGGACGTACCGCATTATTTTTATATTAGGCATCGGAGCCACAGGAACTGGAAATAAGTTTCATGGTGATTAAGGTAATGCATACGTTTATAAATGTATATAAAGGAGAATGTAGTAGTATGCAAGATGTTATTAAAACATGTATTAATACATTGCAGTTCATCTTGAGGAAGCCATTATACAGTAACCGCTTCTCGTTGAAGTGGAAACTAGTACGTGCCTTGTACCCGAAAGTGGACAAATTCAAAATATAGTAAATTGAAAACTGTTTTATTATGAAATGCTCATTATAGAAGACTATGATATTAATTTACAGGAGCCACAACCTGAAATTACAGATTGGAGAACATGGAACCCTGTTATGCTGAAGCAACCGATACACCAAGCACTTCCTGTCAACAGAAACTCAATTTTCGGGGCAACCCCCAAAACTAGTTCTACTTCCGAGGACATCCCACCACCTATGCTAAAGCTAAATACAGAGGCAAGTATGTATTCTTTAAATACAATTTTACTTTAAATTTTTAAATGTAATGCTTTTTTAGGCATAGAAGAAGTATTAAATACTTCAACAGCTAGACGACGTCGGCCAAATATTAAAAAGCGGCATTCTGTATTGTCACCGACAGCCAAAACAAATTTAAAAAATTCCACATTGGCCGACAGCAAGTTAGAGCTTGTTCAATTACAAATTGAGCTGTCCAAAAAGGAAGTCGCAGGCAAGGATGGCTATGGAAGCAGAGCGGCATAAGCTACAAATGGAAATTTTGCAAGCAGAATTAAAATTAAAAGAAAATTTATTAAAAAATAGCATGTTGTAGAAACAAAACGTAATGAACTATTTTTAATTTGTTTCTTAAATTTTATTTACAACTATTTTAGGTATACAGGTAATTTATGACGTATATCAAATAGATTTTTGAGAAAAAGTTTATATCACCATGTGTTCAATTTGATTTTGTTTCAGAGTTGTAGCGATTTTAGATGATACATGCATAGTATGCAATAACATGCTTTTGAAGTATGGAAAGTGTCAAATATAGCTTACTTTAGGAAATGAGTAGAAAAAATAGTTTTATTAATAGTTTGCAGTACCTATAGACAGAGCTGGGCAAATTACTTTTAAAAAGTTATTAATTACCAATTACCGCCCAATGTAGTAATTTAATTACCAGAGATTCAATTAAAGGAATAGTAATTCTATTACCAATTACTTAGTAATTGTAATTGTACAACATCAATTACTTTTTCAATTACTTTCAATAACAATTAGTTGTATTTAGTTGAATTTTCATGCAAGTTGCAACTATCAGTAGTGTCGTGTCGATTCGTAATTGTTATCTACAAATGCTTAATTTTTATGTTTTGTTAATTATAGTAACCTAATACTTTATCACTCTTGAAGGTTTTTTGATAATTAAATCTTCTAGCTACATGCACCGTTCACCAAAACCAAAAGTTGTTAGTTTGTTTTGATGTAAGATGTAAGTAAATAAATAAATTCAAGGATAACAGTTATACAGGGTGTCCCAAAAAAAATGGGACATTGATTTGGCATAGATTCCTTAGGTTATAATAAACCGATTAAACCTAATATATTTTTAGTACAAAGTCCCTTCAGTAAGAAGGTATAGAGACTTGGAAGTTCAAATCTATATATTTTTTTATATTAGTTTCCACATAAGTTATCACTAAAGTTGAGCTTTTTATCACGATTGTGTATTTAGTTGCCGAGGCCCGAAGAGCCAAAGCAAATAATTCACACAAGGATTTGAAATGTAACTTCCAGTGCCCAGGGTACATTGCTTTTTAAAATCGAGAAATCGCAAAGTTACAACATTTTAACCAACGTTTATAGGTTACGTGGCGTCGGTTGACGTTTACCTATCGTCCAGGCGCCTACAAAAAGTTGTAAAACAATGGATTACTTCACTGCCGATTTCTCTTATTTTATTTGATGATTTCGACTTTCTTCACTGCCAATTAAAAAAATTTTTTTTTTCGAATATGAAGAAGTGTCGAATTTAATTTTGGCTATATTTTGTAATGATATTAGAAAAAATAGCACGCTGAATATGTGATAAAAGTGATTTTTTCCATGTTCGTGATAAATTAATCCACTCCCTTTGCATCACCCGCTCGTAATTTAAACGTTGAAAAACTTTCACTTTTCTTAACTTGTAGAACAATCTATTATTAAATACGCTTAACATGAGGCTGAATGACGAAAATATGTAACTTTATCTAAGTATACAGGGTGGAGCATTGGATTTCTTAAGTGTTTGACATCAAATTTCTATTTAGATTTTGTAGAAGAACGATCCAATTGGCGCAACTTGAGCATTTTTTGTTGGCTCTGAAAATACTTTTTTTTACCCCTTTATACGAAAGTGACATTTTCTGTCGCCTGTTAGGGGTATAGGGAAAATATACATTTGGGTCCCTGGTTGGTTTCCAATGGCAGTGTAGGGAATATAATACATTGACTGCCGTTGCCATTAGAGACGGGAGACAATGTGATTATGAGTAATAATAAATCAACTAGCCTCCTGATTTTCATATTTGAAATATTTTTGAATGCAGCTGATTACAAGAAATAGTCTCATCATAAAATGTAAAAGCGTTGTATGTATAACTCTGGACTAAAACGTCATTTCATCCCTTGCACGATTGCAATAAATTGATTAGGTACTGTTCTCACAAACTCTGAAGAACTAAACTACATCTGCAGGAGGGAATGATACATTTTTCCTCCCTAGTAATACAAATAGTTATTAAAAATGTATTAGTTAACTTCTGAAATTTTAAAACAAAATATGAATTTGGTGTTGATCAGGGACCGTTGAAAGTTGACAGATGACTGATAACCTAGTTGAAAACGGCTGATTGAAATAAGAATTCCTACTTTAGATACAAAAACAAAAGACATTGCTCAAGCACGTAGCAATGAAGTAATTTTTACATTCAAGTGACCATTATACTATGTGTTCAAAAGAAATTACATAAGGGTTGAATATGGCAAATTTTAGAATTTTCAATCGCGATATCAGCGTATAATATAAACTTATGACAGCAACAACAGTGATTATGTTGTCAATACTTTTATATTCCATGGCCAACCCTTAGTAATTCCTTTTTTAACACACCTAATAAGAAAATTACTGTGAACGCTCGACCAATTAAATTGCTCAGGTTGCTTTCATATTTTTACTTCAAATTTCAAAATGTTATTAACATCTTTAATAATACCTATTGATTTTAAGTTTAGGGCAATAAAATATCTGGAATTACGTAAATTGGGTCACTATACACTGTTCTTTTAAAAAACTAAATGGAATTTTATGTAAAATCGTTAAGAAGCCAATATTTGAATGTCTCGTAATTAGCAAGGGGGTTTTTAATAATAATCGAAGCTAAGATGCTGCAGCAGTCCATAAAAATTTTGCACTAGTGCCAGTATACAAAGCAGCATATGAGCATTACAAGGCAAGAAAGCCACAAAGAATGGATAATTTAGAAAATGTTCAATGCAAGAATGCGGTAAACTTATGCGGCGGCGTTTTAATATTACCATACTCCATAATGCATTTTTGAGTCAACCTGACATGGGATTTTGCAATTAGGTACATTTTATATATGTGTTTTCCGCTGTTTAAATGTTGTTATCGAATTTTGTGCGTTTAATTCAATTCCTCACTCAAAAATGTAATTTTCTGGACTTAAGGTCTGTTACACTTGCACGGATCGTTTAAAACAAGCAAATTGAAATGAATAAATAATCAGTATGAACCAATATCGTCTCTGTAATGTACTTACCGCAAATATTCTTATAACGTCTAACACTTAGCGTCTCTCACAATAAATGTGTCACTATTACAAGCTACAAATACACGCACTGATGCTCGTGGACGCGTCATACAAAATGCAAAAGTTGCTGTTATTCGACTCGTCAGAGGAAATAATAAATTAGGCTTATATTGCGCGGGGAATACCCTGCGATTTGCTTAATGTGTAACTTAATAAAACCTTATCTTATTTATGCTTTCTAGAGATTTAGCACCCTATCGAGGTCAGTAATTCAGTAATTGAAATACCACAAAGTAATTCAATTACCTCGAGTAATTTCAATTACCATAAGTAATTCAAATACCTATAAAGTAATTTAAATACTTTAGAGTAATTTAATTACACGAAAGTAATTGAGTAATTAAATGCAGTAATTAATTACTTTTAAAAAGTAATTTTCAAGTACTTTCTAACAAAGATGGCAATTACCAATTACAATTACTGCATTTTGAAAAGTAATTCAATTCCAAGGCAATTAGCAAAAAGGAATTTAATTAGTAATTTAATTAAAAAAGTAATTAATTACTGCCCAGCTCTGCCTATAGGTATTAGCAAAATCAATGTATTTTTTTTATTCATTTATTAGAAAGTTACTACACAAATTTACTTTAAGAATATTTTTACAGTAGTGTTGAGAAATAATTATTAATTAAATGCCTTTTTTTGTATCATTTCCTCGATTCCCTTGCAGTTGCAATGCATTATGATCTTCCTCAAAAAATGCATTGTTGATGCCAAGATCAGGATCAACCGGAGGAACAACCCCTTTCTCATCAATTGCTAAATTATGCAAAATTGCTGTAGCTACAATAATGGTTTTACATCTTTCAGGTGATACCTTCATACCCAATGACAAAATAGGAAATTGTTTTTTCCACAGTCCATAACTTCTCTCCACGGCATTTCTGGTCCTGATCTGCGATTCATTAAACAAAACTTCTGCAGCTGTAATAGGAGCTTGCATCGGAGTTATTAAATAATTGGTTATTCCATAGCCACTGTCCCCTATTAGCAAAGAGCTCCCATTTGATCATTTTCAAACTTTCTTTTTAGTGCAGATTTATTAAAAATTGATGTGATGATCCATGCCATCTAGCTACGATATCTTGAATTCTCAGATTCCCGTCACATACAGTTTCAGCCTCCTCTCCTCCTGGTGATTGTATTCTTACATGGGTACAATCAATTGCACCAATGACATTTGGAAATCGTGCAAACTCATAAGAACGTTCAATAGTCCTTTCTTGTTCTTCTTGAGTCCTAGGAAGGTAGGACATAATCTTGAAGTCTTGATACAATTGCTTCAGATACTTCCCTGATTATATTGCATGCCGAGGTTTTACTTACTCCGGCAAAATCAGCACTTCCAAGAAGTACTGTGCCTACAGCATAGAACCGGAGAGCAAGTAGAAGTTCTGTGATGGGTAATATTGAATGATTTCTGTATAAACAAATATTATTTTTGAGATTCTGTCCAGTAAAAAAAAACAAGTTGTTACAAACCAGTCAGTAGAAGTTTCGATATCATCTTCAATTTGAACAAGTAATCATAAAACGGTAGGTTTTTGTAGTCAAAACTTCATGAAAAATTATCCGTCATCGAGTTCATCGAATTGGATGAATCTCGCATCGTAAGTCTTCGGTTTTCGTGGTCTTTCAATATAATTTATTCCTTCATCATCGGATTTAAATACTTGTACACCATAAAGATTACTATTCATATTGTTGAGCCACAAAACAAAATAAATATAACCTCACTTTTTATACCTCATTTAAAGCTTATCTGCTGGTGCGTAGGTGGAATAAATTAACCCGTCAGTTATACCAATATTTCAATATGCCGCGGTTATTCTGAACTGGTAGAACAACTATTTGCAATTATACCTAGAATCATTTTATTCCGCCGTTTAAATGTGCATTGTAGAACCGGCCCTAAGACGGCAAGAAAAAACCATCCATCATAAATACTACCACTAACAATGCGAATGGGAGTGAAAAAAAGATATAATATTGGAAACTGTGACAATTACTATGACATAGATACATGAGAAAAATGAGGTGAGATTATCCCATAGAATATGGAAATGGATGCCAAAGAACAAAAACAGAGAAGACAATAAATAGCGCGACACTGCCAGGCTATTTATTGGAGAGGTTAGTCGTGTTCTGCTGGATCTCCAATAAAAGAATAAGCTAAGTCCTTGTTGATTTTTAATTTCATTAGTTAATGTTGATAACGGATGTACATTTGTCTTCCGAAACGTTCATGTTTTAATATTTTTCATTTTGTAGTGTAGCAAAATACCCATAAAAATAAAATGATTATTGAAGCGCCACAAAGAAGTTTTCAGAAATTATGAAGGGTGTCTCAGGCTTTGTTTTAAGGTTATGTGCAAGAAGGTAGGAATATGCACCTCCAACAAGCACAAAAAATTAATTCAATTCATCTTGGGTCCACACATAGGCATTGCGATCCACAGCACATGTGACTATCCGGTTGGTGTGGGGGCCCAGTCGATGCCCATCACTCTCAAGTCATGCTGGTTCAAAACGTCCAACAGCTTCCAATCGGACCCACTGCGCTGATAAATGTGAGCTTTGTGGTTATTGGGAGAAATGGAAATGTCTGCAAAGTTCAAATTAGCCATTGTGCAGGCAGACCAAAGGGCTGCTTACGATCGCAGTCCTTGTTTCAGGCATGGCAAGTAATTGGGTTGATTATATTCCCGAAGCGGTGCTGCTCGTCCATTATTATTACTGCTAAAAGCGAGTAATCAGAGATATGAAGGGTGTTCATTTTATTTTAGAATATTTTGCCACACTACAAAATGAAAAAATATTAAAACATGAACGTTTCGGAAGACAAATCTACTTCAGTTATCAACATCAACTTAATTAAATTAAAAATCAACAAGAACTTAGCTTATTTTATTGGAGATCTAGCAGAACACGACTAACCTCTCCAATAAATAGCGGGACACTGCCAGGCTATTTATTGGAGAGGTTAGTTGTGTTCTGCTGGATCTCCAATAAAATAATAAGCTAAATCCTTGTTGATTTTTAATTTCATTAGTTGATGTTGATAACGGATGTACATTTGTCTTCCGAAACGTTCATGTTTTAATATTTTTCATTTTGTAGTGTAGCGAAATACCCATAAAATAAAATGATTATTGAAGCGCCACAAAAAAGTTTCAGAAATTATGAAGGGTGTCTCAGGCTTTGTTTTAAGGTTATGTGCAAGAAGGTAGAAATATTGGCTAGTATATACCGTTTTCTTAGTAAATATGAATTATATGGTAAATTTGGTCAGTCAACGCGAATTGGAAAAATATTTTTATGCCAGTTCTACAATCGTCGCCCCAACCCGTTCGATGAGTGATCGTGGCGATGCGACGTTGCCAACACTTGGCTTAAAATTTAGATTCTTGAAACATAACATTCTCTAAACACAGTAAGCAACATAATAGGTACTGTAACTGTTATAATATTGTATAATTTAGTTTTGTATTCATTCATTACTCTGATAAGCAAAAACGATGTGTCTAAATATACAAGGTGTTTCAAAATTGCACAGAACAAATCTAAAGTCTATGTTTACACCATCAGTTAGTTTGAAAAACTAAATTGATCAGTCTGTTTTAATATCGTCACTGTTGTAGTTTGGTCAAGCTTTTCTAATTTTAGAAGCAACTCTATTTTCCATCAGTCTGTTTGATGCGAGTTCTTTTCTGGTTGGCTAAAATTTGAATTTAACAAAAAGGCGCGATATACGGCAACCTTAAACTTTGTTGGTAAATTATATCCTTGAATATTCAATAGTCGCTTTTCGCTTTCCTTTAAGCAGTGTGTTCAACGTAGTAATCTAGTGTTCGTATATTTAATTAACAATAGTAATTTATTTCTTAACATTAAGCTATCAAAAAGCACCGCTACAGGTTGCTGAAAATTTGCAAAATTAGCAAATTTCGGATTTTTAAAAAATGGAACGCCTTTTGTATATTCTTATGTTGGGAAAGCTGTTTAATGATATTTCTTCTGATATCCATAAATTCAACCTTAAAAAACAATGTAATCCTCTTAAAATCCTTTACTTAAAACGTAACAAAAAAAACCCGGTAAGTAATATGCTAATTGAAAAAAAAAACTTGAACTCTGTTAATACAACAAAGAAAGCAAGTTTATATAACAGCAAACACAAAAACGAGAAATGCAGGAGTATTAAATCTAGTAACAAATAAGGACAGATAAAAAAGCAAAACAAATGCTCAAAAATCCTTAGCTTTTTAAATATTTTTCCTTGTTGCTGAAGGACAAACAATTTAAATTACAAATTTTGATTTTTTTTACTGTTAGAGAGTTTTTCTACTTACTCATTGTTAGCTAAACAATATTAATAATATATTGTAGTCTCAACATCGAGTTTGTGTTTGAAATAGAATTCTGATACTATTTAGTGAAAAGGCAAATGTGGCTATGGAAACTGAAAGAATTTTGCTTATGTTAACTACCTAGACGACGCTAATTTGACATTTTGTATGAATTCGTTTTAATGCATTTTTCTAAATAGATAAATACAGAAATTGCTTATTTTTTAAATGAGGAGATGGTGACAGCGATATTTGAACATAAAAACAGAATCTGTAATTATCTTCACCAAGAAGGCGAAATATTTGAAAATTTGATGTAGAATTTTGTTGTTGGGCAATTGTATTAAAATCTTTTCAGGGGTTGCTATGCTAGTATTTTTACACCAATTATAGGTAGTACAAAAATTTCTGTTATTCAGACATTTTTAGCAGTTACAAAATTACTCAATGGGAATTTCAGTTGGTGGCAGTACATTCGCTAACTCACACACGCTGCATTACTTATTTGTGACGTCACTAAACAAAAGTACGTTTATTTCTAACACAAATTTAAGAGTTTTTATCTACAGTCCTTCTAAACCCATCCTCACAAAAGTGCCAGCAAATGAATGCAATGACTATATGATAATAATTTAAATAATAAATTATTTACAGATAAGGCCAACGTTCCTTGATATATAAGATATTGATCTGCCTTCCTGTCGCAAAGTACGAATAATTCCTCTTATTTCTCGGGAGCAGTCCGATTGACCCTGTCTTCTGCCTTCCATATTGAAGTACGACCTTTATATGAATTTTTGAATAACAGAACTCACTGTCACAAATTCTAAACGAGAAATTACTGGATGAGACCACACCAGCCCAAGTAAAATTAGGAAATAGTGTAGGAGATTAACTTTCTAATGCTCTGTGAAATTTTCTTAGAAACTCAGGACAGTCAAATGACAGGGAAACCTGCAGCTTCATCGCTTATATGAACTCTTAAATATCCAATTTATTTTCATAGCAGCGGTTTTGCTGTATCGATCATAATATGTATCAAATGATCAACTTTGCATAAAAGAATTATATTATAATTGGTAAAATATGATTAAAGCCCTATAATAGAAACACACATAAAGTAATCAACCATTTAAATATAGATTTTTGTTGACCCTGGAATGTCATTAAATGAGCTTAAATGATTAATGAGTAAATGGACATTGTAATTATAATTCCACAAATTACTAGACGGAATTGAGATAGGAATTTTTCAGTGGCACATTGATTGTTAAATTGTAAAATTGACAAACCAGGAATCTGAGATTCGATCTATAAATAAATGGTATGCCGCAAGGCTCAATTTTGGTCCATTATTTTATGCAACTTACACTTCTAATTTTGATACAGTTATAAAATCTTGCAGTGTTCACTTCTATGCCGATGATACCCAAGTTTATCATTTTTTTGTTCCCAATGACGTTATTACAGCAAACAATATGATTAACACTGATTTAAATAATTTAATTACATTGGCAGAAAAGCATTCTTTGGTAATTAATCCCACTAAATCTCAGGTTGTCCTATTTGGCGCGCCTAAATCTCGGAAAGCTAAAGTTGACCAATTGAAAATTATGGTTTATAACACTCAGCTACCTGTTGTCGACGTTACACGTAATCTTGGACTTTATATAGATTCTGATCTAAGATTCAAAAAACACGTTAGTCTTAGTATTCAAAAAGCTTATGCAAATTTGAAAAATATTTATTCTAATAGACACATACTTAATAAAAATGTAAAAAAACTTTTGCTAGAATCCTTAGTTCTATCTCATTTTAACTTTTGCGATTCAGTATGCGGGCCTTGTCTGGACAGTACTGATGTAACCAGGATACAACGAATACAAAACAGTTGTATAAGATTAATTTTTGGTTTAAGAAGGAGAGTTAAAAGAACTCAATTGGCTCAATATGTTAAAAAGAAGAATGCTACATTCGTGTTCATTATTTCATAAGATCATTATTTTCAAAACTCCACCATACCTATTTAAAAAGATTAAATTTCGCTGTGATATACATAATATTAATGTAAGGAGTAAAGGACTGCTTACGCCGCCTCTCCATATAACTAGCATGTTTTGTCGCTCGTTTTCATATAATATTGTTAAGTTCTACAACTCCTTACCATCTTTATTTAAGGAATCATCGTCTTCAAAATTTAATAACAGTATCTTCACTTATTTTCTAAATAACTGAATACCTTCTTAGACCAGCGGTCAGTTCAACAAATTGTTTTTGTTATAAACCTACAGGTAAACTGATAGTCATGTCACTAAGACACTAAATTATTTCTATGGCATATAAGTCACTAAATCAAATTATCTTGATGGCATATAAGTAATTATCTATTATATTAATTATTGTAACTAGGTTAAGTGGAAGAGCAGTAATTTTACCAAACTTACTGAACTTCGCCTTTTGTGTTCTTGAATTGTAAACGTTGAAAGAACTGGAATTATTTATTTTGTGATAACAATAAAGACATTATTATTATTATTATTACTATTATTATTATTATTAATATTTGCACTGTTAAATATATTACGTAGTTTACTTGCCTGTCCTTCATTATTAATTTGATATTGGGCAATAAAGGTTAAAATATAATAGATATTTGTGTATTAAGAGCGCAAAGTTAGAAATTGCAGATTGGGAGAAAAAATCGAAGCACAACAGCAGTAATTTTTCGAAATTGGCAATTTAATCTTGTGATCATAATATATACACTATTTTATCTACAATCGCATTTATGAGGAATTAGAAAACAATTTATTTTAATTATTGCATTACAAACACCTTTTCTTGGATTTAGAGACATTTTTACATATTGAAAACATTTGTTTATACTCGTAGTTAAATCAATTATTTTTAAATTCTTCACTAAAGCATATAAGCATTCGATTACTGAACGCCAACTCCCATTTCACATAATTTGTCCAATGGCAATTTGGAATACTGGCAGCAGTACTGTAGCAGTCCTACCAACTTCTATGTAGAAGAGTTAAAATGTGTGAGCGCGACATCTTGCAATTTCTTACTCTCCTCAGTAAAACGGGTTGCCTATCCGAGACTTTGCAAACAGTAGACTGGTGAAAACCTTCGTCCTTGAGAGTACAATCTGTGATTCTACAACTTCATTTTATTACAAGATGCTTCTTGATAGTACTGTTTGAAACTAAATATATTGTTCAGTTAGGTATTAATGTTATTACATTCGTACACCAAATTATTGTTTTTTCAATAAGTTTACAATTTTTTTGTTAATTATACTGGAATGGTTATATCACAGTCTCTTAGATCAGCACTTAATTCTTTCAATATATTGTTCCAAGGTTAATTTCAAAGGTTAATTTTTAGATCATCAAGCTTTCACCTTGATAACGTATATGACTATGTACTGAAACTCATTTTCACATGGGACATTTAAGTGTTAATATTGTAACGTTTCACTACCCTACAAATTGAATTATAAATGTGTTAGGCACATGCTGCAATTTGGTCACAAAGCAAGACTACACAAAGGCATACGAACCCCATCAGAAGTTACATAAAGCCAGATGGTCGCATCAAGATGTACTTGATTGCACCAGGTGATTTAGGTGGGGGCCAACAACACTTAGGTTCTTCTAGCTGAGCGAAGTAGAAGGAGGCCGCAAACGAGTATAAAGGGGCGATGGCCGGTCAGTCTCGAGGACTTTTTACCTTTTCCTTTCAAACTTGAGTCCAGAACCTGAGAACACCCGGGGTTTCTTTAGCTCTGGACGGATAACGGCCTCACATTCAGCCATTGCCGTTGCTTAATTCTGCGAAACGCCGAACCGTCTGTCCAGAACCCGAAAATATTAACAATCAGCATAACTGTTTGGGGCGCTCTTTATCAAATACCCTAAACGTTTCAATTGAGAGCGCAGCCGTCTGTCCTGCCACAAATTCAAATGCTTGCCTGTCTGTTCCTCCACATATTGCCAGCCGGGGTTGAGATCTAAAGGCGACATGTGGTTTACGCGCCGCCACTCTGGCTCACGTTCATGTTTACGTTCACGTATAAGAATAAGAGTCCTGACAGTTGAAAGAAGCAGACGTATCATCTGGTATGTTCACGTTTTCACAGAAGGTAGTCATACGCGAAGGAATTTTATTGTTATTCGGGGTATTTCCAAAATTGGTTGGAACCAAATCTGCTGAATTATTTCCCTGTCGTATTACGAGTCACTCTGACTCGTGTTTGCTGTTTGCGTGTACCTCGACAAACTTCAGGCCAGTAAGTACATTTTTGACTATTTCCGACCCCAATTCCTTGTCGACTCTGTGCATGCGTCGGCATTCAGCCGTCTTTTCCGAGTAACTAGTCTTCTCTGAACGCCCTCCAAAGGCAACTTCTCGTCCTCAGTTGCTTGGCAGGTCAACAAGCAGATAACGGACGCCTTCCTTTAAGTAGTGAAACTGTAAGCTACTTACTATTTTAGAATTGTATTTACTTCGCATCTAATAACAGTGCGTAGTATTAAAGTATTCCGACGATTTTTAAAAGACTGGATTAGAATATTGTGAATTGAGATTTTAATTCAAACGGCAAGAATAAATTAATTTGTGTCAGTAGCACACACTTACGCATAGATTTGAAGTCAAATATTTAATAGTTTTCGAGTTTTGCGCTATAACGCCCTAATATAGTTAAATTAAAGTGGCCCTTCCGTGCTGGTGTAAACAGGAGTTTTGAGTTAGGTTGCCTACAGTGACGTCATTTAGGGTGCTAATAATTTTGATTTTTTTGTGCAGGAGCGCTAAGTTTACTGTATTCTATGTGTGTAATAAATCAAATTAAATAATTTGACTGTGTGTTCTGTTGTAGTTGTGTGAAGTGACAGGAAGGGTTCTAAAGAAAGCAAAACCAGAATTTACAGGTATTTCAGGTGATGCGTCAAAGGTAAATTCCTTATCTGCATGATCTGCCGATGCATCACCTCTGCGATAAGATATTGCACATCCACATACTTTTTATCGCCGAACCGACCTTTTGTTCCGACTGGAAGTGAGCCGGAACAATTTATTGTTGCATGCGCAGGGGTGTTGATTTTGTGGGTTAATGATTGTTTAGAGGAGCCGTAGTATTGGCTCGTTAATTGAAGTTGCAATCTCCTAATTACCGCTGCGAACAAATTACTGGTCACCCACGTGTGGCCTTGTTTATTTTATTTTATTTAACTACCATTCTCCCCTGTAGCAGTTCTTAAAATTGAAATAATCGTGATTCGAAAAGTGGAAGGAGACTACTTTCAAGGGAACTAACACGCCGTTTATTTAGGGTAGATATTTACTTTTTGTAGCATAAGGCTGGCTAATTACCGAACAAACCTCGTGAGCTATGCGATTCTCGAAACAAAAAATGCCTTAAAATAATTTACATACGAAGCAAACCGCTACATGGTTAGAATAACATAGCAACCAAAAATGTGATTTTGTCATCACAAATATAGCAGAGAAAAATGTGTATAGAAAAATAAATAAATCAACGCATAAGTATATGAAGAGACAGTAGAAGAAAGTCATACATAAAAGCACATATGAAGCAGAAGAGTTAGGCCACAAGAGTATGATTGATTACGTTACTTACTCTAGAAGCATGAGATTTGCAATATATGATGTAAATGCAATTAGGGCTGCAGAACTAAACACTAAGCACAGATTGGTGATAGCAGATACCAACATACAAAAGTCAAACACAGAACAGACAAAGAGCCATACTCGAATAAAACTAAAAGCACTAGAAAATCCAGACGTATACAGGGTATCCCATGACATGATTTCCATAGTTAAAAGATATTTTGCCCAAGCAATTACAAGTCAAAAACGTCTATTGAACATATGTCCAAAGCTATATCGCAATTGTGCTACAAGCAGTTGAAGTTTTAGAAAACCCTACTAATGCACCGCATTTGAATGGGCTGTTATTATAAAAGTCTGTGATTCATCAATTGTTATTCAAGTCACCCGATCTTACTCCGCTAGATTTTTTCTTTGGGAAAGACTGGTAAGTCCTGTTTATGCAGAAACTCCTGAAAACAGAGAACAACTTGTTGCTAGGATTATGGATGCCGCAGAAAATTTTCGTGGTGATCCTGAGACTACTAGCAGAGCTACATCGTCTGTTCTGAGAAGAGCTTGAATGTGTATATAGTTGGCTGGACATTTTGAATAATTAACGTCAATAAAGCATTTTTTAAATTATTAATTTATAAAAATTGACATATAACATAAAGATCAATATACATATTTTGTTTGAACTGCTTTTAATCTGTTTTCTCGAAAATAATAAGAACTCTGGCTTACTGTCTACCCTGAAGCAAGTTAATCCGAATAAATAATTAGCCAAACTAGAGCAAGGATTACAAGACTGCGCACCCGCCACTCATTTCATGTCATGCAGGAGTTTTTGGCCAAACACCTCATTAGTCACGTCCTCAGCCTTGACATGACTTTCCGCAATTTCTGGTTGTTCTTGAAGTCAGAGATTTGAGGCTGTGGAGTGGTTCAAAGAGAATGTGGCGAAGCAACTAATAGATGTTCCAAAGGCTGTGCATAAAATTGCTGCGAGAAGTGGAATAAACACTGGAATACGGTTGTAACTCTCCAAAAGGAGTAAGGCGTAGTAAGTAGTTCATGATTAGTTTCAATTCAAAACAAATATTAGCATTTTCAGAAGTTGTGTTGATGGATTTCAAATAGAAGACTACAATCTCAATTTATTTGAGTGTTATGTCAAACCAAAAAAGTTCATATCCGCTACTAGCCACGAGTTTAAAATGTCGCCAGCTTCCCTATATAATATTTAATAGACAAATGTATACAATCTTAAGTAATTTTGATTTTGTAATGAATTAACAGCCAATCCGTAACTTGTGTCAGAAAAAATGTGCTCTTGAAAATCCAGTAGCTTTGGTTCTCATGTGAAGGTAATAGCATAGCAATCACGAAATTAGTATTTGGTTGTTGATAACGTGCCCGCTCGAACTGAAGTTTTATACAGAAGGAATATGTATCGTTTGTCGTTTTGTGGCATTTTGGTTACGGGAAAAAGCTAAACTGAAGGGTAAAGGTGGATTGATTTCACCTGAAATCAAAAATAGAATGGAGTAGTATCGCATATTTTTTTTAGATTAACGTTTCAATTCTATTGTTTTGATTATATAATAGTTTGAGAAATGGAAACAATACGAGCAAAATTACAAACCTGGATTTGGATCTACCAGAACCACTTTATTTTTATCCAACGGCCAGCATCGCAAAATATCCCATGAATGATTACCCCATCCTTGGGGGCAGTTATATTTCCATCTAAAATCTATACAAAACCTTTAAGCGATAAGGCAAGCAAGAGACATAAATTAATGTCAAACACCACTGACTATACAATATTTATCTTCTAATATAAAAGAGCGAGAATTTAAATAGATCCTTCTTAAACTGTCTATTGGTAAACGTCCCAAGTACTTGACTACTGCTTACCTTACATTGTTCTTCATTGTGTCTGATTTTGATATGATCTTGATCAACATGTATCGGTAGCACTCGAAAGTCATATTTAAGCTGATCAATTGGTAGATCGGATTTACTAACATGGGTTTGTAAAGTACCTGTTAGAAACCCTTGGGTAAAATAGAATCCTGATAGCCAATACGATGTGGGGTAGTAATATTTCAACCATATCTATAAACAATTAAAATCGTTAATTACAAAAATTACACAAAATTAACGAGGTCGATGCCATAATTTTCACTGTTCGTGTGACAAGATAGCACCCACAATAATTTCCTAATGTAACACATTTTTCAAGAGGAGAGGCCGAAGTCCGAAAGGTAGTAATATAATAACAAAAACGCTACCAACGAGGCGAACGATGACTGTAAAGGTAAATTAGCTCAGGTAACATAAGATTGAACACAAGTTAATAGATGGACAAGCAGCATTTAGACCAGAAAACAAACCAAATGGCAATATTTTCAGCATAAGAACGACAATAAAGAAAATGGTAGACGAAAATGAAGATATTTTCCTGGTAATGTAGCGTGTGAACGTACATGCACGCATACGTAATGTAGCGTATGCACATACATGCACGCGTACATGCAACCTTAGCAACCATTACTTAGCTACAAATATATAAATAAACAGTTTGGCTTTTGACTTCATCACATACAGACATGTGTTTTATTCCTAAATTTAATGTAATTATAACGAAGCTCTTCTTGCCGTTATAATTTGGTGACCCCGATTTTAAACAACATAACAACCATCTGAAGAACTCCCCCGTTTTGGATCCAATATAAGCCGCAAGCAGCAGCCGACCTGAAGCGTCACAAGCAGCAGCCGACCTGAATCGTCACAAGCAGCCCCAGAGACATCTCATTCAAGCAACCCCAGACGCATCCTACTTGAAGACACGTCAAAGAAACAGCAACCAGCTATACCTGGTCTACCTTTGACCCCCTTCCTTCAGGATTTCCTGGAACATGCGACTGACCTGTCACTGTCATACCGAAGCTAAGTTCTCTGTCAGTTATATGTGTGCGCCTGTGTTGAACGTTGGTGGCTGCGTCCGTGGTGTAGCTTGGGGTTGGAGATAACTTTATAATATGTTGCCCAACTCCCGCTGCATGCGGATGGTAGTCTGGCCGGCGTCGATTCATGTGTTTATGTGTGACTGGTGTGGAATTTGTTTGGCTTCTGCTTCCTTTTTGTCAAAAGACGCTTCACCTCGGGGAATGATGACCAATTTATGATAATTGAATCATTTCCTGGCCAACCTTTTGACATTTTTTTGACTATTTGTCTAATATTTGTTTGTTGCAGGTTCTGTTTTTTTGCCTTGTGCTGCCTTTTTTTCTCGAATTTTTTCAGGTCATGCTTCACCGCCGCTGCGCAGCCACAGGCTAATAAAATAATTAAGATTTCAACTGTATATACATACATATTGTAATTAGCCTTAAGGATTGTGGAAAAGATCTATAGAGTTTTTGTAGCTAAATATAATTTCTTCAAAATTATATATAGCTTTTCTCTGTAGCAAGCAAAAACTACTTTTTGCGGGGGGTGTAATGTAGCGTGTGCACGTACATGCACGCATACGTAATGTAGCGTATGCACATACATGCACGCGTACATGCAACCTTAGCAACCATTACTTAGCTACAAATATATAAATAAACAGTTTGGCTTTTGACTTCATCACATACAGACATGTGTTTTATTCCTAAATTTAATGTAATTATAACGAAGCTCTTCTTGCCGTTATACTTATACTATAGACTTTAGTTTAGCATTTGACAAGGAACCTAAGAAACATACTTAGGAAGCAATAAAAAATCAAGACGTTACCCCTAAACTACTAAAAGTGGTTAGAAACGTGCACAAATAGATCACAGAGAAATAAAGACTAAACGGGAAAACTCGAACGATTTCAGAATAAACACAGAAATTAAGCAAAGGGAGAGTAGACACAAAAAATGCAAAACGGAAATCAGAAGTACAACTTGCAGATAATACACACAGATGATATACTAATATTAACAGAAAACTGCAATACAATACCAGTTTTTGCAAAAAAAGATCTGAAGATAAGGAGACGACTATATTTAAAAAAATAACATCACAAACATTCAAAGAGAGAAACTAAAAGAACCAGCATATCTGGTACCTGGTAACTGGGACGTTATTTTAAATTTGTAAATCACCGCGTAATTTGCAAGCCCAAGAAGAGTGGTTATGGATGATAGTTTGGTTCCGCTTGCTGTCGCGGCAGGGCTAAAAGGCTGCTCAGAAACCGAGCGTTTCCACGCGCGGATAATCGTCCTCTGGCGCCGAGCCATAACCGTTTACCTCTTTAAAGGAAGCTGTCGCTACAGTTATTTGGACTGAAGAAGAGGAAGCAGGAAACCTGCAAATCGATCGGACGTGCGTCGTGGTGAGTCCCAATTATACGTAGTTTTACTCGATGCGATAGTGGTTGAAGTGATAATTTGTTTGCCATGGCGACTCGTCGGTTTCTCGCCAAATATGCACTACCTCTCTACTTCTAAGACCTGTTGAAGGGTGCCGTTGTCGTTAATTAAGTTCCGTCAGAGTACAAGGATCGATTGTGTTCCACGTTGCCCTTGGGGTTTTTTCGTCTCTGCTGAGTAACCTTTTTCGTGGGTCAGTTCTGCTCCAACCTTCTTTGTGGAACAAATCTGCCCTGGGTCAGTTACAACATTTCTGCCGTTCAGACAACCTTCTTCGTGAACCAGCTTTACCTCAAGTCAGTTCCAGAGTTTCTGCCGACCACGCGATCTTCTCGGTGAGCTAGCTTTGCTAGGTCAGGTGTTAGGCTCTTTTCTATCACACTAGGTGAACATTTGGGAGCAGGATCTCTCCCAAACCTCGCCACTTTAAACTTAAATCTGCTCTCACCTTCATGTCCATAGGTCGGTACTGTAACGACTGCATTACGTTCCAATTACGTTGTTATTGTATAAATTCTAAATGTCAATTATTTAATGTCCATAACTCACCCTCTCCCCCCTTATAGCTAAAATGATTGTACATTTTCAGATGTAGGATTAAAGCTGGTACTGTCTTTATGTGTGTATTTACGCAAGTATTTGCCTAGCAGACAAGAGTTTTGGGCTCTCCTCCATAATGAAAGGCTGAACGCATTCTGAAACGCCGTCTGAATTGCAACCATCCTAATTAGGATCCAAGTATCACATTACGTGACGTCACGGTTAGGGGACCTCTCCCGTGAAACAATAGTTTTATAACCCGCTAGCTTCGGATCTCCGACCTGTATTATTGAATGCTCAATATACTGTTTAAATTGTGCCAGTGTGTTTACCTGTACTCTGTACAACCATGTGCAGTTATAAAAAACATAAATCCGAACTCAGAACGGCAGCAATGAAATTTCTGAGAAGAACAGCGGAAAACATTAGAAGTAACAGAAATAGAGAAGAGATGTCTACCTTGGTATGAACATGTTGCCCGTATGAAACTTGAAAGTTGGCTCAAGAAAGTACACGATATGACGACAGAAGGAGGACACCTCGAGTTAGATCAAAAGTTCACACTAGGAAATTGGCGAGGAAAAGAGAAAATAATATCGAGGAAGCAAGGACTAGCAAGAGAAAAACTAAATTACAGCAGATGTCTAGAAGATCCATCGATGTAATACATAATTGGAAAAGCGAAAGAGCAAGAACAAGAAGGATAAATCACATTTATATATTTTTTATTTATTTTTTTGTACTCAGCCAACAGCCGTTAGGCCAATTCTAGGCGTCGCTGTACATTTTATGGGGACTTTCAACCCCACTAACGACTGTCATTATGTTATTATTCCGTGGCAGCCATACCACGAGGCGCTGAGAGAAGCAGCCCTGGAACTCCCATCCAAGTTCTTACCAGAAAGAGCGTTGCTTAATTCTACTGATCATACGTGGACGCTTGTTCAAGCTACACCACCCGGGACTCTAATATAATAACATTTTCGAGTACAGTTTCATGAATCGGTGCATTGTCTTGGCGCAAAATCTGATGGTTCTTTTATAATTCCTATCGTTTTCTTCAAACATCTCCATGTGGTAGTTGAAAAATTCTGAATTCTTCAAGAAAGTGATCAACGTAAATAAGTACAAACGAGCCACATAAAGATATATTTGCTCCGAATAACATATAGTATTTTTTCTTCAAACGTTTATAACAAATTATTTACAACGCTGTGAACAAAATTCGAAGAACATTACTTGATCTCGTCAGCGGCAGATAATAACTTTTTCTGCCGCTGTAGAGCGGCAGATAAAGTGTTTAGATGCCATGGCAATGAAGTGACAGTTTAGCACCATCAATCAAGCAGCGTAATGTCACATTCTACTGCCGTTTGAAGAAAAAAACCTTTATTACAACTTTATGAAAAAGGTCCACAAAAAAGTTAAAGAAAGTAAAGAAAACATTTCTCACCTGATTATTTATAAATGTCTTGAAAACTTCTTCAAGTTCTTCGGACATAACAAGTAGACCTTTGAAGAGTGAATGAGTTTGAGAAGTTTATTGAATCGATCAACTTCTTGCATTAGCACCGTTGTCAGCGAAAGCATGCGATCTTTATCGTCTCTCTGTTGGAAGCCTCTAATTAATAGCAATTCAGAAAGGTGTTCTATACAATTACTTCAAACAAATGGGAATGAGGTTCTTCTACACTGATACACCTAAGTATCACACTGATGACTTCCTCGGCCAATTCAAAAACGATTTCGTCACTTGGTTTGCCTTCACCTCCACCAGACGCTCGTGGCTGATTCTCGATTATAGTCCGAATAACTGCTTTGAGTTTCTTTCGTCTAACAGAAAATAAAACCTTAATTGATCAGAGTTTTTGTAATTACTGCATGCTTTTCACTTGATACGAGATATTGGCATTTTCGTGCATTCCAAAAATTTCAGGCTCCTCTATAATTGGTAGTGTATCTACAAACTCTCGATATTCTTGTATCGTCTCAAATTCAGGGCAAAAGTAAACTCCAGAACTCGAATACACATAACCAGGATTAAGCGTATGAGGAGAGAAGGTCCCTTTCAAAATAGTCTTTAAACACCGTAAATCCCGATAATCCGTTACACGACCTCCATAGCTTATTTTCCGTTTTACAATAAATATCAATTAAGTTAAGACAATAAACATTTAGGTCTTATATTTAGTAGCTATCATTTAAATCATTCTTAACGCTTCCGGGTAATGTACTCTAAAGCATCCCATGGTATAAAACCTACCAAAAAAAGCTTTAACGTATTAAACGCAAATTCGCGGCCACTAACTTTTTTCGTTTTTGAATAACGGTATGAAACATGCATAAGCCGAAAATCATCGTCCTCCTATCTCTTCCTAATGCTAGAAGAAGACCTCAGAATTAATCCGGAAAGAAATGAATCTAAGATGCAAGCAACTTACGATGATCGTCAAAGAAGTCGTTCAGCATGTCTATCAAAGCTCTTTTGACATTAGCACGAATGCTTTCGAGGGTTCGTTAGTAACTTTAACAGCATTTTTTAGAACTCAAATACAGACGGAAATCGGTATGAACTTTGGTAGGATCTTCTATTATTTTTATTACTTCCCTCGTCTGAAAGACAAAGGAAGTATTGCAATCACGAAAAAATCACCTTCCGAGATTTCTTCAGATCTTCACGTTTCAGGGTCCCTAGATGACGAAAAACAGGTTTTCTCAGTTCCATCCGTCTGCCTGTCTGTCTGTTTTTATGTCTGTCTGTCTGTCTGTTGTCGGTATAACTCAAAAACTATTTGTCGGAGAAAGATGATATTTTGCATACATATTATATATATACTTGGCATGAAACCGTGAAGATTTCAGACAAATATGTACAAGGTCAGCACCTTAAAAACCTAAAGTTATGTTTATTTCGAGTTAATTTTAAAATAGAAGGAAGTAATAATTTTCACATAGGTCAGGCTTTATACTTGAAGAAAATATGACTCGACAGATACAGAATAATGTCACAAAAGAGTCGAAATGTTTCAACAATAAGACCATTCCGTTAAATAGAGGCGCGCGCAGCACTTTTCAATGAGGCTGGATGGCACAGTTAGACTTATCGATGCGGTTACGATCGCTATGCAAATGCTGCGGGTTCAAACCCCAACGGGATACATTTTCTTAAAATTTGCAAATTGATCTAATTCGCGCTAGGGAAGTTCGGTGTAAACCAATTTACAGATTTTTTAATATTATTTTTTCCATCTACAACATATGGATGTTGTAGATGTTGTAGCTAAATGGCAATTCTAAAAATATTCATCAAATATATTTTTTGAGTTCGAAACACTTTAGCGTGCAAAACTATATACCTGTAAGAATACTCAATTACCTCGACTCGTTCCAGCTTGTATCAATTTTTCAGCAACAGGACCTTGAGCCTGAACAAGGGATAAAGCCAATATTCTATTCTTGTATCCCATATCTTGAGCCAACCTTTGAAATGCTCCAAAGGGATCCGATACGGCACTCAATACAAAAATTGGCGGTGTTGCGCTGTTTATATCTTTATACCTTGAAAATCTCATAGGCATATTAGTAGATACTGTATAGTATTTTATTTTTTTAATATTTATTAGAAACACTAAATTCTAAAACTCGCAATATCTGCAGCGAAAACTGTGGGCTTTCTACGAACTTTTGGCCAAGTTGCGTTCTAACATATTCAGTGATTGCAAACACGAGTTTTTCTTCTTTCGAAGTTTTCAATAGCATAAGCTTCTCGAAAGAGGATAAATGTGTATTTCAATCGGATGCGGACGGTTGCGGATTAGGAACCAGCTCCACCAGCTGTGAGTTAATTATAAATTTAGTAAATGTTTGTCTTTGTTATATTTACAAATAGTAAATATCACGTTTATTATTTGCAGCTAAATATTTTAACCTTAAAAAGTGGTTGTGCTTTTAACCATATGACCAAGAAACGTTATCTCTCAAATTAATAAATTGCAAATGACTTATTTAGTTATAATTAAAAATTCAGCACAACAAAGACATAAGCAAAGTTTGGTGAGAAGAGTTTTCTTTTCGAAAAAGAAATACCAAAATTACAAAATAGGTAGCTTCCACCAAAGGTCTTCACTGAATTAAGAATGCAAGTAATAATAAAAATAACACCATGTGGAATATGATACCAAATGTATGCAAAAATCAAACCATCGTGACTATATAGGCACATTTGAAGACCCGCCAGTTAACAGTTAAGACGGCATGGGGTTCATTACAAAAGCTTAAATTAATTCATCATTATAAAAAAAAGGGTGCCGATGTGTACAACATATGTAAACTAGAACTCATAAGCTCAAAGCTTAAAAAAATCACGATAATCTGAAATGCAATATAAATAACAACCAGGTCGTAACTCGCTAAAACACACATATCCATAATAAAATTAATGATGGTCAATAATGTATTCCTTTAATACAAGCTCCTTTAGCGCATCTAAAACCTGCAGCATCAGCTGCACAACGGGATCAAAACGCAATAAACAAATAAGTGTATAAATATAATTGCCATCATGTTAAATGAACAAATTAAGTTGTTAAAAATTACAAAGGAAATGTTATTATAGGGAAAATAAAGCTTTGATGATGATATCTTACGGGTGCTCATCAGAAGCGTTGGTACAACACAAAATGCATCGTAAGAGCCAAATTGACAAATTATATAAGCAAAGGTGAAGTTCGAGGAAACCTAAAGGGTTTCAATTAAAAACGCTGGCGCAGCAATAGCAATATAATATCAATCAAAGAAAGCACAAATTAAACTTTACGATGACCTTGAAAAATTCGGCCCGAGACATGGAAGCACTATATAAAATTTACAAAATAATAAAATACGTACGTGCGCAACCAAACAGCCTTTACTTTGACGTCGATTAAAGGCTCCTTGGACAACCAGCAGCAACATATTGCACAGTAGGTCAAGGCCGTATCGGAAACGGGGCTTGCCGTAGACTGAGGTTGTAAAGCCACGCATCCAATGAGCGCATCTAATCGTAAAATTTTGTCAACTTTGCAACATGCAAATCAGAACGATGAAGCTCAAACCAACGAAACAAGCAAAGCGATCCATGAAACATACCCCAAATTTGGGCCACTTGAAAGCTAACACCAAAAAACTAAACCGCCTAATCCGTCATCTTGACAAAGAAAAAATATTTCTAAGCGCCACTTTCTATGCAATATTAACCCTAAAGGGAATTTATCCTCAATTTCAAGCACGAGGTCAAGTAAAGGACAATTACAAGATTATTTTTTTAGATACTGTAATTTACGTACAATGTACTTACGTGACGGGCAAAGCAAGCTCCAATAACAAATGAAATTAGTAATAACAGAATTGAAATAATAAAATTAAGAGAAATAAGAAAAGGATAAAATAAAACTAAAATAGATACTTTAGGATAAAGAGGAAGAAATGCAAAATATGAATGAGGTGTAAAATTGATACTTTTGCGAACGGCAATACTCGTATAAAAATAAAAAACCATTACAGCCAAATTCCAACCTAGATTTTCAAATCAAAGAGTATGAGGCGCTATCCAAAAGTTCGAAAACTTGAATACCGCGCGCTAATCTGTTTTAGTACAAACTTTCGCTACTAGAAGGAGCGAACAGTACATTTTGTGAATCAGAGTTTCCACAGCTGGCAAGCTGAAAATGGGTATTTACATTAGCCAGTTTTTTGGGTTGCGCCTCGTAATAGAATATTAAAGAACTAGAAAGAATAAAGTATTTTATGAACCCCTACAAACCATTTATAACAAAACACGCGAAAAATCTATAAAATACATCTTTTAGACGAACATAATAGATCTAGTTTTGCACCAAACAAAGTTTTCCCTTATCTGTTGAAAATCTCCAACTGTAACATCTATGGTTTTGGTAATTTCTTGAAGAAAAGTGTGAACCAAATAGTTTGCACCTAACGCATGGCGTCGGTTATGGAGGGATAATCTGGTTTCTTTTCCATGGCCAGCTTAGCTCTCACAGGCCCCCCCAAGAGGTAATTGTACTGGATTTCTAGGAGATCGTCTTGCTGAAGAAATATGGCCACGCACAGCATAAAGCTAAACACAAGTTTGTGTCTTTCAAACAATCCTCTAGACACGTTGGTATATACGGTAATTGTAATTTCTCTGTTTAGGATTTCAAGTCGAGTCTGTAGGTGATCGTTCTTTTCGCTTGTTTGGATAACCGTACAAAATACCTGTAAAATAAAAAATTTTGTATATTATCATTATGGTATATAACATCGTAGCATCTTAAAGTGTAATACTGAAGTTATTGCAGTAGTTTGGGTTATTATTAGGAATGTAATATTTACACGGTACGTAATCGAGCTGCAAGTGGTTGAAATAAATGATAAACTTGTCGAAGAAGACCAAGAGAGTATTTGTAGGCAAGAAAGAATATGAGGTTACAAATAAATTAATGTAAAATTTTAAGGAAATATATTGGAAATACTTACAGTAAGCATAAGAGGGTTCGTCTCTAGGCTATGGTAACAAACATTTTCACGACTGAGATACAGCTTCGTGAACATAAGTTGCAATCGACCCACCACACTGTGGCAAATCGCGTAATGTAACAGTACTTCAGACAATTACCGGCCGTTTCTCGGTATTGCCAGCTTACACGTTTGTTTCAATAATGTAGGAGCAATCACTTTAGTAATATTAACATGTCAAGAGGCATTTCATTTTACTGATATAAAATAAGGCAAAATTGAGACAATTTAAGGCAGTAACCGATAAACGAAACAATATATAGAAGAAATACACACCTAAAATCGGAAAAGCTAATTTCTATTCGTATTACCGCTTGTGGAAATTAGTTAATTCTCGTTCATTTTGGACAAGCCGGCCCTGCCTGTATAATTCAGTAGATTTCGATTCTTAATGCAAGGTTTTAAAGCATGACGCACTCTGAAATTAGACGAAGGAGTGCATGCAGTCCGCAGAAATTGTATTGTAGGAATCTTTCTTGTCAATAGGTTCTAACGTGCGCTGCCAATAATAACGTTTGCATAGCTTCATGGTGAATTACCTTATCTGCCGTCACACACAGCGCGAAGAAAATGCATCTTGTCCATTTAGCCCAATGGCCAAGTACCTTTTACCTGACAAGAGGTCATGTAGTTTTGGATTTTGGATATGTTGTACGTACCTAGACCCTTATTAAAAATCCAAGTTTTCTAATTTGGCGCGCTTGTGTGCGCGTCAGCAGGACCACCTTTGTGTCACTTTCTTCAGTGTTTGCTCGATAACCCTTTACTACTGCGTTCTACAAAAGTTGCTACAATATACTCCAATAACATATTTTTCTAAACCTCACAGTTACCGAAATACAGAGCTTCAAATCAAAATTTTTCCAAAAGTTAGGGAAAACTACCATAAAAATCTGGTGCGATACATGCACACAACTTCCTTTTACAGTGATCTAAAATATGATTTTTAATTTTTAAGCAGTTGTCAAAAATTACAAATTCTACAGAAACCATACAAAATAGAGCGGTCGTTCAAGAGACAAATTTTCTCGAAAATTTTAAGCTGAATTCAAAAATGTAATAATAAACTGGGTGTTCTATTTAAAATAATAGTTAATAAAAAAATAGGAAAACAACAAAAGAAAATCACCTATCTCACATCAATACACATTAAAAATGTAATAACACCATAAAGTTTGAAAGAAATCGTTAGAGCGTTTGTGAAAAAATCGAAAAAAAACTGAAAAATCACAAGAGTAAACACCATACTTCCGGTTATGTGATTTTCTTCAAACCTTATATATAAAATTTCAACACCATACCTCTTTTCGTTTTTGAGATATTCTGTTCACAGGCAGACAGGCACACAGACTAATGAGCAAAAAAAATTTTTTTTGAGCTCAAGGGACTCTAAAACGTGAAAATCGATTGAAAACTCAATTTAGATTTTTTGGGGTGAATACAATACTTCCTTTATCGTAAAACGAAGTAAAAACTGGAAACAAGAAAGTGATTGTGCTGTAGGAACTTATGCGATCCCAAGTGTATCTGGGAATATAGCCAGTAGCAGAATTGTGGGGCTGCTGCAGTCCAAAGCTGAGTATTTGAAGGGTCAGATGTTTGAAAAATTTTACAACAGTGTAACCAACGGTGTTTGAAATTTACCTGGTGACCTTAAAAGGAGCATCGAGGACGCGTTGCCACTCATACTATCGGAGAATGTTCGGTGCAAGTATGAAATGCTAAAGTTTGCTTTGGACATCATTAGGTACGATATTGAATTGAAACAATAGAATAGTTTACTGTATGTTGTAGTTGTAAAAGGCAAAGAAATCAAAAAGAGCAATTGATTGTTTTTCTTTGATAATCGGAAAAGAGACGTACCTGACGGTTGACTGTGATTGCTATTGTGCGACTTAAACTGAAGTTGGTGTGTGTGTGGTAATATACTTTTGGTTGACCGTAAACCCCCACTTTTGATAATCGCAAAACAGACAGCAATAGGAACACAATGCAGAAAACCTCGATCAAATATTTCAATAAACGGAGATAGCAATTTTTAATATTTTATCCATTTTAAACTTCGACTACAAATACAACGGAGAACGAAGATTTGATCGTAAGCATCCACTTTTGAGTTGATAAGCGCAAAGTAAAGGGCAATAGGAACACAATGCAAAAAAACCCACTCAAATATCTCAATAAACAACGAGATATACAATTTTCAAAATTTGACGTTGGCCAAGTTTGACAATTAATATTCATACCTTAGAAGTATCGCAAAACGTTAAAGGGGCGAAACAGAGAATGCGAAACCAAGAACAACAATTCAAAATTTTTAAAAAAATCACCTTTAGTGGGGGGTAAAGGAGAGGTTAGGCCAAATAATTTTATAGGGCAAAAAGTGACCGGCGGGGTTGCCATTACCAAAAAATCAAATAAAATTTGTTTTTTTTCATAAGTCCAAAAGAGGTTAAATATAAAAAAATGCATATCTTGGCTGTTTATTGAGATATTTGAGAGGAAATTTTTGCACTGTGATCCTACTACCTTCTACTTTGCGATTATAAACTCAAAAGTGGATGTCAAGGTGAAATCTTAGTTTAGAAAATGTAAAAGCTCCCCGAACATCAAATCCTTTTAAAATGTATGTATTGAACAATTAACACAAAACTAAAAATACATGTTGACTAAAAAACTCAAAGACCTATTCGCATTTAATCTCTTTTTCACCCTGCTCTGTTCCACCTCCTAATAAAAGCAATAACATATTTACTCTAGTTGTTATATTTGCTATTAAAGCACGTTTCATGAGTAAACAAAATAAACTATGAACAATAATATGTGGAGTCGCTGAGTGGATGGCTTGTAATTCTCAGAACTCTTTCAAAACAGATAACAATTGTAATAAACAATTACTCATATAAGCAATACATCTTCTAAAGTTATATAAAAAAGTTTGAATATAATACCGAATTCAACATCTTTATTTAATTGCAGATTAATATTAAATTGTACAAGATGCTAAAAAGGTTCAAAATTGTAGTAAGTATTATTTATTAATGATCTGCTATGCACTAAAACTTTACAGTAACGTTTCGCGTGGCATATAATAAACAATAGCAATACAGGTGTGAACAATTTTAAAACTTTTTGTTATTTCTATCCCTTGTAAATTTTTCAGACTTTGCAAATTGTATACCAGACTTGAAAATTAGCCAAGTTAATTTTCAATGCAATAACGAAGGGGGGGGAAATTGCAACTTTTGTACATTTTTGGTGTAGTACAGTCCATTTACAATTTTTTGTCGGCATCCCACATAAATGGTCGGTACTATTAAAACATGCACCTACAATTAAACGTGTGTGTAAAACAAACTAGGAGAGTAGAATAAATGCAGTTACACCACTTAGATACCAATTTGCTGAAATTTACGATGCAATTATGTAATTTGTAGAAAACCAGTCTTTAACAGGTGCTCATGGAAATAAAACAAAGGATGGGGCAAAAATTTTAATTGTAAATTTAAGATACTGCAATTCAAATTACTGTGCAGTCCAAAACAATTAAATTTGTCGTTAATCGACTATATTTTTTGAGAAATGACAAGAAAATTTAATGCCTCTTCATTGCGATTTGCGAGTTAGCAGAATGCATCGATTTTGATCTTATATTTCAAGATATAAAAATAGACACGAAAGAAAAATTTTACTATGAACAGCACAGCCAACCCAGAAAAGATGGGAAAAAAAGAATTTAAGTAGAAGTTTATTTTAATATGTTAGATAGTTTTAGCGAACGGGTCTATAGAAGAACGCTTCGACCAAATATCAAATTAAAATAATAAATTCCATTTTCCCCATTTAATATGAAAATTAGCAGCATGGAAAAAATGAACTTTTAAAACATTGCAAAGATTTGGTATTAATGCGAAGTGACGGCCAAATAAAAAGCAAATAGGATTGAGTTATGACAGGAATGGATATTTATTGTCGGCCCAGTGAAACCACAAGATATCGCCTTATAAATTTTAATAATAATAATTCTGTAAGTGTAGCCAACGGAGAGCGGTGCAACTGAACTGCGCACAAAACCCATCAGTCCCTTAATCCAACACTCGAATTGCGCTCAACATATTTGCCTACCTGGGTTGACCCTTACTATAACTCGAACTGCGCACAAGGGATTAGGATGGGAGGCAATCCTAAAGTGATATTTTTCAAGTTCTGATCTAGACAACCTTTTTTAAATTAAATTAAATGTTTCTAGTAAATTTTTGATATACCATGCTTTTGCTATGTTCGCTTTTGTATCCGGCCACTCGGTTATATAAATTGTTTTCGCTATTGGTTATTCTAGAGTTAATTTCAATAGTAATTTAGGATGCAAGTAACGTTATCAAGCTTTTTACATTACGAAAGAATAGTTTGAATGAACGAGCGACGTTAGGAGCGAGTGCTTTAAAATTCTCGAATAATGTAGAAAGCAGATAACGTTACGTAGTATATCGTAACACGGTTTATTTTATAAATACTAATCTTTTTAAAAAATAGGCAGAATGGTTATTAATGACACTTACAAAAGCGAGTGGTGGTATCACTAGCAAGATAAAAACTCAATACTGTATTGTTGGTAGCGCTGTCAGGCTATGTTAAATTTGAGATTTTCAGGTTAAGTTTTGCATCAGTTTGTGTCAAATAACAAACAAAATCTAACATCTACATCCCTGCGACAATTCGCCTGCATTTTTTAGGTTCAAGAGGATCGAAGTAAAACCGGATTTTTCACATTGTTAAACAAATCGTTCGTTGATTTCTGGTGTTGAAATTGTATTTGGGAAATAGTCTACTAAAAGATCTCTCAACCATATCGAATTACATGTGATAAGTTTTTGAAAATAGCCCTCATTCGCTGCGCTGTCTCGGGCAATTTTCAAAAAACTTATCGGCAATTTAACATGGTCTTGGGATCTTACTACTGATTATTTCTCAGGCTTTACGTCAATTCAATTTGTGTCAGTGGCGTAGCTATCATAGCGCCAGTAGCCTTGCAACGGGGCCCCAAAGACCAGGAGGCCCCGTCCCTTAACTTTAACGAAAAATAAACAATAAACGTGGAGTTTTTTACAATACCACTGTTAATAAAAGTATCATCATCAGAATATTATATATAAGTATAATGCTCCGGAAAGTGATTTTTCAGAAGTATATACTGTTAGCTATTGTTTTGCACTTTGCCAATAACAGCTCAAACCCATTAAAAATTATTCAAGAAAGAGTATAGCATAAGAACGCTTTAAATATCTACTTTTTCGACAACCGTCAAAAAAGGGGACTTTCGCGCATCGTTATCAATGCCGCGAAGTTTGCCATTTTTTAACGTGGTAAAAAATAGGTTATTTATTTACGTTACCACTGACGACATGAAAAACACATTTTGCGCACTAGAGCGCCAAAAAAATTCGCACACTATGGTGCGTGTTTGTATTACGAGCGCGAAATTTTTTCAAGCGTTCGAATGAAAGAAGTAACATTCTCATGCTCTAAAACCATTAATTTCGCGCACGATGCAAAAATAACATTTAATGTCTATTGAAAGTTAACTGACGGTCAGTAAATGAGATTTGAACATTAATGAGTTTGTCATGAGCTCCATGACTAAAGACAGAAAAGGAAATTTTTAGTTCTTTTAGCATTGTGTAGATAGACATATACAATATAGTTTAGGTGTGAGGTCTAGTGTACAGATTTGTGTTAACTTTTATTTTAAGTATAATGTCTGTAATTGTATAATAACCAAAACCGTTAATGCTTTTTTTCGAAAACTGTCAAAAAAATCAATTTGAACTCTATGCTTTTACGTTCTATTAGAGCACTAATCATATTTTTCGGTGGGGCACACAATTTCTAGCTACGCCACTGATTTGTATGATTATTTCCCACGCTTTTCGTGTAGTTTTGAAATTCTAAATTTATTCAGACACGTACTATGCTATTGCAATGGATTTAATTTTATTTACAACTGTAGCCTGGCTTAAAGCGGAACAGCACCAAAGGACTGCACTAACACTTTACCGCAGTTCGTGGTAACCAAGCTTAAACAAACCTTTTAAAGGATAAACTATTTACCTGTCGCAACTGTATCTATTAATTCAGTGAAAAAGCGTCCGAAAATATTAAAAATCGGCTTTGCTTCTTCCTATTATGTGCATTTGCCAAAAATGAAATGAATGACTGTGTTCGATCTGACTACCTGCATATACCGTGCGCAATTCAGTAGGAGATTAAACAACCCTTTTAACACTAAACTACCTGTCGCTAGTCGGTGCGCAGTTCGAGTGCCTCCACGGAGAGAGTTGGCCATGTTATCAATTGAGACTGATGTTTTTAGTTCATTGACAAAGAATATATTTCAAGATTTTATTTATCTAAACGCTAGGCAGACATTTTAGTTTCATAAGTTTTTCCGCTGCCAACACCTTTTTTTTATGTTTTAATGTTTTACGTAACACCTACCGTTAAAAATATTTTAATCAATAATGAGTAAAAAGGGACATCTAAACAAAATCATGATTTACCAAGTAACATTAACTGTTTCTTCCAATATTGTTTTTGTGAGCAGTTACTGCGCAGAGTCTACTTCTATTACTTCAGAAGAAAAGAATCAGCTTTCGAATATCGTCTACGGAAAATTCCTTGAATGCAATTGCTCGAAATCAATTGCTCGAAATCAATTGCTCGAAAATCAAATTGCTCGAATGTAACTTTTCTCGAAATACAAGTTCCTCGAACCGCAATTTCTCAAAAACGTTTTGCTCGAATTTATGTGGTTTTAACATCTGGAACAAAGATCATATTCACCTTACAGTTCCACATTAGTATTTTAGTAACTTCAATAATCTTAAATTCATGGCAATTTTATATTTTTTAGTAGATAGAAAGTCAAACTTGTTGCTCTGCAGTTCCATACAAATGTGTAGATTTTCCCAGTTCAGCATAAAAATAATTTGTATTGTATTTTATAGAACATATAAAGATATGGAATGTTTATTTTTTTTCTGTTCGCAAGATTTGGAAATTGTAAATTCCTGTTTAACCTTGAAATTACCCTCTTGAGCTTAAATTTTTTAAATGCATTTTGAACCAACTAATACAAAAGAAGCTGCTTTTATGCTGCAGATAGGATTTGATTAACAGTTCAATTGTATTGGTTGTTGACAGTAAAATTTTAACGTGTTTGCAGCATTTATTTAGCTAGTTATTTATAAAAAAGTAAATTCGTAGTAAGTCGTTTCACACCGAAATATACATTCTTCTTCTATAAATTCTGTAAATTACAGATTCTTCATAAGCAACAAGTATATACCGTAATTGCAGTTTTACGTTTTATTAATGTTTTGTGGCTAATCATTTAATATTTATATTTTCCTCCCAGATATTCTAGGAAAACGTTTAGAAAACATCTCAGCAGTGTCCCGTTTACCTGATGTAAGAAGGGTCCCAAACTGTAAATGGCCGAGATGCGTCCGAAGTAAGCTTATGGCTTTAGACATTAAAGGATTCTCTGGCTATTCCTGTCATTAACGGATTTACTGTCCTGTCTGCTTCGAAGTATTGTAAAATTCAAGCTTAATATACCATACATGATTCATTTCCGGACACGGATTTATTATATGCATAGCAAATTGTTAGCAAGTTTGTACAGCCCTGTAACATATTTACAGTAAATGATCAAAATCTGCGGCAAATTATCAGAAAATTGCATCATTTTCAAATCAAATTTATAGGAAACTTTCGGAACTCTTCTTTAGAAAAACTTTTAAGCCTGTAGAACAGTTTTAAGTTTTCAAATATAAATATATATATATATATATATAGTTGAAATTGATATGATTTAATTTGTTTTATATTAAAGGACTTGAAAATTTCTCTAGGTAATAATTGCTTACTCTTCTCCATGGAGATATGTAAGTTTTTATGTAACATTCTAATAGTGTCATTAATATCGTTAATTTCAATTTTTAATATATTGTGTAGTAACCTTTTTTCATTGTTCTCCACTTGTTTGAGAGTCCTGTTGTTCTGATTGTTGCTGAAGAGGTTTTCTGACGCTTTGATGTAGCCTCGTAAATGCACTGGTGTCACTTGGTGTTGAAGGCATTTTCTTAAGAAAATCCTCCTGTTGCGTGCGGCTGCCAGCTTCCTGCTGGTGTTCTGCCACATTTTCATGTGGGTGACTGCTTCATGTCCATACTCCCTGTTGATCATTTGGTAGAAATGCATCCTATTCCTATAACAAAGTCCTTTTCACAGTTCGGTGGTTACTACACAAGGCGAAGAATTTGACTGGGAAAGGGGTTATAGTCAACACCAATCTCAGTACTTGGGCAACGATTACAAGAGCTATTAATGGTTTGTTGAAATAAAACCACTTGATGCTAAGGTCGACAGTTTCGAAATATATTTATTCCATTCTCAAGACCTACGGAGAGGTTACAGATAAGAAGCGATGTTTGTACAATGTAATTAGTTAAGATCTTACCTAACCCAGTCAAATTCTTCGCCTTGTGTAGTAACCACCGAGCTGTGAAAAGGACTTTGTTATAGGAATAGGATGCATTTCTACCAAATGATCAACAGGGAGTATGGACATGAAGCAGTCACCCACATGAAAATGTGGCAGAACACCAGCAGGAAGCTGGCAGCCGCACGCAACAGGAGGATTTTCTTAAGAAAATGCCTTCAACACCAAGTGACACCAGTGCATTTACGAGGCTACATCAAAGCGTCAGAAAACCTCTTCAGCAACAATCAGAACAACAGGACTCTCAAACAAGTGGAGAACAATGAAAAAAGGTTACTACACAATATATTAAAAATTGAAATTAACGATATTAATGACACTATTAGAATGTTACATAAAAACTTACATATCTCCATGGAGAAGAGTAAGCAATTATTACCTAGAGAAATTTTCAAGTCCTTTAATATAAAACAAATTAAATCATATCAATTTCAACTTAATAAAATAAAAATTAATAACGTTAATAAATTAAATAACCTGTTGACGCCTATTGTAGCCAGTAGTAATAATATTACACCTGATAAGTGGTTCAAAAACCTCACTAATGTTATTTTCCCTGAAAATATTAAAAGGTTCCTTTCACTTGGACCGAAATTTGGTTTGCCTGTTCGCTTAAATAACAAATCAACCCTTTATAAATATCTTTCCCAAATCGAAGATATTATCAGTACTCTAGACAACAAGGAAAGAAATAATTATCGCTCTTTAGTAGCTTTTCACCTTACAGACTTCCTAAAAAATAAAAATAACACCAATATAACCCCTTATCATCATTAGAAAGGGATTTGCAATAAATTCTTAAAAGATAACCCAGATGTATTGATTTTTACCTTCAGACAAGGGAAACGTTACTGTAGCCATGCAACGGACTGACTACATTAGTAAAATGCAGGTCCTTTTACAAGACACCCAGGTTTACAAAACCCCTTAATAAAGACCCCACTTTGTTAATTGAAACAAAACACAATAAATTAATTAAAGAATTACATAATAATAAATTACATAGATACTCCGTCTTACAGACGTTTAATTTGTCATAATTCAGTCTCCCCTAAATTGTACGGCCTTCCCAAAATTCATAAACCTGACATACCCTGCCGTCCCATTGTGTCATCAACACAATCTCTCGATAAAAACATTTCTAAATATCTAGCAGAAATACTAGGGAAAGCTTTCCTAGAGTACAATAGCTACCGAATTAAAGATAGTTTCGCTTTCAGCGAACAGATTAATAATTTTCTTTTACCTCCTAATTTTGAAATCATTTCATTAGATGTGGTCTCACTCTTCACTAATATTCCTTTGGATTTAGTGATACAGGTTTTTACTCAAATTCATTTTTGATTCGACATATTTCTCATTTAATAATATTTTTTTACAAACAAATTTTTGGTTCTCCAATGGGTTCAACCCTTTTCACCAATTCTTGCTGAAATCATTGTTAATACCATAATAAAGAGAATGTACCCCTAAATTGGCTTTTCCAATTTCCCTTTCTTTACCAGTACGTTGATGACATAGTGTGCGAAGTACCGGGTGGCGAGGTCGACAATGTGTTGAGTGTCTTTAATAGCTTCAATAAACATATTCAATTCACAGTGGAGCGAGAGAAGGATAGGTCGGTTCCTTTCTTGGATTACTTTGGTCATCAGAACTGCAGCTAACGAAATCAAACTTGATTGGTACGTTCAAACCCACCAGTTCTGGTCGGTATTTGAATTTTCAATCTATACATAACATTCGACACACAAACTTAATGTCGTAAGAGGTCTTAAACACAGAATCCTTACGATCTCACACCCAGATTTCCATAAGACCAATCTTAATAAATTAATTAACATTCTTAAATTAAATAATTATCCAATCTCACTATTAAATTCCATTTTTATTCTCCAATACGATGAACAGGGCCACTCCTCTTGTTAGGTCTGTAAACGGGGAAGACAAACCCCCTATGTACAAAAGTCTAATTTACATCAAAGGGCTATCCCACATAATAAAAAGGGTTTTCCACAAATTTAATCACATAATAATAGCAGATAAACACCCACCATATTTATAAAGAGATTGTTCTCTCCAAATTGAAAGATAAAACTCCAATTATGTTAACCCCAAATGTCATCTATCAGATAAATTGTAATGGTTGCCAGTCCACCTATATTGGGCAAACTTCACAGAGGTTGAAAGCTAGGATTACCCAACACAAAAGTGATTCCCGTGAAAACCTAAGGCCTGTGCTTTAGCTAGTCACGTCAACCAGTACGGGTCATGAGATGGAGTTTTGATAATACCCAAAATCATTACAACAGAATCTAATAGTAACCATCGTTTATTTATTGAAAATGTGCCACATTTTTGGGCAGTAACAACACCCTTAATTCAAAAACAGACATTGACAACCTTAGTGTTTCATATCACCCTCCTGTTAGCAATGTCCAATAACGATTTTTCTTTAGATTTTCTCCCAACCTGGTTAGAATCGAGGGTCAATAATTTTCAACCTAACCTGTATCACTCTCCTTATAATATATCTTTCTTCCCATAGAATAAATAATTTACCCTTTAATTAAATTTCATAAATTTCCTTACTTGTGCCAGCGAACAGTACCTTTCCATTTTGAACGTCCCTGGTATACTACCGACGCCGATCGTAAGGCGCATGCGCGAACCCACGACTGTCACCTGCAAAGTTTATAACTTCCTTGCATTCCTTATCGGGTTTGAACAATTTTATCAAATTGACGGCCATTATGGCTTAAAACTAATAAAAATTGTAGTAATTAATTAATTTTAAATGTATTTGTGGATTTTTAACATGTAACCTGGTGACAGGAAAATCTAGCATTACTTTTGTTGTGTGATATGCTGCATTCGCTGTACTGCTTTTGTAAATTTAAAATTTGAAATCTAGTCACATGTTTTGTGAACTACATGTGCCTTTTCGGTTTTGTGCCGCAAGTTGTTAGGTAAGATCTTAACTAATTACATTGTACAAACATCGCTTCTTATCTGTAACCTCTCCGTAGGTCTTGAGAATGGAATAAATATATTTCGAAACTGTCGACCTTAGCATCAAGTGGTTTTATTTCAACAAACCATTAATAGCTCTTGTAATCGTTGCCCAAGTACTGAGATTGGTGTTGACTATAACCCCTTTCCCAGTCAAATTCTTCGCCTTGTGTAGTAACCACCGAGCTGTGAAAAGGACTTTGTTATAGGAATAGGATGCATTTCTACCAAATGATCAACAGGGAGTATGGACATGAAGCAGTCACCCACATGAAAATGTGGCAGAACACCAGCAGGAAGCTGGCAGCCGCACGCAACAGGAGGATTTTCTTAAGAAAATGCCTTCAACACCAAGTGACACCAGTGCATTTACGAGGCTACATCAAAGCGTCAGAAAACCTCTTCAGCAACAATCAGAACAACAGGACTCTCAAACAAGTGGAGAACAATGAAAAAAGGTTACTACACAATATATTAAAAATTGAAATTAACGATATTAATGACACTATTAGAATGATATATATATATATATATATATATATATATATATATATATATAGCAAATTAGCAGTACCTCAACTTATAACAAACTTTCCGTAATTTTATAGCAAAAAATATTCAGGATATTTTATCAAAATTACAATAAAATTTTCAATACTTAAATTCGATGTTAATTGGAATATCTTCATCTATCTATCTAATCATCGGTATTTGAGATTGCAATCCAAATGTTTCTGCTAATAGCTGTTTGCAAATTGGGGGTGAATATCGTCAAATTTCATAATATAACTGGTTTGTTCGTCATAATGGAGGTTATTGAAATGATAATTTCTTGAACTGATGGAATAGTCCGTTAGTATTTTTAAAGGAAGCACTTGCTTGCTTATCTGATGAGAATCAGCTGGCTGTCAACCCTTTGAAGCACAGAAGTATTATCCTGTTAATACTTTCTGCAAGAAGTGATGTATAGCTTTCTCGTAAAGAGGATTAAATGAAACGTTGTACTTGCTTAGATAGGGCTATTTCTATCTTTATGATACGTTTATTTTTACAAATAGCAAAGTTATAAATGACAAGATATTCGTCAAAACAGAAAATATAACAAATTTAGACAATACATCCTGATTTGTGTCTTTACCCGTAACCGGACAAAAACCCCTAACAAAAAACCCTTCGGATGAAAATATTACGTGTACAGGATGTTCAATTTTCGATTTGATTAAATGAAAATTTTCATTATCATTAAAGCTAAAGGAAAATGATTTGCAGATTATGAAGTCAACTTTTCGAGGGCAACACAACTCAAGCAGCTTCATGTCGAGGAGTTTTTTGTTGTCCGAAGGTTCTTTGTCGGGAGGTTTTAGTCCGGGTTTTTTTCGTCCTAGATTCAATAGTATAGCTTTTTTAACAAAACCATAATGTTAAAGCAAAACTTAATTGTCAATTGCAAATGTCATTTTGTAGCTTACATTTTCTTTTCCTGCGGTTTCCACGGAAATTTATTTCTGGTGGCATTTTTTCCTTGAGGTATTTTTCCGGGACGTTTTTTCGGGGGGATTTTTTCGGGAGGCTATTTTTCCACTCACGTCGTAGCAACTAGCCTAACAATTAAAAATTTCTTGACACGTTTTGCTGTTGGATATTTTATAAAATTACTAGCTACAAAACATTAATCAACATAAAATTGCAATTACTGTATACAGGCTGTTTCCTAAAAAACGCCGCAACCCATAACTCCGTTGTTTTAAATTTTAGACCCAACAAACTATATATATTCTTAAATGGCAAGACAAGAGCTACCTTTTGACATCGCCGGTTCGTAAATATCTTTCAACTGTTTTGAGCAACGATGTTCAACTTTTTTATTTTAAATGGAACACCGTGTATATTTTTACATGTTTGGATTCAGGATGAAATTCTGCATGCAGTAGTATGCTTCATTTGTTTTTTGGACAGTTAGAAATGTTTAAAATAATTTTTTAATATTGCATGTAGACAGTCGTACAGTACCATAAAATTTTCAAGTGTGCCGTGGAAAACAATCAGAATGTTGAAATATTTTATTGGAAACAAATTTAAATGAAACTACGAAACGTATCTACAGGTATTGCTTAAACTGACCGCCACCGTGTTGTCACACAACTGACATCTTCTAGTTACTCCATTGGTCGCATTCAATATCAAATTGGGAGGTATTTCGCGACAAGCATTGACTGCCTCAGAATTTCTTCGTTTTTCTGGACGTGTTAGATAAAATATTTCAACATTCTGATTGTTTTGCACGGCGCACTTGAAAATTTTATGGTACTGTACGACTGTCTACATGCAATAAACAAATGAAGCATACTACTGCATGCAGAATTTCATCCTGAATCCAAATATGTAAAAATATACAGGGTGTTCCATTTAAAATAAAAAAGTTGAACATCGTTGCTCAAAACAGTTGAAAGATATTTACGAACGGGCGATGTCAAAAGGTAGCTCTTGTCTTGCCATTTAAGAATATATATAGTTTGTTGGGTTTAAAATTTAAAACAACGGAGTTATGGGTTGCGGCGTTTTTTAGGAAACAGCCTGTATACTTGTTGCTTGTGAAGAATCTGTACTATTCACAGAATTTATAGAAGAAGAAATTATATTTTGGAACGGCTTACCATGATTTTTTACTTTTTTATAGAAAACTAGCTAAATAAATGCTGCAAAACACGTTAACATTTTGCTGTGAATAATCAATACAATTGAACTGTTAATCAAATACCTACCTTTAGAATAAAAGCAGCTTCTTTTGTATTAGTTGGTTCAATATGCATTTAAAAAATTGAAGTTCAAGAGTGTAATTTGAGGGTTAAACAGGATTTTACAATTTCCAAGTCTTGGGAACACGGAAAAATTAAGCATTCTTTAACTTTATAGGTTCTATAATAATATTACTGCCGGGATTATAGAGGTACACATTAAATAAATTCATCTCTAAAGTTTCCACAAATCGCAAATCACTAACATTGTGGAGTTTATCAATCTGTTTTTGAAAGTTCATTAGACGGGATTAAAATTACATGGAGATTCTGTCTCAAGCTTAACATTGTAGTTACGGCTGATGGGCCAAACGGTGTCAGGACAAAAAACCCCTGCACAAAAAACCCCGGACATAAAACCCCCGGACAAAAAACCCACACAAAACAGAATAATAATAATAATAATAATAATAGTCTTTATTGCACATAATATACTACATAGTACTACACAAATGAAACAAAAATGAGAATGAAGTGCAAGGATAAATCTAGGATAAAAAAGCCGTCGAAAAAATGTTATCGTTAAATAATATTTAAAGTAAAATTTGGCGGCATTTGGGATTGTTATAAGGGCTAGAATATGGAAATTTCCAATATCTAATCGTAAACAGAAGGGAGCACAATCCTTAAATGTAGTTTTAAAAATAAACCAACTGGATTAGTATATTATGGCTAAGAACTCGAATAATCCGTGTTTCACCACTTGTAGATCTGTAAACAGCAACAACATTTTTGGGAAGCGGTAGCCGTTACCTACTTTAAGCTATATTTAGGTTTTTCCAGTAATATTCATATAATAATCCTAAAATTAGCTAGTAAGCAGAAAGCATGCTTGTAGTATGCACTAATCTTGAGCCTCTTTACCCGATTCTTAAAATTAAAACATGTTTTCTTTGCCATAAATAACCATTTCAAATTGTCCTTCTTATCTTTGTATTCAAAAAGGTAACTTAAGGTAAATTGAGTAAGGGGGTTTATGATTAAGACAAGAATGCAATTAGCAACCATTTACGTAGTAGATAAAAGAATTTTATATGGGTAATTGCGTTCCTAATGTATCCCCCGCCCATAGACATGTAATCTGCAACCCTATTGGCCTTTTCCTACAAAAGTACTTAAGTAAATCCCTATAAAGCTCAAATTTTGGTTTTGTTTGTCACTTTGCTGTTGATAATGGAAGTGATACGTTCTAACAAGGATGGTGAAAAGTTGTGTTTACAAGGTTTTGTGTGGGGTTTTTTGTCCGGGGGGTTTTTTGTCCGGGGGGTTTTTTGTCCGGGGGTTTTTTGTCCGGGGGTTTTATGTCCGGGGTTTTTTGTCCAGGGGTTTTTTGTCCTAGACTCGTTGAAGTCACACAAATTTCTAGCAAATGTTGGTAATCTTTCAGGATTTGACGGCACATACAAACAAGGAATTCAATTGCTTAAAGTATTTAAGTATTAAATATGATAAATATTTATACCATCGGATTTTTTGCGCGGCCTTTTATGCCCCGGCTTTTTTTCCGCGGCTTTTTATTCCGCCACCCCTTAAATAATGCTTCAATACTAAAATCTTCAAAATCGTTTGTAGTAAGTTGTCAAAGACAGTACTATGTCCTTGGAATGTAAGTACGGGTATTCATAGGGTGTATCATTCATACTCAGGATAATGGGGTTGTTGTTACAAATAATGTTAATTCGGCATTGAAGAGGGAGCAGAGTTTGAACGAATTACGGATAGAACAATATGTCAGCGGTCAACAACACACCATAAGCCGAAGAATATATCGTGATAGTGCAGAGAGACTTTTAAGATTAGTGAATAATTATGGACATGACAGAATATGATTATGTCCGTGGAATAGCACATAACATATCATATTAAAAACATATACTATTTGGTTTTTATAATTTTTTACTTAATCACATAGATATACCTATTTTTTGTTAATAAAGGTTATAATTTGTAATTTGTGTTTTTTTTGTTATATTTGATATTAACTGATTCGAGTTTTTCACAACTTTATTTTTTCGAGCAACATGTAATAGAGCAATTGCTGTTCGAGAAACTTGCAATTCGAGCAAAGTCACATTCGAGCAATTGACTTTCGAGCAACTGATTTCGAGCAATTCGTCTTCGAGCAATTGCATTCGAGCAATTTACCTAGATACCTACTTGTATAAAAGAATCTGAACGTTCTTAATATGTATGTTAAACTGTAAACCTATATTGTTTGTAAACTGTTATTCTCAGATACTCCAGTTAAACTGTGTATTTGCAACTTGGGACAATTCATTGCACCAAAACATTGTAAACTTACAGATATATTAGTTGAATTTTAAGACTTTACATTTTATATATATTAGCTGATTGATTAATAATTATGTTTTACTAAGTTATGCTTATAACTTCATAATTATTACTGTCGCATACAAGAGCTAATGTTTACTAATATCAGTATATAACCTGGGTGATAAAGGTATCCGCTTTAATAGTTGATTATCGGATTATTTTCTCCAATTTAAGCAAAAAATAGAGTATTCAAAATGTGTCAGCGAATGTTCTATTTTCGATATGCAAATCGTTTAAATAAAATATGCTTCTGCTAATTGAATTTCATGGAGATATTTTAACTAAATTCGGTACGTAATATAGTACGGGGATTTATAATCCTGAATAGGTCCTGATAATTTAAAGCACCATGAGCAGTAACAAAACATAATACCTATTAAAGCTGTACAGAGAACTCATAATCGACAAAAGTAATTATTTTGATTAATTTAAATGGAACACCCTGTATATCCTTGTATTTTTGAAGAGTACTTTTAATGAGCTTTCTTCTTATATTTCATTCCCTATCCCTAAATTTTCTCCTGCTTTTTTTAGTTTTCCGTATTTGTTATTTCTAGTTTTGAGTAGTGGCTGGATTTTTGTTTTCTAAACTTGGTTTTATCTTTTGTTTGGAGAACTCAAGTTTAGTGTTTAAAGCATTATTTTAACGGCTTTTGTTTGTTATCCGTTGAAATAACGCATTCTAAGGTGCTTAAATTGTTTCTCTTATGTTCAAACACGTATATTTAAAAAAAGGTTGAATTTCGAGGTATGAAGTTCGATATCAAAAGAAAGCTCATAAAAGGGATTTTTAAAAATACAAAAATATACAGGACATTCCATTTAAAAAAAAATCTAAATCATTAAACTTGCAAATGTTAATACCCAGATCCACAATTTTATACTTGAAAGGTAGTTCACGAAAATCATAATTTTTTGGTAACGTTTTCATTCATTCAATTGTTTTCTGTTGCTTACAGCCTGAAGTTAATATTTTTTTCATAAAATCGTTAATATCTCCAAAACAGTTGAAGTTAGACCCATACAACTTCATACCGGGTGTCCGTTCTCAAAGTCGAACATAGGCGATTAACATTGTATTCGACGTTTTTATCGGTTCCTGCTCGCCAATTCAACTCACAGGGAAGGTAATGGTATCAATGGAAAGATAAAATTATTACGCATCAAATGATACCAATAATAATATTCAAGATGCGATTTTTATTTTAAAATACTAATTTAAAACTTGGAAATTTTTAAATATGCCGTGCCTTGCCCTTCGAGTTCGATAGCATTTGTCAAAAAAATTGGTAATTAGTTTTCGTAAATCAGGTATTATCTGTCAACGTCTGTTAAAATTATCTACAGAAAAATGAATTATTTCAAGGAAAAACGAGTGAATGCACTAAAGTTAATTGCCTATGTTCGACTTTGAGAATATGGACACCGGGTATAATAGATAATGTAATTAAACAATAAAATTTTTATTTAAAGGTAAAGGACATCTTGTTTTGAAGAAGCAAGCTGCCAGAATGAGGAAAAATGCAAGATGTCAATTGTATGCGTACGCATATTACTTCGACACGAAGTGTACGAAGTATTGAAATTCCCTCATATCGAAAACCACTCTGAGTCAAATATCTCTAAAATTCGTGCCAACCGACTAATGAACCCGCTATATCAAATCTCCGTCTCGGCTGTGCGGACCTTTTGGTGAAGACACCAGTCCACTAGACCCCTCCCTCGTAATGGGGGCTGCCTAAACGTGCTGTGCGGGGGATGTATGTTCGTATGTGTACACGATTCCGGTCGCCAGGAACCTTTCTGAAGTCTTGGATCTTTTTCATACGATAGGGCGTCCGAAAATGAAGGCAACATCAACTTTTGAGGTATGGTCGAAGGCAAAAACCAAAGATATGGCACTTTCTGACCTTTTTCATACAACACTAAAACCTCGCCTGCTGATATTTTTTTAATTGGTCAAGAAACGTCAAAATCTGGATTTTCATTTGTCACTTTTTATCGGGTGAATTGAATAATCAAGCTCATATTTTAAAAGTAAATTACATGAATTTGTCAGTAGCTTAGGTTCCGTCTTATTCACGACAGTACCTGAGGTATTGCTTGTCAAAGTTAAGGTTATATTGACACTTTGATACGATCATAAATCCAAGTAAGTCAACTTAAATAAATAAATCACGTCATACATCCTAGTCAAATTTATAGGACTCACCGTAATATGTTTGCAATCCGCTAAACTTATGAATTTTCCGTAGCATAACCTGAAAATGGCCCGGCAGCGAAGAAGTCAAATAAGCAGTGGAGTAGACAACAAAAGCGGCGATAAAGACAAGAGCGCCAACAGCAGCAGCAGCAATGGTAGCAATCCACCGAAACCCACAAAGAGCACAGGTGGCATTTTACAGTGATTTTTAAGGATATAGATACAAACACAAGATTCACCTAATGTGCTAACATAACCAAGACATACTTTTTGGGTGCCATCCCTTTCTCAAGCAAAATAATGTATATGTACAGAGAGATTTTCTTTACTATGAACACGGCAGACAATATGTCGAATTTACAAATGCCGAGAATTTGAATTTGACAGTTCGTGTATTTTGTGAGTAGATAATATCTGCTGTCATTTCTATCTTTAAAATCGATAACTACGAAGCAACGGAACAGTGCAAATTGTAAAATGGTATTATCAGGGTCCAACGGTCCGGGAAATTCACAATTCTTTCACAACATTTGGGAATAGGCGTTCTTCATCGTTATCAATGTTACATGGAGTTATTTCAAATTTTGGAAACTTTGGATGTGTTTCTCCCCAAAAGCACAAAAGGCTTATTAATGTTCCCAACGAAGACAGGAATTTAAAAGAGGTTTGTATTACCGCTAATGACTATCCAGATTATTCATTTAAATAAATTGCAGAACTGGTAGATTTAGCTGCGATATTCTTCCCCTTGACCATTTCAGAAGTATGGAATTTTGTGAAACTGAGACAGAAATGCCAAAAATTTCCTCTGAAAAGTCGTTTTCACTACAACTAACAATTTGAAGAACTGCGTTTAAAAATTAAATGGGTTGTTCAGAGTACTAGCACTAATACGTCAACTAATGTAGGGAGAAGTTTCGCTTAGGATATTGTTTAGAGCAAAGGCAGGCTCTTTGCAGACGAGCTAATTTAAACTTCTTGAATTTTGTTGTTTGAAATAAATAGTAGATTATATTATAAGTGAGAGAAATGCATCATTTGCGAGTGAGAATTTTGAATCGCGAGTGCCCCAGCACGAGCAATACAATTTCTCACAAGCTTATAATGGCATTTCGCTCACGTGTGATATACAACGTTTTATCTTACAGTAGCAATTCTTATGCCTAAATAGTTTGCGCAGACGGAATATGTCGCGAAATAAATTTATAATTAGTCGCCTATGATTTGTGACATACGTTTCATAGTATTGAAATGTATTGGCAGTACTGAAGTGTATTGTCAGTCTATGTCAAATTCGAGGTTCGTAGGTTAGGTTTTGATTGTTATTTGACACAGACTGACGCAAAACGTAACCTGAAAATTACGAATTTGACATAGCTTGACAGTGCTACCAACAATGCAGTAGTATAAATAATGAAAACTCACATGTGAATAAATAGTTATTAAGGTACCAAGGGCATTATGAGTAAAATAAGAGCCCAAGATTGTTAGTGTACTAACCGAGGGCCTTCGGCCCGAGGTGTGTACAACAATCGCGGGCTCTTAGCTCATAATGCCCGTGGTGCCTTCAAGGTTTTATGTCCTACCAATTTTCTTACCTAATTCATATTCATATTCAATTCATATAATTACTATGATATAGTATTTAAGATTGATCTAGTTAGCTGATCTAAGTTAGATTTGTGGCATTAGCTGAGCTGTCATTAATTTTCATTGTGACAGTGGTGCATATTAAAGTTGTATCCATGGAAACAAATACTGTTAATTTTTCATAATAACCCTAGTGTTCTTATGAAGACTATTTCCCACATCTCTTATTATCCAATGAAAAGCCATGCTTTTTCAAAATTCAACCAATTGTGTGTTTTTGTAGTGGCAAAAAATCGAAATTTTCCCTTGGGATTTTGTCAGTTTCTTTTGCCACTTGCATCCACGGCAACCACCAAATATGTTGCTTTAATCAAGGTGGTATTTAAGAAACGTCATTTAAACTGTCATTGCGCATCAGTATAAATGTCAAAATGAACCGATATTTGGGAAATAGTCCACAAAATGTATTACGGGCTCATGATTTTGCTCGGCAAATGTTTTACTCACGATTTGGTGTTTTTTTGGCAATGCCCCTCGACAAACTAACTTTGACAAATTCCCTTGCCTTCGGCTCGGGAATTTGATCAAGTTAGTTTGTCTTGTGACATTGCCAAAACAAAATACTTTCGTAAAACATTTTTACCGGCAAAAGCATTTGCCCTTAATACATTATTACTGAAAATAATTGCCCTGGAGCGTTATTTTGTATCTAAGATACCTTAAAATAGAGTCATTAATTTCAATTAATGTACTGGTAGGACATAATAGTTATTAAAGTACCAAGGGGCATTATGAGTAAAATAAGAGCCCAAGATTGTTAGTGTACTAACCGAGGGCCTTTGTGCTGCCTAAAAACTTAGAGTGCAAGCAATAATCTTGAATCATCCAAAGAATCAGCAACAATTTTCAAAAATAAATAATACTGCAGCGAAAATGACTGCTCCAACAGCCGGTGGGGACGCAACGCGCTCGGGCGGAGTCGCCTACAAGGATAAAAGCAAGCCCGCTGATATCCGCCTTAGCAATATAAATGCCGCAAAAGCTGTCAGTGATGCGATTCGAACAAGTCTGGGTCCCAGAGGAATGGATAAGATGATTCAAGCGGGCAATGGGGAAGTCACAATTACAAACGATGGGGCTACGATTTTAAAACAAATGAATGTCACTCTTAGCTCATAATGCCTGTGGTGCCTTCAAGGTTTTATGTCCTACCAATTTTCTTACCTAATTCATATTCATATTCAATTCATATAATTACTATGCTATGGTATTTAAGATTGATCTAGTTAGCTGATCTAAGTTAGATTTGTGACATTAGATGAGCTGTCATTAATTTTCATTGTGACAATGGTGCATAATTTTTGAAATAAATGTTATATCCATGGAAACAAATACTGTTTATTTACAACTGTTAAACAATAGCGTTGTTATTTTGCTATTATTTGTCAATTATGATATATATTATTAACTAAAATCACAATGCCTGTTGTTTACATTTCATAATTACATCGATACCGCCATAAATGCATGGATACCACCATAATTACATCGCTAATACGGATTTATGTGCATATAATCAAACAGGCCATAAACTGCTTTTTCGAGTTGACAGTTATCAGTCTGTCAGTTTGAAAATAATAGTTTACACTTCTTTCGTCCCAAACCTAAAATGGAAAACGATAGCGACAATAGTGCTGTATTCCCCCTGAAGTACGCCAAGCCGGCAAACAAGCTACACAAAATTTACTCCCAGAAAAGTCGAAGAAAACTTATGATATCGCATACAAAAATTTTCTGGAATGAATGTAAATAAAGTAGTTGTAAATAAAATAGCGTATTTCACTCGCATATAATAGCTATTATTAGTACACTCAGATGGCTTAAAGAACTCGCTCGCTTCGCTCGCTCGTTATTTAAAAGCCATCTTCGTGTAATAATAGCATCCATCATATGCTCGTATAATAATATACTATAATTTTTCATAATAACCCTAGTGTTCTTATGAAGAAAATAATTGCCCTGGAACGTTATTTTGTATCTAAGATACCTTAAAATAGAGTCATTAATTTTAATTAATGTACTGGTAGGATATAAACTTCATTTTAGTCACTAAAAAAAAAAAAATTATTTCCACAAATGACGGGCGTTGTCAAGGAAACATTCGGACGTGGCTACCTATTTTGTTCACGCGGAAACCCAAAACGCTCGGGGAGCGGCAAAATGATGAAAACGCACGCTCAGCGGCAAATGTCAACTTTCTGTTGTCAAATGACAGTGAGAAAAATCTACTTTCGATGTCAGTCGTCGAGAAAATGTATGGTAATAGCTGCTACTGTAAGATAATAGTTATTTACTATACAAGTGGGATAACAGGATCATTAATATACGTGTATGTAAGCACACAAGTATATTATTGATGCATTATCACACATGTATTGTACAAAATTTTATCTACGACTGCCTAAAATTGAGAAAAGTGCATTAAGAGAAATGTCAGATCTGTCATTTTCAAAAATATTTTCGTAGGCAAATGTCATTATGTCATTCATTTGACACTATTTCAGTTAGGTAATGAAGTCATTACACAACTCAGTTGCGTAATGAAACCAGAAATAGTGTCAAATGAGTGACGTAATAAGTTACTTATCCCACTGGAGTAGATAAAATAGTTTTATTTTTGTTTATATCTTTTTTTTTACTTTGAGTTAATTTGTTCGAAATAAATTATTTCTTTCTTCAGAATGCGTTTTACTTTGTGAACTACCTTCTTTTACTTTACTGTTAACTTCTAAAAATTCTGTTTTTCAACTCTGAATTTATCACCTGAATTAATCAACAGTAATTAATATCCCAAGTGCATTAAAATAGCCGATTAAATTTTGACGTTTTCTGTCAGAATGTTTTGCTAAGAAATTTGTCAAGTAAATTTTCCGCTCAACAAAAATCCCGAGTGCGTAGCACGAGGGATTTTGGGGCGGAAAATTTACGAGATATATTTCTTCAGAGCAAAACAGTTTGACAAAAAAACGTCAAAATTTATTCAGGCTATTTTACATGCACGCGGGAAATTCGGAATGATTATTTCCTGAATAAATATTGGGACAATTAAATTATTTATTGCTATTTACATTAGTACAATTAATAAAGAAATTGCAATTCTGAAATACATTTCCATTCTTTGCATCTGCATCCGAAACTACATTAGATATTGCATTTGACAGTATTTCTGAAATCATATATTCTTTCGTAGACGTTGAGGATACTGGCAGCTCAGAGTCTGGTTGAACATCACTTCTAATTTTTTCGATTATTTTTCCATGGTGTTCTGGGTCCATCTGAAGGTATGGTTTGATGGAGTTTGATGTGGAGTGGCCAGTTATTTTTATTAATTGTGGCTCATCAATTCCACTTTTTGCAAGTTTACTTACAGCTGTACTGCGGTTGGAATGATTAGTGATTTTGACTTTTTTTATTTCCAAACCAGCCTCTTTAGCAGCCTCTTGTGTCCAACTAGAAATTTGATTTCGTCCCATTGGACTATTTTTATACCACACACCAGTTCTAGTCCAATCTGGATTGATATTTAAAAAAAGCCTGTTGGTTTTGATGCGTTCCCTTCTTTTTGCCATGAGTAGGTGAAACAGTCTCACTGGGCACAAGTTGGAATTTTTCAAATTTGGTACAAGCCGCTTGCTATCGGCACATCTTTTAGAACCTCCTTGGGCGGTCTTCGAAAATATGGCATTATATTCGATTCTTCCTGAATGAAAATTTTAATTAGAAGATAAAAAGTAAAAGTACTAATAATTATTTTACCTGTTTTAACCCTTGCATTATTTATTTCTTCTTTGAAGTATTCTATAAGGCAATTTACAGCTTCCCTTCCTCTCCACGCAAGCTCTACGGAAGCAATATGGTAAAACTTGCGCTGAAGTCCGAAAGGAGTTGTCTCATCCCATAAATTTACAATTGCTTGATGTTCAGCATCTGTTAGTGCCGTGGAACTGAGTTTTCTTTTACTGCCGTCAACTTGTAGTTCTTTACGCTTAGTATTACGTGCATTTCTAGCTTTTTTAAATATAATATCGTTAAAAGGATCAATTACCTTCTTGTAATTTGTGTAGTATAATTCTTGTATGGTCTTGGCAGTAATGTTTCACATCGTTTTCATGACTCCTTCTTTATAATTTTCCCCATTCTGTTTTCGCATATTGTATGCCCAATCCGTTAAAATTGCTGCAAGTTCTTCTTTGGTACTTGTTTCTGCCAGTTCATATTTCCTTATTTTGCAGAATTCCGTAAATTGGAACCATATAGATGATTTTGTTTTTCTAGTATTCTCAGAAACACTTTTATTTACGGCTGATTCAATATTTTCGAAGGAATTTTCCCCGAAACGTGACATCGTAAAGAGAAAAAATCGGGAGTGTGCTCCCCTAGACTTTCTCGCATTCGCCTTGTTTTCTAGCAAATTTGAAAAGTTTATTGCAATGTATATACATACAGCGATAAAATTACTTTTTCAGGTAACCACTACCTGTTTAGGTAAAGTGCCGCTTTAGGTTAACCTATCATACTGAAATTTTATATCTGGGAGTTTTTCTCAATAATAAATGTATGTGCAAAATTTCGTGCAAATACCTTGAAGCAAACTGGTACTTTACTTGAATGGATACCGCTACCTGTTTAGGTAAAATGCCACTTCCGGTTAACCGATCATGCTGAAATGTAATATCTGGTAGTTTTTCTACATAAGAAATGTATGTACAAAATTTTGTTCAAATATCTCGAAGCAAACTGGTACTTTACTTGAATAGGTACCGCTACCTGTTTAGGTAAAATGCCACTTCCGGTTAACCGATCATGCTGAAATGTAATATCTGGTAGTTTTTCTACATAAGAAATGTATGTACAAAATTTTGTTCAAATATCTCGAAGCAAACTGGTACTTTACTTGAATAGGTACCGCTACCTGTTTAGGTAAAATGCCACTTCCGGTTAACCGATCATGCTGAAATGTAATATCTGGTAGTTTTTCTACATAAGAAATGTATGTACAAAATTTTGTTCCAATATCTCGAAGCAAACTGGTACTTTACTTGAATAGGTACCGCTACCTGTTTAGGTAAAGTGCCACTTCCGGTTAACCGATTTCGCTCAAAATTTGACAGGAATCTACAAATTTTGAATAATGACTATGTACATAATTTTAAGGGTCTAGCTTATTTCGTTTTTAAGTTATCGTGTTCACACACACACACACACGCACACCTATACAGGTATTGCCATTCTTGCGGCATCACCATCCTGTGCATCGATTGTGACCACAACGATCTCTCCATGCGCAATAGAAGCACATATCCATGACGTGAAGACCAATTCAACTAGATTTCGTTTACACTCCGTGAGAGCAGAGATATTATGTATCATCGATTGTGACATCTCTATGTCACACTAATAGCTCTACACCAGCAATGTGTGAACTGAGGTCAGAGTAATGGACCACAAAGAAATTGTGCGAGTGTAAATTCATACCTAGAGCATAGATATTGTGACCTCCATTGCACAATAATAGTTCTACCACAAATGTGTGTAAACTGACGTCTTAATATTGGAGCACAAGGCAAGTGTGCGAATGTAAATTAATATGTACCTAAAGCAACCCATATTTGACTTCTAGGTTACAAATACCAATAGGTGACCATGAAACATGTATCAAAATAAAATCTGATATTGTATGTAACATAGAATGGTAATTTTTCTTATTCTTTGATTTTTGTCATTTTGGCAATAAAAAAAGCATTTATAAATTATAAATGTAGGGCTAAATACATGGTTGAAATTAATCTAAATGCATGTAATTTTATATGAAAAAAGTTTTAAAGACATCAAAGATTAAATTTTTGTTGATCTTTTAGAAAGACCAGAAGCGTCAACATTCTTTGTTTGTAAATAACCGTTTTCAAATGGCACGGTGGTGTAACATCGGACACCTAACTTTTTAAAATGAATCAATACCGTATTCAAAACTGTAACTTGCAAAATTGATTTGTTTACTTTTGCTTATAAATTTCATTAACCTTATAAATGTGTTAAACCAAATGAAAGAAATACATGAATAAAAAACATAAATGTGACTTGAGACACGTGGCATTTCTCAATAGTTTACTACTTTTCATTGGTTTCATTTCATTTCATACATTTGCCAGGCCGATGAGGTAAGGTATTTGAAAAGATAACAAAAAATCTGTAAAACGCTTTACACCGAATTTTCTTCGCAAGTTGAAGTTTTGAAATTAATTATGTTTGAAACACCAAACGAAAACAATTCTGTTCTTATTTTTGAACTAAAGGAAAAACAGTTGTTTATGTGGTCACCCTGTATATGTTGTGTCCTAAATGTACTTATTTTGATTAAGGGTAAAGTGCGAAGCTGGAAAATATTACTACTTTACTCTAATCAGTAGCTCTGTTGTTAAAGTAGAAAAACAATATTTAATTTTTGACGTGTTCACCACACTACATTTGTGGTATGCAAAAAATGTATATTTTCATCAAAGGTAATAGTAGCTCTATCGTTAAAGTGGAAAAACAAAATTTATTCTTTACTGTGTTTACCCGGTATTTGTAGTATCCAAAATACGTATATTTTCATCAAAGGTAATCCTCTAAGCTATACAGGGTGTCCCAAAATTGCTGGGACATAGAGCTACCACGTATTGTAGAGGCCAAAATAAGACGATTGGACCCAATTTATATACATACCAAAATGCAGCGATTGTCCGCTAGAAGAGTTCAAAGTTTGCTTAAAAATCACATTTTTGTACGCTGTTCAGAAATGCGTGAAACAAATTTAATGACATTTCGCAAAAATGCATTTTAGAGGATTACTTTCAGTAATCAAAGAAACCCAAAGGAAATTGTAAAAGGGTTAGAACCACCCTCACCCCCGGGTATTTTTTTTTCAAAATTTTCGTATTAGTATTAATACGGTTGAAAGACTTTTTTAACGGGAAGGTTTAAAGATCATACTCATTTTTTGTCTCTTGTAAAACTCGGTATTTCGCATAGTTTCGAAGTAAAAAAGTGTTTTCTCAAACACTGATAACCGATATTTATTCGAGAAACAGGAAGGTTGAAGCCAGTCAGAATTAACGCTGGAAGACCTCGACAAGCCTGAACACCCATTGCGAAAGAAGCTGTTCTTGACTAGTACCAGAACATTGCAACGAAAGACCGGGATTCCAAAAAGCACTGTCAGTCGGATCTTTAGCGAACAATTAATTCGTCCATTCCACATTCAGCCAGTGCAAAAATTATTGCCACGTGACCATGGATCACGTTTAAATTTTTCACAAATTGTTCGAGAGCGCAGAGTAGTCGACAACAGATTCCACACTAATATCTTGTTTACTGATGAGTTGTTTTACACGTCGTGGCATGACGAACCTACACAAAGATCATATTTATGCAGATGAAAATCCACATGCTATTAAAGGTATACTTTATCAACGAGAATTTTAAATTAATGTCTGGGTCGAAATTATTGGCAATTTTATGATTGGGCCGTTCCGATTGCCTGATCGTCTGGATAGCGCTAGTAACCTTCGTTTCCTTCAAGAAATTTTGTCAAAATTAGTAGAATACTTGTCCCTTAATTTGCGTCGACACATGTTTTTTATGCACAACGGTGCACCACCTCATTTCGCACTTGTCGTAAGAGAATATCGTAATGAACAATTTGCTGGTAGAGGATTGGTAGGGGACAAGAAGCACTCATTCAATGGCCTCCGCGGTCTCCAGATTTAAATCCTTGCGACTTCTTCATCTGGGAAGCGTTAAAAACACAAGTGTACGAGTTGCAAATTAATAATTTCGAACAGCTGTGGAGCAGAATTCAAAATGCTGTAAAATCACTACGAGAAAACGACGATGTTTTAAGAAGGGTGCATTTAAATTTTTTACGTCGAATTTACCTCTGGATTAATGAAGGTGGAGGTCACATTGAGCACTTGTTGTATAAAAAGTTTTGTCTTTGTGTCCACCACCGCCAACAAAATTTTGTATTACAATTTTATTAAACTTGTACTGATAATATCGGTTATCAGTTTTTGAGAAAACATTTTTTTCTTCGAAACTATGCGAAATACAGAGTTTTTACAAGAGTCAAAAAATTAATATAATGAGTAACCCTTCCCGTTAAAAAAGTCTTAGAACCGTATTACCACCACTAAAAAAATTACCAGGGGGTGAGGATGGTTTTAACCCTTCTACAATTTTCTTTGGGTTTCTTTGATTACTGAAAGTAGGGTAATCCTCTAAAATGCACTTTTGCCAAATTTCATTAAATTTGTTGCACGCATATCTGAACAGGGTACAAAAATGTGATTTTTTAAGTAAACTTTGAACTCTGCTCACAGACAAACGGTGCATTTTGGTATATAATTTAAATTTTTATTTTTTGGGGTTCAGTCCTGCTTGTTTAAAAGCGAATATCTAACATAATTTCAGTTTGGAAAAATCAAGTATGCCTTGGAAATTTTCAAAAAACCCATTTTTCTGTAGGGTAAAGTGACTTTTATGTGACAAATACGACAAAAAGTTATTAATAAACGTTTTTTAGAATCAACATTTAGGCCCCTATACCAAATTTCGAAATCCTCGGCCAACTTTGATTTCTCACATTTTCTTTCAAGTTTATTTCCCAATTCAAAGAGTTTTATTTTTAACAAAGTTGTTTTATTATAAAATAAAAACTTTGTTAAAACTATTTGTTTTTTCAATAAAAATCCTTCTTGAAAGTAAAATTCTTTGATTTGTGACCTAAACACAAAATAAATTGTGCGAGATCAAAGTTGGCTGAAGATTTTGAAATTTGGTATAGGGGCGTAGATGTTGATTCTAAACAACTTTTATTAATAACTTTTTGTCGTATTTGTCACATAAAAGTCACTTTACCCTACAGAAAAATGGGTTTTTTGAAAATTTCCAAGGCATACTTGATTTTTCCAAACTGAAATTTTGTTAGAAATTCGCCTTTAAACAAGCAGGGCTGAACCCCAAAAAATAAAAATTTGAATCGAAATTTGTTTACCTTTCACAGGAGTCGTTTCACCTATCCGGGGACACACTGTACTATACCGTGTGTCCACAGGAGGACGCACCATAGGGATAACCAAATAGAATAAAAAGATCGGCTAATGCTGTGATCGCCGGCACGCTAAAACGTTGTTTTCTGGCTTCTGACTCGCCACTGTATGAAACAATATTGTTTTAAATGGTACAAGAAAAGGGACGGTGGTCATAGCACTGGTTGATATTTATATTCTATTAGCATTATCTTATCTCTATGGTGCGTACTCCTGTGGACACACGGTGTATAAATTGGGTCCAATCGTCTTATTTTAGCCTCTACAATACGTGGTAGCTCTATGTCCCAGCAATTTTGAGACACCCTGTATGCAAAATATTACTTCAATCAAAGCAAAAATAGGGACAATTGATTTTTTAACGTGCTCACGCTGTATATATTTGACCGGAATCATATTCGGATTCGAGCCTGGTAGACATGTAATATGCACGCAAAATCTCATCTTCCTCCAAGAAATAGTTTTTGAGCTCGAGTGGCAATAGACAGGCAGACCGACAGAATTGAGAACACATGTTTTTCGTCATCGAAAGACCCCGAAACATAAAGATCTGTAAAAATCTCGGAGGATGATATTTTCACAATTACAATGGGTACTCTCTTCGCTTGAAGCGAAAGAAGTAAAAATTACAATTTCGCAAATTACAGTTTAAAGTAAACCTTGTGTAATTGAGAGTGTTTGAATGCTTTAAAACGCTGTTTTAAATGGTAAGGTGTCCCACCATTATTTTACTTTTAAAAAAGCATGTTGGAGCCTTTCTAAACAAAATAAACGTTTAATATCTGAAAACCATGTCTTAAGGAACGATATTATTCCTTTAGATTTATTCTAACCAAGTTATAACATGGAAAATTTGTATACCTATAAATTGTGTTTGAGGTATACCTTTTAATGTCTAAATGACAAAAGTTAGTATAACGAATTTAATATAAAATCCAAAAATATAATAATATAGAGGGTGCTTCACTTAAAATAAGAAAGTGGAGGTAATTTCCCACTTCAAATAATTCAAATTACCAGTATATCCCACAAACTAAATTTTCACTTATAATACCATGAGTAGTCAAAGTTATGTCGACTATTTTTGTGGTGGTGTCACGAATGTCCATTGCGCTTGGGTACGATTAGGACGAGTGCGGTAGCACGAGTCCTAATCCCAAGCGCAATGGACATGAGTAGTGATACCACCGCAAAAATAATCTACTTAACTTTGACTAAGAATGGTATTCGAGGGACTATTTAATGAACCAAACTACCTTTTTAAAATTAGTTTTCAGTAAATCTAGCAGCAAACTACGCAATTTCTATAGTAACAGAACACTAATGTCGACTTTTTCTAATAAAAATCGCATTTGTTAAAAATAGTCACTTGAATACCTTCTAGGAAGATATATCCACTGATATTTTTTTGATTGGTAAAGAAAAGTCAGAATTCTGGATTTTCATTGGTCACTTTTTGACAGATGACAGGTGAATTGAATAGTCATTGATATTTATAAAGTATAATCAGAAGTAATACTATAAGTACTTCGATATTATCGGGTTATATGTCGATAACTTGTTGCACAATAATAAAAGAGTGTCAGTTTGACAGGTTAAATAGTCCGACCGCGTCAGCGGGAGGACTATTCTGTCAAACTGACACGATTTGTTATTGTGCAGGAAGTTTGAGACGTATAACCTGTTCGAAGTACGCATTGTATTCGATTTGATTATTTTTTGAGTAAGTTTTAATATTAGAATCAAATAAATATTTTATTGGCAGCTCGATTTTGTTTGTATAACCTAGCTGAAAGTCATCTCCACGAAAACATCACTGACAAAAGTTAAGTATTGCGTTGCCTAGTGAAGTTACTCTAGTATAATCGATTTTGTATAATCGAAATTATACAAGATAACTTAACTAAATCCAGCCTTCTGATTGTTGAGATCGCTACGAAAAAAATAATCAAATATTATTTTCATCTACTACTATGGAATAGTTACTAATTTATGAATGCAACTATATTTATAATTAAATGTCAAACTTGACATTTTGATTTTTAAGTGAGTTATAGTTGCATTCATAAATTAGGAACTATTTCATGGCCATATTAGATGAAAGTAATTTTTGATCATACTATATAAATTCAGGTATCCATCTTTTACTTTCACCGCCTGGTATACCAATTATTATTATTATTATTATTATTATTATTATTATTATTATTATAAATATTATTATCAGCGTCCCGTATCTATTAGTGCACCAACTGCAGTAGACATGGTTATAAAGTAGATGAATATTACCTACTTTCCTGTATAGTTAACAATGTGTACAGTCCAAGTCAGGAAGAGCTAAAGTTTTATCCTGATATAATATACACTTCTAGACGTACACTTTAACTCTAATAGTGAGAACGTGTTGTTCCACAATGATTATGCTCCGGTGATAGTAGCCTAAGCTGTAACCTGTTAATTTCCACCCCAAAATGCAAAACATGGCATTATATTTAGATGCTCGCTTCAAAAGTTAAAATTAGGTACTTGAGTATTTTAAATGTTAAAACATACTAAACTACATTTTCTAATACCAATGTTTATGGACTAAGGTTTATTATACAGAGCGTATTGAAATTTTTGTGATCATGGCTACTTGATAATTACACGTGTTAATGACAACCAAAAGCGGTTGCTCTTACGCTTATAAACTAGGTGTACATTATTTTTGTGTATTTTAATTCTCTTTCAGATAGTAACCTAAAATTTTAAAAATTGTTACAGATAATAAAGTTAGAGCTAAAAAAAGTTTTGAAAGGTAGATAAAGTGCCTCTTACAGTCACGTATAGTTTATGAAATCTTTCCTATTAGTGTAGTACATAATAGTAAGTACGTATACCAAAATTCAAATTGATATCTTTATATTTGTGGAAATTAACAAAAAAATAAAAAATAAAAAATTTAACTTCAAAGGCCCTATAACTTCTTACTGAAGGGACTTTGTACTAAGGTATATTAGGTTTAATCGATTTATTATGATGCAAGGAATCTATGACTAATCGGTGTCCCCATTCTTTTTGGGACACCCTGTATATTTTACTTCACAGCCATGCATTCAACTGTTTATACGACTTTGAACATAAAAAACAATTTAAGACCCTCAAGATGATTTAGTCCAAAGCTCATTAAAAGTGCTTTGCAAAAATATAAAATTATACAGGGCGTTCCATTTAAAAAGTCGAAATTGTTAAAATTTGAAAATGTTGACTACCTGTATAGCATTAATACCCAGAACCGCTACTCTACACTGAAAAGGCAACTTAAGAAGAAATTTAGTTTTTTGATACCGCCTTCGTTCATTCAATTCCTTTTCTGATACTTACAGCAGTCACCTGAAATTCACCATTTTCTGACATAAAATCGTTAATATTTTCAAAACAGTTGACATTAGACTGATACAACTTTATATTTAAATAATCAGCATTGTGACGTAAATCTGTTAAGGCTATTAAAATATGGGCGCCACAATTTTCTGGACCACCTTGTATAAGCAAAAGTATTTACTAATGTGCACCGTCTTCGTATCTACAACATTTATAAGCAAATTGTACGTAACTAAATTATATTGTCAACTGCAGTAATGAGGTCACAACAGTTAATACACAACATATGCTTGCCACGGCCTAAATGCCCCCGCGAAGAACACCAAACCATGAAATAGCTCGACTTAATCTTAATTGCTGTTCTAAAAATAAACTGATGCCGCAGAATCGGTCCGTCATAGTTTTGAATACACAATTTAGTCTGACCGTAGGGGCGCCATCGTTCAACCTAAATACAGTGACTATATAATCACAGTGTGGCCATACAATTGTTGGCTGGTACTTTTGGATCCAATGTCAAAATCAGATTTTGCGAAAAACCATGGTGATGTAATAAAAAAATATAATTTTTTTAACGGTGTAACCGACATTTGGTAACAAAAAATTACTAAAGTCAAAATAAAATTTGACAATTCATTTGCTGAAGTGAAAGATTGTTATTAAAAATGACTGATGTCTCAAATACAATAAAATACCACAAGGGGGTTAAAATGTTGAAGAAATATGAGTCATACGGTGTCTTCAATTTATTACAATTAATGGAAATTGGAAAGTTCAAATCCAAAACACATATGATATAGCATCATTTGTAGAAATCTTTTCGGTAATTTAATATGCTTTATTAACATCTAAATTATATTAGATAGTTACATGGGCTAAACCCCAATATAGTCCACTGGTGCTTAGGCGCATGCGCGTGATAATGTGAATCTCAGTTTGTCGGAGGTTCTACAAATGTTCAGGCAATGGAGGCAAAACACGGGAGTCTCATGTCAGACCCAATCTTGACTGCCGTCAAGGTGTGAATTTAAGTTAGCTGCAGTTTAAGATTTGTGTGTACTTAGTACAAAAATGCCTGTGCATCACCGTAAAAAAAGCAGTTAGTCCAATCGTCGTATATAATTGTGAATTTGAATTTCCCAATGAGTATTTCTCTTATCCATAGCTTAAAATCCAGTTTCACCACTGGCATAACAGTTCCTTTATGCGCATATTCCGTAAATGTCAAAATGTACCAGTGGGCTATACTAGAGTTTTCCCGATACATGTTTTATAGGTGTAATTTGGCAAAGTACTGAATATTTTGAAGCACGATGAACAACAAAAAGAGATATTTAAAATAAGACAATTTCGGACATGCTTTTGAACCCTATAATAATCTATTGAACAGTTACTTACGAATATTTAAGCAATATAAAACTTATGAAAATATTTATTTCTCTGTTAAATGTTCTGGTTTGTGTGATGTTAATACTGAATATCGTAAATAACTAATTGGCAAACTATAGTTTGGAAAACTCACGGCCACGGGAAAACTAATGGCAGATTGCACTCAAACTTTTGACAAGTTATAAAATACCAATGTGTTATTTTGACATTAGTAACTTTTTGTAACTAAACATTCTGTACACTGTTAAAAATGACAATAACTTGGAATCCTTTTGCCTTCAACCAATAGAAAACATGACCACCGTATGGCCACACTGTGATTATATAGTCACTGTAAACCTAAATACAGTGACTATATAATCACAGTGTGGCCATACGATGGTCATGTTTTCTATTGGTTGAAGGCAAAAGGATTCCAAGTTATTGTCATTTTTAACAGTGTATAAAATGTTTAGTTACAAAAAGTTACTAATGTCAAAATAAGACATTTGCATTTTATAACTTGTCAAAAGTTTGAGTGGACGTATCACGTGATGCAATCTACCATTAGTTTTCCCGTGGCCGTGAGTTTTACAAACTATAGTTTGCCAATTAGTTATTTACGATTTTCAGTATTAACATCAAACAAACCAGAACATTTAACAGAGAAATACATATTTTCCTGTAAGTTTTATATCGCTTAAATATCGTAAGTAACTGCTCAATAGATTATTGCGGTGTACAGTTGCAATTCCAGGTTGAACATGTATAGCAAGTAGTTAATGTCGGGAAAACTCCAGTATAGCCCACTGGTACATTTTGACATTTACGGAATATGCGCATAAAGGAACTGTTATGCCAGTGGTGAAACTGGATTTTAAGTTATGGATAAGAGAAATGCTCATTGGGAAATTCAAATTCACAATTACATACGACGATTGGACTAACTGCTTTTTTTTGCACAGGCATTTTTGTACTAAGTACACACAAATCTTAAACTGCAGCTAACTTAAATTCGCACCTTGACAGCAGTCAAGATTGGGTCTGGCATGAGACTCCCGTGTTTTGCCTCCATTGTCTAAACATTTGTAGAACCTCCGACAAACTGAGAATCACATTATCACGCGCATGTGCCTAAGCACCAGTGGGCTATATTGGGGTTTAGCCCATGTACCTATCTAATATAATTTAGATGTTAATAAAGCATATTAAATTACCGAGGAGATTTCTACAAATGATGCTATATCATTTGTATTTTGGATTTGAACTTTCCAATTTCCACTAATTGTAATAAATTGAAGACACCGTATGACTCATATTTCTTCAACATTTAAACCCCCTTTGGTATTTTATTGTATTTGAGAGATCAGTCATTTTGAATAACAATCTTTCACTTCAGCAAATGAATTGTCAAATTTTATTTTGACTTTAGTAATTTTTTGTTACCAAATGTCGCTTACACCGTTAAAAAGATTCTATTTTTTTATTACATCACCATGGTTTTTCGCAAAATCTGATTTTGACATTGGATCCAAAAGTACCAGCCAACAATTGTATGGCCACACTGTGATTATATAGTCACTGTAACCTAAATGACGAGGTTACAATGTGGGGTGTGCGAACACTGTGAATTATCCACGTTTCTGACCTGAGTGTATGCCAAAAATTAGGTATGGAAAAAGAAAATACACAAAGACTTAAAATTTGACGTAGAGTTCAAAAAACTGCATTTAATATTGTGGCATCGAGTGTATGAGGTCACAATTTTTGAAGCTGTCATAGTGCAGCGTGATGCACACACCCGAGGTCATAGTAAATGCAGTACAAACACACACATACACACACACAGACATAATTCGAAAAATGGTTTTTTCGGACCCTAGGAGGTCTAAAACGTCAAGATTCGTCAAAATCTCGAAGTCGATTTTTTTGACGATTACAATACTTTCTCTATACTACCGTATGCGAGAAAGTAAAATACCTTTTTTAGACAATTGTTTGTTTGTATTCATGTTTTGTACCTAGGCAACGAGAAAGGTTCATTTGTCGAAGCACCTCTGATAATGATGTTAAAATTATTCACAAGCGATTAAATTTTGACACATATTTAACCGCGGTTAAATTTTGACGTTTCAATGTTTGTCATTATTAAACTGACAGAAACCATGGTGATTGCGCATTATTATAGATATGAAGGAAATAATCATAGAATAACACAGTACCTCATACATTCTATCTGTGATATAATAATTAACAAAAATTACACTAGGCGTGGATGCCTCGTCTGAGTTGAACAGGTAAACAATCAACTCAGACGACCCGTGGATTAATATCAGAGTACCTTAGATCGACTGTCCATCGGTCTTGGCGGCTTTTTAGGCAATCCTAAATTCGCCTTGATTTACTCGTGTTCGCAGTTCATAAATTTTTACTGGTACTTGGTATGTACAGTTGCGGCCAACTCAAAGTGCACGGCAGATTTTTAGCTTGTAATACGATACTCTAATCATAGGCGTCAAGTTTTGACGTTTACGTTTGTCATCAACTGTAATAGAACTGAAAACTTGGAAAATTCCCAGACATTTGTCAGAAGCAGAGAAAATGCGAGCTATCGCAAAACTGGAACAGAACTGGTCGCTGAGTCGAGTCGCAACAGATTTGCATGTGAGCAAGAGCTGCACTTTCAAAATTAAACATCGTTGGCAGCAGAGACTTCTGTAAGAAAAGTTTTTTTTAACACCAGAGAACAAAGAATTTGCAACCGACTATTTGAATGAGATCAACTACTTTTGGAACACAACTGTTTTTTCAGGTGAAAAGATATTTCAATCATTTACTAATTGACGATTAAGGGTGTGTAGACCACAAAATTCAAGATTTGAGGAGCAATATTATATTCAACCCTTAAGGAGTAGTGGACGATTCTCACTTTGAGGTGTCCGTAACTGTACAGTTACGGACAGCTCAAACTGCACGATTTTTGTTACTATGGTTATTTTTGCGATTTTTTTGGCTTATTAAATGAGGGTTTCTTCAGTGGCGTTGCTTGTGATTATAAGAATAGGTATTACTTTTTTAATGTTTGTATTTTAGCAAAGTTTAACAAGTAAACAAACTATATAATAATATGTGTTTAATAAATATGTATCAGTATTCAATTGCTATTACGCTTTGCAGTTTGTTTCGCATAGAGTTGACCAATGTTTCCATGTTGTATCCTTCTCTCAGTTCCTTCCAAGCATTTATTATTCTTTCCCATAATTCATCTGCGTTGTTTGGTGCAAAATTCCTAGTATAAATTTTTTTAGTTAAATACCCCCAAACATTTTCGATTGGGTTCAAGTCCGGCCATGGTAATAAATTGATATAATTCTCATCAAACCTTCAACAAACAATCCCTGCTGTATGCACAGGACAGTTATCCTGTGAAAATAATGTTATCAATTACGTTAACATAAACAAAATTAATTAATTAGGTAATATCTTGCCTGTTGAAAAGTAAATTGATTAGGAAAGACCTCTCTTACAGATGGCAGCATCACATTTTGCAAAATGTTGCGATAATTTTCAGCATTCAGTCGACCAATAATTCTATAGCATGCCCCAGATCCGTGAGCATTGATCCATCCCCATCGATTTACAGAGAATCGTCCACTACTCCTTAAGGGTTGAACATATAGTCCATTTACTTGACATCTGCACTGTCAGTGTCAAATTTTAAAAAAATGTCTTGACTATACCTCAAAAATAATGTGTTTTTTATTAGACTGTACAGTAATTTAATTGTTAAAATGTGAAAAATAGCAGTGGTGCCAACATAATGTCAGTTTGACAGTGCAGATGTCAAGTAAATGGACTATAATATTGCTCCTTAAATCTTGAATTTTGTTGTCTATACACCCTTAATCGTGAATTGGTAAATGATTGAAATACCTTTTCATCTGAGAAAACAGTCGTTCCAAAAGTCGTCCATCTCATTCAAATAGTCGATTGCAAACTGTACTCTTCGTTCTTTGTTCTCTGGTGTTAAAAAAACTTTTCTCTTCTCGACTCAGCGACCAGTTCTCTTCCAGTTTTGTAATAGCTCGCATTTTCTCTGCTTCTGACAAATGTCTGGGAATTTTTCGAGTTTTCAGTTCTATGACAGTTGATGACAAACGTAAACGTCAAAACTCGACGTCTATGATTAGAATATCGTATTACAAGCTAAAAATATACGGCACCCCCACTCAAGAAAAGCGCCCTTCCGTGCTTTCCAAGAATACTTCGATACTCAGCATCACTCCTTTTCGCTAATACAATGAAATGCTATGAACCAGTTATTTATAAAAAAAAAACAAAAAAAAATTTTTTTTGCCGACGACCATAGCTCAAAAGTGGATGTTGCCTTCATTTTCGGAGGACCTATCGTATGAAAACGATCCAAGACTTCAGGAAGGTTCCTGGCGACCGGAATCGTGTACACATACGAACATACATCCCCCGCACAGCACGTTTAGGCACCCCCCAATATGGGGGATTGATCTAGTGGGCTGGGATCTTCACCAAAAGATCCGCACCGCCGAGACGGAGATTTGATATAGTGGGTTCATTAGTTAGTTGGCTCGAATTTTAGAGATATTTGACTCAGAGTGGTTTTCGATATGAGGGAATTTCAATACTTCGTACACTTCGTGTCGAAGTAATCTGCCGTGCACTTTGAGTTGGCCGTAATGGTACCTATTTATATTTGTTCCAATTGCGCTGCCAACCCTGAAGCAAAAGCACCAAAATTTAAATTGTCAAGATGTTATATTTCATGATAGAAATGTCAAACTGGCACTAAGGAATCATGTATTTTCAATTTCTAACAAATACATTGTAACCAATTGGTTCCAACTAGTTTTCATCTTTTGGTAAAGGCTATGAATGTTAGAATTTCTAATGAGTTTTTAATACTACTTACGCTACCTGTGGTAGGCAATGCATGTCAAGAATGAAATGAAGTATGTAATTTAATGTGTACAGTAAAAATAAATGTGTATTATCCACAAATCCAAATCCACAATAAAGGTCTGAGTTTGACATTTCATGTGTCATTCATAACCAGGTACAATAATCAAAAGATACGTTTTTGAAAAACAAAAAGAAACATGTTGTGTTCTATATCTAGAGTGCTGTACTCGCAATAGCAACAAGGCTAGAGTATATTCGTATGCTGTATTACAGAAGAAGATAGCACGAAAAAGGGATGTTACATATCTTGGCACATAACCGTATGTAATATATTAATGTTGTATTTGTAGCTATATCCTTCAAAATCACTGGCATTTTGTCCTACTGGAAGCACTTTATAGGTTTTACTTGTTTTGCCATCGCTGTAGGTGTGGGATACATGGACTATCTTGAAACTAGAGTCAACACACCTTATGATGACAAAAAGGTACTCGAATCTGCTTGTTTCGAGTACAAATCAACATTTTTTTCTGTAGGTAGATGGTTGTAAAAAGCGGACTTGATATACCAGAACGTTTTTGGAGCAGCTACAGACCAGGCACATATTTTGAATTGAAAACCAGAGACCCCTACTCGTTAGTTAGGTATTGGTTTAATGTGGTATTTTCCTAGAAGAATAAGGCCTGGAGTGGATAGCATTCGGTAAATATATTCTCAAGATTCCGTCAACTGGGGCTAAATGTATCTGCTGGGGCAAAGTGGTTTACAACTTCCTGCCGTGACATTAAAATGCGCAATCGCGAACCTGTAACGTGTTTGCGACTTTTGCCGGCGCAAGTCAGTCTAACACACAATGGTGGTTGTGCTCACATGTGTTAATTTTTATAAATAAAGGTAAGTTTGCATAAAACACTATACATTCTAAAATTCCGAAATGTAGATTTACCGAAACCTCGAAATCCGTTTATTTGCACAGACGATCTGTTAATATTTATGTGTATTTGACCCTCGCATATTCATAACCTAACATCTGACTCTAATGAACGGGAAAGCCCTTTGTGTTTTAAAGGGGAGTCCCTGTGGGATTTTTTTGAATGAACTGACATTGAAATCAGTCATTTTGACACTAATTCCGGTGGTTGAAATTGCATTTCAACCACTAGAGATTGAAATGCTCGGACTAGCGGGATTTCAAACTGTTTGACATTCAATTGGTGACAAAAGAAATGTCACTTTATGTTTAATTTTTTCTAAAGTGCATTAAATTTGTTAAAATGAGTGAAAAATCGTAGAAAAAATAGTACCTATATGTAACTCGTGGCTGATAAAATTTCAACGTCTCGAGTTACTTTTTTCAACTCGCTTCGCTCGTTGAAAAAAACCACTCTCAACGTTGAAATTTTATTTCAGCCACTTGTCTCATAATATACTATTTAGTCCTCTAATCCTCTTTATTATTAAATGGTTGTTGCATTTTATTAAAATTGTGGAATTCCCAGTGGCCTTTCATATGGGGAAAGTTTTCAAAGTAGAGACTGAACGTTTTTGTTTTACAAATTTGTGCCAGGTGGTGCGTAAATATCAAAAGAAACTAGGCAAATACGGAAAAAGGAACTACGACCCCGTATATTTGGAGAATGCTGTTCGCGCTGTTAGATGAAATGTCAATACGTCGTGCATGCGAGACTTATGGGGTGCCCTATACTACATTACACAGCCATGTGAATGAGAAGCATCCTCAGAAATACGGAAGGCAACCTGTTCTTAATTATTCCAATGAAAATGATTTAGAAGAGGCCTTAACATTATGCGCGGAATGGGTATTTCATTTGAAACCGATACAAGTTCGCCGTATTGTCCTACAATTTCTCGCAAAACAGGGGTTAAACACCAAACTTACCTGGTCACGACTGGTTTGCGAGTTTCATTTCAAGACACAAAAGGATTGGTAGAAAATTCTAAAAGGGTCCGCACAGCGATTCCGTATGAAGCTATCAAAAACTATTTTGACAATTCCGAAGAAGTTTCGAACGGTGTTCCACCAACGAACATGGTAAACTATGATGAAACGAACTTCAAAGATGATCCTGGTGTCGTTAAAGTTGTCGCAGGCAAAGATGCTACGCACACTCACAGAACCATTGATTCTAGTAAGACTAGTACATCCGGCATGTTTGCGATATACGCAACCGGTGACCGTTTACGGCCTTATGTTGTCTATAAGGCAAAACACATGTATCAGGGCTTGAAAGAAGGTGGCCTCGATGGTTCAAGGTACAATAGAACTTTAAGTGGCTGGCTCGATTCTGATGTCTTAGAAGATTGGTTCTTTTCCATAATGATACCCTATTTTAAGAAGTTCGATGACAAAAAAGTCTTAATCGGTGATAATTTGGGCAGTCATATCACGGTAAACGTTCTCCAGACATGCGGGAATAACGACATTCGTTTCGTCATATTGCCACCAAATTCAACTCACATGCAACAGCCATTGGACGTAGCTTATTTTGCACCGCTCAAACGTAAATGGAGAGAAGTTATGGAGGAGTGGAAATTGAAGAATCCCGGGGTTTTATCCAAGAAACCTTTTCCCGCCAAACTTAAAGACGCTGTTTTGAGACTCGGGCAATACTCGAGTGCAAATGCTCAAGCTGGGTTCAAAGCCTGTGGAATTGTGCCTTTTGAGCCAGAAGCAGTTTTATCAAAGATTAAAACAAGGAATGGGATTCAAGAAGCACAGAATTCCTGGACAGATGTAATCGTAAACCGTCTGGACCAACTGAAGACGGGCTCCGCCCCAACACCAAAAATGGACAAGAAGATGTCTATACCTGCTGGGAATAGCATTGGTGTCTCCGACCTAGCTGTAAAAGGACCTGAAAAGGGAAAGTAGGTTAAGAAAAAAACAACTAAGATGATGAGAAATCCCAGCATCAGTGGTGCCAGTAATATAAATGATCGCGATATCGATGCTGATCTCGGCGAGGTTGAGGAAGATGCGGATCTAGAGACTGGTATTATAAGAAATGCCGCAGAAGATATGAACAGCATGTACGAAATTGGTAAATGATCTAAGACCATAACAGAACCAGACCCAGTTCCAGAAACCTTTGAAAAGGACGAATTTGTTATTGCAAAGTTTGAGACTAACAAACGATACCGTCACTTCATTGGAAAGGTTGTGGAGGTGGGTGAAGAAGAATTTACTGTTAGCATTTTGCAAAAGAAGAGCTGTACCAAAGAATTTATCTTCATTTATCCTGAGTATATATTGTTTCCATATTGCGCGGGAAAATAGTGAGGAAAATCACAATTAAACATTCCGGAAGGGGTCGCTACGTCTTTCACCTGAGGAACAACGAAACAGAAATCTTAGAATAGAGTGTTTTTTACCTATTTTTTTGGAGTTCTTTGTTAGTATTTTTCATTAATTTTTCGTTATGCCTAGGTATATTTTATAAGTAGGTAGGTACAGAATTTAATTTTTTGTTGATAAATACATATTTTGACTGTATAGACAGAGACTGTGAGAATAAAGAAGTTATTTTTGAAGTTTTCCATTGATTTTTTCCTTTGGAAATTTTTTATTTTTATTTAATTTTGATCCACTTTACTCAGCATATGTTTAAAGTGAAATTTGTATCATTTTAAATGGGTGATCCACTTTACCCAGAATTAAGGGTAAAATGGATCACTATATAAATATAAAAAATAGGTCATTGAAAGAGTTAGAATGTGAGCAAGTGGGTCACTGCATAGCTGAATAACCAAGAAACCTACATTCCTAGTTTCCGACAAAAATTCGGAATAGTTTTGGAACTAATTTGAAAAAACCGATATTTTTGATCCACTTAGCCCCGGTTGACGGTTGTAAATATTTAATACTGAATCTAAATTTCCCGCTTTTGAATATCTTGTTCATTGCTATCAAAAAATGCTGATACATCTAAATTTTTACTACTATATTCAGAAATATTTTGTTTTCTCCAACCACACGAATAAGACGCCATATTATCGAATAATTTTGTAAAAAAGTAAGTCATTTCGGAAAGTTCAAAAATTATCTTGGCAACTGTACACCTTTCAATTAATATTTGCACTAGTACAAAAATGGACAGAAGATAGAGTTTTACATTGTAAATTTTAAATAAAAAACAAACGCTTCGTCAGTATTTGGCAATCGACGTTGTTGTTGTTTATTTTCCCCGTATGGTGATTGTTTATTTGCGCCATGAGTGTTCTACAATGTTGCCTACAATGTTTGATTCTAAATAAGAAGTCATATTATTGAATTTATGAGTAGTTGGAGAAAAACTAGAATGTTTCATTCGCACAAAAAAAATGCGTGTTTACCTATGTCCGGGTGTGGGGCTCAAACCCACTACCTGCCGACTGCTACGCAAGTACTTGACCAGTCGGCCACATGCTCTCTCTATTTAAAATACACCAAAGGTTTTAAAGAATCGTTCGAGTTTCAAAAATAATATTTAAATTTAAAGGAAACGATTGTTATAGGAAAAGTTACATATTTGAACGTTCATAATGCGAGTTAAAAAGCAAGCATACAGCGCCAGAAAGAATAAGAATGCAGCTGCTATGGCATCAAGGCGTCAACAGGATGAATAATACGTTCAAAGAGAAAAAGAAAAAAACCTCGAAAGAATTACCAACCTAAGAAAAGACAAATCGTTCAGGGAGGAAAACGCTGCTAAACGAATGCAAGCTGTACCATTAAATCCTGAACGCCAGAAAAACGAACAAGAGAAAAACGTTGATAGAATTACCAATTTAAGGAAAGACGAATCGTTCAAAGCGAAGGAAAATGTTCAAAAGAAGCAGAAAAAATATGAATATCGCCAAGATGAAGAGTTCAAAATCAAAGACATTTCCCAAAAGAGAGCAAAGCGTAAACTCGTTAAAAATTGTGAAGACGAATTGAAGAAACAAAAGAAGCGAATGGAAGAAAATCGGCAGAAAAAAAAACAAGACAAGGAAGCGAAACAGATGCAAAATGCAGAAAAGGAGAAGGTTAAACTGAATGCATTCTATGCACATCGCGTGAGTTTTATGGCAGAGCTAAATGATAAAATTCGCAACAAAAATGGGAGTTACGATGAAGAAGATGTGAAAGCATTTAAAGCGCTCAAAGATTTCATCAATCTTTACAGTCGAGTTCCAGACAAAATCTGCGTGTGTTGCGAAGGCCTAGTCTACTCCAAAAAGGTGACCAAATTTAAACCAAAAGAATGATTCAATGCTTATCAGACTGCCGCTCAGAGGCGTTTGGACGACAATCCAGAATGTGATATCAAGGTTTTAAAAAAATATGAGGATTTTTTGGAAAACATAGTCGCCTGCAAATCTGAGCACATTTGCTCCACTTGTTTGACTCCTCTTAAAAAAGAAAAAATTCCAACGATCAACCCGCTTTGTGGTCTCATATTACCAGAGGAGATTCCAGAGGAGATAAGCTGTTTGACAGATCTCGAAGAAATTTTGATATCTCCAATCATCGCCTTCATCCAGGTCGTTGAGACAATTAAGTACGCAAAATATCCACAATTGGGAGCTAAGGGTTCAGTAGTTCTAATTGAACCTGATACCAATATTTTCACTGATATTCTACCGCGAAAATTTAATGAGTTAGATAAAGTTTTCGTCGAATTAGCGAGACATGTGAGCCACAAATCAACCTACATGGAAGACGATGTTTCTGTAAGCAATGTTTTACGCGCTTTTCGATATCTCCGCAATACAGATCTTTACAAGAAATTTAATATCAAAGTTGATGAAGAATTGTTGGCTGCTTATGATCCTGACATTTTGGCAACACAGCTTAACTTCATAAAAAAGAGTGAAAATGATAATGAAGAGAAGAAAGAACCACCACCAGTTGTTATAAAAAAAAGAAATCAACAGCAACAAGAAGACTTAAAGAAGAAGAAGAAGAGCCCTGAAAGATCGGTTGATCACAATGCAAATAATGATGACATGACTCTAATTGACAATTTGAGTGAGTTTGCAATTTTCAGCAATTCACTGCAAATGATGATGAATAAACAACATATTATTACATTTACTCAGCTCTGTCCATATAACTCAGTCATTCATGCAATTATTGGAAGTTATAAAGTGAATCCGGACTTTAGAAGTTTCATTAACAAAAACCAGCGTATTAACTTGTTTGCGAACTTCAAAAGAATTATCGATGCAAGTGATGATCAACAACGTGGTCGACTATGGATTGAATATCTTTACAACAACTTGGAGCAATTTAGATCGCGAGAAAATCGAGTGATGAATGATGACTTGGCAATGATAACATCTCAACTGTTCAATTCACATCGCAGTGTTACCATTAATGCTTATTGCCCTTCTGAAATGTGCCACAGTTTACAATTTCAAAATGAGATTACTGGATGCATCATAGTTGGCGATAAGAAAGCCAGTCTTGGAAATAACTTAGAACGAAAAGTTAATCAGGCTTTGAATGACGCCATCGACGTACCGTGTAAGCAATGTCATAATAAAATTGAAGACAAGCAGAATTTCAGAGTGATTCTCAACGACGTCATCTTTATTAACGTGAATTTCGATCAGCTACTAAACGTGAAAATTAAAATCTGCGATATACCTACCTCAAAACTTGATAATCAGAGAAGAGGAATTCGAGTTGGTGTGTTCAATGAACTACGAGTTTAATCATTACACTGCCATTGTCAAAACTGAAAACAGTCAGTGTATAAAAATTAATGATTCACCAAAAAATGCTCGTTTCATAGAGGACACAGCTGAAATTTCACCGGTAATTCTCGTATATATCAAGAAATCTATATCAAAAAATGAGATCTCGGATGAAAGGGGAAAAAGTGAGACTAGAGGTGGAGGCAGATTAAGTGATACTGATAATGACAACTACAATGAAGAGCAAGAAATTGAAAATGCGATTCAAGATTTAATGAACTATTTTTCAACAGAGGAGCAGGAAGCTAAAGACGAAGAGAAAAAAATTAAAGAAGATAGTGATAATGAAGATGAGCCACAATGCAGTGAATTATTTATACATCAGCCTTTAGAAGTTGAAGATATTATGAAAATCTTGGAGACTGATGAAAACAATAAAGATAAAGTTTTTCGAATTGCACCTGGTCAAAATAAATTACCACTAGCTTCGTATTGTATTGAGAATTATGAAGAATGCTGCTTCGTTAAGAGTTATCACGAAAATCTGCTCAATTATGATATGAAAAAAATCAGTTTTTTGAAAAGGGCAAGATATGAAGTACGTCATTACAAAAGATATTGCTGCAGACCTCGAAATATTTTTTTCAAAGCTAAAGAGAAAGTTAAGATTGATTTGAAAAATGCAATAAAAACTGCTCTCAGAAAAAATTTAAAAGACTCGAAAATAACAGCCAAAGATGTAAGAGATGGAAAGCCAGTTCAAAAGCTCATAAATGAAAATCTCGCTTACACATTTTTGAGGACACTAAGGACAAGTCCAGCTTATTTAAAGAGAAAGTCCTTACATGCAATGGCAATGCTTCGCCAGTTTGGGGTTCCAACTTTCTTTTACACAGTCGCGAGCGCAGAAACATATGCTCCTGAGCTAATTAAACAAATGTATAATAATAAACATGGAGTAGAGATTACACTAGAAGAAGCTGTTAATTTACCTACTGACGTTAAAAATAAATTAATCTCCGACGACCCAGTCAGTTGCAGTCAAACTTTCAACCATAGATGCTTCAATCTTACATCTTATTTTTGCAATAAGAAAAATGCAGGTTTATTTGGAGAGAACTTTGTTTATGCACACTTCCGTCGCATGGAATATCAATTGCGCGGCTCTCCTCACATACATGGCATTGTTTGGTGTACTGGGGTGCCGAAGCTCGACAGAAATTTAAAAGGCGACGAGAAAATCGAAAATGAACGTATGGTTACTGATTTCATTGACAAATATATTTCAACTGTGAACAATGAAGGCCATCCAAATGCAAATTTTCATTACCATGTGCATAACAAAACTTGCCACAAATACAGTCCCAACAAATGTCGATTCAATTTTCCGAAATTCCCGATGAAGGAAACAAAAATAATGCACGCCATCCCGAAAGACGAGCAGACAAGCAAAATGAAAGAAAATTTAACTAAAATCAGAGATCGACTCGATGAATACAGAAAGAAAAAGGATGAAAAATCAACTGTTTCATTTGAGGAATTCCTCAAGGAGCTTGAATTAACCGAAGATGAATATTATGATGCAATTCGATGCTCATTCACTGATGTCAAAGTAATCTACAAATGCGAAATTAATGCTATTATGATTAATACCTACAATCCGACACTTTTTAATGTGATAGAAAGCAATCATGACATCCAATTCATCGCTAATATATACGAAGCCATAACATATGTTTTCAAATATTGCATGAAGAAAGAAGAGGGTATGTCTGAAATCATAGAAAAGGCTGTAAAGGAGAGTGTGGAAGGCAAGAAAGCAGTTCCAGAAGCATTAAAACAAATCGCATCAGCATTTGTAAATTCTCATTTTGTATCGGCTCAACAAGCAGTTGATGAAATATTGGGTCATCCGATTACATACTTCAGCCATGGAGAAGTGTTTATTAACACAAATTCACCTGAAAAACGAATCGTTATGCGTAAAAGCGCGGCAAAAATCAAACAAATGGACGATGACGACGAGAATATTTGTGAAATTGATTTGATTACAAGATACGCTACACGTCCAACTGAGCTTTATAAGGTCTGCCTAGCAGAGTTTGCTGCATGGTATCGAAGAGATAAAAGTAATAAAATCAAACGAACTGAAAGCTCGAGCACAATAGCAAGTAACAGCAGCAGCTCTGATGATGAAAATAATGAGCCCACCGTGAATTATGATAAAGATGGTACATATGTGAGGCGATGAATTCCACACGTTATCCGATACGTTAACTACAAGGAACAAAAAGATGAAGTTAATTACAAGAGAGAACGTGTTATGTTATATTGGCCTTGGCGTGATGAGAAAAAGGAATTATTGGACAGAGAAAACGTCAGTAATATTCTAAATAACAGAAAAAATCAAGAGATAATAAACGAGATTGAACAACAATACAATAAATTCAGTGCTAGTGAAATCGAAAATATAAAGAAGAATCTCGATAAATTCTTTGAGAATGAATTTGACGAAGAAAAGAAACAATTTCGAGATGAGGATATTTCGGAAAGTCAAAAAGTTGATTTAAATGATGAGATGAATGATGACACAAAGAAAATGAGAAAAGATTCAAAAAAAGATTCTCTTAGATTCAAAATTACGACTCCAGCCTCAGAAGACACACAAAAAATGTTAGCTAGCATAAGATCAGCTAACGAGAAGCAACAAGAATTTGTTATGCATCTCATCAACAAAATCAAAACTCAGGATGAAAATGCGACTGGCGAAAAGATCCTTTTACTGGGTGATGCAGGTACTATGAATTTTAATCAGACGTAATTTGAATAATATTTATACGTTACATTTTTATTTTTTAAGGAACTGGCAAATCTTGGACAATCAATTTAATATATCAAATCATGACCTATTACTACAATCAATGGGCAGAAGATAAGACATCATTGAAAGATCTATTAGTTGCTCCAACTGGCAGTGCAGCATTTCTAATCGGAGGCAACACATGTCACAGTGCTTTCGTTTTACATCCAAAAAGAAGCTACGAAGCATTGGGACGTGATACACTGAATACAGTTCGAATGACTTTGCCTGACGTGAAAGCAATCATCATTGACGAATGTTCTATGGTGTCGTCTACAATAAGAAAGAGCATCGACCGAAGATGCCGTGAAATTTTCAACGATAGACGACAGTCTTATGGAGGAAGAACAGTCATATTTGTTGGAGATCTCCGTCAATTGACTCCAGTTGCAGCTTCCGCCATCTTTCTACCATCAAAAGAATTGATGAAAAATAACGACCCACAAGACTATGTATTAGAAATGGTTGGATGGAGAGAATTTCGACTGTACGAGTTGACTGAAGTAGTAAGACAAAAAAATAGAGAATTTCAAATTGCCCTAAACAACTGTGCTAACGCAAGGATGACTAAAAAAGATATGGAGTTGATTAATTCAAGAATCAGAGATAATGAAAATAAAGTTCCAAAAGAGGCAATTCGTTTATATAGTACAAATGAAGAAGTTAATGCTTATAATAAGAAAAGAATCGATGAGGTGCAAAATACATTATATGAAGTACATGCTCACGATGCCATCGATCAAAAGGAACTCAGCAAAGAGACAAAGACTCTACTTCTATTGAGTTACATGATTGATGGGCAACAAAAAATAGCAGATACAGCAATGGAGTATTTACTGCGAATAAAAATTGGAATACGATATCGAATCGTTGTCAACATTGATGTCAGCGATGGACTAGTGAATGGAGCTCTTGGAATACTTGAAGACATCACTATGGATCAATCAGGAAATCCACAAGTTTTATGGATCAACTTCAACAATCCAAAAGTTGGTAAAAAGGCAAAAGATTCATATGTTGCTGATAAGGACGTAAAGCTAGACAATCCAATTAGTTCAGATCGTGTTCCAATCAAACGATTCATCGCAGAAATGACGTCACACAAAGCAAAACCTACTGCTGTTGTTCATAAGGCATTCAGAAATCAATTTCCAGTTTCACCTGCCGAAGCCAGTACAATTCATAAAATGCAAGGTCATACAGTTAAAAGCGTGTGTCTTGATCTGCGAAATACAAATACAGAATTGACAACTGAATTAAAATATGTGGCGATGTCGAGATGTGATCTTGATGGCCTTTACATTTTGGGACGATTCAACAAACCGGTCGCCAGAAACAATAAAGTCTTCAAGGAAATCAGAAGATTGAGAACAGAAGCACCACTAGAATTGTCATATTATAATTTTACTTATCCAGATGGAAAGAAAATCATCTATCATAATGTAAACTAGTTTAATCCACATAAAGAAGACATCAAAGCATTGAGATGGTATTCAAAGGCAGATGTTATTATATTGGCAGAGGCTGGCTTAACTTCAGTTGATCCAACAGATGTACACAGTGATTTTACGATAATTTATCCGAATGCATCGACAAAAAACTATTTACAACAGAAAACGAATTATCAACGGACAAAGGGAATGATGATATTAGCCAAAAATCCTGAAGAGATTTCCGAATTTTTACCTAATCAAATCACGGAAGGCCAAACAATTGAAAGGATGCCATGGCACATTGATGTGAAAACATTTGTCATTGACGAGCACTTCATCATTACCAGCTACAAGTCACCTCTAACTCCAAATCGATTGTTTTTGGATCAAATGGACAAATTAATTGAGACAGGACTTGCATCTTATATGAATGTTGTTGTAATTGGCGACTTTAACTTCGATATGCTTAAAGAAAACAGCTTTTCAAAGCTATTACTCGAGAAAAGTCTGCAAAACTACCTCGGTGATGCAAAAACAACTGATGGTAAAGCTCAAATTGATGCAGTCTTCTCAACATCTGCGACTGGACATGCTGGAACATACCCCTCATAGTTCTCTGATCATTTTGCTATTTTCTATCAAACCAAATATGCAAAGACTGACGCTAAAATGGAAGTCTCGCAAAAAGCAGAAACAGACGATTCAGATGACGAGAAAAATGAGATTCAAAAGAAGAAGAAGAAGAAGAGGAGAATTAAAATAAGTGATTCTGATGTAAGCGATGCAGAGGTAGAAAAGCAAAACACACGTCTCTATGCTCTATTTCCCAATACAATTAATATTGACAAAATGAATGTGACCATAGTATCTGTTGATTTATGCAACTCACTTCTTCATTCATTTATTGCCATAAACAAAAAATTAAGCAGTAGTTATGATTTAAGCGCTTTGAAGTTATGCCCATTCTATAATGTAGTTGACCATCTTATTAATGAAGTTGAAGAGAAAGAAAGAAATGCTATGTATGGTGAGCTGATTCAACGATCGTTCTTTCATCAATTCAAGTGTTGTGACGGCATATGTGATGCCAAATCATTTGGAACTTTGGCTTTCTTTGTAACCATATTCTTAGATCGATATACATCAATCACCAGCTATGGAAGTTGTCAGAAAAAATGTGGAAGACAAATTGTGCAAAGCCCAGTCATCATAGCAACATCAAAAGCGATCAAGGGAATGACAAATGGTCCTATAGAAAAAGCAATAATAGAAGCAACAACAAATCAACAATTTCCTAAATGCAAGAAACACTTTAAAGTTACGATAATTGAGACATCCCAATTTATCTTCGTTATTATTCGAACAGATAAACGTGTAAAGATTCACGTGAACGATGTGTATGTGTATTTTGTACAAGCGTCAACATACATACATCTCAAAGATTCACCACAATCCGAATATAGAGTGAAAAATCATATGAAAATTATCGATCCAGTCATGTTATGTTTTATGAAGAAGACAACAAAACGAAAAACGCCTCAAGAAATTATTTCAACTTTCTCTTCATCATCATCAACAGTTCCAGTTTCAGCTGCTAAGAAAATGAAAACGATTCCACCACCACCACCATCATCGTTATCATCATTAAATATCATTCTTTTCCCAAATTCTATTGAAAACTGTGTTGAATATAATGACAATGTCCTTGATGCTCGCTATCTTTGCACTTTCAACTCATTCCTTCACGGGATGATTGCTTCATACAAAACGTATCAAGTAGTCAGAGCACATTTTCAAGCTTTCAAAGATTTCATTCCATATTTTACACTGATTATCGAATTGGAAGTTATTCAAAACCAGAGAGAACGATATACAAAGTGGATGAATTTCATTTGTCACTACATTCCTCCACCAAATCGTCCATTTGAAGAAATGATCGACGGAAGAGGGAAGCATTATTTTTCGATGTACTGGAATATTGCAGAAATGTTTGATAAGTTACTTCCTGACATTAGATCTCATAGCATACGATATGAATGTAACTGCGAGTCAAGGATTCAAGAATTTAGAATGCACACAATAACAGGTCTAAAAGCAAATCAAAGCGATACGCTCATGAATCAAATTTCGGACGGCATCTGCAAAAAAACATGTCGACACTACAATCAAGACACAAACGTAACTCTGGAACTAGGACCGGGGCCTCTTTTATATTTTGAGTTGATTTTTCATCCACAAAATTCAACGATATCACTTTCGGATGTACTTCTTCCAACTCTCAATTTAAACAACACTGTGTACCAGCCAATTTTTACAATACATTTCACAGGCAACCACTTCATTTGCTATTTCTTGGATACTAATGGCATTATTTTTCAAATTGATGATTTAACAAGGAGCCAAACAATAGTTGCCAGCCCTCAAAATGTCCGTATACGTCCGGTTGTTGTTATTTTCCTTAATAATACAACAACAACATCAGCTCTCCAGGCGTAGTTGGCCTATGGCTTATAAACAAATCTTCCATCCATTTCTATTCCCGGCTATTGGTCTCCAATAATTTCTTATTCCTAATTCTGTCAAGTTCCGTTCTTCTATCCATTTGGTCCTGGGTCTTCCTCTTCTTCGCTTTCCTCCAGGCCACCTGTCAGTACTTGTCTAACCTCTTGTTCTGCTGGTAGTCTATACACATGACCCATCCATCTTATCTTTTGTGCCCTTATTATGTTTGTTATTTTCGGCTGCTTATTCCATCAGTTCTTGATTGGTTCTTCTTCTCCCAAAATCCCCCACTTTTTGTCCTCCATATATCTTCCTTAACACTTTCCTCTCCCATATTCCAAAGCTTCTTTTCTTTCAATTTCCAGAGCTCACTTCCATACATTACTGTTGGTTGTATAATAGTTCTGTATATCCTTACTTTTGCATTCCGAGAAACGTTCTTCGATTCTAACACCTGTCTTAATATTCCTACACATCTTCATCCTTTAGCTATTCTTTCTTGAATTTCAATTTTGTCCTCAGCGTTGCTATTAATTGCCACTCCTAGGTAGTTAAAATTCTCTACTCTTTCGAACTTTCATACAGTTCCATCCTTGGCTTTAAATCGCAATTCCTTACATGTTGTTGTTGTGGATTTCTTGTTTCTTAGCTCCATGTATTTTGTTTTGCCTTCGTTAATCCTCAGTCTTTTATCTTTAGCTGCATGCTCTAGCTCTGACAGTGCATCTGTTAAGTTTTCTTTTGTTCTTGTTATTATAGCTATATCGTCCGCATACGCCAGACGCTGGTTCTTATGATTATATAGCGTTCCCTTCCTTCTCAACCCACTTTCTCTTATTATATCAAGTACTAAATTAAATAAAGTGGTAGACAGCGGGTCGCCTTGCCTTAATCCTCTATTTATAGTGAAAGTTTCCGAAATGTAACCGTCTGCTGTTATTTTACCTTCTGTTCCTGTAATGTCATTTTTATTAACCTTATCAGTTTTGTCGATATCCCCAATTCTTTCAGTGCCTGGTACAGTTTATATCGTTTCACAGAGTCATAGACTTGCTTAAAGTCTATAAATATTACTATTAGCGGTAAGTTGTGTTCATAACTATTATCTTAAATTTGCTTTATTGTGAAAATTTGTTCTATAGTTGATCTATTGGCAAGAAATAAGGACAACGGGTTAAGGAAAAAGCTAGGAAATAAAGAAATAAAAAGACATGAACATTCAAGAATCAGGATCGGAAATAAACTTCGGTTCATGGAACATCCAAACAATTAATGGGAAGGAAGACGAATTAATTGAAGAAATGGAAAGAAACAGAGTGCGCGAGTGATATTAAAAAGTGTTAACAGGAACATTACAAATGCCGAAAGGACACACACTAGTTTACTCGGGAAATAAAGTAAAAGAAGAAACGAAGTATGGGGTGGGCATAATTCTATCGGAAAAAATAATCAAACAAGTAACGAAGATACTTCAATTAAGCTCAAGACTTATAGCAATAAAATTGGAAATACAGGGAAAACTGGGTATTATACAAATATATGCACCAGTAGAGGGCGACCTAGTGGAAGAGAAAACAAAATTTTACGAAAATCTACAAGAAACACTACCCTTGTTAAGAGAGAAAAATAAGAATATAATTATTATGGGAGACTGGAATGCAAGAATAGGGAATGATCCAAGGATAGGAATGGGATGTATAGGACCAGACGGTAGGGATGGAGAAAAAATAATAAATAATAATGGTAAAGAAATTCTCAAATTTTGCCAAAGTAATGGGAAAAGCCTGTGGCGAGGACGGAGTAGAAGCTGAAATGATAAAGTGGGGGGGCGATAAAGTCACTACATGGATCTGGAAGATATGCAGCAAAGCTTGGGAGGAACAACAAATACCGAAAGACTGGCAAAGGAACCTTATAGTCCCAATATATAAAAAAGGTGAACAGACAGACTGTAACAATTACAGACCCATCTGCCTTTCTACAGTGTGTATTAAAATATATACGAGACTAATAGAAAGAAGACTTAGAAGCAAAGTAAAAGATAAAATCGAAGACGAACAAGCAGCTTTTAGACCACAGAGGCAAACAAATGATAATATAAGCATACTAAGAAACCTAATAGAAAGAGCAAAGGAAACGGACAAACAATTATACCTGATTTGTATAGACCTAAGAGCAGCCTTTGACAATATAGAGAAGATAATCCTATGGAATTGCCTAACGAAACTAAAAGACACAGAAAAGCTAATAAATGTTGTAAAAAGTATTTATGAAAATGTGTATGGAATAATTCAAATAGAGGGGAAAAGATCAAGAACTTTTGAACTGAAAAAAGGCATTAAACAAGGTGATAGCCTGAGCCCCCTGCTCTTCATTATTGTGATGGACAGGCTGCTAAAGAACACTCGACGAGAGACACCAAAGAAAATAGTAGGATATAAAAACCTCAACCCAATATTAGTAGACAATCTTCTTTACGCGGAAGATATAGTCCTAATAGCAGATACGCACAAGAAAGCACAGCAGCAAATAGATATATGGACGACAGAGAGCGAAAAACTAAAAATGGAGATAAACACAAATAAAACAAAAGTTTTGATAATAAATGGACCAACTGAAGTTAATGAAACAATGAACATAACCTGTAAAGAAAACATAATAGAACAAGTACCAAATTTTAACTACCTAGGAAGCATACTAACGGAAGATGGAAAAATAGACGCGGAGATAATAAACAGAAGAAGAAAAACAAACAATCTATACTATGCCCTAAACAGAACGATATATAGAAAATCAGAGCTTAAAACAAAAACAAAACTTCACGTATACAAAACAATATTAATCCCAACAATAATATATGCGAGCGAATCCTGGCCATTACAAAAGAAACACGAAAAGAAACTAACAGCAGCAGAAATGAAACATCTCAGGGGAATAGCAGGGAAGACGAAATTGGACAGGATCCGAAATGAAAAAATTAGAGAAGATCGAAACAGAAGTCAATAAACGATGTGGTAGGCATGAAGCAACTGAAATGGTTCGGACATATCCACAGAATGTATGAAGACAGAACGGTGAAGAAAGTAATACAGGCGAGAGGAATAGAAAAGAGAAGAGCAGGAAGACCGAGGAAAAACTGGTTGGGCAGAATAGAAGAGCTGGGGGGGGGGGGGGGGCGGGAGGCAAAACAATGGAGGAAATGATAAGGATCACAGAGGACAGAAAAGAATGGAAGAAATGGGTGGAGTCCACATCCGACGCCCACTAAAAGGGCATAAGGATCTTTTGTCGATATCCCCAATTCTTTCAGTACCTCGTACAGTTTATATCGTTTCACAGAGTCATAGGCTTGCTTAAAGTCTATAAATATTACTTTTAGCGGTAAGTTGTGTTCATAACTATTATCTTAAATTTGCTTTATTGTGAAAATTTCTTCTATAGTTGATCGATTGTTCCGGAATCCACGTTGGTAATCGCCTATGTTTTTTTCTGATACAATTTATAATCTGGATTATATTAATATTGCCAGTACCTTATATGTTATGTCTAGTAGTGCAATTCCTCTATAATTATCGCAAATTGCCCTATCTGCTTTTTTATGTAGTAGCACCTCCTTCCATTTCTTGGGTATTCTTTTTTCCTTCCGTATCTGTAATATTAACCCGTACACTTGTTTTAGTATTATTTCTCCCACTTCTTTTAACATTTCTGCTGTGATTCCATTTTCTCCTGGTGCTCTATTGCTTTTCAGATTTTTTATAACTTCTTTGACTTCATCTAGACTAGGTAGTTCTTGTGCTTCCTCTTGTTGTCTCTCTATTATTAACTCTTCCTCTCTTTCTTCATCTCCATTTAGTACCTTTCTGAAATAATTCTTCCAGCGCTCTAGTTCTTCCCTTGTTCCTCCAATCAGGTCGCCTTTCTCATCTTTAACAAATAATGTTTTCTTTTGATAATTCTGCTTCTGACTTCTGCTATTTTTGTTTTTGTTAAAATTTTATTGTAATGAAATAATTAATAAATTTGTTTTAGTTAAGCATTAAAATACATTTTTGTTTTTTATTTTTTACATGATATAACGAACAGCATTTTTTTACAGCATTCAACTGATTTCTTAAATACACTCGCTAATAACACATTCAATTTGATAATAAACGCGAAGGAAATGTGCTGAAGTATTCTTGGAAAGCACCGAAGGGCGCGTAGTTTTTATAACAATAGACTGATTCATAACATTGAACTGTGAAGCGGAGTGAAGTGCATATTGACAATTTTTATGATAAATAACTGGTTCATAACATTTCATTGTACTAGCGAAATGGAGTGATGCTGAGTGTCGAAGTATTCTTGGAAAGCAACAAAGAGCGCTTTCCTTGGGTGGGGGGTACCGTATATTTTAGCTTAAGGTCAGGTCCGTATTTCGGAAAAATTTTTGAAAAGATGAAATAATTAAATAAATTTTTTAGGGGCAACTACAAAATTGGAAAAGAAAAATTCGAACCGTTTTACTCAATTAAAAATATGATGAAAAATAATTAGGGAGTTATTTAAATAAGTTATGGTAAATAGTACTTAGATTTTCAATGTCAGTTTTATAATTGATAGCATTTGGGCTTTTTTTAATTTCGATCATTTCTAAGCACTTTCTTTTACGAGTGTTAGCCTCTTTATGTAAAATTTTAGGTGTTGAAAAATTGAAGTTATGGAAAGTTTCTATAGTGTGATCTGTGAGTGCAGTTTTATTGGAAGAGGAAATTAAGTTTTTTTTAATTGAGTATTTATGTTGGTATAAGCGGTTTTTCAAAAGTTGTTTTGTTTCGCCTATGTATGTAGAAGTACAATTATTACAGTTAATTTGATAAACTAAATCAGATTGCATGTTGATAGGTGTTTTGTCTTTGAGGTTTGTGTATACAAGCTTTCCTATTGTATTGTGATTTTTATAAGCTGTATTGATGTTATATTTCTTTAATTCTCTTTCTATTTTTTCCGAGATATTAGGTACCTATATAAGGTATTGATATATATTTGTTTTGAGATACTGAGTCAGGAATATTAAAATCAGAACCAAAAAAGTTAGGTTGTAAGTTACAAGAAGTATTGAGTTTGTTTTTACTTTCCCATACCCATAGGTATAGGGAAGTCTTGGAATCATGAAAATTTTGGAAATCGAGATTTTCACAGAAATATCCGTTTTGGGCCTCTAGGAACCCAAAAAAGTGGTTTTTAAAAAATGTCTGTCTGTGTGTGGGTGTGTGTGTGGGTGGGTGACGCTCCTACAGCCGAAAGTATTGCTCCGATTTTGATGCGCTTTGGAATGCGGGGGTGTATCGAAAATTCATCGACGACAAAATAAGCTTTTCAAAAAAATCCGAAACCGGAAGCGGAAGTTACGCATGTTTTTTTGGTATCACTGTTTTCGTGATTAAAATTTTGAAAATTTTATCGCGGGATAACGATAGAGGGTCATAAGACAAAATCTGTTAGTTTTTTGCCGAACTCGCTAGGTTTAAAATGAAGGGCGCTATAATTTTTTGAAAATTTTGAGTTTAACGCCCTAACGGATTAATCGATTCAATTGATTTTTTTTTTCTGAATAGTATATGAAGGCTAACATGAGGTGATATAAAAAGTGTTTTGAAAAATATTAAGGGGCCTAAATTACAAATTTTCAAATTTTGGAAATTTTCTAAAAATTATTTCTCAAAAACTGCCCACAGAAATTTGTTTAAACTTCATACACTGAAGACCCCAAAAAGGGCTATCGATCTGTTTTTTAAAGATCTCATGAATTATCTGTGGCGCCCTCTACGAAGCTTTGAAGTTTAATTAATAAACAAAACAAGATAGGTAGCTGGGGTTTTCACTGAATTGCTCAGTGCATAATGGAGGCATATGAATATGCAAAAAAATATTACACTCGTGGATATATGTAAGCGCACCGGTCCCCTCCCCCCCTCTATTTTTTGAAAAATAATTTTGTTATTCTAACGGTTGTTATATTTTGCGTCAAAGAATCTTTTTCCGCGAAAATAAAAAAATCGATTTTGTATTCCCTAGAAAATATAATTTCCAGGTACTTAGAAAATTTCACCTCGGTGCTACAGCCGTTTTGAGGAAAATAATACATAAAAAACTAGCACAGTGGCGGCTTGTCCACTTGGCGCCATCTACAGAAGCTCGGTGGTCACGTTTTGAACTACACATTCTTTTATATTTACCCGCAATTTACGTGAAAGTGTAAACGCTTACCACGGTGAAGACGTTGAGTCATCGAGTTGAAATTTTGATATGTTGTAAAGACTGTTGAATAAAGACGATATGAACAGTTTCCAGTATGGGAAAGTCCAGGGAGGTAGTCACGTCCACTTTTTATTTTTTGTAATCGAAAATTGATTTGTTTATTTATGAATTTAAGTGGATAATTGTTTATTTATAAGGATGTTAGTCATTAATTTTAAATTTTGATTATGAAATTGTTTAGACGAGAGTTTAATTGCTCGGTCTACTAAACTGTTTATGACACTTTTTTTGTATTTTAAATTAGTTATGGAATTGAAATTTAGATATCTATTTGATTTTACATTTTTTCTATACCAATTGGTAAGAATTTTTCCATTAGATTGCCTGTATAATGTTAGATCTAAGAAATTTATGGAATGTTTTGTATTTTCATTTTCAATAGTGAATTTAAGTCTAGGACGTATATTATTAAATGTATTTAAAAAAAATAATTTATTAATTGGATCTGTTGCCATGATTATGTCATCGACATATCTTTGATAAAGGGGAAAAACTAGGATTCTGTTTCAAAATCTCTGTCTCAATATCTTCTTAAAACTAGATTTGCAATTGTGGATGATATAGGTGAGCCCATAGCACATCCAAAAGTTTGTGAATAAATTTCATTTTTAAAAGAGAAGTAAGTAGTTTTTAGTACAAAAATCGACTGCAATAATGAAATCATCCATAGGTATTTTAGTATGTTCCTTAATTTTTTGCCAGTTGTTTCTTATTGTTTGTATTGCTAGATCTGTAGGTATATTAGTGTAGAGTGACACTACATCTAATGAGAATAAAGTGTGATTTTTATTTAAAGTTTGTATTTTCAATTTTGTTTTTAAATTCCCAGAGTCTTGGACACTAAATTTATTATTTGTTGTTTATTTTAGTTAATATTCCAGATAAAAATTTTTGAAAAGTTATAAGTTGGACTCATGTAAGAAGCAACGATAGGTCGTAATGGTATGCCTTCTTTATGTAATTTTGGTAGTCCATATAGTTTAGGTGGATTTCCGTTGTGAGTGATAATTTTTTTATATGTAAAATTGTCTATGTAATATGTTCGAGTAAATGTTTTGCAATTTCGTTATTTTTTTTTTTTGAATTGATGGTGTAATATCTTTAATTTCCTTTTTATAAGTGTTAGTGTCATTTAATAAATTATAGATTTTATTGTTATATTCTGTTTTATTTAAATGACCGTTTTTTGGGTTTTGTCAGCAGTAGTTATAATCAATTCTTGGTTGTTTTTAAGGAAAGTTTTAGTTTCTGCAATTTTTTTTAGTTAATTCATTATTATATTGTTGCTGTTCAAACGTTAATTTTAAATGATTATTGTTTTTATGATTGGTTAAAATATTGCAAATGTTTTGCTCGTAGTGAGTTTTGATGTTGTATGGTTAAATTTGTAATTCCTTGTTCGATGCTGGCAATTATGTTTTCGTATGGTGGTTTTGTCATTAGGAAAATAATTAAATTTAGGTCCTAGTTTTAAGACATCAATGATGTTTTGTGGAATTTTAGTATTAGTTAAATTTATGACAAAAGTATTAGGATTTAAATGTTGTGGTACATTAGTGTATGTTGGGTTGCATATATTTTCTGTTTTATATGCGAGTTTTTTTATCTTGTTTTCTGAGTTGTTACGAAGTTTTCTCCTCAATTTCAAGTTATAATTAATTTTGGATGTTAGAAAAGATATAAACAATTGGTTTTGATTGATATGGATAAATTCATCTTGCATTTTTCTTAGTTTTTGCTTTAAGAAATTTAATTGACAGTAAGCGTCTTTTAAGAGCAGTTTAATAACAGTCACTAATGATTGTTTTTGTTTGTCTAAAAACTGTTGTTCAAGTTTATAATTAAAGAAAGTAATATGCTTGTTTCTAGGTTGTAAAAATTTTGGGATTAAGAAATTTTTAATGCATGCCTTGAGAAAATAAATGCGTTCACTAACCTTTACAAATTTGTGATTTATGTTGCTGAAGTTTCGGAATAAGTCTTCATAGTGCGCACCTAGGGTGGTGTTGACGAGGTGGTAGAATCCTTGTTGAAATGTTGTATTTATAGTTGAAAGTTTAGAATCGTCTCCTGTCGATTCGTGCATTGTATAATAGGTGAATGAAATTTGGAAGTAATCATATTAATGACTAATCAGTTCACACAACATACATACAGCCTTCCACACGTATAGCCAAGTAATACTCTTACCCTCAAAGCTTCTTATGGCAAAAACTCTGCCATCGATTGTAAAATCCAACAGGATTTACATCTACCGTTTGTGAAACGAGTGCCTCATCGCTTGCAGTATGGAAATTGCCCTGTACAAAAGTAAGCAAGCAATTGCTAAAATTCGCGTCTTCGGCTCTTGATTACAATAGTTCGTAGTTTCCCTAGCAGGCCAGTAATGATGTAACAAGTCATTGCTCGACGGTGTGCTGCTCTATTGAAAATGTGGTCACGGCTCTGTTCTCATGGACCGGTATTAAGCGGAGTGGGAGGGCCTGGACACAACCCCCACTGTCCATAACGCCCACCATGTCCATACCCTCCACCATGTCCATAACGCCCACCGACGATTTGGTCCATAACCTCCACCGTGTCCATAACCCCCACCGTCGGGTTTGTTCGTAATTTAAACTGTGCCCAAAACCCCCACCATCAGTTTGGTCCATAACCTCCACCGTGTCCATAACGCCCACCGACGATTTGGTCCATAACCTCCACCGTGTCCATAACCCCCACCGTCGGGTTTGTTCGTAATTTAAACTGTGCCCAAAACCCCCACCATCAGTTTGGTCCATAACCTCCACCGTGTCCATAACGCCCACCGACGATTTGGTCCATAACCTCCACCGTGTCCATAACGCCCACCGACGATTTGGGCCATAACCTCCACCGTATCCATAACCCCCCACCGTCGGATGTGTTCGTAATTTCAACTGTGTCCATAACCCCCACCGTCGGTTTGGTCCATAACGCCCACCGTGTCCATAACGTCCACCGTCGGGTTGGTTCGTAATTTCAACTGTGTCCATAACCCCCACCGACGATTTGGGCCATAACGCCCACTGTGTCCATAACCTCCACCATGTCCATAACGCCCACCGACGATTTGGTCCATAACCTCCACCGTGTCCATAACCCCCACCGTCGGGTTTGTTCGTAATTTAAACTGTGCCCAAAACCCCCACCATCAGTTTGGTCCATAACCTCCACCGTGTCCATAACGCCCACCGACGATTTGGTCCATAACCTCCATCGTGTCCATAACGCCCACCGACGATTTGGGCAATAACCTCCACCGTGTCCATAACCCCCACCGTCAGATGTGTTCGTAATTTCAACTGTGTCCATAACCCCCACCGTCGGTTTGGTCCATAACGCCCACCGTGTCCATAACGTCCACCGTCGGGTTGGTTCGTAATTTCAACTGTGTCCATAACCCCCACCGACGATTTGGGCCATAACGCCCACCGTGTCCATAACCTCCACCATGTCCATAACGCCCACCGACGATTTGGTCCATAACCTCCACCGTGTCCATAACCCCCACCGTCGGGTTTGTTCGTAATTTAAACTGTGCCCAAAACCCCCACCATCAGTTTGGTCCATAACCTCCACCGTGTCCATAACGCCCACCGACGATTTGGTCCATAACCTCCACCGTGTCCATAACGCCCACCGACGATTTGGGCCATAACCTCCACCGGGTCCATAACCCCCACCGTCGGATGGGTTCGTAATTTCAACTGTGTCCATAACCCCCACCGTCGGTTTGGTCCATAACGCCCACCGTGTCTATAACGTCCACCGTCGGGTTGGTTCGTAATTTCAACTGTGTCCATAACCCCCACCGACGATTTGGGCCATAACGCCCACCGTGTCCATAACCTCCACCGTCCATAACCCCCACTTGGTCCATAACCTCCACCGTCGGCTTTGCTCGTAAGTTTTCAGAGTTTAAAAATGAACTTGAAACATTGCTAGACGGATCGGCAAAATTCCAAGGGCATATAAAATTAACGAAACCGTTCGTTTAGACTTTCCTATTTTGTAAAGACAAACGCTATCTAATACAGTGACCGCCAAAAAGTATGTTATATACGGGAAAATTATTTATTATTGGTTTCTGAAAAAATTTCATTCTTGATAAAAGTTTGTGCATCTTCTGGAAGTCGTTTTACGATTGTTCTGTTTGTCAAGTGACTTAAGACAGAAACGTTCGAGAAGACAGTAAAGCTATAATCTTCCTTTGTTTTACCAATTTCAGTCTGTAATATGAGTCTTCGATAAAAGATGCATAAAAATGGTATTCTTGATTTTTTTGTAAATTTCTGCTTCAAAATGATATAAAAAACCTTTTTTTTGTTTTATACTGATTTATTAACTTTCGATTCAGAAAACTGAAAGATAATATTGACAACAACTGACTAATAACAAAACTTAATTATTACAGTTCTTAAACATTAATGGTTGCCCAAATCAAAATTGCAAAATTATCAACAGTTATTGTTTAAGAACTGCAATATTACGTTTTGCAATTAGTTAGCCCTTAGTTGTTATCAATTATCCTTCAGATTTGTGAACCGAAAGTTAATAAATGTGTTTTGAGATAATTTTGACATAGAAAATTATTTAAATCAATTTTTTCTGTAAAATAGCTAGCCATACAGAAAAAATCAAGAACACCCACCATCTGTATGCCTTCTTTATCGCAGAATGATATTATGGAGTCAAATTGGTAAAACAATTGAAGATTATAAAAATCTACAAGGAAAATGAACCAGCCCCCCCCCCCTGTTTGTGACACCCCTGGTTTAAATAATTTTGTACGGAGGCTGTTCGACTGTAGGACTTACTACTACAACTAAGGTCCCGGGTGGTGTAGCTTGAACAAGCGTCCACGTTCGATCAGTAGAGTTATGAGTTAAGCAACGCTCTTTCTGGTCAGAACTTGGATGGGAGTTCCACGGCTGCTTCGCTCGGCGCCTCGTGGTACGGTTGCCACGGAAATAGTTGGTCCCGGATGGCAGACTTTATTGTTTTGGCCGACAAACTTAAGACTTGGTCTGTGTTCTCTTTTATGCCAAGAAATTAAAAATAAATAAATATATAAGTATATAAATAAACTGATTTTCTTCACAAAAAAGCTTTGATAAATGTTCCAGTTCGATCCCTAACATAATAGCAGTACGACATACGCCAGTGGCGGCACAGTTCTAATCTTATCCATCAGCAGGATTTTTTTTCAGATTATTTGAATTTCGCGCCACACCCTAAGTCACTTGACAAATAGAACAATCGTAAAACGACTTCCAGAAGATGCACAGACTTTTATCAAGAATGAATTTTTTTCAGAAACCAATAATAAATAATTTTCTTGTATATAACATACTTTTTGGCGGTCACTGTATTAGATAGCGTTTGTCTTTACAAAATAGGAAAGTCCAAACGAACGGTTTCGTTAATTTTATATGCCCTTGGCATTTTGCCGATCCGTCTAGCAATGTTTCAAGTTCATTTTTAAACTCTGAAAACTTACGAGCAAAGCCGACAGTGGAGGTTATGAACGAGGTGGGGGTTATGGACGGTGGAGGTTATGGGCACGGTGGGCGTTATGGCCCAAATCGTCGGTGGGGGTTATGGACACAGTTGAAATTATGAACGAAGTGGACGTGACTACCTTCCTGGACTTTCCCATACTGGAAACTGTTCATATCGTCTTTATTCAACAGTCTTGACAACATATCAAAATTTCAACTCGATGACTCACGTCTTCACCGTGATAAGCGTTTACGCTTTCACGTAATTTGCGGGTATATATAAAAGAACTAGTGAGTCACCCGAACTACGTTTCGGTTCGCAAAATTAAGAGAGATTCATTAATATAAATTTAAAAAAAAGATGCATCGACGGGATCTAACCCGGGGCTGCCGCGTGATAGGCCATCACGCTTACCGCAGAACCACACTCTCCTGTTTGAATAATGCGCGCACCCGAGCTAATAGTAGACAGCGATAGGCGCTCCGCTCTGCTGCCTAGAGAAGTTAATTAAATTATACTGCTGCCTAGAGAAGTTAATTAAATAAGTCTGAAAATTAGCAAACTTTTAAGCCATCGTACAACCACAGTATAAATATCTTCGAAGGTATTTATACTGTGGTACAACTTAATCGGTCCAGTATCTTCGGAGGAGATAGCAAACAAACATAGTTACACGCAAACAAAGAGAGCTACGATTTTATGTTATAAGATGTGTAGTTCAAAACGTGACCACCGAGCTTCTGTAGATGGCGCCAAGTGGACAAGCCGCCACTGTGCTAGTTTTTTATGTATTATTTTCCTCAAAACGGCTGTAGCACCCAGGTGAAATTTTCTAAGTACCTGGAAATTATATCTTCTAGGGCATACAAAATCGATTTTTTTATTTTCGCGGAAAAAGATTGTTTGACGCAAAAATATAACAACCGTTAGAATAAAAAAATTATTTTTCAAAAATAGAGGGGGGAGGGGGCCGGTGCGCTTACATATATCCACGAGTGTAATATTTTTTTGCATATTCATATGCTCCATTATGCACTGAGCAATCCAGTGAAAACCCCAGCTACCTATCTTGTTTTGTTTATTAATTAAAGGGGTTTAAATTTTCAAACTTCAAAGCTTCGTAGAGGGCGCCACAGATAATTCATGAGATTCTTTAAAAAACAGATCGGTAGCCCTTTTCGGGGTCTATCAGTGTATGAAGTTTAAACAAATTCCTGTGGGCAGTTTTTGAGAAATGATTTTTAGAAGATTTTCAAAATTTTGAAAATTTGTAATTTAGGCCCCTTAATATTTTTCAAAACACTTTTTATATCACCTCATGTTAGCCTTCATATACTATTCAGAAAACAAAAATCAATTGAATCGATTCATCCGTTTTTGAGTAATAGGGCGTTAAACTCAAAATTTTCAAAAAATCATAGCGCCCTTCATTTTAAACCTAGCGAGTTTGAAAAAAAACTAACAGATTTGTCTTATGACCCTCTATCGTTATCCGCGATAAAATTTTCAAAATTTTAATCACGAAAACAGTGATACCAAAAAAACATGCGTAACTTCCGCTTCCGGTTTCGGATTTTTTTGAAAAGCTTATTTTGTCGATGAATTTTCGATACACCCCCGCATTCCACCTCGGTGCTACAGCCGTTTTGAGGAAAATAATACATAAACTAGCACAGTGGCGGCTTGTCCACTTGGCGCCATCTACAGAAGTTGTTTGCGTGTAACTATGTTTGTTCGCTATCTCCTCCGAAGATACTGGACCGATTAAGTTGTACGATGGCTTAAAACTTTGCAAATTTTCAGACTTATTTAATTAACTTCTCTAGGCAGCAGTATAATTTAATTAACTTCTCTAGGCAGCAGAGCGGAGCGCCTATCGCTGTCTACTATTAGCTCGGGTGCGCGCATTATTCAAACAGGAGAGTATGGTTCTGCGGTAAGCGTGCTGGCCTATCACGCGGGAGCCCCGGGTTCGATCCCGTCGATGCATCTTTTTTTTTAATTTATATTAATGAATCTCTCTTAATTTTGCTAACCGAAACGTGGTTCGGGTGACTCACTAGTTCTTTTATATTTACCCGCAATTTACGTGAAAGTGTAAACGCTTATCACGGTGAAGACGTGAGTCATCGAGTTGAAATTTTGATATGTTGTAAAGACTGTTGAATAAAGACGATATGAACAGTTTCCAGTATGGGAAAGTCCAGGGAGGTAGTCACGTCCACTTTTCCACATCAGTGTTCTTTCCGTTGTGACAGCTGGGTTGCCGATTGAGCAAGTAAAGGATTTAACTGAAGTGGTTCTTTAGGACAGCTAGTTGCAGAGCAGGGATTTTCGTTAAGGCTACAAATAGAGGCGCCTGAATAAGCTGATTGCATTTGCAAGTCTGGGCAAGAATATTGGATCAACCCAATTAAATAAAAGCAATGAGGAATATGGAAAATAAACAGAATTAGTTTTAATAGTGAATGAGTAAGATATTTATCATAAGTATTTACTTTTATTATCATTTTAAATGATACATATGGTACAATATGGTCGCTTGCGACCATCATACTACGAACGGCTTGAAGTTCTACATTTAACCACCTTCGAAATGCGACGCTTTCGAAGTGACTTAATTATTACTTTTTGCGCACTAAATAGACTGTTCTCTTGTGACGTCAGTTCTCTCTACAAACTTAATGCCGATGGCCGTCTCCGGGACCACCGTTTGAAGTTAAAAAGGGAGTTAGCAAGATTAACGTGTAGAAGATCGTTTATTGTAAACCAAGTGTTTCATATGTGGAACAGTCTACCTGCCGATATAGTCGACGCTCCTACGATCAATACATTTAAAAACAGAATCGACATTTTTCTTTCTGTTTTTGTTAATAATTTAATTATGTTATAATTTTAAATCTAGATATAAGTTGTCTTATATAATTATTATTGTTCAGCGTTACAAGTTATGAGTAAAGTTTGTAATCAGAGCTTCATAGGGCCTTTCCTCTGCTCTGCGTTTATTTTAATAATAATAATAATAAATGGTACAGATATGAATTTAGCTAACCTTTCATATGAATGATCTGACTTTGACAATTGCAGAAGTGTCATTTCATTTTTTTTCTCATAACACCAATTAACCTTAAGATATAATTATTTTATAAAGCAAGACATTAGCAAAGAGTAATAAGTGCAAGAAATCCATTGTATTTAACAAAGCATGAACCTAACCTGAGTAGAGAGTGGATATTTCTACCGGAGCTAGTAAAATAAATAAACTCAATAATTAAATAAGTTAAAATAGGAAATATTCTACATAATTTCACCTTGACATAAATTAATTTCAATCCAAAATAAATAGTATGCAGGGTGTTATAGCATAATAATACATATATTTCAAAAATTACGATTATCGAAAGTTGACGTCTACGTCAGTTCCCGACAGTCAAGGAGGCGAATATTAAACATATTCGAAAGCTAATCAAGTTTGAAGTACTGTTACTTCGCCGGCATAGAAGTAACCAATTTATGCCTAGACATAAACGTAACGCATTTACCTTGTCTGTCAAGCCATATAAGTTGCCATTTCTATGACATTTGAAAATAAAGTTTTTTTTCTTAGACGTGAGTCAAGAGTGAAGAGTCGATATTGATACCGCTTTTGTTAAGAACATTTAGTTCGATTTGATCAAGTTTAAATTATTTTGTTATGCTATCCTTCCCATTAATTCGTGGCGTAGCTTATATATTCCAACGATGGAACTAAAGAGTATCTGAATTGTTGCAATACATGCCTTAAAGATGAAATCGATAATAAACTGAACACATTATTTATTTACCTTGAATTTTAATCATTATACCTAACACACCCTGTAGTACCGCTGCTGATGTGTTGCTTAACTTATAATATCGATCTTCATGATTTATTACCTATTAGTAATGTCTATTTGATATACAGGGTGCTTCAATATTTTTTATTTTTTCTGGTAGGGTGATATATTACCACAAATTGAACATTTTTCTTCAATAATCAATTGCCTATCTTTTTAATAACAGGGCTATTAAAAAAATCAGTTTTATGTTATGTGGACCTTTTACAACGCATTTATTAATAAAAAAACAAATTCCCGTTGTTTGAGTTAAAAGCTTTGACTGTGTCAGTTGGCAATTGCCTATTGTGCCCTACATTGCTGTCTCTTTTCGAAAAGTGCAATTTGCCAATCCTGCCTTTTATGTGAGTTGCACGATGGAGATGGCTTGTCACTATTTAAATAACGAAATGGTGGATATTGTGCGGAAGCTAATTACGTCGCAGTGGTTGCTGTAAGAATGTACACGTATAGATATCCCAGTTGGGATCATCCTTCTCCGCAAATAATTCAAAACATTGTTCAAATGCTGAGAAAGCACGGTACGCCGGAATCCGATTATGTAGGTGGTGCTGGAAGTGCCCTACAAGTCCAGGTGAATGGAAAAATTTTTAAAATTGTGGAAAATCAATCCAACATTGGTACGAGAGAAATAGTGGCAGCAGTTAGTAGTACCAAAACTACGGTATGGTGAACGATTAATAACGACGAATATCATCCTTACCAGTACCAAAGTGCCCAAGCTCGACAATCTGTCGATCCTCCTGAGAGGGTGAGATTTTGCTAATAAATTAGTTACATGGCGATGAAAATTATTCAATAAAAACCTTAGCCATTGATAGAATCATTTTCACTAGCAATGGGATGACCAACCTTCAAAATTTCCATGTGTGGGCTTAGGCAAAATCATACATGATTCGCAGGGCCCATTTTAAAACTAGGTTTGTATTTAATTTCTAGCCGTTTGATTGGCCTTTCTGTTTTAATTAATCGTTTAAATTATGAAAGATATTTGAACTTTTTCTTTCTTCGCCTGAAAAACGCTTTCTGTGGTGTCTTCAGATCTTCACATTTCAGGTTATTTAGATGAGGAAACATTTGTTTTTCTCAATTCAGTCTGTCTGTTGGCGGTATAGATGAAAAACTATTTTTTAGAGAAAGACGATATTTTGCATGCGAATTATACGTCTACCTGGCTCGAAACCCAGAGAATTTCGGTTAAATATATATAGGGCGAGCACCTTTGAAAAATAAAATCTTACATGTTTTTGATTTAACTCAAGCGTTATTAGTGGAATAAAAGTAATAATTTACACATAGCTCAGGCTTGTACCCTAGACGTAAAAGGGAACATTTTGGATCCACCATATACAGGGTGAACAATCTGCTTGAGTCCTGTAGTGAACGCATCGTTTATACCGCTGTTGTAACCCCATAATGCAAGCGAGACACCGTGATCCAGAAGCAGAGGGCCGTCAAAGCCAAAGTTCGAATCCCTCCGCCCACAATATTTTACTTCTCTCGTTTAAAAGACAAAGTATTGCAGTCGTGAAAAAATCACTTTTCAAGATTTCTCAGATCTTCACGTTTTGGGGACCCTAGATGACGAAAAACAGGTTTTCTCAATTCCGTTTGTGTGTATGTTCGTCTATCGGTCTGTCTGTCTGTCTGTTGGTGGTATAGCTCAAAAACTATTTATTGGACGAAGGCAATATTTTGAATGCATACTGTATGTCTACTTGGCTCAAAATTGAGAGAATTTCGATCAAATGAGCACCTTAAAAACTAAATTTTGTCTATTTTAGCTTTAACTCAGTAACTCTTAGTTAAAAAAAGTTCACTCGAACGTGAAAAGAAGCATTTTCATAAATGTTTCCACGTTCGAGTATACCAAGACATTCAAACTGATAAGATAGGTACCTATATGCTGCGGTGTACGCCAAGGTGACGAAATCTCCTCAAAATTATTTACATTGACCCTCGACAATATATTCAAGAAACTGTAGTGGAAAAATAGGGGAATTCAAATTGATGGCTCATACTTGCGTTTTGATAAAGAAGAAGAAATAATAGTAATAATTTGCACATAGCTCAGGTGTTTACCATTGACGAAAGTAAGCATATTTTGGACCTAACTTATACAAGATGAATGCCTTAAAAATCAATTCTCCGGGCTCCATAGCTCAGTGTTTCATCATTCTGGCCACTGATCTAAGGGTCAAGAGATCGAAGCCCGGTGAGGTTTTTAAAAAAAAAAGAAAGTGCGGATGAAAACCCTTACAGAATGCCTTCATTCGGAAGTGATGTAAAGTCGTGGGTCCCATGTTCCTAGGATGTGTAGCATGTAGAAGATTCCTAGCTAGGGTTAAAACTTAGTCTAGGAAAAATTCTAAGTAGGACCTTGACCATATGACCAAAGCAGCCGTTATCTAAGGTACCTGGTACTCTGCATGCCTAGATCTTGTCCATTACAAACAAACAAACAAAAATCAATTTCTTATTTCTTCCATATTTTCAGAACTTTTAGTTGCAAAATTTCCATTGACGCGGGAAGTTCTATGCCACGCTCTTTACAGATTTTTACATACAGATTTCAATAATCTGTTGAAGGACAGGCTCTTAAATGTCGTCTAGAAAATGTCGGTTTAGGCATCACGGCAAACGACCATATTTTGGTCGAAAGGTCAGAAACTACTTAGCTAACAACTTCATTAATCGGTGGATCGGCGAGGTGGTCCTGTCGCTTAGCCCGCTCGTTTATCGAATCTAAATCCTCGTATTTTTTTACTTGTAAGGACAACTAAAAGCACTAACGTATCAAGAGGTAATCGAAAACGTTCAGCATCAGTAGCAAGTAATTTTTAACACTGCTGGAGCTGTGCTAACAACATTGGACCAATTCAGCAATCATGGATCAGGAGGGGTTCACTTGTGCATTCAGACAGAAGGGAGAAGTTTTACCACCTGATCTAATAACAAGTTTAACAAATGACACTAATCAGAGCCACCCATAACTTGATTAGAATTATTGTACTGGATCAATATTAGTATTAAGGAAAGCAAATTTATTTAGTAAGTCGGTTATTGGATCATATCTTCAATTTGGGTTAATGCATCTCCCACCAGAAGAATTAAATTATCTTGAAAAACCCTCTATGCGATCTTAGTATTACACTCTGTTGATTTAGTAAATATTTTTAGAGCTTGTGTTCCAGTTCGTTGTACCAAATTTTATCAAATCTTTAGAAAAACTATTGAGCATATATTTTTTTCTAGTTTTTTCAATTACATTTATTATGTGGCGTACTACTACTATAGTTGAATGTTTATTGCAAAATCCAAATTACTTTTCCTTTTGTACCGGTTTGAGTTTCTTCAACAACACTTTCTCGAAGAATTAAGGTATAATGAGCAATAGAGATATTGCTGCTTTTCCATTGGGTGGTTTTTCAGGTTTTGGTATTGTTCTTATACCTTTCAGAAGAGGCGCGTCAGCAAAGTCGCCCAAAATCTAGAAATCTTAAAGAAAATAAGGGAGGTATATATCCAGACAATGGTTCTAAGTAGTTACATGACAAAATAAAGATATCATTACATACAAACAATGCGAATGAGTCTTCAGCAGAACTAGCAAGGATTTTTTTTGTATTTGTAAATCTCGCGCTCAGAAGTAGGTTTACATTGTAAAAAATAAGTTTTCCCCATCATCTTTCAGTATTGTTTCTACTTGACTTGTATCAGATGCATTAGAATTATGCGGCTATCACCTGAAAAATTAGTTTCCCTTTTATCTAATAGGTGTTTTTCGATTTTTGTATTTTGTTTTTGTTAGCCGTTACGTGAAGCTACAGAAATTCATGTCTGACTACTTGTTTTGGCCTTTGTTTATCTGGCTTTAGTGCCTTGAAGTTCTACTGTTATTATGGCGATCCTCATATTTATTCCGCTACTTTAAGCATGTTTTGTTTACATTTTTGTTAGAACCTTTTGAACTTTTAATAAATATTTCTTGCGTGTACATTTAAATCATTCAAAGTAAAAACATACTTTTAAAATATAAATTGGTCTTTGGATATGTAAATTTGTAACAAAGGTGTTTGTATTTTAATCACTATTATTATACAGGGTGATTCATATTAAGCGCGCACCATTGCTATCTTTGTTATTATAAATTAGGAAACTAGTAGTGTTTTTGGCGCTGATTAATATGCAATTAATAAAAAACAATCGAATAACGAGTTTGCGACAAAATTAAAAACTTTTAGTTTTTTTTAATAAAATACCCTGTATATATTTCAAAAACTTGAAATAAAAATTAATTTGTGATATAAAAGTCTTAATACACTAGTGTCTTAAAATGAATATTAAAGAAGTTAGGGGAGATTTTAGTTTACCTATATCAACAATACACCGTACTTACGAAAAATTCACAGTAGGCTGCTACTAAAAACAAAATAAATAACGTACACATGAGAACTATCAAAATCAGTTTGTCATACGTTTGGTTGTCGAAAGTAATTAGTGTTGATTATTTATTTCAATTAAAAACTTAAAACAAGCCTGCAATTAATTTTTATAGTAGACTAATGTGTGTATTTATCTATAAACTGAAAATTGCGATAACTTCTTTGGTATTAATTTTAAGACAATAGTGTATTAAGACTTTTATATCACAAATTCATTTTTATTTTAAGTTTTTTAAAAATATGCAGGGTGTTTCATTAAAAAACATTTTTTAAAATTTTGTCGCCAACGAGTTATTCGATTGTTTTTTTTATTAATTGCATATTAATCAGCACCGAAAACACTACTAGTTTGCTAATTTAACCTACTTTGTAACATCAATAATAACAAAGATAGCAATGGTGCGCACTTAATTTGAATCACCCTGTATACGTTTTCATTTGCATGTTCTCATTTTTTTAAATTATAATTGTTTTATTAATTTATGTGTGAATAATACTAATATTCAATCATCTAGTTGCTTTCCTTGCAAAAGAAGTCTACATTAAGATGAAAAACTCTCGTACTACTACAAAAAGAAATAAAAAGAACAGAAAAATGAATATGAAAGAGCAAGATATGGATTGTAATTGTCTACCTTCTTGCACGTCCTTAGAGTTTGATATAGAAACTTCTCAATCGGACTGGGACTGGCGAGATATGGTGACACTAATGAAAGCGACGGAGGTTATGGAAGGGTAGAGTTTGCTAAAATATTCATTCTTATACTAACAGTTATTTCAAAACTCTTTTCCAGTTTACACATATCTAGATTAAAAATTTTCTTTAAAGACATGCAGTTCATCACTTCAGAAAGAAATCAACTGTATGGGACAACCGATTTTTGGGCCAACTGTGGCGGGTTGCTGGGGTTGTTTACAGGATTTTCATTTATTTCTATTGTGGAAATTGTGTATTTCGTAACGTTAAGATTTATTTACAACTTGAAAAACTTTGGGCGACACTACTGGATTTTCATTTATTTCTATTGTGGAAATTGTGTATTTCGTAACGTTAAGATTTATTTACAACTTGAAAAACTTTGGGCGACACTACTGGTCAGGAGCTGAAGAATTGGTCGCCAAGAAGGACACCCTGCAGAACAATGGAACGGAAACTACTGATTTAACCATTTATCCTTAGTAAAATATGCTTATTCTGGTGTTGTGTCATAATCTTAAAACATATTTAGGTTGCTGCATGTAATTAACTTCCAAGAATAAAAGACAAATTATTAATCACCAATTGATTTTCTTGAATTTTGACACCCTACTCCTGATACGTCGGAGACAAATATTTAGCACAGTGTCATCTACAATATCTGATTTTATTCCAAAACGAAATTTCTTAATTCAGTCGAGAACTAATATGGCATCCTCTGAACACTTATATTTAAATGGGTGCACATAAAACCAAGGATAACATGAACAAAATTATATTAGGAGCAGCAATGAGGCACAAACAATTAAAGCCAACGCTACAGGCGAAAATTATACATGCAGACAGTTCAATTAGTACTAGCTAATTTCAAAATTTCCTCTGAAAAAAGATAAGTTTCTTGTTCGTTTTAATTGTTATTCGTTGATAACGAGGGCAGATTGTCCCTCGAAACGTTCGTTATTAATATTTTCGTTATTTAATATTTTAATTTGCAGAGTGGCGAAATACCCAAATAAGAATATGAATTATGAATTCACGCCACAAAGAAGTTTCAGAGATTATCTTAACATAATCTACTATTTACTTTCAAATGCAATTATGTAATTTTGAGTGTAGTACCTGTCTGACTTTAATAATATTACAAATTGTTACTAATGTTACGATATAACTTCTTAGAAACCATTCTATTAGTTTACAATGCAATAAGTAAAAAAGTGAAGCAATCTTCTAGATGCATGTCTTTAAAAACATATTTTCAAATATATGGGTGCCTGTATCTAAACATACACTACGATATGAAATATATCGGCGATGTAGGCTTTGAATTAAAAATTTATATGCTTTTGGCACCAAAAATCTCAAATCGCAGAGTTTGGAAATGGAAGTTACCTTCTTCAATCGCAGCGTTTCTTTCCTACGAAAATGGTCTTTTTAAATTTTGCTTCAAAAGATAATTGAGTGGCCGCGCCATGTGGTAACTTTATTCTTCGACGGCGTCACCCCAGCTGAATGCCTTGAATTGTGGTATAATTGTTTCCGCTACAAAGTAAAATAGCTATAGGCCGCCTGAACGCTAAGGTAAGTTGCCGTCGCGATTAATTTTGCATTGCATTAGGTAAAGCTTTATTGGTGAAACGAATTAATCCGTAGTTTTGTTGGACCGTACAGAATCAGCTAGGTCAAAGTTTTGTTGTCGGAGCCCTTACATGATTAAATTACACTGGAAAAAATTACACATGATGACATTACACTATGAAAATTACTCATGGACAGAATTACACAGGGAATAAATTACACATGATAAAGATGATTAAGTTCACAATTAAATTTTTATTGTTTTCTTTTGAAAACTACTTTGAAATTAAGTTGAAACAGTTACATGCATTAAATTCATTATTAATTATAAAACATCAAACAAATAATAAAATAAAAAATTATTCTACTACACTTCAACACTTATTGCACACTGCAACTGGTCTTTGATGAAAACGAAAACTTTCTCGAATAAAAACAAAATTGTCGAGTTGGCTTAAAGCATTTAACAAAAAATTATAAACTTGAAATTAAACACGACAGAAAATTATAGAAATAAAATATGCAAAATTAAATTAACGACAACATAATTAAAATAGTAAAAATTTATAAAATAAAATAAAAGTACTGAATATGACACTTTACAACATAATACTTGTTATCTGTGTTAACTGTACCTAACTAAACAAGAACTGAAGAAAATAATACATAACTTTGCTTTAATTACACTCAGGTACTAGAGAATAAGAGTTGTACCCAACACGTCACCAACAAATCGGAATTTACAAAAATTGCAAGGAAACTTTACCTTGGTACTCCTCTGGCTACCTGGCCCTTTAAGAACAGTAATTAGTATGGAGTTAGAAAATCAGAATACCAATTTGCCTAATTTAGTTTTGCTACTACTTTTCATTATGCACGTGTAATTTATTCTGTCTAATTTATACAAGTGTAAGTGAAATTTTTTCTACTTGTAAATTCTTCCATGTGTATTTTTACTTCCTTTTACTATAAAGGAAGTATTGGATTCACCCCAAAAATTCGAAATTGAGTTTTCAACGGATCTTCACGTTTTAGAGTCCCCTGATCCCAAAAAACATATTTTTTTTCATTGGTCTGTCTGTGTGTCTGTGTGTGTGTCTGTCTGTCTGTCTGTGTGTCTGTCTGTGAACAGAATATCTCAAAAACGAAAAGAGGTATGGCATTGAAACTTCATATATAAGTTTTGTGTACTATCTAGATGCGACAGCAAGCTTTTGAAGAAAATTGCTTAACCGAAAGTAGGTGTTTACTCTTATGATTTTTCAGTTTTTTTCAATTTTTTCAAAAACGGCTCCAACGATTTTTTTCAAACTTTGCATTTTTATTACATTTTTAATTTGTATTGATGTGAGATAGGTGATTTTCCAGTTGAATAACTCTAAAATGGGTTTCTTTTGTTTTTTTTTCCTATTTTTTTAATAACTCCTATTTTAAATAAAACACCCGGTATATTATTTCATTTTGGAATTCAGCTTAAAATTTTAGAGAAAATTTGTCTCCTGAACTAACGCTCTATTTTGTGCGGTTTCTGTAGAATTTGTAATTTTTGAATTTATTTTTAAAGCTTAAAAAAAGTTTGGTGTGATACACAAACACAACTTCCTTTTACAGTGATCTTATAAGTAGCCAAAAACCGTACAAACGAGAGTTAGTTGAAAAGACAAATTTTCACTTATAATACTATAAGCACTCAAAGTTATATCGATTATTTTTGGCGTAGTAGGTATCACGAAGGTCCATTGTGTGTGGGTACAAATATGACGAGTTGCGGAGCAATGGACATGAGTAATGTCACCCCAAAAATAGTCTACCTAACTTTGACTACGATAGTATTCAAAGGACTATTCAGTGAACCGAACCCATTTTCCAAATTAAAAAGACTCAACACTTAGTTACACATGTTAAAATACAATTTGTGTAAACATCTTCAATAAATATTTTAATTTGTTCAAAGTACTCACTTGAGTACTAGTACTTACAATAGTCGCTGCAATTCAGTACTAGTACAATAGTCACTTATAATACCATGAGTAGTCAAAGTTATGTCGAATCTTTTTGCTGTGGTATCACGAATGACCATTGCGCTTAGATTCAATTAGTCCTAATCCTAAGCGCAATAGACGTAAGTAGATACCACCGCAAAAATATTCTACTTAACTTCAGGGCCGAGCCAAGGGTATCTGCTGCCCGGGTGCAAGATATAGTTTGCCGCCCCTATAGCGTATAGCTCCTTAGACGTAAATAGTGTTAATTTTAAAATTCTGCGTTGCCTTGATAACTGTAACTTGTTTTAAAAAATAAAAAAATATAAAGGTTATTATAAACTTTATTATTTGTATAAATTAAAAAATTAAATATTAAAAACAACTAACATAATGCTTTAATAGTTATAAAACAAAGTATTGCTTAAATTATTTATTATTAGTAACTTAGAAGTTATAAACATGAACTAAAAACTACATAAATTCTAAATTTAAATATCAAAAGCGACTTTTCTTGCTTTTTTAATTGCAAATTCTCGTATTAAATCCGTCATATCTAACGCCTGGCAGATCTCTTCCTCGATGCTTATTACAGCCAAATTTGTAAGTCTGTTCTGGCTCATAGTAGATCTCAAATAGTTTTTAATTATTTTTAATTTTGAAAACGATCTCTCACCATGAGCCACAGTGACAGGCATCGTTAAAAAAATTCGTAGGGCTACAGATAAATTCGGGAAAGTGCTAATTAAATTATTAGCCACAAGGTATTCTAAAGTTTCCTTGGCCGAAGTCGTATTGCTTTTATTATAAATGGACAATATTTCAATTTCATTGCACAAATCAATTGCATTAACATCCATTTGTTTTGTAGATGAATCGGTTAATTTAATTTGTAAATCCATACAACATTTCATTAATTCTTCTTTATCTATAGATAAAGAGCCTAAATTATTTAAAAAGCCAAAATAGGAGTTGCACTCGTTTAACTGTTCAAATCTGTCATTTAATTTTGATATTACTATATCAAGAATATAAAAATAAAAATTGACTTTGAAATTCAACTCTGGTGATTCGATTGATTCATCTCTATGTTCATAATCAAAAAAAACCTTTGCTTTTCTCGGTCTAACCAAGCCTACAGCTGGAAAAACACTTTCGCAGTCTATATCTTCAGCAATTTTTTTTGCCTCATTAAGCATAGCTGTAAAACTACCTTCAGATCGTATTTCAATGAAAAAAATTTGAATTTCTGTCAACATTTTTACAGTTTCTGGTAAAATAATATTAGATTTTTGCATGATTTTGCTTACAGTGTTTATTTTTGATAAAATATTGTACCAAATTACTAGAGAACACACAAATTTATATGATTTTATTTTATTAATTAGTGACTTTGCAAGGTTTTTTGTGTCATTGTCTCTTGATGTATCATTATAAAGGGAAAAGAGAGCATCATAAATTTTTTCTAAATTAAATCTAAGGGTTTTAATGGCATCGATTCTACTCTCCCACCGTGTATCAGATAAAGGTTTTACAGTTATGGTAGGAAGTTCTTTCATGAGAATATGCCAACGGTAGGTGGAGGCTGAAAAAAAAACATATATTTCTTGAATAATAGCAAAGAAATTTGTTACTTCAAGCGAACTTTTCGCAGCATCATTGACAACTAAATTAAGACTATGAGCTGCACAAGGGACAAAAAAGGCTCTAGGATTTATATCAAGGATTCTTTTTTGCAGCCCATTATGTTTGCCTTTCATGTTGGCACCGTTGTCATATCCCTGCCCTCGCATATCCTTAATATCAATATTTAATTCTTTTAAATAATTCAATAAAAAGGCCGTTAGTCCTTCACCAGTTGTATCTGTAACTGGGCAGAACCCTAAAAAATGCTCTCTAATTTCTATACCCTTTGAAATATCATTAATGAAAACGAACCTGACAACTACAGTTATTTGTTCTTCGTGACTCACATCAGGTGTACAATCTAATATAATTGAATAATATTTACACAATTTTAAAGTTTCGATTATATTTTGCTTGACTTTTTCACCTATTAGACAAATTAATTCATTTTGGATTTTATCACCTAAATAATGTGGCATATTATTGGTATCTTTTTGAATTCTGCCAATATGTTCCGCCATTATATTATCGAATTTTGCAATTGATTCAATTAGCTTCAAAAAATTACCATTGCCTTTTTCGAAAAGTTTTTGATTACTTCCTCTAAAAGCTGCATTTTGTCCAGCTAAATACTGTATGACACAAATGATTCTTTCAATAATTGACGTCCATAGTTTTTTTTCCAACTTAATTAAATTTTGGTTGACTGAGTCAACAGTTGTCCCTTTTTCAATCGATTTTTTTAGCTCGACCCATTTCTTAACACTCTCAAAATGCCCCTTACTTTTTTCGTGCCTGTCTAAATTTTGAGATAAGTGTCGCCAGTCAGTATAACCTTTATCATCGTTAAAAACATTATCAGTAACTTTAAATAATTTGCAACAAAAACTAAATACAGAATTATTTGACTTAGAATAAACTAACCATGTTCTAGGAACTTTTTCATTATTGCTTAATTTTTTGTCATAATAAGTAGTTGAAAAAGATCTGTTTGAATCGTCTAATGGAAATGCAATATTTTTCAATTGTAATGGCCCCAATTCAAGAATAGACATTTTAATGTTATCTGTTAAAACTTGCGGCCAAAGAGCAGGATCTTTCAATATTTCCATCCCAGCGTCCTCAGCAGCAACCTCGGTTGGTGGTGGTGAATCCGGTGTGTCCTGTGCATCCGCCTCGGATTTATTATTTTCTTGCCCTATTTCTGGATTTTCCATATGCGTGTCCTTGTTCGAATCAAGCTGTTCCTCCACTTGCAGGCTTGTTGATGGTTGTTCGGCTGCAGCCGCCGTGGAAACAAAAAATTTTTTTAAGGAGCCAGCCAGTCCTTTTTTAATTTCGTCTTTTTCGGACTTTCTTTTTCGATACTGAAAGCCGGAAAGTCTCTTTCTGCCATCGGCCATCTGAATTAAGCACAAAGAAATTCTAAGGATAGCGAAACAGAAAAATAAGCAGAAAAGTTCAAATGTTTAAAATAATGAAAAATACTTACGTTTTAAAACTTTCAACTTTAAAAAGCACTATATTATTTAGCTCTTGCTTGAAACGTTTAGCCTTTTTATTTCTGCTTAGTTCAGTACAATCTTACTAGCATTCAATCGCAAACTAAACTAACCCCCAATTGCCCTTTTTAAGTTTGTTATCGTATATGCCGGCGGCATGCATGAGCATGAAGCATGTTGCAACAAAGCACAAATACACAATTTACTCATTATTTTTGTGTCTAAAGAGGGCCGCTTAGTCTAGCTGATTTCGCTGATCTATATAGTTTCGTGTTTCATGACGCTGCACCATAGCCACAGAGCGATAACTCGTGTGTCGGTATAATCACCGTGTACAATAGCAAACGGCACCGACGCGACGTGTTTATAATAAAAATAAATTATAAGTAATAAATTATTATTGTATGCTTGCCGCCTTAAAAATGCAACCGTTTCTCTGTATCAAGTTACCTTTATACGAAAAAAAGCCAGACACAAGACTATAACTTGATAAAAAATGTTGCACTTTCTAATGCCGCAAGGCACAAGCATACCTATCTTAAATTTCTTTCATTTTTCATTTTGCCGCCCCAAATAGTTTGCCGCCCGGGTGCTGTGCACGCTTTGCACCCTAGGCACGGCTCGGCTCTGCTTAACTTTGACTAAGAATGGCATTCGAGGGACTATTCAATGAATTTTTTCAAATTAGTTTTCAGTAAATCTAGCAACAAACTACGCAATTTCTATAGTAACAGAACACTAATATTGACTTTAACTAATAAAAATCACATTTGTTTAAAATATTCACTTGAATACCTTCTAGGAAGATATATCCGCTGATATTGTTTTTATTGACCAAGAAACGTCAAATTCTGGATTTTCATTGGTCACTTTTTGACGGATGACAGGTGAATTGAATAGCCACTACAATTTATTTTGGTTGGCTATGAAATGCAAAATCTGACGTTTTCATTGGTCCACTTTTGAAAAATGATAGGTGAACTGAATAGTCACTTAAATTTTAAGCCGAATTCAAAATGTAGTAATATACCGGGTGTTCTATTTAAAATAGGAGTTAATAAGAAAAAAAAATTAAACAAACCCATTTTAGAGGTATTTAACTGGAAAATCACCTATCTCACATCAATACACATTAAAAAATTTGAAATGTTAACATGGGACCAGCTTGTGCTTGAGAACTGTAAGGGATTTATTTTCGATAAAATATCCAGAAAGGCCTATTCCTTGCAATAGAACTATCCAAAATTCCATCTATAATTAGCACTAAAACAATGTGTTGACATGTATACATAGCTCGTATGTATACAAAAAAGTAAAATTCTCGGTATATGTGTATAGGTATATATACAGGGTGTAGAAATGCTTTACGCACCATAGGGTTTTCAATGGTAATTTCTGTAAATGAACATATTTGCTTCCCTAATTATTTTAAAGCAATCTTGTACATTAATATTTTTAGAGAAATCCTGAATCTTTTCATACCATAATTTGTCATTTTAGAAAACTGAGAAAAGAAATTAAAATGACCACTTTCTCAAAATCAGTAATGCCTCGAAATTATTGGAACAAGTAGCCACTGAAATGTGTTAGAAAAGTAGTCATTAAAAAATATCAGTCTAATTTTGAGTATCGCCAGTGTGGCAAAGCCAAAATGGAAAATGACAAATGAAGACATAAAAAGCTGCCGAATTTCTGTCTCTACAAATACTTATGTAGCCTGCAAGATTGCTCTAAAATAATTAGGGAAACAAATATGTTCATATTTAACACTTGCATTGTTGCCTTGAAGCAAAATGGCGCCCTATCGGGGCTCAGGTTTTAATTAATCACGAAGTTTGTATTTGTCAATTTTGCTAAGCAACGTTTTCGTAGACAAATTTTACCTAAAAGACGTTTTGTGATAAAAAAAAATAAACTTTTTGATTCAATATGTATAGGTGCTATAAAAATGAGGTCTTACGATTTTACTGTTGAATAAAATTATATTTTCTTCATTTTAATAAGATGCGATCAAGAGAAAAATATTGTAACTAACTCGTGTTAGTCGGCGATTAATAATCTAAAAAATTAACACACTCGCATGTTTAATTTGATTATTAATCACTTTCATTACCACACTTAATTGTTAAATAACCATAAATTGATTATTCAAACAAAATTACCTTATTCAGTTGTTTATTTACACTTAATACTACAAAAACATGTTCCAATTTTCATAAAAATATATTTTCAAAACTTAATATTTACATTATTTACATATAGTGTGAATACTGTAAGACTATACATTGACAACTTTATTTTAGCTTCAACCAATATATCTATGGTAGTAACAATTGTCGGTTTTGAAATTACAATGAAATAATCCCGTTTCAATTAGTTTCTATAGTCACTATGTTGTTATTTTGTTTACAAACATCATAATAACAGTAAGGAAATGTCCTATGTCTAATTTTACATAATTCAGCCATGTACAGACTTCATTATATTCAAGGCACCTATAAGAGCAGACGTATGCTAATTACTTAGATTTAATCATTATATGTAGAATACAACTAGCATTGTACTGAATCTCGCCCTAACTATAAATTTCAATTCTTTTTAATGTATTTCGTTTATAGTAATAAAGACATTTATTATTATTATTATTATACAGTGTAATTACGATTGGTATAAATTTTTTTTAATTTGTAAAATTTTTTGGTCTTAACACCACTAGATGTTTCAAAATTTCATTATGACTTTTTTGGAGTTCGAGTTGTTGTTTATAAATATTTTTTGTCTTCCAATTCTTTGACTTTTTTCTTCACAAAGGATTTTCTTTTTAAAATCCTCCAGCTTCTTTTTTTCCTTTTTATACCATGGGTATATACCACTAGGCGAAGTATTGGAACTGGGAATTCTTGACGATGGTGTACCAGACAAAGAGCCCAGGAACGACTCTGCTGTTAGAGCTGGGGATGACAAAATTGAAGGCGTTGGAGGTGGCAAAGCTGCAGGTACATTTGAAAATATTGGGAGCAGGGAAGACAGAGTGGACGTAGAGAGCTGATTCGGTACGGAAACAGGGAATATAGGTTGTGCAGGGCGTCAGTGGAAAATAGTTCATCCATTACGTCAAAGTATTCCCAAGTTTGTCTACCTCTGCCAGTTTTTCTTTTGGTGTCTGTTATTGTTTTATATGTGCCTTTTAGGTTTCGAAACTTCCTATCACATATTTCAGCCGTGACATATTATACAGATTTTTCTTTGTCTCTTCCGGAATCTTCGTCTACAGTA
>OW679202.1:87776393-87911562 GCA_940337035.1 Agriotes lineatus
ATCCTTTAAAAGTAGTTTAAGGGTTTTTTTAAATTTTACCCCTAAAAAGGTAAAATGGGTAAAATGGAAAGGAGCAGGGGGTTAAAATTATCATTTTTTTCGCTGTGGATTTATTTCAGGATAATATAAACTTTGGTAAAAAGAATTTTTCGAAATTCTACCCCCTAAGGCGCTGAAAAGGGAAAAACGTTTTCACAAATTCCTTAATATCTTTAAACCCGATAAGATATCTACTTGGCATTTACTTGCAAAGGTTTCCTATAATGTCTGAAAACGTATTTTAGAAATTTGCCCTAATCCACCCCTAAAGGTACGAATTTTCATATGAGGTAAATTATAGAACCCATTGTATATCCTGTGTTCGTTGAGTTGGAACAATAGTTTTTGGCATTTAGAACTCTTTTTAAAATTTTTAGAAATAGGTTTAAAAGTTTTGTTTTTAATATTATTCTGATACAATGTATATGAATAACAGATAAAGCACCGACTCAACAACGCAGAGCCGTAGTAATCCTTGGTACCAGGAACTTGAAGTTTGGCAAGAAGTCCTTTCGTTACATAGGGAAGTGCTAGGAAAAGAGTTTTCAAATTTTCCCCTTAAGGGAAAAAAGGGGTAAAATGTCTTCTCACGAATTCCTCAATATCTCCTAGACCCGATAATATATCGATTTGGTTTTTACTTAAAAAGGTTACCTAGAAAGGTCCTGAAAACAAAATTTAGGATTGTGCACGAATCAACTCCTAAAAGCGCGAATTTGGGTTCAGCGGTGAATTAAGAACCTTTCATCTCTCCTGTGCTTATTGAGTCAGACCGTGGTATTTGGGCATATGTGTTTTTTAGATCGTTAAAAAATGGTTTAGAGTTTTTTCGAAATTTCTTTCCTAATGGAGTAAAAATGGAATAAAAGTAAGAAGGAGTTAAAGAATACGTTTTTTTGTCGTGAGTCTCATGCAGAATAAAATAATATTGTTGAAATTCCACCCCCAAATGGTGGAAACGGGTATTGTGCTATAATGTATGAATACAACATTTAATAAGGTACATATATTTTTTTATATTATTCTCGAAATACTAAAACTATAGTTTTATCAAACTATAAAAGCGGAACGACAGTTACATACACATTTCCAGGGGATACGTGATGCATAAAAGAGTTATGGAAAACTTTTTTCGGAAGAATAGTGTTTTTTCCTTTTATCTACAATATTGTTCTGCAGCGTTTGTTAGTTTAGACGTCTAGCGTATTAAGTGACGGGGAGGAGGAGGGCCCTCTAGAATTCATTAAGATTTAGAAGAAAAAACAAACATTTGTATTTCGTACGAAGAACGTGTATCTTGCTAGTAGTCTATAACAACACCCATGAAGATAAAAGAATTTATCGCATTTTTATTCATATGACTGCTCACGTGCCAAATCTAAATTTTTTATTATAGTTTTGTTTTATAGATTACATTTGTATCATACATTACAATACATTGCATACATTATAAGTATATATGCTTTTAAGTTTTACTTTACGCACTGGTTTCTATATGAAACGTTTCTTTTTTCTTCACTGTCGCAGTAATATACCTATGTTTATTATAATCTAAAAATATATTTACCTCTACGCATTGGGTTATGTTAAAATGTTTTTATCTTCATTGGCATTGTTATATCCTATTAACTAAATTAATTTTAGTATCGTTAAGAGCTTCATTACCGCACTCAGTGTTGTAATGAATATTGCCGCACTCTTTTTATATAAAAAATACATTGAACCAGAATTTATTGATCAAGATAAAATATTGAACAATACACGTTTGCTTAAGGTACATAATGAAATAAGTTTGATTGCCAAAATTGGCAGTTAATAATTATTACAATAAATCAAAATCTTACCTCAACTACGATCTGATTCTAAGATAACAGTAAGTACATCAATATTTCAGTAAAAGATGGGTTTAGTTGACAGACGTTTTCTAGGAGCCAGAAAGAGAAAGCGACTTATAAGTTTCTGTCATGATGTGGTTTGCCTTTGTATTAATGACTTACATTACATCATCCTTACATGCACAGAGAAATTGTGGGTGATAACAAACAAATTAAAATGTTTATTGATATTTATTGTCAGTCTAAATATGTGCAGAATTAACCCTGTCAACTATTTTTTGGAAAGTATTGCTTTTTGAAATAAAATTGATATCACCAACAGTAGTTCTGTTATTAGCTGGCACTTTTAGAGCAAATGAGGACCTACAAAACCAATGGGCCATTTAGCCCCCTAATCTATTTTTATATTTCAAACAAAATGAAACATTTACTTTTAAAACCATTACATTATAAGTATCACTAACAGATTATGTCAATTATCAGCCCATAATCCTTCTGCATGTAGAAAGTCTTACGGCCGCTTGTTATATGAGTTTCCTAACCGAGAACGACGTAGGCCGTAGAATAGTTAAATAAAATAAGCTAAAATAATTTTGTTAACAAGATTGTGAGGCCTACCAAAGAGATACAGTATTTCTCGATAAACTTTTTGTTTAATAATAAATATAGAATTTGACTAGCATGTAAACATTTTTAAAGAAGACTTTAGGTTTAAAATACTTGTCATGAAATAATAAAACGAAGATCGTAATAATTAATTATATGTGTCCTTTAGATCGAATAACTACATGAAGATCAAATCTGATTGACCTTAAGAGTTCTTAGTAGAACAGTCGTCAGGATAGCGGCCATTTTGTGTTGGGACATGGCGGCCATCTTGTTTAATCGGATCAATTAAAAGTCAATTAAACCGCGAATTAAACCGCGAATCAGATGCTCTAATTAATGTCGCGGATTGACCTAATTATTTTTGATGTGTGCTACTGATTAAATTACGCATTAGATTTTTTAATTTGCTTCCGGAATTACGCGGCGGCCATTTTTAATTTTCGCGGGAATATTTGAAATTTGAAATTTTTCCGATTTTTTTCTAAGTTCCATTATTTGAATTTTAAACTTCCCGGGTGTCAGCAGCCACCTTGGTTTTCTGCGCGCGCACCTCTCGCTGTAGTTGTTTTTAATTTTGAATTTTCGCGGAAATATTTGAAATTCAAACTGGTAAATCTCTCTCTCTCTCATGCACGGAGGCCATTTTAATTTCTCACATTTATTTTAATTTAAAAAAAGCTTCCTGCGATGTCCCATGGCTGGAATCGAACCAGCGACCGCAGCATTACGAGTACGAAGCCTTAACCAACTGGGCTATCGAAGCGATCGAGGTTTTAAGGAATTAACTATAGTCACTACTTCAACACTTGCGTGCAGTTTCGGTGCCCTGTTTAACTAATGAATTTCAAATTTACATCGCTGTTTATGAACATAGATATTTTTTTTAAATTATTCTCACTTTTACTAGAACAATTACATTTCGTCCCTCGAAGAAATTTCAGAGAGGCCAATTTAATACCGTTTAATAGATGTTTTACATAGTTTAATTTCGTTCTGGCATATTGCCTGATTTAATTATGTATTGTTATCAGTCGATATGCCTTTAAAATAAATATTTGTTGATATCTGTATCGATTTTCATTCAATTACAACAGAACATTCCGTGCTTGTGAGCCGTTACGCTTAAGTTTAGTCGTGTTAATATTTTTAATTAACTCATCGGCGTGTTTATGTATCAATAACTTGTTTTATGTAATTACAATTGGGGCATTTTATATTAGAATTTAAATAAACGATAATATTACGCGGCGTCTTTATGCAGGAGTCGTTTGAATTTTGTAAATTGTGCCTTTAGAAAACAGGTTGATCACAGTATAAATGCAAACAGACGAGCATAGCGGCGTATCTAAGTTGCTTTTTGGGCAAATTGGACGGTTCTGAGAAAACAAACGCATTGTCCCCGTGAATTCTGCCCTAAGGGTTCAGATTTTATTTAACGTGCCTAAACAGGATTGTTTATTTCGAGCGAGACCTGGGCTGACGTCATGGCTAGATTTCTCTTTTGGCAATGCATTGGAAAGCCCTTTCACTGCTGTTACGTCACGAGCCCCAGCTTTTAAACAAATTATTTTTTCGAAAATGTTGTTTATAAAATTGGAAATGCATTGTCTGTGATGCTAGATGGGGCGTAGTAATTTTAAAAAAGTGCTGTCACACGTAGTTTTGCTGTAATTAATTATTAAGTTCAACACTTGCGTGATTTCGATACTGTTTGAGTTGCGGGCATTTATAATTAAATTATTTATGAAAGCCGACGAAAATTTGAAAACTAGCGGAGTTGTTTTTGTACAAAGTCGAAGGTCGGACGACGGCAGATATAAATTACAACAGCTAGTTTAAAAATTAAATGGGCGAAAAGAGGTAAAGGCACTTCGTAAATATAAAAACGAGTTACAAATTTGATTTTAATTGAGTTTAATATATTCCTGACATACTTCTGTTATGCCCTCGCCCATATAAAATAAGACATACGCATTAAATAAATGTTTTTATTGTATAAGAATGGTTGTCCCCCATAAATTTGAATAAAAACAGACAATTTCGTTGAAAAAAAAATAGCTTTTCAATATCATTTGCAAATAAGACAAGGGATACTTGTAAAAATATAAGTCAAACCATTTTTTCTTGTAAAAAAATTACGAAAAGACGTAAGTGTTGGCGACAAATGAAAATAATTTTGAATAAAAACACGCAAAAATTACGAAAAGACGTATGTGTTGGCGACAAATTAAAATAAATTTGAATAAAAACGCACAATTTCGTTGAAAATCTTTACAAAGCGACTTTATAGCACCGAAAAAATGATGTAAAAAAGTTTTAAGAGTTATTTCTAAGCATAATTTTGCAAACGTTTAACAAATAAACCGTAATTTTTAAATTATGAAATCGTAGTTCAATTTATATGAATTTTCGATACTTTGTATGTGAAAAAATAGCTTCAATTACTAATATTTGAATAAAAACATGCGATTTCCAAAGCATTTCGTTTAAAATTTTAGAAAATCGATAGCATCTCCCATGAAAATTTATAAAAATCGGCATCTTGTCATATTAAATTCTGTAAAAACGACAAAAACAATATTTTTTTCACAACTTTCATTGAAAAATAGTAAAATTTTACGAAAATACGTCTGTGCTGACGACAAATGAAAATAAATTTGAATAGAAACACGCAAAAATTACGAAAAGACGTATGTGTTGACCCCCAAAGTAACAAAAATTTGAATAAAATCACACAATCATACAGCATCTCACATAAATTTTCGCAAATATCGACATCATGTCACATAAATTATACAAAAACTGTCATCACGTCACTTGAAATTATACAAAAAACGATATTTTATTCAACACACGATGAAAATTGAACAAAAATCATGCAATTACAAGCCATCTCACATAAATTTTCCCAAAAATCGACATCATGTTACATAAACTATGCATAATTTTGCAAATGTTTTACACTTTTTATAAAATGCATCGCTCAAAATTAAAAGAAATAGCAATTTCGTTGAAAAAATCTACTACCACAATCATTTCGATAAACAAAATTCAAAAAATCTTATACTTTTGACGGAAATATATGTATGTTGACCACAAATTAACATAATTTTTAAATAAAAACGCGCAATTCGTTGAAAAAAATATTCTGACACCACCAAAACACGCAATTTCATTGAAAAATATATATATGTTGTCCACAAATTAACATAAATTTGAATAAAAACACGTAATTTTGTTGAAAAAATGTTCTGGCCCCTTCATTTCACTTAAAATTTTACAAAACTGCCATCATAACACTTGAAATTATACAAAATATATGTATGTTGATCACAAATTAACATAAACCTGAATAAAACACACAATTTCGTTGAAAAATTTGCAAATGTTTTACACTTTTTTATAAAATGTATCGCACAAAATTAAAAGAAATCACAATTTTCTAAATTATATCACGCTATTATGAAATCGTAGATTGATTTTTTGAATTTTACACTTTGTAACTGTAAAATAACTACAAATACTAATATTTTAGCTTTAGACTTTGTAATTATTGCAGATTCGAGAAAAAACAAAGCAGAGTAGAAATAAAAAACACAAACACTTTGTAATAAACAAATATATTGTTCTTATTTCGTATAATACTTAATAATATAAATATAAATGCAAAGTGTTTGTGTTTTTTATTTCTACTCTGCTTTGTTTTTTTCTCGAATCTGCAATAATTACAAAGTCTAAAGCTAAAATATTAGTATTTGTAGTTATTTTACAGTTACAAAGTGTAAAATTTCAAAAAATCAATCTACGATTTCATAATAGCGTGATATAATTTAGAAAATTGTGATTTCTTTTAATTTTGTGCGATACATTTTATAAAAAAGTGTAAAACATTTGCAAATTTTTCAACGAAATTGTGTGTTTTATTCAGGTTTATGTTAATTTGTGATCAACATACATATATTTTGTATAATTTCAAGTGTTATGATGGCAGTTTTGTAAAATTTTAAGTGAAATGAAGGGGCCAGAACATTTTTTCAACAAAATTACGTGTTTTTATTCAAATTTATGTTAATTTGTGGACAACATATATATATTTTTCAATGAAATTGCGTGTTTTGGTGGTGTCAGAATATTTTTTTCAACGAATTGCGCGTTTTTATTTAAAATTATGTTAATTTGTGGTCAACATACATATATTTCCGTCAAAAGTATAAGATTTTTTGAATTTTGTTTATCGAAATGATTGTGGTAGTAGATTTTTTCAACGAAATTGCTATTTCTTTTAATTTTGAGCGATGCATTTTATAAAAAGTGTAAAACATTTGCAAAATTATGCATAGTTTATGTAACATGATGTCGATTTTTGGGAAAATTTATGTGAGATGGCTTGTAATTGCATGATTTTTGTTCAATTTTCATCGTGTGTTGAATAAAATATCGTTTTTTGTATAATTTCAAGTGACGTGATGACAGTTTTTGTATAATTTATGTGACATGATGTCGATATTTGCGAAAATTTATGTGAGATGCTGTATGATTGTGTGATTTTATTCAAATTTTTGTTACTTTGGGGGTCAACACATACGTCTTTTCGTAATTTTTGCGTGTTTCTATTCAAATTTATTTTCATTTGTCGTCAGCACAGACGTATTTTCGTAAAATTTTACTATTTTTCAATGAAAGTTGTGAAAAAAATATTGTTTTTGTCGTTTTTACAGAATTTAATATGACAAGATGCCGATTTTTATAAATTTTCATGGGAGATGCTATCGATTTTCTAAAATTTTAAACGAAATGCTTTGGAAATCGCATGTTTTTATTCAAATATTAGTAATTGAAGCTATTTTTTCACATACAAAGTATCGAAAATTCATATAAATTGAACTACGATTTCATAATTTAAAAAATTACGGTTTATTTGTTAAACGTTTGCAAAATTATGCTTAGAAATAACTCTTAAAACTTTTTTACATCATTTTTTCGGTGCTATAAAGTCGCTTTGTAAAGATTTTCAACGAAATTGTGCGTTTTTATTCAAATTTATTTAATTTGTCGCCAACACATACGTCTTTTCGTAATTTTTGCGTGTTTTTATTCAAAATTATTTTCATTTGTCGCCAACACTTACGTCTTTTCGTAATTTTTTTACAAGAAAAAATGGTTATGACTTATATTTTTACAAGTATCCCTTGTCTTATTTGCAAATGATATTGAAAAGCTATTTTTTTTTCAACGAAATTGTCTGTTTTTATTCAAATTTATGGGGGACAACCATTCTTATACAATAAAAACATTTATTTAATGCGTATGTCTTATTTTATATGGGCGAGGGCATAACAGAAGTATGTCAGGAATATATTAAACTCAATTAAAATCAAATTTGTAACTCGTTTTTATATTTACGAAGTGCCTTTACCTCTTTTCGCCCATTTAATTTTTAAACTAGCTGTTGTAATTTATATCTGCCGTCGTCCGACCTTCGACTTTGTACAAAAACAACTCCGCTAGTTTTCAAATTTTCGTCGGCTTTCATAAATAATTTAATTATAAATGCCCGCAACTCAAACAGTATCGAAATCACGCAAGTGTTGAACTTAATAATTAATTACAGCAAAACTACGTGTGACAGCACTTTTTTAAAATTACTACGCCCCATCTAGCATCACAGACAATGCATTTCCAATTTTATAAACAACATTTTCGAAAAAATAATTTGTTTAAAAGCTGGGGCTCGTGACGTAACAGCAGTGAAAGGGCTTTCCAATGCATTGCCAAAAGAGAAATCTAGCCATGACGTCAGCCCAGGTCTCGCTCGAAATAAACAATCCTGTTTAGGCACGTTAAATAAAATCTGAACCCTTAGGGCAGAATTCACGGGGACAATGCGTTTGTTTTCTCAGAACCGTCCAATTTGCCCCAAAAAGCAACTTAGATACGCCGCTATGCTCGTCTGTTTGCATTTATACTGTGATCAACCTGTTTTCTAAAGGCACAATTTACAAAATTCAAACGACTCCTGCATAAAGACGCCGCGTAATATTATCGTTTATTTAAATTCTAATATAAAATGCCCCAATTGTAATTACATAAAACAAGTTATTGATACATAAACACGCCGATGAGTTAATTAAAAATATTAACACGACTAAACTTAAGCGTAACGGCTCACAAGCACGGAATGTTCTGTTGTAATTGAATGAAAATCGATACAGATATCAACAAATATTTATTTTAAAGGCCTATCGACTGATAACAATACATATTTAAATCAGGCAATATGCCAGAACGAAATTAAACTATGTAAAACATCTATTAAACGGTATTAAATTGGCCTCTCTGAAATTTCTTCGAGGGACGAAATGTAATTGTTCTAGTAAAAGTGAGAATAATTTAAAAAAATATCTATGTTCATAAACAGCGATGTAAATTTGAAATTCATTAGTTAAACAGGGCACCGAAACTGCACGCAAGTGTTGAAGTAGTGACTATAGTTAATTCCTTAAAACCTCGATCGCTTCGATAGCCCAGTTGGTTAAGGCTTCGTACTCGTAATGCTGCGGTCGCTGGTTCGATTCCAGCCATGGGACATCGCAGGAAGCTTTTTTTAAATTAAAATAAATGTGAGAAATTAAAATGGCCTCCGTGGATGAGAGAGAGAGAGAGAGAGATTTACCAGTTTGAATTTCAAATATTTCCGCGAAAATTCAAAATTAAAAACGACTACAGCGAGAGGTGCGCGCGCAGAAAACCAAGGTGGCTGCTGACACCCGGGAAGTTTAAAATTCAAATAATGGAACTTAGAAAAAAAATCGGAAAAATTTCAAATTTCAAATATTCCCGCGAAAATTAAAAATGGCCGCCGCGTAATTCCGGAAGCAAATTAAAAAATCTAATGCGTAATTTAATCGGAAGCTAATGCGTAATTTAATCAGTAGCACACATCAAAAATAATTAGGTCAAACCGCGACATTAATTAGAGCATCTGATTCGCGGTTTAATTCGCGGTTTAATTGACTTTTAATTGATCCGATTAAACAAGATGGCCGCCATGTCCCAACACAAAATGGCCGCTATCCTGACGACTGTTCTACTGTTCTTTACTGCAGGGAGGCCTACTTTAAATTTATTGCTGAAGTCAAGAAATTGAAAACAAGTTTCGCCTGTTTTGGAATAATTTAGCACTATATAATTGGTTGCGAACATTATTCCTTCGAAGCCTTCTTCAATATCCAATAATGACACGCTCCAATTCCGGAAGTCTTTCGTTACATAAATATGGCCTTACAAGTAGCTAACAAAATCATACTTTAAGTCAAGATAAAATTAAATATTTTTGAAAAAAATAAAAGCTTGGACATCTAGAGTTGCAAATAAGAATTTTGAAAAATTTTCGCAAACTATCGAATTTATTGATTTCGTTACAGCTCTAAATGACGACTCTCTTAAAATAAATTCATCTAAATATTTAAAATCACTTCGAAATCGGATATTTTACATTCCGGAAGAAGAAAATTGAGGTTTAAAATTGTTGCTTAATTCTTCTGAGTGAGCTGTGGATTTGTCCCAACTACCAGCAAAACGTAACAACCAACTAATCGCGTTAGCTGCAGACAAATCGTTAGAACTGGCACTCAATAACAAAGAAGTGGACAGATTTTGACTGACCAGAAGGGAGGAATACGGTGGTTTGGTATCACCAGCTTTAAAAGTCATCATCCCGTTTGCAACTTCATATCACTTCGAGCTCGGATTATCTACAATACTAAATATTAACACAAAGGCAGGAAATCAATTGTCACTTGAAAACCACCTTATAATGTGCGTTACAAAAATTGAACCAAGCTTTAAAAAACTCAAACCAGGCTCAGGTTTTGTAATTAATTTAATTTTTTCACCACCTAAGAAGTTACTTATATTTGGTTTTCTCTGATCTATGTTGTCTATTTTTTTCAAGTTTTTTGTGAAAGGTATTTTATGTATTTAAATAAAGTGTTTAATCATGTACATATTGATATTAAGTAAAATATTCGCGACGCTCTTCACAACCTCTTAACACATCCTTCGCGACCCCCCTTGGAGGTCGTAACCACCAGGTTGAGAAACTCTGCTTTAGAGAGATTAAACAATCAACAAGTTTTCTGAAAAGAAGATATTGGTATATCTCAACAGATGATTTACCTGGATAAAAGACATTTTTGTAAATAGTAAAGAAGTTTTCTAAATTATACATTGGCTTTTTCTTAAAAAAAGAAAAACGTCAGTGGTCTCAGAGGCTCAAGTTATAAATGATTATATATTCATCTACAGTGAAAAGAATAAAAACAAAAGAGCAACTGTTAGACTATGATTAGTTCTACAAACAACATACCAATACTTAATTGACGATGTTGATTACATTAATAAGAGGTTTTTAAAAATTCAATTACAGGTTAAAAATAAGCAGCTATACATATCATCAGCGTTTAAGCACCAGACACGTGCAAAGCAAAAGAGCAGAGAAGAGAACTTTGTAAAAACCTCTAAAGAATTCCAGACGACATACATGACACAGATTACATTATAATATTATGCGATATCAACGCCCAAATAGGCAATAATAGTATACCGGAGCGAAACAGCGATTTTATGAGCAGAACACAATGGAAATGGTAAATTTTGCGCCCAGAATAAACTAAGGATTAACAATTCATGTTTCGAACATGATTTTAAATACAAATAAACGTTCGAGAGCTCACAAGGACAAACCTCAATGATCGACTACATTATAGCAAATGAAAAGTTCATGCCCAATAAAATCTTGGATTTAAGAACTCTCAGCTCCAGTAATATAGGCTCAGATTACAAACTTGTACAAGGCAAAACTCACATACGTAGTAAGTATGAAAAAAGTTAATTCAATAGAAAAAATGAATATAGAATCACTAAAACATGAATCCGCCAAATATATTTCTAAAGAAATCAACAAAGGCAAAAATATCATGAACAAAAATTGGAACCGACATAATCAATACTGGAGAAGAAACAAAAATAGTCACTAATAGAATAAAAGTACAAACCATCCTGGCGTACCCCGAAAGTAAAAGAAATTCAAAAAAGACAAAATTGTTTTATAATACAAGACAAACAGAACCTCAGAAAATTGGCCAACCTACGTCCGTATAAGAAATAAATTAAACATTAAAATATAACTAATAAAAGAATCATACTGGAAAGCCTTTACCAAGAAAATCGAAAATGATGTACGGATCGAAAAGGAATGTTTGAAAAAAGGTTGCCAAATAGTAGAAAGTAGCAGAAACAGTAAAAATGAATAAAATTGATAACAGGCGATGAAGCCAATACTTTCGAAGGCTATATGGTGACCATGTACACCAAATATACAGTATGGGGGAAATGAAGACCAGATAGAAGTAACTAAAGACAGTGTAAAGAATTCGATGAAATATCTTAATTGAAAAAAAGCATTCGGCCCAGACAATACACATAATGAACAGAGAAAATACGGCCGACAACATCTAGAAAATAAGTTATTAAAATTATACATCACAATGAGGGAAGGAAAAAAATTTTTTTTTTATTAACAATGAAGATTTACAATCTGTCATATAAAATAACAATAAGTAAATTATATGAATAGAAAAAGAACATGTAAGAGAGTTCTCCAGCGAAAACACTCTATTAATTTACTTAACCTAAGTATTAACTCAAAACTAACCTAGAAATTAGAGGACTTAGTTAAACCGGTTTGGTAGATCAAGTGGATCGTGCCGTTTAAGTCTTTTAGCATATGATCGGTTTAGAAGGTCGACTGCAAGTTCGTTAGTATGAGCACTGAGTCTATCACAATATTTAACACTATGGAACACTATTACTTCTTTAACTGAGGGCACAGGGATGTCTTGTTGTAAGACCCAGTTTGGTACATATCTGGGTGCGTTGACAATGTTCCGAATAACCTTGTTCTGGAATCGCTGTAGTATCTCCAAGTTAGAGTTGCTAGCCGTCCCCCATAGCTGAATTCCATATGTCCATATGGGTTTTAGAATGGTTTTATACAGCAATAGCTTGTTGTCGATTGAGAGTTTGGAGGTTCTTCCTAAGAGCCAATACATTTGCCTGTATTTTAGACCTAGTTGTGTTCGCTTCTTCCAGATATGTGTTCTCCAGGTTAATCTTCGGTCAAGGTGCATGCCTAAGTATTTAGCGCTGTCTACTTGCGGAAGTTGTTTGTTATTTAAAGTAACTGGAGGGCAGGTCTCCTTGCGCAGTGAGAACGTGACTTGGACTGATTTGCTTTCGTTAGCTTTGATTCGCCAAGTGTTTAACCATGTTTGGATTTTATTTAGGTTGATTTGAAGAAGTCGTGACGCTGTTCTCGGATCTTCGTGTGAAGCTAGCACTGCAGTGTCGTCCGCATAAGTGGCAATCATGGTTTGTCTAGTAGTTGGAATGTCTGCCGTATAAATGAGATAGAGTGTGGGGCCCAGTACGCTTCCTTGTGGAACGCTGGAGTGGATAGGATACAGGGCTGATAATTTGTCTTGGAATTTCACTTGGAAATACCTGTTGCTTAGATAGGACTTGATTATATTAAAATAGCCCGGTGGTAAACAGCTTTTGATTTTGAACAGCAGGCCATTTAGCCAGACTTTATCAAATGCCTGGCTAATGTCTAGGAATGCTGCAGAACAATATCTTTTGAGATGTAAGTCATGGTTTATTTTAGTCACTACTCTGTGTATCTGTTCGATGGTACCATGACCTTCACGAAAACCGAACTGATGTTTCGGCATAAGTTTGCGCTCTTCTAGGATCGGTTTCAGTCTGGACAGAATAAGCTTTTCAAACACTTTCGACAATGTGGGGAGCAGACTGATTGGCCTATATGATGTGACTTCTGTCGGGTCTTTGCCGGGTTTTGATATCATTAGAATTTGAGCCACTTTCCATTGTTCTGGGAAGATTTGTAGTTGCTTAAGGATTGTAAAGCTTTGTAGCCACTTTCGGGTAATTCCTTTAAGGTTTTGGTCGTTATCAGGTCATAACCAGGAGACTTGTTTGGATTTAGGTTGGCAATTATTGCTTTTATGTCTGCAATTTTAACAGATTTGAGTTTTTCGACAGACTGAATGTAGTTTTCAACTGCTTGTTGAATTAGTCGTTCTTCTCCAGCAGAGGAAGTCGAGGGATAAGGCTGAAAAACCGTTCGCAGGTGGTTGGCGAAAGCATTTACTTTCTTTTCAGGGCTTCTTGCCCAGGAGCCATCGGGTGTCCGTACAGGTGGAATGTACAGTTGGGGTCTTTTAAGCTTTTTCGTAGCTTTCCACAGGGAGTAGTTAGTGTCCTCAGTGGGAGTTAGTTTTGTCAAGTAAGCTTGAATTCCCTGATTATTTAATTCATACAGTATTTGTTTTAGCTCTCTCGTTTTTGTGTTAAGTGCAGTTTTGTCCCTAGGGTGTCTGGTATTTTGCCAGATTCTTCAAAGTCTTCTTTTTTCTGCTATCTTTTGTTTAACAATTATAGGGATCGATTCGCGAACCTCCAGCTCTGGAGAGTCTGGTGTGGAGTCCCATGCTGATTGTTGGATAACAGAGTTGAAATGTTCTACGGCTTCGTGTATATCTCTTGCTGTTTTCAGTGGAATGTTTAAATTTAATCTCTCATCCACCAGTTCTCTAAAGTAGTCCCAGTTTGTTTTCTTGCTGTGAATTTTAGGAGCCCTGGGGGGTTTCATTATTTGAGTACAATATGTGACAAGTCCAAGCATGTTTCTGCTCTTAAGTAATTTGTTGCTATTCCGTTTACCACACAGAAGTCTAATAAGTCAGGGATCTTTAGCGGATCCGATGGCCAGTACGTTGGTTCCCCAGTCGACAAATGCTGTAAGTTATTATTCCTCATTGCTTTAAGTAATTCTCTGCCACTAGTTAGAGTGACTCGCGATCCCCACTCTTGATGTTTTGAGTTGTAATCTCCTCCTGCTATAAATCTAGGCCCCAGAGTGTTGAAAAATGATTGAAATTGATCACTTTTAATTGTGTGTTTTGGAGGGCAATAGACCGCGGACATAATGACCTCTCTATTGTTTAATACTACCGAGATGCTGGTAGCCTGGAGATGTTCTTGTTGGTATTTTTGTAACTCGTGATGTTTTATTGCTGTTTTGATTATAATTGCAGTTCCTGCGTGAGCCGTGCCGTCTGGATGATTGGTTGTATAGATAGTGTATTTTGGTATTTTCATATAGTTTAGTTTAGTAAATCGTGATTCAGAAATTAACATTATGTCAATTTTATGGTTTATTAAGAATGTTGTGATTTCTTGGCAATGCTGCGCCAAGCCGTTGGCATTCCAGATTGCTATATTAAGAAAGAGTGACATTATGAAAGTTTGGTTATAACGGTCGTGAGTAGATTTAACATAGTATCCATCCGTTCCATTAGTTTAATCATCATTGCTTCGATCTTGTTGTCTGATTGAGTATTTCCAACATTTTGGTTAGTTTGGTGATTGACGACTTGTTGTTGCTGCATATTTTGTTCTGCGGCTCTTTGAGAGTATGTAATACCAAGTTGAACCATCTGTTTGCTTCTTAAAGGAGGAAACATTCGTCTTTGAATTTCTTTAGCTACTTTGCATCCCCTGTAATTTGCTGGGTGGTTCCCTTGACAATTAACGCATTTGACGTCTTTGCTTCTCTGTTTTTTTTTCGCAGTCCTTTGTTAGGTGTTCCCCGCGCATTTCACACATCTTGGCGTTTTGAAGCAGAAGTTTTTGGCATGACCGTACCTCTGGCATTTGAGGCACTGGAGCACTTCCCGTTTAGCGTGAGGGGGTTCGAACTTGATTTTAAGGTTTATTAGATATTCGATGTCATAGATTTTTTTGTTGTTTTCATTTTGTTTCAGCTGGATGTAAAACATAGGTAACGGAGTTTTTCGGGTTCTATGTCGAATATTGTGGATGCTGATTACTGTGTGTCCGTGTTCTGTGATTTCCTTAGCAAGGGTATTGATATCTATTGTGGGGTGCATGTGGCGTAAGACTACTCGGAATGATCTATTTTGTTTAAGTTGGAAGGAGTAAAATTCGGTGTTTTTTTCTTTTAAAATTTTAATTACAGTACTGTAGTTTTCAGCACTGTTTAGCTGAACCTTGGCTTGAGTATTGCCCACTAATTTTATGGTATATTTGTCTTTAGCCTGCTCTGTTAGCATGTCTGTGAGGGGTTTGAGATTGTTTACTCCATATATAAATATAGGAGGAGGCTTTGTCTCCTCCAGTTGTTTATTTTCTTCTTTGTTGGCGTCATCTTCTGCAAGTACTTGGAATCTGTTTGAGGTTCCTGGTGTGTTGAGCCAGTAGTCTTCCAACTTTTTTTGTTTTGTGGCGCGTGGTTGTTCTGAGTTGCGTCTTTGCTTTCTCGAGTTTGATGTCTGCCAGTCTCCCTCGTTAGTAATTTGCATTGGAGTTGAAGATTCTTGGTTTTGAATATGCGATTGGTACAAATTTTGTTGTTGCGGTGAAGTTTGCATTGACGGGGGTGCAGAATACATTTGTTGCGGAGGCATATGTTGTTGTGATGAAGTTTGCATTTGTGTATGAGGAAATATTGGTTTAGCTGACATGTGTGTAGGCATCTGTGATTGTATTTGATACGGTGTTGGCATGAGTTGGTGATACTTATAGTTGTTTTGTGGTTGTTCGTACGGAGTTTGCGGATTAACATGTTGCACACCTATGTTTGGAGCACCAAACATGGTGGCTTTACGTAGATGGGATTACTGTAAAATTTAATTTTATGCAGCTCACCCTTTATCACATACGTTGACCTCAGGTCACTTAATAATCGCCTTTCACTTGATATTTCGACGCGCGGAGCGCGATAGCACAACCTCGCTGCTCGAAATTCAAATATCGACGGAAGGAAAAATGTCAAAATAATTCAAAAGCAACTTGACAATCCCAGTTTATAAAAAGGGAGACAAAACAAGCCCGCATAATACCGAGGCATATCTTTGGTACGTAATTGTCAACTGCTATCGAAAATAATTGCAGAAAAAATAAAATCATCTGTAAAAACAGGAACAAAAATGCTTGCGTTAGAATCGATCCACGATAGATTCTCTGTACATAATAAAACAAATTTTAGAGAAAGCGATTGAATATAACTTGCCTGCCTTCGTATACTTTGTGTATCTGAAGAACCACTATACAAAGGAAAAATAGTCCATCAAACCTTAGTAGGTTACTTTATAAAATAAACAACAACGAAAATTTTAACAGGAGAAGATATGATTATCATGGATAAAATTATTCAGAACTAGAATCAACTAAGAGGATGTAATATGGATCAAAATAAAGATTGAATTGTTTGTTATACAGAGGAAGAATACTTACTCCTTGCGAATAGAGATGATCTACAGTAACTACTATACAGGGTGTCCGTGTACAACGAAAGACCACAAGTTCCTTGGCCCAAAATATAATGATTTAACTCAACTTACCTATATACAAAGTTGCTTAGCTTAGCCGCTAGATGGCTTTAAAAAGATTAGCTTTTTTTTAAATAAGTGGAAAAATCTTTGATAGATTTTATTAATTTTTTGGCCATGTACTGCTGTTTGTGGAATATACCCTAATTTCGAAAATTACACGGTGTTTAAAAAGTTTGTCACAATAAATTGTCCATCCACATTTTTTAACTCCCTGTATAATCAATACCATTTTTTTTCTGGATAGTTAATTTAATTTAGAAGCTATTTCCTCTCTTACAAAATTTTAGTTGGGGAAACGGTTTAGCCACAAAAAATATTTTCTAAATCCCTACAAGCTTAAATCAGTAATTGTAACTTAACACTAGGCTTTTTTTTGTGGCTAAACCGTTTACCCAACTAAAATTTTGCAAGAGAAGAAATAGCTTCTAAATTAACGTAAAGATCCAGAAAAAAAAATGGTAGTCATTATACGGAGGGTAATTTTTTTTTTAAAAGCTAATCATTTTTAAGCCCCCTAGCGGCTAAACTAAGCTACTTCGTATATAGATAAGTTGAGCCAAATCATCATATTTTGGGCCAAGGAACTTGTGGTCTTCCGTTGCACATGCCATTTTCGGACACCCTGTAAAATTTTCACATAACTGCTAAACAACAAAATCTGAGTATAACAAGAGACAATACAAAGGCGATGGTGCTGTCGAAGGAACCCATTCGCTCTAACCTAATAATTGAAGACAAACCAATCACAGTGGTGAATTTCAATTATTGAACAGCGGAAATATCAAGTTAACGAAATTTATACTGCGTACTAGAAAAGATGCACAAAAAGGAGGCAGAATTTCTGGGTATACAGACAGAACTTGACAAAAATATTTACATAAGGACAGTAAAATTAAATCCTCAGATCATTACCTACGAAGCTGAAGCAAGAGTAGATAAAGTAATTACTGGGAGCAACTGAAATGAACACTCTTAGAGGAAACAACAGAAAAACAGAACTGGACTGAGTAAGAAATCAGGTGGCAAAAACAGAATGGCAAGCAACAGATACAACAAAGTTTATGAAACGAAGAAAAATTCAGAAATAAACACACTGAAGAGGCAAGTAATGACAAATTAATTAAAATGAGTAGAGATTGGAAACCAAAAGAAAGCTGAAATCTAGGAAGATATGAAGAGATGGGAAGAGAGCTGGTGAACCAAATTCGGAAAAACAGGCAATTAGCCTACTATGGAAGAAGAAGAAGTTCATATGGTAACAGTAGCTTAAGTCAGAATATTGATGTAGATCAAAAATTTTATGTTGCTTTTTAAATTCAGGAAGTTTACAATTGCTTCAGGGGTAGTGATGGGAAGTTTCGATACTTTTGCGGATTCCAATCCCATTCCCAGTCCGATGGACTCGATCCTCGGATCGACATCGAAATTGAATGTGCATTTCAGACACCCGGGGTCCTCGGTCATTCCGGACCCGGAACGAACAACACGAGTATCTTTGTTTTGGTGAGTGGTCACGCAGTCGGTAATTCAATATGTTTATATATCTCAGACAGCAATTGGGCACATACAAAGCCGCAGTGGCGTAATTATGGGGGGTGATATGGGTGTCGAAACACCCCCCAGAGGGGGGTTTGAGTAATGTATGATTGAATATCAATTATTACATTCGGAAATCGGACTCGACCATTTTTAAAATAAGTTGTCAGGATATTTTAAAATTTTACCAATATGCGACATTTTGGAGTATTTTCGGTTCAAACATTCTGACTCTGCTTGTATATAGGCTTTTCCTGTCGTATTTTCAAGCCCAATAGTTCATCAGTTTCTGTACAAGCAGTTATAACGGCCGCTGTAATTTTCTGTCGTTGATAAATACTTTTTCTGGCTTATTTGGCATTTTTAAGGTTTGGCACACAGCTTTTCGCTAGAAGGTTCGATGAGCAGCTCTGGTCTCAAGTCATCTTATTTGCCCCTGGATTGTTTCGTCACGTTGAAGCGTGTTTGTTTGATCAAATTTGTAGCGCAGTCCATAAGAGCAAGTGTGAGATTTTTATAAATAATTTCATTCCATCGCAGTCTTTCGTCGTAAGCTGGATCGCCTGTTGGGTTGCGTGAGACCGTTTATGATTGTCTGCTTCAGGATTGGCTGCAGGTGGTGAGGCGACAGAGCGTGTTTGGCGGGAAGCGCGTTGACTTGGCTTCGCGGAGTTCGTCACGAGCCGTCTTGGCGTTAGGTGGTGTTTGTTTGAGGTTGTGCGTGTCCGGTTTATTGAATGACCGCCGTTTTGCAAGTGTTCGAGGGCCGATACGTTGAGATTCAGTCTGCAGAACGGGCTAACATTTCGGTCTTGACCGTTTATCGTTGTTTCCCCGTGAGGATTTCACAGCAGTTCCTGCCAATTAAGGAAATATTCGGACCGCAGGACACCCACGCTTATGGCTGAAGTCCGTTCGCTGCAGTGGCGGGCTCCCCGACAATCACGACGCACGCCAGGCAAAACCAACCAATAAGGTGTGTGTAGCTTGTCATAACTAATCAACTCATTTGTTTGCTAATAATTTATGTGCCTATTTGCTGAACGGCACCCTTTTTTGAGGCCGCCTGTAAACTAATCAACTTATTTGTTTGCTATCAATGCATGTGCCTACTTGCTAAACGGCCACCTCTTTTTGAGGCCGCCTGTAAACTATTTAACTTGGCTGTGTGCTATCATTCATTATCTCGCCTGTAATTTGCTCGATTAGAGGTAAAGCGTCCCCAGCTGGGCTTATAGGTTTGGCCCTTTATTATGTTGTGTTTTTATTGTGTACGCTGACCAGGTCGGCGCCGTTGTACCTATTTGACCATGTGCTTAGACTAATAGATCGGTTTACTGAACGTTGCCTTATGATTTCCGCACGTGTTTGTGCATGCTTATTTTCAGGTTAAATTATATACTGTGTCAGATTTATGTACGGTGGAGCCTGGAAAGATAGTTCTTAAGCGTCGTAGGTAAGTTAGGGCGCTTGTCGCTGCAGTGTCGGGAGTCGTGAGGCTGTGCACAAATATTCTATCCCCGTTTAACTTTGGATTTCGCCAAGGTGTAAAGTTGGAAGGTAGGCTCATTGATTTCCCGGTTTCATAGTGGCTCTATCTTGCCATTTTTGTTCTCATTGATGAAACCGGGTAACGCCCAATTTATTTTGTCATTGTTGACCGTCCTTTAGGTCGTTTCGCGTAGGTAATTTCGTGTAGGACCACCCCTCGCTCTACTGATGTTTAGCCGGCATATCTTGTTACGGGCAGGGCAGCGGTCCCAGGTGCGTCATCTGTCCCAATTTTGTGAGAATTATCGTCCGCACCGGCCGTTTAGCGTTTACGTGATTTACGTGACCTCACACAATGGTTGCTAGGCAAACACAAAAGGCGCGCTCTAACGTTGTATCTTGAATGCGGGGCAAGTTGAGCATTGTACTGCCAAATGCAAGCGCATAAAGCACCAGCCTCTACACCGCAAAGTAAATGAGGTTATCGATAATACATACATACAGGTATTATTTCATTTCTTATTATATTGGTGTCAATTTAACTAATTTTTTACAGTCAAAATGACATTTAATATTTTCATAGGTTAGAGTTATTGCAATAACAGGCATATCTTGCAATTTTGTTTTGCAAGCAACCTAAGTTATTATTTATTTAGCAAATAATTATTTCTGACTTTTTTTAGTTTATAAGCAAATAAAATGCCACACTAGCTAATTTATTTACCTATTTAAATAGACGTCTGTAATATCACTTAGTAAATTCTTAAATGTAAGTAGGTGGTCTACGCTGCCAAGAAGTTAAATCAAGGCATATACCGCAAGTCCTATAAAAATAAAATTAACTACACTTTATGGTACGCTCAATTATTTTAAAAATTCATATTGTAATAAGGTTGATCATTCACCCAGAACACCTCCCAGAGCAAAATCTTAGTTACGCCACTGCAAAGCCGCCAAAAGCCATAAATCACTGATAACTGATAAAAAAGTATGCAAGTTCGGCCGTATCATGTGTCGCCTGTCGACGTCGAACCTTTAAAACGAACACCATGATCATTTGCTGTTCCCCATCAACACATTGTATTGTATTCTGTATTGAAATGGATTGAATAACGGAATGCCAAAGGAATGAATGTATGTCCGCGAGAATTGACGCCTCGCGACCTTTTCGTTCCTCCGAACGTATCCGGACCGAAACTTGGACTCGATCCAAATCGATCCTGCCCCGGATTCGATCCTTTGTATCGAATCCGACCGGATCGACACATCGCTATTCAGGGGCAAGTTGTAAGTAACAATATGAGTTTAAGGTGAATAGGTAAGAAATATTTTTTTATTGGTTATATACTCGACTCTTGTATTTCAACAACAAGCGCGCTCCAAACTGGTTGATTAAAGAGATCGAGAAGAATGTGAGATTCTTGATTCTCTGCATGGAGTTTCATTAAATCAAAAGTTGATTTGAACCTGATTGATCACTTTTCTAAACTATGAGGACACATTCAGGTGATACTGCACCATTTGGAATTTCAAGTAACATCGATGACTACTTGTTGAAGTTCTTAATTAAGATTTTAATTGGTATGTAATTTTTGTATAAAACTAATTTAGTAGTGTAGTATCATTTTCCTAAATTCGATACAAAGATTTGGTACGAAGACGCAGTGACATTTGAGACATTCATTTTATTGCAATTTAATCTCAACATTTTTTACTCGGTCTCATAATGTTTTTTCCATTTATTGCTCTCAATAACCTAGTTTTGGTGGCTCTCATTTTGTTTTTGTCTTTCCAATATCTGCTCTTCTTTTAGTTGCATACTTTATCATCGGTCTTATATTAGTTTTACATATGCGGACAATGTATGAGTCTGTATTTTCTGATAGGGGGTTAAGTGTTTTAAGTAGATGTTTAGGTAAACCGTGACAAGGTAAACCTATTGAACTATTGGCCTAAGTGGTCCATTTGGTTTGTGTATTTTTGATAATCCATAAATGTCTGGAGGTTTACTGTAGTGTGGTGTTAGTATACATCTTACAAAATCTGTGAATTGGTCTTGGTATAGATTTCGATAAAAGTTGGTCATGGATTTTTTAAGATCAAATCAAGTAGTCGTCTTTCAGCACCAAGCACCTTACTGGAAGTTGGTTGCTTCTGAAATCCAGTAAAAAACTCAGTTTATTCTTTAAATTTTTAATTTAATTATTATTTATTCATTGATAACGAGGACAGATTGCTTCCCGAAATGTTTGAATTTTGATATTTTTAGATTTGTAGTGTTGCGAAATATCCAATAATAATAAATTATACAGCGTCCTGGTCTTATGTGTTCGGGCATTAATTTTTGAAGATATGCAACACGTATGACTTTCCATAAGCACCCGTGATTTTATAATGTAAAATTGGTGGTACTGTTGTCCTTGGTAAAATGAAAGCCATCCTCTGTTCCATCTCAGGAGTGATCGGAGGAAGGTATTCTAGAGAAATCGCCTGTACCTATCGAAATAATAATAATAATAATGACCGTCAAAAGTCGAAATGGTATGGACGTTTGTTTCTTCTGGAGCCAAGTTACCCAAGCCTAATTGGAAACGCGAGTACCGGTGCCTGTTGAAACTAGAGAAGATAAAGGCATAATTAGTGAAGTTGTCAACACTATCTTCAACTATGAGTTCAGTTTCAACTACTTCAAAAATATGCAAGTTGTTACGTCTAGAATATTGTTCTTAACCCTCGTTCGTTTTTTTAGGTTGTAATTATCTTCTTGTAGAACCGACACTTTACGCTTCAGATGTTTCACCTCACCACTCAATCGAGACATTAGTACTTTGTGTTCCTGCAACTTTTCAATTATTTTTTGGAATATTGTTGCAGATATTGCTTTACTTAATTTCTTTTTCCAGTTATAGTTGAAGATATTGTTGACAACTACACTAATTATGTCTTTATGTGCTCTAGTTTCAAAAGCACTGCTATCCGCGACCCGTTTGGGTAACTTGACTCCTACCCATGCGTGTCTCTTTTTTATCCCTCTGGCTAATTCTTAGCAACTCTTATATATTTATTTTGGTATTGTGTTGGTAGGAATTATTCGGATTTTGTTAATCTTCTCTCTTACTTTTGTCCTTCCTAAGAACGATAGTATTCGGATATTGCTCCTCTCATTGTTCTTATGTCTGTGATATTGGAGTAATGCCTAGCCGTTATCAAAACATGGCCAATTTGGTTGACTGTAGCTCTGTTCGGTGATGTCCAGGTACCTTTATGAAAATGTTTATGGTGAAAAGTGGTGCTTCTTACTAGCATGCTTTTGCATGCGGCAAATTCTATTGTTTTTTCTATATTGTCGTTCGATATATGGTGGGAACTGTGTTTTCCAATTGTTGGTAGGTAAACTTGTTTTCCTATTTTTGCGTTGAAGTCCCCCATTATAATCTTAACGTCATTCCTTGGTGTTTTATTCATTGCCTGTGCTAAGATGGAGTAGAACAGTCTTCAGTGGGGGTATGGACTGACAATAGAGAAATGTTATTATAGCTTTTACGCGTATGTAACATATTCTCTCAATAATTGGTTCTATTATTATATCCCGGAGGTGTTTAGTTATTGTCAATCCGATTTCAAATTCATGAGAGTTGTCCGTCGTTCCACTGTAGTACATATTTCAGTCTTTTCTCTGATTTTTGCCTTGTCCCGACCATCTCATTTATTGCTTTGCCTTAATATCTAGATATTTTTTTATTTCAGTCAGTGTTGCGTCCAGGACACTTGCTTGGTACAGTGTCCTAATGTTCCCCGTTCCAAGGGTCAAATCCTTTGTTCTTTGCCTTAGTCGTCGTCTTTGTAGTCCTTTCCGAGGCGAAATTAAAGTATTCGTAACTATTTTTTTTACCTCAGGGGTAGTTAGCTCTTTTGCCCAACCCCCTTTTCGGAGGAGCATTTGCTTAGGTACCTTGGGATTGCAAAGTCCGTACCAGCACTTAGATGTTGGCCGCTGAGAGGGGAGGGACATCTCGTGACCCATCCAAAAAATCTTCGCGACCCAAGATTAAGAACCGCTGTTCTAGACAATTTCCTGTGTTCATTTGATTATAAGTGTTACAATTTCTGTTGAGGTAAGACATTTCACTATTGGTATACAACGTAATATTGTATACGTATACTGCAGGCAGCGTCATTTTGCTTAGGCTTTTTAAATGCTCTATGCAGGAAGCATTCAGTGGTGAATTTAAAATGGCACAATGATTTTTTTGCATTATAAAAACCTTATTGTTTGCATAGAAAGATGTATGCCAAAATGTAGTTCCATAGAGGAGCAATGAATGTGCCGCAGCATAATAACAAAATCTCAAGACGCTTTTTCTATGCAGATTATTCCAATTCAGTATGGATGCTATTTCATGGCAGGGATTAATGAAGTTTTTGAAGATTTATGTCACTATCGGGACTATTAGACCACCATCGCTAAATTATTTTAGAGTTAAGTATTGCTATTCATTATTATTAGTATTTAGGAGATCAATAGGTCTTTTCATCTTTTCAATTGGGAGTGTAGTAGCGTATTTCCAATATTGCGATGAACTGCGCCACTATACAGGACAAGTCAAATAAGAGTGAGAATGATTTTTTTATTCACGAAATACATTAGGTACTGTCTAGGTTTCTATGGTCTTTTTTAAAGTACTTCCCTCCAACTTGAATGCATTTTTTCCAACGTGTCTGCCACTCCTGGAAGACGTGCTGCAACCCGTCTCTTGCCATTGTCTTCAGAACCGTTTCCTCTTTCTTAAGAACGGCAGCAGATGAGCTGAAACGTTGTTCCCGCAACTCCAATTGCAAACGAGGGTACAAGAAGAGACATACGGAGCAAGGTCCGGGCTGTATAGAGGGTAGGGCACATTGTTTCTTTAGACGAGGGAAGTAAACATAAAAGATCAGCAAACTTCCATCTCTAAGAGCAGAGGATATACGAATAGAGAGTTCAGTAGCATATATAAAATTTTAATCTATCTATAGTCATTATCCATCACTTGTTATCAGAGCATGGGGAGACGTCTTCAAGTCTACCCGCCCTTATAGAAAAATGTTTCTCTTTTACTTATTTCTTATTTCGAGTCCAGTTATTTAAACAAATTTCTGGTGCGGCCATGAGTTCTCCTCTTTCATCCATATTTACCAATACCTTTATGGAAGCTTTCAAAATTGGGGCTCTGGAATCTTCAGACTAGAACCCAAGGTCTGGTTTCGATTCGTTGACGATACCTTTATTATTTGACTTTGCTCATCTTAATAGTTAACAACCACACATTAACGTCACCATGGAGGTAGAATGTAACAGCTCTCGTCATTTTTTTGGATGTACATGGTTCTTGACAACCGAGTGAGAAACTTGCTCATCCTGTATATCGCAAACCCACTCACACTGACCGATATCTACATGCCGATTCAGCCTACACAGAAACCCGATAATATCCAAGCCAAATAAAACCATATTCGGAAAGCTCTAGGAGCAACGGTTACCGTGCTAGGGATATACAGTCTGCCATCAATCTCCATTTTCGTCCATGGCTACCCAAGTCCTCCAAAATCCGGTGCTCCCCCAGCAATAGTCTTTCTTTCCTATATCCACTAAGTCACCGATTGCGTAGGAAAGTTTCTTCGATAACAAAAAATTTAAACAGCATTCAAATTCCCGAGAGAAATCTCACAGGTTTTTCCTTCACCAAAAGATAAATTAAACAGTATGTCATGTAAAGGTGTTTATAGAGTCTCTTGTTCTTGCAATGCTGTATACACTGGTGAAACAGGACGTTCAGTAAAAACTTGTATCTCTGAACACTAGCCCTGTCTCAACTCTGATCTCGTTTCATCATCAGCGATCGCCGAACACCAATGCGATACCGGCCATAATACCATTTTTGATGAAACTTTTATTATTTTCCAATTTCCCATTCTTCTTCAGTAGAAAGATTTGTGAAGCCATTGAGAACACCCTAACAATCTCAATCGGTATGAAGGCTTTCTCCTTCCTGCTATGTGAAAAGGGCTAATTTCTAAACCTCGCCCACAGTCACTCAACTGCGAAAACATTTGCCATTTTCGCATTTTTCTTTCCGATTGTTAGAAGAGCTGTGCCTGTGGCGTAGTTTACACGTTGAGTTACCATAATTTTCTATTCCTTCCCTTGCAAAAAGAGTTTCGCCTTTGTCGTGGTTCAAATACACTTTGAATAACCGTGCTCTTTTGCTATTCCTCCTGATAAAGCACTTTACGAAGGGGCTCAATAATGACACGGTCCAATTCTGTTTAAACTTGATTTAAACACACATAAATTTTAATAACAAAATTTACGAAACCAGTCAGAAGTTCTAAATGTAATTCTGATTTCATAAACAAACAGTTTTAACCTCAAGTTTTACTTCATAATTTTGCAAGTTTATATTTAATTTATATCTGTTTTAATCTTGAATTAAAACAGGCAAAATTCAGTCCCATTTACGAAATCTTAACGAATATTGTTTCGCCAACATTGAGTTTAAACACCGCAGTAAAAATGCAACTCGGCATTTCGCTTAATAAGCGACCTAGAAAGCCAAGTTCAACGCTTCAGTCTGCAAACCCATGCGGAACTATAAAAGGCTTATCGTGCTGAGTTGCGGTCTTCGGACCTTTAAACGCATTCTATTACACTCCACTATTATGAACTTTGAATTGTTACTTAGTTAAGCATTCTTGTTTTGTATAAATACACCGTTTATTTTCGTAATAAAACAATCTGCATTTAATGTTTGATTCATTCACTACGTCGCCACTCTGATACTAAGCCATAATACATCGAGACGTGAGGCTGCGTCTCCCAGGGTGGTTTACTGTCGTCCCTTTCAAGTACCATTGACTACATTGGTTTAAAACGTAAACACAGTCTTGTTTACGTGCTTGAGGGATAGAACCAGCGCAAAGCAACGGAATCCTGATCAACAGCCTCCAGGCAATTCTGTTCAAATTCCGAAAGTCGTTTGTTGCGCGATAGCACTATAATAAAAAACTAGATGTTACTGACACGATGAAAAAACACTATTGCATGAATTATTGTTAATATGTAAATGTTACACCAGTGTAAAGACATTTAAAGTTTAAAAATAAACATAAAGATGAAAATATTAACAAGAACGCATAGAAGTTAGGGTAGCTAAGGAAAAAATGAATTTAGTGTTTGTATCGTAACTAATTTTGATGTAGGAGACCCCTTCATTAGTCGGCCAACTTCGGGTGTCGTACTGACTAATGAGCCGCAAGTATGGGTGCAAATGAGAACTCAATTCTTGTTGATATTTTTCCTGGGCGCAAATGAGCCGAGCGCAAGTAGGACTATATCATATGGTTCAGGCTCTAAAGATATTCAAAATAGTTATGAAAGTTTGACTAATTACAGAAGCTTTAAAAAACAGGAATGCGATGAGTAGCTTCAAAGTTGTGTCTTGCTAAATAATTTAAAGAAGTTGACTTTAGAGGCCACATATCAGAAAACAAATTAATGTGTCAGCATGAGGTATATGTGGAACATTAACACAAATACGAATAATTCATTCATTTTGGAGCTACAATTTTAAACAGGTCAAATATTTTAAAAAAATCCTTATTTTTAGACACCTGGACAAATGACTTTTTCAATTTTTAGATAGAAATAATAACCTTTATTGCTATCGACTTTATTAATTTTTATTATTAATTAATTGCTATTCTAAAAATTTGCTTGGTAGCATTTGTTTCTGACGATAGAAATCTGACAGTTCTTATAAATAATGTTTAAATTTTTTGTCGGCTCTTCATATATTTTATAAGGTTTGAACTTCATTAATTTTCAGAAACGACGACATTTTACGGCATGTAAGTCGTTCGATGGAATTGTATGAAGTGGGAGTATTCGTTCGGCGGTGAATCCTGAAAAACTTCGCGTTTTACCCTCAAGGTATCGAAAGGCAAATTAAGAGTAGCAACAACCTCGTGGGTCACATAAGGTTTTAGAACAAAGACAAGCCGTATGTTAGAAAACGAAATATGTACGGTAAGATTAGATTTGTTATGCATAGTTCTCATAGTTTATAGTTGGAAAATATGTCGCATTTACCGAGAAGCATTGATTATTTCCACTTGTATTCATTATTTCCACACTGCCTTTGTTACTTTAATTATGTGTTTGCAATTGTTACCGGCCATTTACCATAGACAAGCGTAAAAATTAAGCAATATTATCAGCAATATAATCACAATAAAACTAAAGTGTGCACCATTAAGTAATAGGAATCTATTATACAACTTAACATAAGAGGTGCCATAGTACAGTTGTATAGCTGATGGTTTCTATGTACCTGATTTGAAGAACAAGGTATTTTTAAGATGCGTGTTATACTATTTGAAATGGACACCTTCAATTCTCCTTCTTTGTTGGTTTTAAATTTGTATTCAGACTTCAAGTCAGCTTCAGATGATGCAAAATTGGAAAAAAGTGAATGCATGCTAAAAGATTTTCAATTTAATAGAGAAAGCTCGCCGTTTAATTCACTTAAAAAATCATCTTTGTTCGCTGCTACTATTTTTAAATAAGTTTTAACCAAATTTGGGTCACCGAATACTATGTCTTTTGCAAAAAGATATTTAAGAAATGATTAGTCATATTTTTATTTTTACAAATATAATTTCTCTCTTCTAAGGAGTAGTTTAAAACAGATTTATTTAAAATAGGAAACATCTCAGAGTATTATTTTGCTGTATGTCGCTGTTGCATAGTTGGTGTTTTAGAGAAATCTTAAACCTGTGCACGTGCGCGAATATAATGGTATTTTTTCCTGGAGGTGAACGCAATTTCTTCGAATATATTGACTAAGTAAAACAATTGGATTGTTCAATAGAAACACGTTTGGAGGCTGTAACATAATTTTTATTTACTCAATTTAAAAAAAAAATTAACATAAAGGCATAAGTCCTATTGTTGTAGTAATATCAAAGAGCATATATGCTCTTTGGTAATATATAGATTTCCTGCTTGTAAAATTTTTGCAGCTACTAATGAAACCAGTCTAACAGCAATCTACACTACGTCCATGAAGTTGGCCTCACCATTGTCGAATTTGATCTCCACTGTTATTGTAATAATTAGTGCTTACTTAGATCATATTAGCACACTGGGTCCCGTAATTAGCACACCTACATTTTAGGAGTTTTTCGAATTTTACTTTGGGGCGGCCAGATTTACGGCATCTGGACCACTTTCGAATTTCAACTCCACTATTATTGTAGTAATTAGTGCTTAATTAGATCATGTTAGCACACTGGGTCCCGTAATTAGCACACCCACATTTTAGGAGTTTTTGGAATTTTACTTTGGCGGGGCCAGATTCACGGCATCTGAACCATTTTCGAATTTCAACTCCACGATTATTGTAATAATTAGTGCTTAATTAGATCATATTAGCAAACTGGGTCCCGTAATTAGAACACCTACATTTTAGGCGTTTTTGGAATTTTACTTTAACGCGACCAGATTCACAGCATTTGGACCACTTTCGAATTTCAACTCCACTATTGTTGTAATAATTAGTGCTTAATTAGATCATATTAGCACACTGGGTCCCGTAATTAGCACACCTACATTTTAGGAGTTTTTGGAATTTTACTTTGGCGGGGCCAGATTCACGGCATCTGAACCATTTTCGAATTTCAACTCCACGATTATTGTAATAATTAGTGCTTAATTATATCATATCACACTGGGTCCCGTAATTAGAACACCTACATTTTAGGCGTTTTTGGAATTTTACTTTAGCGCGACCAGATTCACGGCATTTGGACCACTTTCGAATTTCAACTCCACTATTATTGTAATAATTAGTGCTTAATTAGATCATATTAACACACTGGGTCCCGTAATTGGCACACATATATCTTAGAAGTTTTTGGAATTTTACTATGGCGCGGCCAGATTCACGGCATCTGGACCGTTTTCGAATTTCAAGTTTACAATTATTGTAATAATTAGTGTTTAATTGGATCATATTAGCACACTTATAGTATAGGAGTATTTAGATGCATGGCCATTTTAGAAAATCAACTATGTTGGTGTGCCTAGATTCACGGCAACTAAACCACTTTTAATTTGTAATTACATTATTGCTGCAATAATAATTAGTGGTAAATGTTCCGTAATCTTTTGATCGGTTATACTTCGTATTGAAATATTTTATCAAATAAAATTCTGGCTTTAAGGGTGTTTGATGCAATGTTTGCATAAATTAAGTCGAGAAAATTTGTTTTTGTCGAATTTTATTCTCTTTGATATTGTACATAATTTCATTATTGTTTATTGTTTATCGATTATTATTAATACATTATTGGTATTATTATTATTATTACATATAAAAAAATTGTATATAAACATTATGGCCACAGAAGCAAAGCTTGCGCCTGGCCGTTGAACAAAAAAAAACCTAACTATATTACTGTAATGACAGCAACCAAAACACTTTAACAAATTAAACAAAATATATATGTTCATACCTCAAACCAACAAATCAATTTACCAAATTTATCAAATAGGAGTAATAATCCAGTCCCACTTCTTTTATCCATTTTTTAATTTTATTTTTAAAAGAATTTAATGAGTAAGAAGACTTAATCTCAACCGGAACAAGGTTAAACAATTTGACACAAAGGTAATATGCATGTTTTTGGGAATGTGCTGTACTTGTTTTGGGAATTAAAAAATTACATTTCTTCTTACTTCTTGTATCGTGCTCATGAGACAAGACGCTAAAGTGTTGTTTATTTTTATAAATAAATATAGCTAGTGATGGGCATAATCGGATGATTTCAATAATCGGAATGTTCCATTTCGAAATGTTTATAAAATCGGAATATCATCCGATTATTTTACATTCCGTAAATGCAAGCAAGAGAAAACGAGCGAAACAACAACAAGCGGAAGGAAGATGAAGTGCGTGCAAATTTGCGATGAGGCACTCGCCGTCACGCCGTAAGCCTTTACCTGCGTTGGCATCTATTGTTTGGGTTTTTAGGACCGCCAGTAAAACAATTTATGAGTTTGAGTCGCACAGTGGCATATAAGAGGAAATACAATATTTTTTCAAATTATTACAGTAGTTACCTTAATAGAGTTTCGGAAAATGGTAGTGATATTTTAAAGTTTGATGACACATAAAGTACATAATAGATAATAGATAGTATAAAACAATACATGAATTTGAAGTCTGTAAGTTGTACTATCTAATAATTAATCTATGAAACACCACTGCCATTAGTGCCATTCACCAGCATATATAGCAGTCAAGTGAGTCAACACAACATTCCGTATTCAATTCAGTTCAAATTGGCATTTCGTTTTCTCATTTTGTGTTCCGAATAGTAAAATAATCGAATTCCGAAAGTTCCGAATTTAGTGCACCGAACAGTAAAATAATCGAACTCCGAAAAGTTCCGAAACGTTCCGATATAATCGAAACCTTCCGATTTTTTAACAATCTGAAACTTTCCGATTATTCATTCCGGATAGGCCCATCACTAAATATAGCAATTGATTGTAAAAACAATTGTCGAACAGAAAAAATGTTTGCTTCGGAATAAAGAATATCAGTTGGATAACTAGTCTTTATTAAATATGACTTTTGTAATACGTTTTTGTAAAATTTCTAGTGGGTATAAATAACAGTTTGCAATTCCACCCCAGCCAATAATTTCATATTGAATTACAGACTGAACTAGAGCGAAATAAACGCTTTTAATAGTGTTAAGTTGTAAAATATTTTTGAGTAATTTAAATTTGTATGTTATCTTTCTAATTTTTTTGAATAATTCTTCTACATGCGCTTTCCATTTAAATATCGAATCAATAATTATACCTAAATATTTTACCTGAAAAACTGATTTTATAATTTGTGTACATTTGCAATTGACTTTGTTGTGTTTTAAACAGTTTAACTGCTGAAGATCGATTTTTGTAATTGGCTGTGTTTGCGAATTTGATAAGGAAAAGTTAATAAAATGAGTTTTTGATAAATTTAATGATAGTAAATCGCAATCCAGTTGACTTTTTATTAAAGCCATGCCGTATTCAACTTTCTACAGTAGCTCATCGTAGTTCTCTGATGGAAAAACAATCACAGTATCATCAGCAAATGAAATAATTTTAGCAGTTACTTCAAGCTTAGTTAAATCATTGATATATATATAAGAAAAAGAATGGGCCCTAATACACTTCCCTGCGGCACACCCATCTCAACTTGTAATTCATTGCTGATGGCACCACTGACTTTAACAATCTGCTTTCTGACTTTATAAAATCATTTGCGGGACCTCTTATTCCAATATTTTCTAATTTGCATAAGAGAACCCGATGAGACACAGTATCAAATGCCTTCGCAAGATCAAGAAAGACAGCCAAGGTCTTTTTATTATTGTCTAAATTTCCATAAATAGTTCTGGTCAAATCAAAAATTGCATCATTAGTACTCATATTATCTCTAAAGCCGTACTGTGCTTTCGATAATATATTAAATTTCTCCAAAAAGTTTACTAATGTTTTTGTAACATTTTTCTATGATTTTACCGACACTATTCGTGAGTGATATAGATCGGTAATTATTCACATTATCCTTCTCTTTAGATTTATATAAAGGGATTATTAAAGCCGTTTTAAATATTTCAGGAAATTTACCCAATCTAAAACATAGATTAATAATGTGAACTAACGGTTTTATTATAAAAAGAAATATATGTTTTATTAAATAGTTTGATAAACCGCCAATTCCAGAAAAATGTGAGTTTTTTAAAGTTTTTATCTGTCTTTCTACTTCATACTCAGTAACAGGTAATAAAAATATTGAGTTAAGGATATACGTATCGGAGAAACTGTGTTTATTGTTGGTGTTATCAATAGCCTTCGCCATATTAATGGCAACATTCTGAAAGTATTTGTTTAAATAGTTAGCCTTATCTGCATCATTCCTTAATAAATTTCCTGTATCGTCTAGTACAGAATCAATATGTTCACTCTTAGTTGGTGAATTAGTAACTTCATTGATCACCTGCCATGTTTTTCTCAAATTTCCATTAACGAGGGTTAATTTCTTTTTGTAATAATTGTCCTTACTAATTCTAATTAATCTAGTTAAACAATTTCTATACATTTTGTAATGTTGAAAAAGCTCATTATCATTAGGGTTACGCAATACTTGTTTACTTAATTTATCCCTCACTCTAAAGGAGTTGAACAGTCCATTTGTCATCCATGGCTTTAATTTTTTGAATTTAGATTTGATTTTCACGCTAGTTTCACAATTTGAAATAAAAAATTTTAATTTATCAACAAAGAGTTGAGATGCATTATCTGCATCCTGCGTGTCTAGTACATCAATCCAGTTTTCTTTTGAAATTATATTCGATAACTTTTCAAAATCAATTTTTGTTATAGTATTAATATTTGTTTTTGGAGGCACTGACACATTTTTGTTATATCAGCATTTTTAATTATTAACACAGTAGAATAATGGTCAGTAACTTGCGACTCGACTACCACAGGATACAGACAACTCAACAACTGATCCTGACAGCGAATAAAACTATGATCAATATAGGATGTAGTAGTTGTTGTTACTCTCGTTGGTATTTGCAGGGAAGTTAGATAGCGGAATTCATGAAGTAAATTTAAATAATTCCCTGTCAATATACTATTATCATTGTCCAAGATATCGATATTAATATCACCAACAAACATTTCAATATTTTGATTAAATCCCGGCAAAATTCTTTCAAGATCTTGCAAAAACTTATTTTCATTGCTAGAAGGTGATCGATAGGCAGCAGTAGCACCAAATGATAAATTATCCTTATCACCACATATACGAATCAAATTGGAACCAAAATTACCCTCAATTATTTCAACTTTATAATAGATCCCTAACATAAATTACTACTTCATCGTTTTGATTGAAACGTCCGTTATTATAATGCAATTTGTATTTCGGTAATAAAAATTGGTTGAGATCACAATGAATTTGCCAAGTCTCAGTGAGCACGATAATATCAAACTCGGTTTCAAGCGATTGTAATAGTAGTAAAAACTCATCAAACATTTTTATTTATACTCCTTATATTTAAATGAAAAATTGAGATGGGATTATCACTCCCACCGTAAAGTACATTGTATTTCTCTATTCCGTATGTACCACTACCGTTTACATTATAATTAACATCTGGAATTTGTTCGAGGATATTATCCACTGTTAAGATTAAGTTAAATTAAAGTAAATATTATACTATTTAATTGCGTGTGACCAGAAATTCTTAAAATACTAAAAAGTGTGCAGTACGTACAAGAACACAAGTAGCTATCCTTGTCAGTAGATACATCGCAGCACATGGGCCTATTTATCAATAATAGAATTTACTTTCATCAAATCCGAATTCGAAATCACTCGATGCACCACTTCATTTACCTTGACGTATATCACTCCACTATAAGTCCATACATTTCTTATGCCAAACTTTTCCACAGCCATATTTAATAATTTTACTCTTGTAGAAGTTAAATCTTCTCTAATTATTTTACCAGTACCTTTAAGCTTGGATTTGTTACGATAAATTAAATCACGGAGGTTACGGTTAACAAATTTTACTATAATGGGTCTAGCTTTGGTATTATGCTTCTTTCCCGTACGATGACTGACATCAATGGCTTGTGTCGACATATTGACCCCAAAATGTTGATTTCAGAAATCGGTAACAATGATGTCGGTATTTTCACCATTTTTTTCTTCAAGTCCAAATATTCTAAGGTTGCCACGCCTAGAATATTGTTCGAGTGCTTCGATCTTATTATGCGCTTCTTGCAGCTGTTCTTCCAAATTATTTATTTTATCGACATATGGTTTAAAGAGTTCGTCCAATTTTTTTCCATTTTCGCAAATAGTCGATCACTAATTGAACTCAGAAATTTGTCGGAAGCTAGAAATTTCTCAACAATTTTTTGCGCAGTTGCATCATTGTCACTGACACTGTTTGATCTTAACTGACGGTCCCCAGCCATGGTAAAACCAAATTTACTACAGTATGTGTGGTATTAAATGCAGGTAAATATACTTAATGACTTTATATTTATAAAATAGCCACAGCACTGCGGAATACGTCTACTCAGTGTCACGTCTCATGTGAAATTACCTACATTAAATGTATTCATTTGCATTTTAAGCTTTTATGGTTCTGGTTCTTATAATATGTATTAGATTTAATTTTTCATTTTGTTTAAATCAAAAAAGCAACACAGTTGACGTCCCTAAATTTTTGAAAGGCAGGCCTGGCACTGAGCTCTCAAAATAAGTAAGTTATTTTATGCTTATTATTGTTGTACATAGTAATTTGTACAAAAGCTAAGGTAATGCCAAAATGAAACGATTTTTTTAAAAATCGGCAGTGAAGAAAGTCGAAATCGTCATTAAAATACGAGAAATCGACAGTGAAGTAATCCATTGTTTTGCGACTTTTTGTAGGCGGTGGGGCGATAGATAAACGTCAACCGACGTCAACATAATCTACAAAAGTTGGTTTAAATGTTGTAATTTCGTGATTTCTCAATTTAAAAAAACCTTAATGTACCCCTCGGCACTGAAGTTCCTTTTTTAGTAGTTTGTAGGCACTGAAGTTTAACTTTTTATCGCGACTGTGGATTTAGTTGCCGAGGCCCGTAGGGTCAAGGCAAATAAACCACATGAGGGATAAAAAGGAATTTCAGTGCCGAGGGGTACATTATGTTTTTTTAAATCGAGAAATCACGAAATTACAACATTTTAACCAACTTTTGTAGGTTGACGTTTACTTACCTACGTATATACAGTCTGTTCTACAAAAAAGGCCCCGCCTTCTAGCTACTTTATTATTTATTTTAGACCCAATAAACCTGATATCAAATCAAATGGCACATAAAAACCTACATTTTAACACTATCAAAATATTATTATCTTCAATTGTTTCAGAGTGGTGACGTCACATGCAATTTTTTTAAATGACACTGTATATATTTTTTTACATTTTCTGGTAGAGGTTTTTTTCTCTTTTCAACAATATAAATATTTTATGCCCTTACATAAGAAAATTTTCGAGAAAAATTAAAAAAAAAAATTATCGGTGGGAGGCCACTATATAAAACTATAAACAAAAGTGTAACTCAGAAAAACAAAACAATATTTATTTACAAAAGGGAACACAAAGAACTAACCATTTATAACAAATGTTCGATATGTAAACCATTATTGACAATACAAAGTTGACATCGTCTATTAACACTTCTTGCGGCGTTTATAAGCATATCTTGAGGAATGCTTTGGCAAGCATTTCTAATCCTTACTCTGAGATCATCAATATTTTCTGGTAGTGTGACGAAAACAAGGTCCTTAAGGTGTCCCCACAAAAAGAAATTAAGGGGAGTTAAGTCTGGGGACCGAGCTGGCCACTGAATTGGTCCATTTGTGCCAATCCAATTTGTTAGATCATCTTTAAGTCCTGTCGTCATTTTAAATTTTGGGCTCGATCCGGCCCTGCCTGTTCTCTGCTTTGCAGCGCGTTTAGGCATTTGTACCTCGTGGTCCGTTTATCGGTTAAAATTAATACAGATAGTCACGTTTGTTAGCAGAATTTCATTTTTAAATTCACCCTTTGTTCTTTGTTGCCTGCAAGGCGGATGCAGATTATCTTTTCCCAGTATTTCGCTAGTCCGAGACATTTAACCTTCGAGTCCCGTGTGAATCGTCCAGTCAGCTGTCCTGCGATTCTGTTGAAATTTTCCGTTACCTTCCTTCGTCTTCGCATATGCAAGAGAAAGATGCATATAGGACGCGTTGGTAGCCGTTGGGTTTAGCCGCAGTTTGAAATTCAGTCACGACCCGATCTTGAAGTATACAGCACGTGTTCTAAGATCGCACCCCCTGACGGCTTTGCGTAATGCCGCCGTTGGGGGTGGCTTTGTTCTCGTTTCCGTCTTCTGCGTTAATTTATGTGTTTCGTTATTGTTGGTGCCTTATGAAGGAGTCGTATGCTATCGGTACGAGGGAATATCAGTTACAACAGCCGTGGGGAATTGAAGTAAATCAAGTTTTAGTTAAAACGTGGTCGGAGTTCTTTATCGTCGGAGGATTGCGAGATCTTCTAAGTTGTCGCAATGGGCGGATTTCTTCACGGACTCTTAACCAGACCATCGTTAACTAAGCATGACGTGCACCGTTCTCGCCTGTCTAGGGCTTTGCCCATTACCGCTGTGTACGTCGTCTACTCTTCGAGGGGGATTATGATTGCATTCTACCGACCCCGTTTGCTGTCGTTACCATCTTTAATATCGAGGCTGAGTTCCGCATTCCATCTACTCTGGGATTCCCCGTTCCCGTTTTCGTTCATTTCTTCACGCATCTTAAGGCAGGTGCTTGGAAGGCAAAACACCCTACCGCGCCGACCGTCGATTACAGCCAGCTGAACTCCTACAAGGTAAACCATGCTTGTATTTTATGAAACTGTCGTGTATAACCTAGTGTTCTTTTCGTCAACGTTTTATGTAATTATCGTGCCTACTACATAGTGTTCTTTTCGTCAAAAAGTGTTGAACATTCCGGCTTAATATTACTGCTATAGTTAGCATTGTTGATTTCAAGGTCATGTCTGTACAGTAAAGTATATTGTTGTTCGTATTGAAGTAACTTGTAACGTAAATTAGTAACTAACCCCTTTGATTATTTTTCTTGTAACTAGTCAAACATTTCATGTCCATTGTTACCTGCTTATTTTATTATTTGAATAGAGCTCATTGTTAAGTACTGATGTCTTTGATTTGTGTTGACGATATTTTGTTTGTTGTTGTGTTCCTTTTCAGTTAGTTGTAAAGGAGTTTAGCAGCTGCTTCAGGAAGTTGTTTCGTCAAGGTAAGTCAGTGCCGTAGCGTGTTAGCCGAACCAAGCTTGCCGAGTTGTTAGTGGGAATTGAGCCCACACTTCTCCATTCAAGTGGTTTCGATTTAGTTAGTTAGAATGGAGTGGCGTCCTACATTTACCATCATTTCACCCTTTTGTGCCGAAGTACCGCCCTGACTTTCATGTAGTGTTTTTACCACGACCCTTTCTCCTTTGAGCAACCAATAGCCGGTGAGATTTTGTTACAACCATCTCGCAACGAGAGTCAGGGCTTGCTTTTCGGCGTATTCCCGATTTCGTCGTCGTTTATAGTTCTTTTGCGGTTAACTATCTGGTCCCCAAGCGTATAAGTTTGTGTGGCATGCTTGAAGGGCTAGAGGTTAGGCCGTAGTTACCGTTTTGTACTGTAACAAACGGGCTATCCCAACATGTGGCTCATTTTTGTCGATCTGACGAGTTGAGGTTGTAACAAATTCTGTCCAAAATTTTCGTTTAGGAAATTAGTGTTTATAAGAGAATTATGGACAGACGCACCATCTTGTTGAAAAATGACGTTATTAAATTCTGGAAGAGGCAATTGTTCCAAATATTCGTGTAATTGGTTTCGTAGAAACTAGTTGTACCTAACTGAATTTAGAGTTCCGTCAATAGAGTAAGGTCCTAACAACCATATATTAACACTAAATCTTCTTTGAAAGCGATTTTCTCTAATATTTCTGGGATTTTCTGTACTCCAATAATAGTGATGATTTCTATTAAATAAGCCGTTATTGGAAAATGTGCATTCGTCAGACCATAATATTTTTCTGTAAAAATTAGGATCCTTTTGCTGTCTGTTTAAAAAGTAATTACAAAATTCAATTCGACGTGGATGGTCATTTGCTTCTAAATTATTCACTAAATGTACCTTTTATGGTTTAAAATCATGTTTTTTTTAAATGTGATGTACTGTACTACATGACACCTGAAGATTATGTGCAATTTCTCGTGTTGAAGTATTTGCATCTTGCTCTACACTTAACAAAATATCCAACTCCAAATTTTCATCTCGTACTTGGCGGTCTCTTTTTATTTTCTTTAGGGAACTCGTATTCCTTAACGTTTCTTCTAATTTACTCAATTTTCTCCGGGAAGGAGCCTGTCTATCGGGATACTGTGTTTGATAAATACGTAAAGCTTCCGCACTATTTTTCCTGCATTCAAAGAATACTTGCAACATGTCAACCATTTCATTGTTAGTAAACCTGGACATATTTTGATTTGAATATTAAAGCACAAGAGTATAATACAAGAAAACACTTTAGATTATTCTGAAATCTGACAGTTAAAGCGTTTGTCTACTATTTGTTTTGTTTTTCTGAGTTACGCTTTTGTTTATAGTTTTGTATCTTGGCCTCCCACTGTGAAAAAGTTTTTGTAATTTTTCAAGAAAATTTTCTTATGCAAGTGCATGAAATATTTATATTGTTGAAAAGAGAAAAAAACCTCGACCAGAAAATGTAAAAAATATATACAGTGTCATTTAAAAAAATTGCATGTGACGTCACCGCTCTGAAACAATTGATGATAAAAAATTTTTGATTGTGTTAAAATGTAGGTTTTTATGTATAATTTGATTTGATATAAGGTTTATTGGGTCTAAAATAAATAATAAAGCTGCTAGAAGGCGGGGCCTTTTTTGTAGAACAGACTGTATACCGGGTGACAATGAGACTAGGGCCATGTTTATATCTTCTTTATTTATGAATAGATTTGGATAAAATTTTATACCGAGATACTAGACATAATTTCTGATTGGCTGATAGATATAGTCAAAATGACTGACTTCCGGTTTTACCGGAAATGATACTAACTTTGATTTTTTAAATAGAACACCCTGTATATTTTATGTTTTTCTGAATCTACGAGTCAAATTACATATAATAGTCTTGCCAAATTTAAATTTTTTTATACAAAAAAATTATTTTTTCAATTTTTATTTTTTACCATAGAATGCCTTGACTTGGAAAAATCTATTCTAATTGACTCTAGCAACTCTTAATAATAGCTATTTTATCAATAAGGTCAATAACAAATCTTTAATAAAAGAATATAATTTGATAAACTCGTTTTTTAAGAAAAAGTCACTTTTTTTAAATGGCACCTACTAAGGGCCATCTGGCCATTAGATGGAAAATGTAATTACCAATCTAACTATATGTATCATGCACTACTTTATCTTTATCTGAAACTGAAAATTAATTAATTAATTATTTGTTTAAATCTATTTAAAAAAACCAACGTTAGTGTCACTTCCGGTGAAACCGGAGGTGACACTAACTTTGGTTCTTTAAATAGATTACTCTATATGTTTTATGTTTTCGGAATCTACGACTCAAATTACATACAACAGTGTTGCCAAATTTGCTTTGGTATTATTAGTTATTACATAAAAATATTTTAAAAAATAATTAAGTAATTAATTTTCAGTTTCAGATAAAGATAAAGTAGTGCATGATGCATATCGTTAGATTGGTAATTAAATTTTCTGTTTAATGGCAAGATGGCCCTTGGTAGGTGCCATTTAAAAAAAGTGACTTTTTCTTAAAAAACGAGTTTAGCAAATTATATTCTTTTATTAAAGGTTTGTTATTGACCTTATTGATAAAATAGCTATTATTAAGAGTTGCTAGAGTCAATTAGAATAGATTTTTCCAAGTCAAGGCCTTTTATGGTAAAAAATAAAAATTTTAAAAATATTTTTTTTGTTTAAAAAAATTGAAATTTGACAAGACTGTTATATGTAGTTTGACCCGTAAATTCATAAAAACATGAAATATACAGCGTGTTCCATTTAAAAAATCAAAGTTAGTATCATTTCCGGTAAAACCGGAAGTCAGTCATTTTGACTATAGCTATTAGCCAATCAGAAATTATGTGTAGTATCTTGGTATAAAATTTTATCCAAATCGATTCATAAATAAAGATGATATAAGCATGGCCCTAGCCTCATTGTCACCCGGTATACTTCACTGCCGATTGCTCGTATTTTAATGACGTTTTCGAGGTTCTTCACCGGCGATTTAAAAAAAAACTGTTATTATACGTTTGCGTTGCTGCCGGAATTAGTAGATTCCAGAAGAAAAACAAATATGGTAATTCGGGATACTTTTCTTGGTATTTAGAATTTATATTTATAACTAATTTCCTAACTTTAGTTCGTTTTTAAATTTTGGAAAATTAAGCAGGCTTTAACAATTAATCTAACAGTGTGTGTATCGGGCTATCGGGTGTCACAAACAGTGCAGATTAACTAGGTTAAATTTGAATATTATTTATTAACGACAGCTTAACAAAAAGACTATAACTTACCGCAAATATTTATTTTTATTTAATTATTAATTTTTTATTCCAAAAATATCTACAGATAAATCCAGTAAAGATATAACAAAAAGAACCACAAGCCTTTGAAACATAAAGACTAAAGAAACTAAATTTATAACTACAAATTAAAAGTTGTGCGGTAAAAAATGGGACCTCTTTTACCTTGACCACTCTGTAATATTAGGGCAAAGAAAGCTGTATAATTCAGCTTTTAGATATCACGTAATTGTCTATATCTACTGTCGAAAAGTGTTTTTGTAAGAAGTGTAATATCTGAGAAAGAGGATTTCTAGTTTAGTTCTAATTAGGAATTTGGGAATAGAGCTTTAACAAAGAATGTGATTAAAGTAATTACTTCTTCGAAAGCAAATGCAATTTTCTTTTATTATTAAGTTTTTGTGAATTGCGGATTTAACTAATAAGATTATCTGAGTAATATTTAAAAAACACTTTGGCATATATATAAACTGAGATTTTCATTTAAGTACGTATTCTCACTTGTTTTAAATTTCGTTAAGAGATAAAATACGAAGGAAAGTTTATTGTGCATGCAATTGTTGCTCACCCTTTTTTTTGCAAGCGTCCAAATTTTCCCGTCCAAATGTAGCACGTCCAAATGTCCGCGTTCTTTCCACGTGGATTCCTAGTAGTTAAGTGTTACGCACACATGCTATTGCAAATCACTGCATATTTGGCCTGCTACAAAAACTGAATAAATCGAAACTGCAACGTTTGGCAGAAGCTTCACTATGACAATAAATACATTTTTTTAGTGTATAAAGGGTTTTACTTTCAAATTACAAACACACACGATAATTATTTTTAAAAAACCCTAAAAGAATACCAATAAGTTCCCTCATAATTTAGTAGCATTGTTTAAACTCACGAAGCTTCATTTAAACTGATCTATATATTTTACGTATTTTGTTTTCTGAAATTATTTAATTAGCTTATAAGAAAAATATAATTTATTCCTAAATCATGCGCTGAATATTGGGTAATTTATTTTCAGATGTCTTAGAACATACCTAATGGTTGGAAGAAAAGCATTTGTTCCAGTGGAGGATATTGAAAAGTGCATCTTACTGCAACGTGACAATGTTGTAACCAAGCACAATAATTGCATAGCCGGCCCCACTACCGCTATTTGGAACTTTCTTAGTGAATCTCTCGAGTTTAAAATGACAGGAAAGGCCTTGTATACATTCGTGAAGAAGAATAAAAGCAATATTTTACATTCCTTAGGCGTGTTTCCTGAACCGTCGTCCCACCTTCAGAAGAGTTTCGCCTCTGGTGTGGTTTACACGTTGCGTGACCGTGCTCTTTTGCTACTCCTCCTGATGAAGCCCTTAACGAAAGTGGGCGAAACGTTGAGTTCTTCGACCTCAATCATGAGACGATCCAATCCCGGAAGTCGTTTTTAGGGGAGTACAGGAATAACCTCTTTTTTACTTAGGCAGTTTATGTTTACTATACATACTTATATTCAAATGCAATATAATTAGATAAACTCAATTTTTGCTTTTATTTCATGGAGTTTGCATGCGACGTATGTTTTTAATGTTTTATTTGTGCAAGTCCTAGCGACCTACAAAAAATTAATAACAAGGTAGGTTCGTAGATAAGCGAGTTTGGACGTCGTACACAGCTGTCACTAAACCAAACTGCTGTTCCTCATTTTAGACTTCCAAAGAGCAGTTTATAAAAAATCCTAAAAAGTATGTGGCACCCCCCTCTTTGTTTTTGTTTTCCAACAATTAATAACTAATTTAACAGAATATCGCCCTAATTCACGTTTTACCGAATCGAACCCTTTCTACTAACGAGTAGCCAACTCCCTGTTACATGGACTATTGTAGCGTAGTTAGGGTGAATTTTGCTTGTATATCATCAAGTTGTCTCTTCGAATTTACCGATTAAAGCAACCGCCACGTGCTGCCTGGTTTTAGTGTCGCAAGTGCCGATTTAGCTTGTAACAATTTAACTTCGCGATTTATGAAGTCAAGGCCACTAGACGATCAAGCAGTGAATTGCGTGATTGGAGATGCCTGCTCCACGGTACAGAAAGAAACCCTCGGCTAAACGTTCACCCGCATATTACTTAACACAGGGGCTTGCCGATAGCCAAACATCCAGCTTCACCAATTTCGACTTCAACTTATTACGCGGCACTCGACCGATGTAGTCGGCGTAGCCCAAACAACCACCAACACCTCTTAACGATCTTAGCGCTGGTTACTGAATGAAGCTCCGGGCCATGATATAAATACAAGGGTATGCTCGAGAGATGGTAACCCACTGCGCACGTGAACCACATGACGTCACATTCGTAAGGTCTCGGGCATGATTATCATGGTCTCGGGTATATCAGGAGGGCTTCGGCATGTTGGACGATGGTTGTACGCATTACACGTCGATAACCCTAACCTCATTTCTACGGTTTCTCTCCTGTGTGAATTCTTGCATGTCCAACTAAATCGCGTTAGAACAACTATAAGGTTTTTCTCCTGTGTGCGGAAAAGAGTTATATCAATAAAACCGCGTATTATTCACACGAAAAATAGCATTTATTATAATTGCGTACGATTTCCCTCCATTTCACCATTAACTTGACCCACTACAAATGCAAAATACGATTTTTTCGGGAGACTTTTAAAACGTAACTTTCAAATTGCCATCTATTGATGACGTCGTCTGGTTCACGCTTTCTCATTGGTCGTTGAGAAAAGCTGCGCTCGAGCATACCCTTGTATTTATATCATGCTCCGGGCTATAATACCAAAACCAAATGAAAAGGCGCAGGCGTGACTTAAGATGCGTAGTCTCTCAAACTTAGGGAATAGGCTTGCCACGGGACGAAATGCGTCGAATCACAGGTAAGCCAGAGACGACTTGCAGGCGTCAAGACCTCATTAAAAATGTGATAAGGGCACATTGCGTCATCCAGACGGGAACAAAGCTAACTTTGGAATTAAATATCGATGAACATAAATAAGCTGAGGGACGCTAATATTTGAAACAAACAGATTCAAGTTTTGAGCCTTTGTCGAACTTTTAATTTAGGCGTGGCTGAACTGAGAAAAGGATTAAAATCAAAGCTAGAAATGGGCGAAAAGGCGGAAAAGGGCGAAAATACAGAAAATTGTCCTCAAAACTTGATGGTTGTACGTTTTGTGCACTGTTGCCTACACCGCCAACTTCGTTACAAACAAAGTAACTAAATCTGTTTTCCAGTCTGAATTCTTACAATCGACGTGCAGACGCTGCTTGCAGGGGCGGCGAGTAGACGGGTGCACGGGGGCGACCGCACCCGATCACAAATTGTTACGGGTGCAACGCACCCGATGAATTGTAACAGTAAAATAATATCTTTCAAAACTATTTATTTGGAATGGAAGCAGCATGTGCTAACCAGCATCAGTCAGGGGGTGTAATGACCGGACTACCTGTCTTGGTTGGGACCGGAAGTACAATTTAAGGCTTATCGCCTAGGTACCGGCTAGGGTAACTAGTACCTAAATATTTGCAAGAATTCAATGTTGCTTATTTCATGACGGATATTTGCAATTAGCTGAAGTAAACGCCTCAGTTGCCAAGTAGCATTTGCGTTGTTCGCTCTACGTAGTTGTCTGCCTATACAATGGAGAAGTTTTTGATAAAGCAGGAAAAATCGACTAGTGCCGGAGATGGAAGGCCGCTTCAAAACCCATCATGTTCAAACCTCGATAAAATAAATGGTATGTTATACATTGTAATTTATATTGCCATTTTCGATATGTCAATCTAAAATATTGTATTCTAGTTATTTATTTATTTAGAATAATTCAATGTAATTTTAATCACAAACTACATAACTTTATGCTGGGATTAACTAAACTTAATTTTACCAATATTGTATTTTAGAAATTATTATTAGTTATTTCATTAATTACAAGAATTTTTTAATTGCAGATATTGACACAAAAAGAAAATCCACAAGGAAATTTTTGCATAAGTGATCTTATCAGTTTAGGTGGATAGATTACAATCTTCAGGCGGATAGAGTATTTTGTAGGACATGCTTAGAGGCAGCAAAAACAGAAAAACTTAATTCGAGGCCGCTACTGGGTCCAACAAAAATGCCTATAAAAGTTTTTGTGTTAATGGTTTTTCTTCGTGGAATAAAGCAATAGAGCGGTTTAAAGATCATGAACGTTCAAAATATTTAGCAATGGAGGGTCTTGCCATTAGAGGCCACTCCGATGAAAATTCGAATTATTTCAGGCTTTTAAAGACAAGATCTGAAGATGTACCGGAGTTGCGCTTAAGGTTACAAAGAAATCAATACAAGTGGATTTATATACTCTTTATTTATTTCTTTAAAAACCTGAAGTTTCCGAAATGTGTAGTATAAGGCACCCGATTGAAACTGTATAACTCGCCGCCCCTGGCTGCTTGTAAACTCATATTTTGCTTCATCTCGCATTTTAGCATCTGTAAAAATAAAATTTAAGTTCTCTTTCTTATATTTTAAAAGATATAGTTTAACAACGGTTGTACATTTTAAGCCTGAATACTACTCAGAAAATAAATTCGACACAGATGTCTTAATTTTTGAGCTATACTCAGAAAACCAACATTTTTCCATTTTTTTTTGTTTTAAATCGATTACTATGTTACTTAGAACAAAACTATTTTAACATTATTAAGACATTTAAAGAAAGAGTCAAATCTGGTGTTAATTTTGATTTATTTTAATAATTTTCGAGTTATTGATATAGTAGACACATCTAAGTGCAAGTTTCGTTATAGCGCATGCAAGTATGATTAACTGTAATGCAAAAACAAAAAATACGAATAGTATACGCCTTTCACTGAATAGAAGGGCAAAATTATTGAAGAGCACTGAAAGAGGATGGCCGTAACTGCTCTTTACAAAAAATATGGAATAACCAAATCAGCAATTTGTGCTATTATAAACAAGACTGATAAAAACCTTAATACAGTTTTTTTAAGATATCGCTGCAGTGGGCTGAACAATTGAAGTTGACATTTTGGAAATTTTAAGCATCAAAAAAGTTTATGAAAAGGATGTAGTTTCAAGAATGTTTCCATAAAAATTGCTTTTTCAATCAAACTTCCTATAGATATAGTGTTACGCATCAAATAAAGGGAGCAGCAAACGTTTTTTGCACTCCTGTAATTTAAACTGTTCTAGATATGTTTGTTGATTGACGAATAATAATAAAATAAATATTGTGTATTTAATTTATTACCTTACGGGTTACAACGCAAAATTTGCAATGTTTAATTAAGCACGAAGTCTGCTATGCAACTAAACTAGCGATAACAATTCTAAGACGCATCTGCAACACGAGATAAACCCATTATCAGCATTTTCACATGTGTCGACAGATAATACGTTTATGCAAGCAGGTAATTAATACGTAACACCTCCTGACCAATATTGAAAAATTATCCATGAATTATGATTTTTCAATTTTTGAAATTTCGAAAGGAATCTCTTTTGGATTAGATTAATTAAGAATGCTAGTCAACTTATCTAAGAGGTAATTACGTTTACAATATAATATCATGTGTTTCAAAAAACTCATTCGCAGCATGCCATGATCAAATTGAAGTTTGCTATAACTTAATACATAACCATTAAAGCAAATGAACTACCATAAGTCAGAGAGAACTAAATTACATCTTGATTTTGAACTATTTTCCTAAACATATACAAAACACTCAATAAAAACAATTTTTATTGACTGTTACGATTAATACACTCGTTGTTGTTGTGTAAATCGTATTTTCCTTGCTGTTTGATCCAATTCTTAATGCAGTGTAAACTTTTGCATGTCACAGTGACAAATGATTTTCTAAGTAAAATGCAATCTGACATTCACATACGCACTTAAGTTAAGACATGACTAGATTTTTTATCTTTCTTTCCAATGCCTGCTCTAAATGAGTTTTTTTTAGCACAAGATACAATGCTAAATATAACAAAAGCAACTAAAATATAATTGTAAGCGTTAAACAACATATTCCGAAATGCGTGTGTAATAGATAGTCATTATGGACAATTTCTTTAGATAATTGCGTGAATTGATTTTTTGTCGACTGAAAATCATTCAAATCAATTTGTTTTAATTCAAGAGTAGGTGTTTCAGAAAAATGATTTTTAGGTGTATACATAAATCTTTATATTTAAATAAGGTAGGTTAATCTTTTGAATGAATTCATTTTTATAATTATTAGTCGATACGGTATATTTGTGCTTGGTTATTTTACATCCTTTTGGCAACTGTATCAAATAAGTTCCAAAAAGAGGTTGTTTGTAAGGACTGTTTTTATTGCATCGAATATTAATTCTTTCGGAGTAATCAGTAACCAGGCATTATTGCTTATTTTATTCATCTTAACTGTGTTTAACTTAAATCTATAGATTTTACAATCTGTGGTTCCCTTAAAATTAAGGTCAATCGCACATTTTTCGTCCTTTTCTAAATCTTGAACAATGTTTTCACAGAAACAGAGGCTTTATTTCACTTTTGTTTACATACGATTAGTTGTTACACTAAATTTATTATTGAATAGGATATTTTGTTTTGAAGAAATTATCATGGGAAAATCATCGTTGTTTGATATTGGTAAGGGTATCAGTTGATAGTAGTAACTGTCATTATTATTTTCTTTCCTATATGCTTTTAAGTCTATTAAATGGTCGTATTCATTAAGATCAATCGAAGGTACATATGAGAGTCTGTATGTTATTCGCTGTTTTGAGATGAAGTCAAGTTCTGTTCGTTGCTCCTTAGATTCTACGATGGAAGGGTGTAAAATATTTAATTTGGCTAAGGTGATTGCTTCTTCAAGCGTATCCAGAATTTCTAACAGAAGATTCTATAAAGTGGCAAATTGAATTTGTACTGTATTGAGATTCATTAGAGAATAATTTTCTATGTAGTGTTAGTGAAGTCATTTTGATGGCTGATTCAATTTATATAAGTCGTGATTGAAGAATTTTCTGATTAGATTCTAATTTAAATAATATTTGGTTGTACTTGTCGATAGCTTGAGTCATCAGTGACGTTTAGCGTATTGTAATATCTTCTAATTTTTGTTGATTATTTTGGAGGGACCTTAAGGCTTAATAAATTTTTTCCGTCTTCAGAAATCAGTATCGAGGTTACCTGTAATGAAGCTGATTATACTTTCTAAACTTTTTATTGCTCCTCTTTTGACTTTCCGAACGTGATGGAGAAACAAATGTTCAATTTTCTTTTGGGTCTCTATTAACATACTTTCCAATAATAGATAATTATGACTTTCGGATTTATATGTGGGTCCATGATTTTTCCGATTCTAATGACATTTTGAGGTAATTTACATTTTTTTTGTAGTTTTTCATATTCTATAAATAATGGTGAACAATCGGTAATCTTACTGAGGGTCTATTGGCTCTTTTTATTTGCGGTGCGCCAAGTCTGTTGAAGTAACGACTTGGATTGTTATTGAGGTTCCTGAATTCTGGTTCTGCAAAGTAACAGATTCTATTCTTCTATTGAAGTTGACATCTGATTGGTCACTTGGAACACGCCTTCCGGACCAGATAGTATAAATAACCTTAAAATGTTCGGGAGTGCTGACTTTCACTGGTAATCTGGTGAAGAGCATATCTTCTCCCAACTGTGTTAGTTGCTCTCCAGGGCTATTGACGAAGGCAGCTTAGCTGTCAAAATACGTATTAGCGGTTGTTAAATATTTGTGTGGTTAGAAGTTTTTAATGAATTGTGTTAGTATCTGTAACAAAGGGCCGTAAATTGTTGACGTGCGCTTGTCTTGTTTATTTATTATTTTTAAGTGTGCATACATGATACGGCGTTATAGATATGATTTTGTAGGGCCCAATAAATTTTGGCTTGGCTTTTCCTCTTCGTGAAGCTGTTTTGTTCAACTTGGTAGGAATGTTTTCTATTTTCTTTTTCATTCAATTTTGAAATGTAATTTTCTTTTAATTGCTGTTATTGTCTTTTAATTTGTATTTCACTTTTTCAGTGTGATTAGCGGTATAATAACCATACTCGTTGTTGCTCGAAATCAGCTGAAAAGGGATCCTGTGACATAGTATGTCCGCAAAGTAATTCGTGGGGTGTCATTTTAGTGATTGTATGAATGGTGTTATTGTATGCGTTTATGGCATATCGCATTAGAGTTTTAGGTTCTTCTGTAAGAGGACGATTTTTAAATAATCGATAGTGTTGTAACGTACAAATTATTTTTGTGAAAAGCAAGCAGATCTTACATTATTATTCCACTAAATTCTCCGTCTCCTATAATTTTTATCTTTGCAAACTTTGAAAGTTTATCGATAATTGTCAGGAACATGTTATTGTTGATATAAACTATGTCTATATGAAATTCTTGCATCGGTTTATCTAGAGTGTCCATGATATTATAAAGGGCTTTAGTAGGTTATCTATCATACGTGTTTATGTGTAGTCTGAGATTGTTTTCATCATGCTTTTCCAATAGAATTTGCGTTTGAATGCTAATAACAGTGCTTCAATTCCACGGTGATTAGTTTTCCTTCGTGGTAAAGTTTTATTTGTCCATATTTTTCGTCTTTTTCTATAATATGTTTAACTCTACTTAGACATCTAAACAATCTTAGTTTATTGAACAGAACAATTCAATTGTTAATCAGCATGTCATTTTGTATAATTCGTATTCTGGAAAGAACAGGCTGTATGATGTGTCGAGTTTGCAAAATTCTACAAATATTTTTCGATGGGGTGGTAGAGGATTTGTTATATTGATTTCCATATTCAAAATTTTGTGTGTTCTTGCATTTTAATTTTTGGGGTAGATGGCTCGTCGTGCACCATATTTTATTTGATTTTCTTTAGTCTCGAGAGCATATTTGCAAATAGGTATTGTAGGTGTCGATCATTCCTGGGTGTGTACTATTGTGTATTTCAATCTGTATCTTCTGCTTGTTATATTCTTGTTACAGGTATTAATTCTTCAAGATTGATGGGTGTCGGCATTCTTGTGGGTTGATTTATTACAGGTCGCGCTTCAGGTGTGTTTAAGCGTTCACTATTTACAATTTCGTCTAGAAGTTGGTCGAGTTCTTCGTCTTCGTTTGCTATTATAGAAATACTTATCGTATGTGCAATGGGGTCAATTGGTATACGACAGAGGTCGTCAGTATTAGAATTTTTGGTTCCTTTTTTGTAAATGATGTAATTATATTCTTCGAGTTTGAGTCTCCAACTTGTTAATTTAGAATTGGATTCTTTAAGCGAGTTTAACCAAATGAGTGGTCTATGGTCTGTAACAATGATAAATTCTCTTCCGTAAAGATAGGGGCGGACATATTTGGCCTAAATAATAGCGAGTAACTCATTTTTTATTGTCGAATACTTTTGTTCCGTTTTGTTGAGGGTTCTAGTTGCGTATGCTACTGGTAGCGGTTTTCCAGGTGTACCTTGAGATAAAATTTGGATGTGTCGGTTGTGAGAATGAATGGCTGGTTAAAATCCAGGTATTGAAGTATCGCATTCAGTAGTATATTTTGTGCACTTTAAAATGCTTTTACAAAATCTGGGGTATGTTCGACCTTTTTGTCTTTCTTTAGACAGTTCGTAAGAGGTTTGGTCATTTTAGCAAAATCTTGAATGAATTTTTGGTAATATCCCAAAAGTCCAGGGAATCCTTTCCTGAGTCGTTGAGATTGGATAATTTTGTATGGCTTTTATCTTGTCGAGGTTTGGTTTAAATCCTTGTGGGGTTACTATATGTCCAAAATATGCCACTTCTCTACGTCACTTTTGTCTAGCTGATTTTAAATTGTTTTCTTTGATTCTATTAAATACGTTACGTAATGTTGTGATGTGTTTTGGAAGTGAAATAGAGAAAATAATAACGTCGTCCAAATATACTAAGCATTGGTTATCTGTTAGTCCTTTTAGTACGTTGGTCATGCTCCTTTTAAACGTCGCCAAGCTATTTTTAAAACCAAAGGGCATGCATAAGAATTCAAAATGTTCGTCACTTGTAGAAAATGCAGTCTTTTCTCTGTCTTCCGGGTCAATTTCCACTTGATGGAAGCTTGAAGGTAGGTCAAGAGTGGTAAAATATTGGCTTCGTCCTAGTTTACCTAGTATATCGTTGATATTGGGGATAGGAAACTTGTCTTCGATAGTATTTTTATTCAATTTCCGATAGTCAGCTACTATTCTACACTTTTGTTGTTTTGATGCATCCAATTGTTTGGGTACAATCTATATGGGTGCGTTCCAAAGTGATTCGTTAGGTTTGATTATATTGTCCTTTAACATTTTGGACATTTGAGTCTGAACTTATTTTTTATGAATATATAAATAACGATAATTTTTCGTAAATACGGGTTCGTTGTCAGTTGTTGGAATTTTATGCTTTATTTTAGTGGTAAATGATAATGCATTGTCTTTGCACTAAAATATGTCTGGATATTCCTCACATAAATTCGTTATTAGGGTTTTCTTCTTAACATTCATATAATCGGTTCTCAAAACGTTTAAGTTTTTTTTGTAATCTAATTTTGAAATTTTTTGTACTAATGTGATTTAATTCAATAGTCTTATGTTCAACTATTAGTTGGCTTCTTAGCGTGCACACGTACTTTTCGCTGTTCGAGTGTGAATAAGATAAGCGATTTCGTATAACGAGCGCGGCCACGGTCAATTCTTTGGTAATAATTGAATTATTATATTGTACCGTGAATGGACATCAAATTTACATAGCGTACTAACTTTTTACTTAAATCGCGCGCCTTGCGCGCGGCGATAACAATTTATCCAGTGTATAAATAAATAACACACGTGTAATTTCTTACGCACGGGACTTATCTAATGAACTCTTAACAAATAAAGTTAACAAGAACAGTAATGTTAATAAAACAGTTATCAATAAAAAACTACTAAACAGTTCCAATAAAACCAGTGAAAACATGGATACAGAAGAACACATCTATCTCACTCCTGAAACAATTGTGATCAACCACGGGGAGCTGTCACCCTACCATCGACCTAGCGAATCCAGTAAACGGCCTAATGAGTCACCCAACGAACATACCAGCAACAAACGATACGTGTTTGACACAGATCAACTATTAACACAAAACAGGTATTATTTACCACTAAATAATCAAGATCACTTAAGTGAAAATTCAAGTACATCTGCCGATAACAATAAAAATAAGAATCCGGTTCCAGAATCGCTTAAAATTCCCCCGATCTTTATTCCAGAAGCAGCAAATTATCAAAAAGTTATTGAAGATATTAAAACTAACGTAAAAGGCGATTTCTCAACACAAATTCGTGGTACTCAATTGCGAATCAACTTAAGTGATATTGAACAGTTTCGTAAACTAACAACCTTCTACAATCAAGAAAATATTAAGTATTTTACATATCAAAATCCAGACAAAGACACCTTGTCCGTAATCCTAAGAAATATACCTATTTCAATAACGGTGGAAGAAATTAAGCAGGAACTCCTAGACCACAAGCACCCTGTAACGAAGGTAACGCGTTTATATAATCGTGATAAGAAACCAATTCTTATTTGTGCTGTTGAACTAAAAAAAGTAGATAACGTAAACAAAATCTTTGGCTTAGAATATTTATACCACTGTAAGATATCAATTGAACCAAGGGGGAAATTGAACACTTTACCACAATGCACCAGATGCCAAAAGTATGGCCATACAAAAAACTATTGTCATTTAGACCCTAGGTGTGTAAAATGTCAAGGTTCTCATCATTATACGGCATGTGAAAAATCGAAAACTGAAAAACCCAAATGTGTAAATTGCGGTGGTGAGCATACTGCTAATTATAAAGGGTGCAGCTATTATCAAAATATAATAACAAAACTACCAAAACATAATGCTGCAAGAGACACTGTAAGTTCTACGCCTATAACTGAGTCAAAAATGTACACTAAGAACATCACACATAACACACGTCACTTAAATGCAGAAAATATACGTAAGCCTAATACTTATGCAGAAGCCGTGGGTAATCAGTCTACTATCGAAGCTGTCACAACTACCTCGGGAAATACTTTAATCCAATTACTACTTGATATGCTTACTCCTTATATGGATAAAATTAAAGAATTTCTTTTATCATTAATATCAGCAACACTACTAAATGGAGGGAAATAATCCCCCAGAAGTAAACAAGTTAACAGTATTAAATTGGAATGCCAATGGCATTAAAGCCAAAAAGTCCGAGTTCACTGTTTTTCTACATCATCACAATATCGACATTGCGTGCATTAGTGAGACGCATCTTATTGATGGAGAAACATTTACAATACCAAACTATTGTGTATATCGCAACGATAGAAATTCTCCAACTGCATCTGGAGGAGTGGCTATTATTGCCAAAAAGAAATTGTTGTTGCACACTTTATTAACAGAGGATCTTGATAATGTAGAAGTCATTGCAGTTCAGTTGCAAGTACAAAATGCTCCCGATATTAAGCTCGTATGCGCATATAAACAACCTAAACATAAGATCATTAACGAAGACATTGCTAAGATATTTAATAACCACAACAAGCCAACACTACTTATTGGTGACATAAATTGTAAACACAAAATCTGGGGTTGTAGAGCCACTAATCCTAATGGCGTCAGGCTACTCGAAATTATGGAAAACCAAGCAGTAGAGGTGTCCGCACCCGATGTTCCCACATATGTTCCATTCCAGCGTGAGCGTAAATCATATATACTAGACATAATCCTCTACAAAAATTTCACTACCCCAATCACACAAAATGTTCTAACCGAACTAAGCTCTGACCATCTACCTGTGATTATTAATTTTTCTCATGTACCTAAATACTATGAAACAATGCCTAGACTAATTCAGGGGCAAATCGACTGGGAGAAATTTAGAGATAAACTAGATGAAAAAATTAAATGCCCGTACAGGATAGAAACAAAAAAAGATGTCGATACCGAAGTGGAAAACATCACCGTTGCCATCACGGATTCGATCAAGATATGCACAATTAAACATAAAACGCATAATTTCCGAATACATACTGTTTTGTTACCTCAGCGTCTCATTGACTTAATCAAGGAGAAAAATAAAATCAGGCGATTATGGCAATCAACAAGGCAACCCCAATATAAAACGCAACTTAACAATCTTATGCACAAAGTAAGGTATCAACTAGACGAACATCGATATGAAACATATCAACGCTACATTAAAGAACTGCAACCAAATGATCCTTCCATGTGGCAAGCTACAAGACGTATATTAAAAAATCCACCTATCATTCCTGATTTGAAAGTAAATAATCAGATGTACTGCTCTAACCAAGAAAAATGCGACATCTTTGCTAATCACTTAGAAACAGTTTTCACGACCAAACAAGATACAGAGTATAAATTATTTCATCAGCAAGTAGAGGATTATGTGCAGAAGAACATGCCACACGAATCGGGAGCTTTCAAACCTACTTCTCCCAGGGAAATCTATAAATATATCAAAAGACTGCCTCTAAGAAAAAGCCCCGGTCTTGATTTAATTCCAAATATTGTCCTTCGAAACTTATCAAGAAAATCATTAGCTATGATGGCAAGCCTATTCAACTCTTGTATGAGACTGGGTTATTTCCCTCGTACATGGAAATGCGCAGCTATAATATTATTCAACAAACCTGGAAATAATCCGAGAGACCCAGGAAACTATAGGCCCATAAGTTTATTGTCAACCATATCAAAGTTATTTGAACGTATTATACATACGCGAATTATTAAACTGCTCGACGACAAGAACACCTTACCTCGATTCCAGTTTGGATTCAGGCAGCACTATTCTACTAGCCAACAGCTGCAAAGACTTGCTGAAACTATAGAGCGAGGCTTTGAAGCTAAGGAACATACAACAGTGGCATTCCTAGACATTGCCAAAGCATTTGACAGCGTATGGCTCATAGGTTTACAATACAAGCTAGTCCATGTTGGTCTACCAGATGACATTGTCAGGGTCATCGTTTCTTTTCTGACTAATAGAAGCTTTGTTGTAAAAATAAATAATGCAACGTCTCAAACAAAACCTATTTTTGCTGGTGTCCCGCAAGGCTCTATTTTGGGTCCGACGTTATTTAATATTTTCATATCTGATCTACCGGAACCAGAAAATGCTGTACTTTCTATGTTCGCCGATGATACAGCAATTGTAACCCAAAATGAAAATATAGATGACGCCGCCCAACAATTACAAACTGCAGTAGGAACAATTTCTAACTGGATGAAAATGTGGTGCATTTCTCTTAATGCTAGTAAATGTGAAACAAAAATATTTACATTAAGATGACCCCACCTCCCAAAGGAACTAGTAATAAATAACCAACACATTAGCTGGAATCCAAACGATAGCAGCGTTAAGTATTTGGGAGTCTATCTGGACAGACGTTTAACATGGAGTGTTCACGTCAATAAGAAATTAAGTGATGGCTATGTAAAACTAAAACTACTCTATCCCCTTCTAAATCGAAAATCGGCTTTACAAGTTAAGTGTGCTGCCTTAATATACAAGTCAATTATCAGACCAGGATTAATGTATGCATGTCCAGTTTGGGGTGGAACTTCAAAGACTAATATTAAGAAGATACAATCACTGCAATCTAAAATTTTAAGAATAGCAACCAATGCACCGTGGTTTATTAGAAATGAGCAATTGCACCGGGAATTACGTATGCCAACAATTACCGAATATATTAGAAAAGTGAGCAGTAAATATTTTTCCAATCTAGAAAACTGTCCAGCAACGGTTCACTACTCTCTAGGAACTAAAGGTATACACAAAAGACTTAAACGCAAGTTACCTCAAGATATATTTCTATCAAGCAGTGATGATAGTGAATAAAATAAACAATGTAATTGTTAAAACTTAAAACCTAGTGTTAGTGAATTTCAACATGTAGTGCCAAAGGAAACTATTCTAAGTTGTCCTTATTGTGAATTTTGTGATACTGTTCAATTAACACAACCAAAAAAACCCCAGCGAGTTGTAATGGTTACTGTATATATTAAAAAAAAAAAAATGTTCAACTATTGGTTGTAATTCAATTGGTTTCTTTAAATTAAGTTGAATTTGTTTGTTTCGTTTATTTATAACTGTAGTTAAATATGCATTACCTATTGTCAATTTTTACATATGCTTCTGGAATGATTAAATCTGGTCGAGAGTTTCTCTTTACACATAGTGTATCCTTCATGGGCAACAATTGAGAATGCCTTTTAGATTAGATGTTTTCAAAAATTAAAGAGTTACCTCGTAGTAATACAAGTTTAATTGTTCAAATTTATTTCTTTTAAATTTAGTAGAATCATATTATGTTATATACATGATCCCGTTACATGTGCGACGACATGGCCTAAAGATAATTCGTCCAACTAATATAGTATGATAAAAAATTAATCTCATCTAGTATGGCTGTGGAAGTGCAAACCAACGCCTTTAAAATTGGCTTACACACTTATATTTAATTGAAACTGTCAAATTTGCACGTAAAAGTAATGTAATTGTCCAACAAATAAGCCTGCGCCGGTCGAATAGACACTTCATCTTAAATCTAACCTAAGAGTAAAATATATTGGACTCAATTTTAAAAGCAGCAATTTGTTCTTTCATAGGCATACTAGATGAGATTAATTTTTGATCATACTCTACTTGCGAAGCCTAGACGGAGAAAATCAGTTGGTGGCGATGTAAGTCTATGTCAAATTCGAGGTTAGCAGGTTAGGTTTTGCGTCAGCTTGTGTCAAAACTGACGCAAAACCTAACCTGCTAACCTCGAATTTGACATAGACTTACAGTGCGATCAATGACATGTAAACAGTCTGTGTCAAATTCGAGATGCTAATGTAATAGGGATCCAGTTAGCTTTATAAATCGTATTTTGGGTTGCATTTTTACCTGGTCAGGCTCGTCGTCTTACGTGAATAACCCTGTATTTCCAACAGTTGAATCACGCTAAATTAGCAGAATTTGAAAGAAACAAGCTATGGAAACACAATGAATCAGATGATAACCGGTAACATTGATCATTAAGGTGAATGTGACGTCGCTTCTGTAATGAAGAAGTAATTCACCACCACAAGTTGCTGTTTAAATTTAAAATTCATTATTTTAATGATTCCTTTGAATGCCTTATATCTAGAAATTTCAAAATTTTGAAAAATGGTGTTGCATATTTTCAGAGACAATATAATAAGTAGTATGCCTACTATCGATAATTTTGTGATGAATATTATGATTTATAATTCCAAAGCTGAAAATACAACGAGTCCGTAGGACGAGGACATTTCTAAATTAGTTCATTTGACACGTGAAACAAAACCAAGTTAGCTCGTATCAAATCGAAAATCGCGAGTCGCTATATTGTCCGTATGGTGAAGTCCTATTGGCCAATGTCTTAAATTTAAGAGATGATGATTGGTTGAAAATTTAGCGAATTATATTCTCTATTAAATTGTAAATAGCGTGTGACTACAATTTTTTTTAAAAGAAGACTTCTCACTCAAATGTAGTTTATTGCTCTGTCAACCTGTTGACTTTCTAGATTCTTCGTTGGAAAATATAATTTTTGAACACGATAACGCTCAATCTAATGCGGAAAAAGTTACTATAACTTTTTGAAAAGATTGTCGCCGTTCTAAGGTTTGCTGGGTCGGATAATTTGTCCATTTAAGCGTCTGCTCAATTATCGAAGTTGTTGCTTTTTAGGGAGCACTTGATAGTCAGATTTGTCGTGGGGCATGAAGTATGGAATATTACCAGCAGACGACTGAGTAATTTAGCATTCTCTCGGGAATGCTTAACTATCTTCGGTTGCAAATTCGGGAAGCTTGGAATGACATGCCATAGCCTGATATTGATCATTTACTTGCGAGCATGCCTCACTGTCTGAACTACTGAATGTCGAACCGTGACGAGCTCCTCATAACCCATTTCTTTATTTTCAATTTCTAAATTTCATGAATAATTATGTTTTGAGGAAGTTTTTGTTTATAGATAAATTTACTTTTTCTATACGGTTGCTACTAAGGGAATTCAATTCTATTGTTATTACTATTACTGTTGCAAAACCGACTATAATGACTATTGGAATTATTTTAGAAACATTAAAATAAGAACAATATTTAGTTTTGTTATAAAAAAGAGATTTGTTTTAAAGGATACTAGAAGTAATACTTCGCTCTGTGCAAAATTGAAATAAGTATCAGAAATAATTCAAATATAGTACTGAAAATAAATCTTTAAACGTTTCCAATACTTTTTTATAATTGCCAATACAAAAATACAATAGTACGGTTAAAACAGTGGGCAACGCAGACCTATAAGGAAATACTCTCACAGTGTAATACACAACGTGTAGTTGAACGAATTACACGCAGCTGTAAAAAATTATCGTCAAAGAAATGCGAGATGAACGAATATTAAAGCTAGCAAAAAGCAAAACGTAATAGGTAACAGACAACCTGGTGAACTTTTATTTTGACCGCATCTCGAGACCCTGCCGAATAAAGTGTGCGAATTCAACTATTTACGCTTTGTGGTTGTCGAACTATTTTTATTTTTATTCAGTATAAATGAACATATTATCTCACAATTGCCACTATACAGTAACCAGTAGTCGCTTTTTCTTAAGTATTATACACTTTCCTTGTATCTTTCTTGAAATTTTAGGAGAAACAGATTACACAAGGCCTAGGTGCCGCCCCCTAAACTCCACCGCCCGGGTGCCGTGCACCACTTGCACCCCTGCTTAAAACGGCCCTGCCGATAAAGTGTATCGCAGAAATTAAAATGCGATAAAGCTAGCGAGTCACATAACACCTTTTCACTTCCTTTTACGATAAAGGACGTATTGGATTCACCCCAAAAATTCGAAATTGAGTTTCAACAGATGTTCACGTTTTAGAATTCCCTGAACTCAAAAAACATGTTTTTGTTCATTGGTCTGTGTGTCTGTCAGTCTGTCTGTCTGTCTATGTACCTGTGAACAGAATATCTCTAAAACGAAAAGAGGTATGGCGTTGAAACTTCATATATAAGTTTTGTGTGCTATGTAGATGCTACAACAAGCTTTTGAAGAAAATCGCATAACCGGAAGTATGGTGTTTACTCTTGTGATTTTTCAGATTTTTTCGATTTTTCCAAAAACGGCTCTAACGATTTTTCTCAAACTTTACGTTTTTATTAAATTTTTAATGTGTATTGATGTGAGATAGGTGATTTTCCAGTTGAATACTTCTAAAATGGGTTTCTTTTGTTTGTTTTCTATTTTTTTATTATTAACTCCTATTTTAAATAGAACACCAGGTATATTATTACATTTTTGAATGCAGCTTGGAATTTTAGAGAAAATTTGTCTCTTCAACTAACGCTCTATTTTGTACGATTTCTGTAGAATTTGTAATTTTTTAAAAATTTTGACAAATGCTTAAAAATTTAAAATCAAATTTTTGGCTTATTATAAGATCACTGTAAATAGAAGTTGTGTGCGTGTATTACACCAGATTCTTTTGCTTACTTCGCTTAGGAAAGCAGCAACCTACAGTACGTGCCATTGCTATGCATGCATTACACGAGCTGAAAATAAATAGTATATTACTTTACAAGGCATGTAGGTAAGATTTACAGTACCGATGATCGTTTGATATAGCATGCGATGCTGATGATCTTAATAAATTAAAAAAATGTCATCTGGGACATTTATTTGATGGTAAAGGTGAGCTTCGTTATTGTCTTCTTTAATTATTATTGTAATGATTTTTGAACTGTTTCAGGCGGTTGTTGAGTTAGGAATTGAAGGCGCATGCGTGCAGACAAACTTGTCAATTTGAAAAATGGCAACATTGAAGACAAAAACAAGATTTTATTGTAGTCCACATTTGGAATACAAACAAAAAATCCCTAATAAACATGGGTCCCGAAACGCTTCGTTTCCGAGACACAGGGTTTTAAAGTTAAAACAAAAATCCCGACCGCCCCTGGAATAAATCTAAGTGTACCGAAACATTATCCTCAATAGCACCAGTAAACCTTCAAAGTTTCTCTAAGATCGGCTAAAGGAATTTTAGATATTGAAGCATTTTAGTTTTGTTCTTAACAGGTTCAGAGAAGTGCAAAAATAATATGGGCATTATATTTTTTTGTAAACGAAGCGAGGTACGAAAACAACTCAGGAGACAAAAATGGTGTATTTTTTAGTTACTTTATTAAAGAAAAACATAAAAATTGTAAAAAACTGCTGGGCGTAATTTTTTTGTGAAAAAACCTAATCGACAGGTCAGGTGGGCACGCCCCAGGAATTACCTGATCAACTGTAATAGGTCCAAAAGATACCTCATAAACTATAAAAATTTTATTAAAATCGCCTAAAGCGTTTTTTAGATAACAATAAAAACGGATTTTTTAAAACTTTTACACCCTGTATCTCGGAAACGAAGCTTTTCCGGACCCATGTTTATTAGGATTTTTTTGTTTGTATTACTGAGACATATAAGTGGGTAAAATACCCGAACGAATTTTTTAAACACGCTGTATTAGAGAACAGTCAAATTTCCTTCACTTTTATCGGTCATGCCTTTAGTTCAGATTTTAAGTTGTTCATAAATTCGCGCTGCATAGGAGTTTCATTAGATTTAATATTAATGTTGCTTCAATTTTTTAGTAACCGTTTATTTCTGAATAAGTGAAGAACTTCTGATGGAGAGTTTAAAATCACTTTAAGAAAGCGTAGCTTATGATCAATACCAATTTCTTTTAACCGAAAAACACGAAATCTATCAGTATTGACATTTGGTACCTTTTAAAATAATTTCTTTAGAACTTAGCTGTGATTCTCGGTGATTAGCTGCCATTGCATGCTAAGTTCTTCCAGTCCGAAGGTCTAAAATTAGACTTCTCAATTCACCACGTCCGGAGCTTCTTTAGTGTATTTATCACAATAATAAACAACGCGCCTGTCCTTGCGTTGAATACATTGCACTTCTGCACGAGAGAGATCGAAACATAAAGAATGAAGCGGAATTTTGCATTTTATCAGGAGATTGGAGGAGATGTCTTTGTCTGCATTAAACATCACCAGCAGCTATTGCACATTTAATAATTAGTGGCATGATATACAGGGTGTAGAAATGCTTTACGCACCATAAGATTTTTAATGATATTTTTTTATATGAAAATATTTTTCATTTTTTCATGACATTGGAGGAGATATCTTTGTCTGCATTAAACATCACCAGCACATATTGCACATTTACTAATTAGTGGCATGATATACAGGGTGTAGAAATGCTTTACGCACCATAAGATTTTCAATGATATTTTTTATATGAAAATATTTGCTTCTCACATTATTTTAGAGAAACCTTGTAAACAAGTTTTTTGTAGAATGAAAAATAATTTTGGAAATTAAAGAAATTAAAATTATAATTTTTACAAAAATTCGTTTTGTCCTGAAGTGTTGTGTTTATTATGATTGTTATTAATTTTGAGCATTTAACTTTGTCAAAGTTAGACTGATTTTTTAAATGTCAGTACTTTTCTAGCACACTTCATAAGTGGCTTTCTGTTTCAATAATTTCAAGAAACCACTGATTATCGTGAAAATGGTTTTAATTTCTTTAATTTTCCGTATTTCTGAAGTATAAAATGACAAATGATGGCACGTATCGATACATATTTTTTTTCTACAAAAAACGTATGTATATGTTTGCTCTAAAATAAATAGGGAAGCAAATATTTTCATATAAAAAAACTATCATTGAAAATTATATAGTGCGTAAAGCGTTTCTACAACCTGTATAAGCTTGCGAATATTTAAAACACTTTGTTTAAAGCAAAAAATAAAAAAATCGTAATCTAACAAACAGCGGAGGAAAACACGTCCGCAGTGTATGAAAACTTTGCGCATATATTTTAAAATTTAAAATAGCTGTGGATATAGCGCATTCCTAAATCTTTATTAAATATAATTAAAACGGTTATAATCCGAAAATGTCTATGACCTGGAATGCTCTTAAGTTTTTTCGAATAGTTGACATTTTGGCGTGTATAAAAATTACAAAACGTGCAGATGAAGTTTAGCAAAAAAAACTGAAATAAATTAGGATATTATAGCATTGATCCATGGGAGAAATTTGATAAAAACTGAAGCTGTTTTTTTTCCTACGTAGTTTTTTTAAACTTTATCAACCTGCAGCCCTGTAGTATGATGAGATATTGCCATATGCATGAATATGGGGCAAATATAAAAGATCTGTTTCTTAGCTAAAAATGGTTCAAACATTAATTAATTTGGATCAAAATTAAAGAAGTTCTAAACTTTTAAAGAATGTAAGGCCTGAAGGGCGTTTTTTTTTTCATACAAGGACGACTGTAGTAAACCACACAAGAAAATGTTTTATCATTTATTTTAAGTGATTAACTTAGGTGCAAAATAGTAAAACATCTTAAAAATAATAATAGTCAAAAATAAAACAAACAAAAACACACAAATAGAATACACTAAATCAGGTTAGTACACATTCTGGTACAGAAAACTAAACAAGTTAAGTAACTATTTAAGATATATTTATGCAAAAGTATGAGATTTTAGATATTATATCCATCAAATAAAATGTTAAAGTAAAATAATCCTCTTCTGTCAGTCAAAGGCTCCGGCAATATCTTTACTATGCCAGTTTCAGTGACTGTATCTAAATCCGAGACAGAAGGCTACTCAAATTTAAATATGTCTTGTCGTTTAGTAGCAGTTCTTTTTAGAAACGTTATTTCATAATCTTCTTCGATTTATCTGGTCATTTGACCAACAAAATGTTGGATAATTTTCTTTGAAGTATACTTCACCAAAACCCACTTGTCTTTATCAAGATCTTGATTCATATTATCATTTTCTTCCTGGTTCCGCATTTCTGTTTCTTGCTAAAAATTTTCTAAAAATTCTTTATCATTTTCCGAATCCTTATACTCTACTTCACAATCTTCTTCACTACTACTAGAATCTTCTTGTTTATGGCGTTTTGACTTTGCCTCTTTCTGTTCTTTTTCTTCTTTATTTTATTAAGCTTCTCTAGCACGTCAGCATTGGTTAAAACTTCAGATCCAATAGCTACTCTCTGTCGCTTTGTTTTTTCCGGGTGGGGACTTTGTCTTACCATTTCCAAGAGCAAAGTTTCGAATGTTTTGGTTGGCTTACCATTGGAAACTAAAGGATCGAGATTAGAACATTTGTTCAATGATGTTGGTTGCTCTTCTGAAGATATAATTTCAGAGACACTGTGATTATTTGAGGTTGAAGGCTCAGGTTCTGAGACCACACTAGTGGAATTCTGATGGTTGGAAGCTTCTGAACATATTTTTTTATCGGGAATAACTGTTTTATCAAATGGATGAATCTCACCTTTGATAAAACCACTCTTAATCACTTCAGAGAGTGCTAGACGTGTTTCAACGAGGCTAGACGTCAATCTGTGCCGTGCGATATCCAGCGACCTCGTGATAACGCGAGTTAAATTTATTCTTAAAAATAAATTCAAATAAAATAAATCATACCTAATACTATAGTTAATAATCGAATGTGAGGGCTGTTATGGCTTTCCTCCAGCCCCCGTGGAGGGATGCAACCCCCACCATTACAACCCCAAATGGCTTCGAAAATGCCGATGCTAACGTCCGACCAAATTCAAACAATCAACACGCAGTATCAACAAATACCAGGTAACTCTTATTTACAATCACAACCACTGCCTTACTACCAACCAACTCAAAATACCCAACCCTCCCAACCAAGCCCCTACAACTGGAACACCGTCACATACAAAAGAGGTAGAAACTCCCAAAATGAAGTTGAAATGACGACTAAACAGAGCAAAGCAAACGAATATTGGCTCGATACACCATCCTCTTCTAATCGTTTCTCAGCCTTAGCAACTGAAACTAGTAACGATAAAAAAGACACCAACACTGAGGAAAAAACGCCAAAACCTCCCCCGATTTTTGCAACCGGTGTTAAAAATATTGCACCTCTCGTGCAGCTACTTGAAGTGACAGCGAAACTGCAGTATGAAATTAAAGCTCTTACAGGTAACCAGGTCAAGATCCAACCTAGAACAACGGAATCTTATAGAACCATTATAAAAGCCCTGAACGAAAAACACACTAAATTTCACACGTATAAACTAAAAGAGGAGCAAAGTTACAAAGTTGTCTTGAAAAACATGCACTATTCCATTAATTGTGATGACATTAAAGCTGAAATAGAAAAACTAGGCCACGTGCTCACAAACATATGGAATATAAAGCAATACAGTACTAAACTGTCACTCCCTATGTTCTTTGTTGAACTTAAACGAGGTCCAATTAACAAAGATATTTACAATGTGGAAAATCTACAACAGTGCAAAATAAAATTTGAGCCTCCGATATTGTGCAATGCGCAAAGTGTCAAAGATACGGACACACCAAAAATTTCTGTTTTCAAAAACCAAGATGCGTTAAATGCCTCGGGGATCATACTACCGGTGACTGCTCCAGGAAAACAAAATCAGAAGATGTTCGATGTGTATTATGCGGAGGGAATCACCTCGCAAATTATAAGAGTTGTATGGTATACAGAGAGCTACAAAAACAATTTCCAGAGCTTTGTCCACAACAGTACACTCCTCCCCAGCAAATCAGACAATATCAACATATTCACCCAGGACTAATTTACGCCGCAGTAACCCATGAGCAAAAACAACAAGGCTATCCACCCACCAACATATTGCAAAATTCAAACCAACCGCATCAGCAATCCAGCGATATGCAAGAGCTAAAAAATATGATGAATGGCCTATTCGAACAACTAGGCACTATGTTAAATCTACTTACAACAGTGATCGCTAAACTTAAATAATGGACAACATACTTCAACTCGCTTTGTGGAATGCTAATGGCTTGACACAACATCTAGAGGAATTAAAAGCATTTCTTCTAAATCGTAATATCGATGTCATGTTAATATCTGAAACGCATTTTACAGCGAGAAGTTATATAAAAATACCCAACTACTTAGTCTACTTTACAAATCATCCAGATGGCACTGCTAGAAAAGGATCGGCTATCGTAATAAAAAACTCGATTAAATACCACTCCCTGAACAGCTACTACACAAACTTCCTACAAGCCACAAATGTGGCAATATAAGATGCAGCCGGTCTGTTAACTATTTTGGCCCGTCGACTTTCCCCCCAGATACACAGTAAAACAGGAAAATTTTGAAGATTTCTACAGCACCCTGGGACGGCGATTTATTGCTAGAGGGGTTTATAATGCCAAATATACATGCTGGGGTTCTAGGCTTATAACACCCAAAGGTCGTGAATTATTCAAAACACTCGAAAGAAATAACTTAAAGCATCCATCCACAGGCGAAGCCACTTACTGGCCGACTGACCGGAACAAATTACCTGATTTAGTAGATTTCTGCATCACAAAAGGTATTCCGCATGACTTTGCTGCTGCCACCTCCTGCTTTGACCTGTCTTCTGATCATTCTCCAGTTATTGTCGGTTTACTGAAGCGATCAGCGTGCCACAACAACCAAGATTAAGCAGTAAACGTACAGACTGGGATGAATTTAGACAGCTGGTGAATGAAAAGCTAACCCCAAAAGTTGCCTTAAAAACTGAACAACATATCGAATCAGCAGTCAAACTCTTCAATATGATACAATACAATGGGCGAGCTGGAATGCAACTCCAGAACAAACGCTAAAGGTCAAAACCTACAAATGTTCCACATCAAGTAAGCAGAAAATCATAGAAAAAAGAACACCGGAAAGTAAACGCGCATATAATGCAGCTACGCATGAACTCAAAACACTCCTAAATAACAACAAAAATGAATGTATACAATCATTTCTGCAAGAGTGTACGCCCACTGAAGCCACTGATTATTCGCTGTGGAAAACGACCAAAAAATTAAAACAAGTCACTAAAACTTCTCCACCCATCAAAACACTCCAGGGAACTTGGGCAAGAAGCAAACTAGAAAAAGCGTGTGCATTCGCAGAACACCTAACTGAGGTTTTCCAACCACATCCTTCAGAAAATCAGCCAGAAGAAGAAAATGGGTTAATCCGAATACTAGAAGCGCCCCTTCAACTCAAATTGCCAGTCCAACGCTTTTAAATTGCCGATGTACGTCGCAACTCTACGCCTAGAAAAAGCACCTGGATACGACCTACTAACAGGAAAAATACTCAAGGAACTACCTACCACGGGAGTAAGGTTTCTTACACAACTCTACAATGCTATTTTGCACACTGGGTATTTCCCTGCTCAATGGAAGGTAGCGCATATTATATTCATCTTAAAGATCGGGAAACTAACTTTACAGGCGACTTCTACAACTCAAAATAGTTAAAAAAAGTATATATGAACACATGTTCGCAAACTCTTTGTTTTCGAGCTATGACTCGTTTTCTACAACATTGGGGATAAGACAATTTACACATTTTTCGATTTTATCAAAGTGGTTTATGTATTGCTTAATTTAAGTGTCACTTTGTTAGTGATAGTTATTGTGTTTCAAATTTGATCTGAAACAATGGTATACACGGTTACTGACATTGCAGATATGCATTTCTACTATGGGCGACCAATGACAATGCAGAGAAACACGTCGCCTTTATGGTCTATGAAGAAGCATTTTCACAACGCCAAATTCCAGACAGAGGTACGTTTAGTAGAATTCACCAACGCCTAAGAGAAACTGGTACTTTTGTCACTCGAAAGGTGAACCGTGGTAGACCGAGAACCGTACTTACTGCAGAAGTTGAAGAACGGATTTTGGATATGGTTGCTGAAGATCCTGCAACCAACACTAGAAAAATTGCTTTAGCCGAAAGAGTTTCTAATAAGAGTGTTTGGAATGTACTGCATGAACAACTTATGGAGATTACCCGTTAAGGCCCACACCAGAAAATTAGAAGTTAAATAAATTCTAAAATCTGCTTTTATTATTAACCCATTTAAACTAAGGGGTTGGTTATAGACTCCCACGTTCTTACATTTTCTGGTTTTACCTTTTTTGGCTTAAAAAGGTAGTATAAATACCATATGGTGGACGAATGGTTCTAATAAATAATAATATGCAAGAGAAAACATTATTAGTTAGCTAATTACTTTGAAAAGACTGCTTTCGTCTGAATATTTTTTCTGTTAATTGTACACCATTTTTTGTTAGTTTCTCGTCAGTTTTCTATAAATATAGGGTCAACTTATGTGCAAAGAATAATGCAATTGCAATTATTTCATATGCGGGTAAGTAAATGAGCTGAAAACTTAAGTGCATCGTTAACTATTTCCTGGGCACATACAGCTAGCTACCTATTATAGGCTCATCCAATTCAGACTTACGGTGACTTACTATTTAATGTTTGCTTTGGCTAAAGAGTTGAGTTTATAGTTTTGAAGAGTACGATCCAGAATTTTATGTTTACTAGTGTTTTAAAAAGAATTTTGCGGTGCTTGAATTTCCACAGTTGCTAGCCCATAATAGAACAAAGAGAAATCAGTATAACAATTAACAGGGTATTGATGTTTTCAAGGAAGTATTTTCTTCGACGATACTGAGAAAAAAATATAAATTGTGGCTCAAAAATATGTAAATGGAAACTAAGTGAGGTTTCACAAAAAAAATCTGTTTCTCTTGAAATAATATTTTTTACTGTCAATCTTATTCAGTTGCAAGAGGTAATCTATACATTTTTTTATGTTGTGTATGAATCGAGAAATAATTGATTGATATGTTTCTTAGACATGTAGTATTACGGAAAGTAGCACCCATAATTTCTGCAAACCAATAGATCAAGTGCACCATGGAAACCAAACTTGCCATGAAATAAATAGTTATTGTTTTCTAGTTTAACAGTTCAAATTTAGCTTTGATAATTACAACAGTTATTACATAGTTAATTTTGAAATAAGTGTTGTGCATCAAAAATTAATTTAATGAGAGATAATTGTAGAGCCATGATTTACTATGACTTTAAAAGTTCCCTATCTCCGAATGAACGTTTTGAATAACTTCGTGCTGCTTTGATGACCAAGCGCCTCCACTTCAGAGAACTGTTTATTGCTGGTATAATAAATTTAAATTTGAACGAGTTTCAGTCAGCGACGATTTTTGCAAAGGAAGACCAATTTCTGCAGTTACCGATACGAACATAAACGCTGTGCGGACAATCGAGTCACATGTAGAATTATTAAAAGCATCGTGGACATTGGCATGACTGCAATAAACAAGTTTTTACATAATCATTTGGGTGCAAGAAAAGTCTGTTGTGGGTGGATACCACACAGTTTAACAGTAACACTACAACAGCACGTGGATTGGTATAAGAAATAGGATGAAGGTAGATCTAAAGTAGTTTATATCATAATTGGTGACGAAAGCTGGATATATGCATTTGAACCCGGCAGTCTGCACAATGGATGTTTGCAACAGATCCTAATCCAGTTAAAGTAAAGCGATCTCGAATTGTTGAAAAGAAAATGATTGCTCGCTTCTTTTCAGTCAGGACCTATCACAACTGTCGTGCTTGAAAATAGACGTGTACGGTTACGGCAGTATGGCTGCCAGATGTTATTCAAAAAGCTCGTTTACGGCGCCCAAGGAGCGAAATCGTTCTGCACCATGACAATGCTTTTAGTCACACCGCACATCAAATACATTAATTTTTAGAGACTTTCGGGTTAAAATTGCAAAATTATCCCCCATACAGTTCCGACGTAGCACCTTTCGATTAAGTTCTATTTCTTCCATTAAAGGATAAAATGCGTGGTGTGCGATTTGGAACTCCCAAAGATGCTGTGGAAAGCTTCAAAAACCCTGTTTCTCAAGTGACTTAAGAAGGGTGGAATTTATGTTTTGAAAATTGGTTTTACCAAATGCGTAAATGTTTCGAGTTCGAGGCGACTATTTTGAGAATCAATAATAAAAGCAAATGTTGGCTACAAAACCCTTGTTTTATTAGATTGCAGAAATTTATGGGGCTGCCCTTGTATAACAGCGTCAAAGAACAAGCAAATAAGTAAATTTATGTGAAAAAGTTATGTATGTATGTAAATTCATGTCTTTGTAGGTATACATACGTATTGACGATGGTTGGTTGGGCGGCCTGGCCCTCCCCAGCCAAAAATCCTAGTTACGCCAATGAGTACTGTTGCGGTCTTGTGTCATATTACGTGATTGTAATTTGTTACGCGGTTGCCTTGTTTATATTTAAAAAAAGGGACCTACGAAATTCTCAGTAGGGGCCATGGCTCTCTCTGCCCCCCCCCCTCCCCTTGCGAGCTCCCATGTGTGTTAACATGGGTTTAGAAAATTTTTGCAATTTTAATAGGGGCATAAACTTTAAGTAATGTTTGCAAGTTATGATTTAGAAATAGCAATTTATCATTAATATTATTAAAACTATAAATAAGGTTCCATGGTATAGATTCAAGCTGATAATTAAAAGTAGCGATATGAAAATGCTCAAAATATCTGTACGTTCGAATAGAGACCGGAGATAACTCGGATTCAACTAATATTTTGCAAAAGGTAAGTGAATGATCTGCTAGATCCTCGACTTCTTTAACACCTGACTCAATTACTAAATTTCTATTAGAGACAATTATTATATTTAACAATGTTTGTGATGTTGATGTAATACGTGTAGGTTCTGTAATGATTTGGTTAAGTTTAAAGGTAGCGCTAAAATTCAGAAAATATTTTGATTTAGACGTATCATGATTAAGTAAGTCAATATTAAAATCACCAGTGCAAATTATTTCATCACAGTAAGGTATAATTTCTGAATAGGATTTTTCAATTACTTAAAAAATCATTGACTTTAACCCATTCAGGACGAAAAGCTACCCCGACTGCTATATTTTTCTTGTTTAAATTGATTTGTATCCAAAGCTGCTCACATATATCACGTGTAATATTAACAGTTTTATAAATCAGTTCAATACCTACATAAAGAGCTACTCCGCCACCTCTTTTGCCTGTTCTGTCTTTTCGAATCAAGGAATAACCGTCAATTAAAATAGTCTGGTCCCCAAAATTCGCTGATAACCACGTCTCCGTCGCCGTGATAATTTTGTAGTTGTTATTTGCAATGTATTCTCTAAAAATACCCATATGAGCAGGTAACGATCTAATATTAATATTGGCTATAGTAAACTCCATATTACTAAATAACAATTCTAAATAAAGTTAAAGATAACAATAACTGATTTATAACTGAGAATACAAAAGCCGAATTACGAAAAATTAATTAATAACAATCAATAAGTGTAAACCACAACGGCGAAGCTCCTAGAAAACAATAATTGTAATGCGCCAGTACCAATATAAAATCAAAAACTCAAAAGCCTTCAGGAGTTGTTATTCTCTTGATGCTGTTATTCATTTTTACGAAGATTGGATTATCGTGGGTCCAAACATTTTGACATGAGTACTTGTTAACCGCCTCTTTAAATGCTCACGGGGCAACCTGTTAGTGTTTTTGCATAAAAAATAACACCCAGTGTTTTTTTAATTTTTTAAACTTGTTTAAGTTGAAGCAACTAAAAACACAACTTTTTTTCACTTGAGAGTTTTGCGTATCTTGCTTCGTTTTTGAGGAAATAAATTTGAACCATTTTTTTACAAATTTTAACACCCTGTATTTCGAAAATGAAGCGTTTTTAGACATATGTTTATAAAGCAAAACAGGTTTGTTTTAATGTCTCCTACCAGCCCTAAAAGTTTGTCGGTAAGTATATTTATGGAACACCTTGTATATTAGCTTAATAAGAAAATGTAGAATATTTTTCTAAATAAACAAAAAGGATGAATCGCTGCTCCCGAGTGCGTTATTTGACATACATGAAGAAGGATTGCCTTACTTGATTAGTTTTAAACGCATTTAGAACCATCGAAACTTCCAGAGGGACTTGATCAGAGATTTCTTATATACTTAGACAAAGTGCCGCATATGTGGGGCGTAATAAGGTGCTTCAACATTTAAAAATACCGTTAGGTCTTACCATATGCGATTTTATGAAACTAGAGAAAGGTCCCAAAATAACTGATGCTTTCATAAATCCGTTAACATTATTCCAGAATGATCGCTATTTAAAAATAAAATACAAAATCAATCACAAATTGCTCGTATATTTGCAGTCACTAGAAGGAATCCAAGATGGCTCCCAAAAGAATAACATATGATTTTAAAAACCTTCAGTGGATGTTGAATTAAATCCATTACTTTATTCTTACGGCAATCTAACTGTATTTATTTTTTAAATGCTCTTATTAGTGGCCAGCATCAGGCCGGATTACCCCAGCATGGATCTTTTAATTGGCGCATGTGCAGAGCATTCACACAGGAAATTTTTTGCTGTGCCGTCCCCGAGGTTGCATCCTCGACACGTTGGGCTTCAATTAGTCCCATCCTGTTTGTATGCTTATTTAGTTTGCAGTGCCCCGACAGTAGACCCTCGACAAGTAGGAGATTATTCCTTGGCAACAGTGCACAGAAGCTTGCAATCTTTCCAATAGCAATCGGTACGTATAATATGGCATGTATTCGTGTCATCTCATCTATCATAATAAATTGCTGTTGCAGCTCTTTTTTGACTAATTATGATATTGAACAAAGCCGATGGAAGAGCTATTGCAGGTTCGAGACCAAAGAAGGAACGCTTTGGCCCTTGTCTTGCCGGACCATCAGCACACTTATAACCACATAGGCTAGCATGTTCGTTGACTCAAACAGGTTCTAGAGCAGGGGCGGCGAACCAATGGCAAGCGTGCCATTGATGGCACGCGGCAAAATATTTTGGGCACGGCCTTAATTAAGGAATTTAGGTACCTCATCGAAACAATTTATTTTTTCGTCTACGTTTGAGGTCATAGTAACAAAGTTCATTGTGAACAAGGCTACCGCTGCCGGAACGGCAACAGACTGCGGGACAGAGATAGGTAGACTTCACGCAAATTTCTGACCGAACGGATGGGAGTGAGCTACGGAGTGAGCTAGCATTCCCCCGCGTAGCTAGGCAACCCTATTTTCATCTTGTGATAACATTTTTCAGCAAATTACAGCTATGTTGCTATCAATTTAGACCACTCTGCATTCCAATAGTTTTTCTGGTGCTCCTTTTCCAATTTTTGGGAGATTTTGATAACCTGAGTTGAATTGCGTGTGGTAGTATTTTTCGACCTTTTCCGTCCCAGCCTTCGCTTGAATAAGTTGGTTGCCCCTCGGCTTCGTGCTTCACCAGCTTAATTATAGCTTGGTTCATTTGTGAGGGAGAATTTGGAAGCAACGAAAGCCCACTAAACGTTAGGATAATTGTTTATGGTTGCAATCCTTACGTTCACTATGCTCTTGCGGAATTTTGGGGCCCACTTTCGTTGTTTGCACGGCACTCCAGGCTGTCCGCCACCTCCAGGTTAGTCTTCTTCAGCTCCCGCCTTTTAGCTAGGTTATGTACCTAGGAATATGTATTTTTAGTCTATTTCTACCTGGCATTATTTGATGGCACGTCATGGCCTCATTAACCATTTCTTTAGAAAAAATGGCACGTAGATCAATAAAGGTTCGCCACCCCTGTTCTAGAGCATTAGCAGTAGCACTGGAATATCACTCTTGAGACAACTTTATGGTTGGGTAGCGCCATTAGAACAACTCTACTGTCGCTAGCTATTCTGATATCTGTGATTTCTGAAATGTTTTGATACTATAACATTGGAAGTTTCTTTTTTGTGGTGTTCTGTGAGATCTGGGGCTTGAATTTACCTAATGTTTCTGTATTTTTACAACAAAGTAGAGTAACAGTTGGAAAAGCACTGTTCTATGAATAAATGTATGAATATATTTAAATATGATTCCTAGAATCGGCACTGGACAAGCCCATGTTCAGGCATTCTTGGTTGGTGCAACACAAAGCCGAGGCGCATACCACGGTATACCGACATCACGCATACGTCACGAGCAAACCTCTTGCGATTGGCGCATCTAAAGAGACGGCAAAAGGTGCACAGACAAGCTAAAACAAGAACGTAAACCTAGCAAAATTCACGAGAGCCAACAGGATGGAGGAGATTTCAGAGCTAGTAGTTGTTGATAAACAATGAAAGCGAATAGACGCATAGCAGTATAGTGGCTATTCTATAAATCAAGATCAACCAATACTTTAATAAATAATTATTATCACTTTATCACCTGCTAACATAAGTGTTTATACAATGGGTGGTGATAGGAATTTGCTGCGATCTAATAGCACTAACGGTAATGAAGACATGCTAATACATAGAGTGGTGGAGAAAGTTCTACAGTCGGATATAATTATCGAAGCCCTAAGCAACAAAATTAGTGACACAATTGAGAAAATAATCAACGATTTGTTCAGACCATATATTGAAAAAATTAATAATCTGGAAGATCAATTATTGAAAGCGAATAATAAGATCAAAGAACTGGAACAATGCGGAAGGCGTAATAGTCTTAGAATGTTTGAGATTAATGAGAACAAGATTGAAGATACGAATGAAGCTATCAGCAACTTCTGTAATCAACAACTCCAGTTCATCCTGTTGATATTAGTCATCGTGTTGCAAGAAACATGAATAACAAAGCAAGGTCCATTCTAGTGAAATTTGTAAATCGATATTTACGTGACTCGGTTTTTCGCAATAGGTCCGTCCCTATTGAAAGATACCGGTTTTCTAATTAAAGAAGATTTAACAGATGCAAGTGGACATTTTGAAGTCAGCTATCAACAGATTTGGTGTAAGAAATGTGTGGATTTTCAATGGTGTGATATGTATAAAGGCTAACGGATGGGTGTATAAAGTGATAACTTATCAGGATTTGATGACAATTGAAAGTGATGTAGATAAATGAGGCCAGATGCTGCACTGCGGTCAAACGTAACTTACTAGTTTAATTACATTATTAATTTAGTTCTTAGTTCTAACTACATTTTTTCTTTATTCATTCATGTATTTAATTTTTTCTGATTAACTACAAATTAACAGTTTATTTTCAATTGCAGTATGAATAACTTTTTTGATATTGATTACAATATAACCGGCACAAGTACTTCTGATATAAATCAATTCAATAATATTTTTGAGGGGAGTAATGATTTAATCTCAATTTTTCAGATGAACATACAAAGTATTAATAAAAATTATGATAAACTCTTAATTCAACTGGAAGCATTAAAAACAAAATTTTATATTATTATTCTCACAGAGACGTGGAAAATACAAGATGGAAGTGAAAAGTACAACTTACCTAATTACAGTATGTATTATAATGACCGTAACTTTAATCAGAACGATGATGTGGTAGTGTTTGTTAGGAATTCTATTAAACACAACATTATTGAATCTAATTCTGATATTAACCTTGTTCGTTTAAGTGCTAATATAAATTTGGTATCTATTGCTACCACGGCTGCTTTTCGACCGCCGTCCAGCAGTGTGGATGGGTTTTGCGAGATCTTGAAATGAAACTGAAGGGATTTAATCATATATCTAATATATACGGATTTAATCAACAAATCGAAATCTTAACTGGTGATATCAACATTGACATTCTAAAAACGAATGATCCTATAACAACCAACTATTTAAATCTTCTTAATGAATTTCGTTACTTTACATACTTGCAAAATCCTAGAGGGGTTACTGTATTTTCCGGTATTTTCCAAAAGTTGCTTTGATCAATTTTGTTAAATGTAATTAACAAATAATTAATTCGTTATACCCTATTGTTATTGAATCACAAGTGACGGATCACTACCCTACTGCATTAATCATAAAACAATTCAACTGTAGTAACATCAATCATTCAAATTCTATTATAAATAAGAATTTTCAAATACAGCTTGATTTTGATAAACTAAATAGCCTTCTTAGTAATGAAAATTTGATGGAAGTGCTCAAACTACAGGATCCTCATAATGCTGCCCAATTAATATTTATGAATACACTCAATACACATATATTAAATTCAGAAATGAATATCAAAATTAAAGCTAAATTTAATAAATTAAAACTATGGATGACAAATGGTATATTAAATTCCCTACGAACTAGAGATAAGTTAAGTAAACAAGTTCTACGTAATCCTGATAACAATCACCTTCTCAGATATTATCGGAAATACCGGAATTTTTTAACCAACCTAATAAGAATCACGAAAGAAAATTATTATAGAAATAAATTGAGGTGAGTGAACGGCAATCTCAAAAAAGCGGCAATTGATAAATCTAATTCTTCAATCAGTGATGGGTGTATTGGTTCCGTAACTGATGACGTTGACGAATCAATAACTGATGATAAAGAAAAAGCCAATCGCTTTAACAAATATTTCCAGAATGTTGCAATTGATATGGCGAAAGAAATAAATAAAACTGATAACATCTACTAACCTGAAAAACATTATCCAAATTCAATTTATTTAACACCGGTTACCGAAGTGAAATTGAGAAACAAATCAAAACCAATGGTGCACGTTATTAACTTATGTTCCACTGGTGGAAAATTTCCCACTATATTCAAAACTGCTTTAATTATTCCTAGCTTTAAAGCTGGCGATAAAAACAAAGTTTGTAATTACCGTCCAATTTTACTCACAAGCAGTGTGGGTAAAATTATTGAAAAATGCATCAAAAGTAGGTGTATCAAATTCCTTGAAAAATTTGACATATTAGCTCAAACGTAATATGGATTCCGTGACAATCGTAGTACCAACAATGCCATATTTGATTTAACCAAAACCTTATACACAAATTTGGATAATAATTAAAATAAACCCTAACAGTGTTTCTTGATTTTGCGAAAGCGTTCGATACAGTGTCACATCGAGTCCTCTGCAGCAAACTACACAATATCGGAATTAGAGGATTAGCGAATGATTTGATAAAATCTTATTTGAAAAATAGAAGTCAAATAGTTACAGTTAACGGAGTGAACAGTGGTAAATTGGAAGTTAAAATGGGAGTCCCACAGCGCACTGTATTAGGGCCTATAGTCTTTCTCATTTATATAAATGGTCTCATTAAACTTGACATCGATGCTAAAATTATTTCTTTCGCAGATGATACTGCGGTAGTTTTGGGCCAGATAGTTGAGATGAATTATTGCGGAAGGTGAAGCATGGTATGGCAGAGAAGATAAATCAGTTGGACTATGATTTATTGTCACTAAATTTATCTAAAACTAAATTCATTTGCTTCTCGCTATTAAACTTAAGAAAGCAACTTCTAACTAAAATCAATATACACTCACTAAGGTGTTTGAACCAAAACAAATTGAATTGTAGATGTACTCGAACCATAGCTTCAACGAAACAGGTAAAATATCTAGCAATTATTATTGACTCCAATTTACGTTGGAAATGATGGTGAATTAGTAATTAGAATTAAGAAGATACAAATTCAAACTGCTCAAAAATATTCTTCAAATAATTATAATAAAAATAATTTATTTTGCTATTGTTCAATCACTAATTCAGTATGGTATTATAGGCTGGGGTGGGGTTGCTAACTGCTATCTGTATACATTCGAAATTTTACAGAGCGGAATTTGAAAAATATTATTTTGTAAAGATTACATATACCATACTGATCAATTATACTCAGAAGCTAATAAATTGTCGGTTAGACAGCTTTACATAAAGACATTAGCATTATTCTCATACAAATATAAATGCAGTCATTAGAACGGACCTGCAAATACCAACGGTCAAAGAACAAATACGACAATATAGTCTGCAGTACAGTGCTCGACTACATGTACAATTGTCCACAGAACTAATGTCACCCCGAACGTCAGCTTGGCTATCTCGATAGGCAACACATTTAACGTCACTTGACCCAATGGTTTTTCGATGCTAATACACACAAAGCGTGACACCGAAAAGCGATTAGGCAGAGAGAAAGTAGACATTTTAGAAGCAAATCCTTCCGTTTAACATTTCGGTGGTGAATCACAGGGGGTTACAGTTTATTTGTATTAAGCAGGTTTTATTTCATCGCTGTTGTTAATATTATTTGTTATTTGTATGACGTAGAAACAAGACATGAAGTAATTCTGGTTGAATATAAACTTTAACAGATATCGATTAATGAAATTGTTGAAGAGTTTAAAGATTTTCGTTTATTGTTAAACGTTTTAAGTGATTAAAATTAAAATAGATTTTTCTACCGCTAAAGGCACAACATTGGAAACCTAGATTTGACAAACAAATATTTATCTTGTTTTCACAATTTGAAACACAATTTAGTAGAATCTGAAAAATAAGAAATAATTTAAATTGTTCTACTTGAGGAACGTGAAAATTTTTGCGAAACTGAAAGATTAATTAAAAGGTTTTAAAATTTAAACATATACAGTGGAACTTCTATATACGAAGTCGCTAAATTAAAAAAAAAACTCATTAAAAGGAAATTTCGTAAAACAGAAAATCATTTAAAATAGCATAATAAATGACACTCCGGAAACGTCGTGTGATAATAGTATATTACGCAAGTTTAGAAAAGTGGAGTTTTACTAAACGAATATAGCTTGATTGGGTACGAGCGAGCGAAGCGAGCGATTAACCCTAAAAGCTATATAAGTTTAGTAAAACTGTGTGTGTACACTATTTTTTCGCATTTTGTATTAATATTTATTAACAAACATTTATATAAAAGCATTAAACCACATGTTCATTAAAAAGGTCCATAAGGGGCGGCTGTGGAAATTCAAATGTATGAATAATATGTTGGTGACACTGTAAGTCTATGTCAAATTCGAGGTTATCAGGTTAGGTTTTCCGTCAGTTTTGACACAGACTGACGCAAAACTTAACCTGCTAACCTCGAATTTGACAGTGACATTACCATATAGTAAAGTGACACTTCTATGCACCAAAATGCCACTGTATTAAACGATTTTGAATTTAGTAAAGTTCCACATTAGTACACAAAATGCGAAAAACACCCTCGACAGTGGAAAAAGTCCGATAAAACATATCATAATAGACCACTGCCGAAAATGAGATCATTCAGAGAACAACTGCAACTGGTTGTTTTCCAAACAGCATTTTATCTAAGTGAGCAATTTCTTCTATATTTTTACATGACTAGTCTTTAAAATTGATTTCATTTAATTTGATCAAAAATTTGTTCATATTTAACTTACAATAAATGGAATTTTAATTCGTAAAATAGAGCAAAAATCAAATGGTAAATTATTCGAACGGCAGAATACCTGTAAAAAATCGTTAAACACAGAATTTCGTAAAACTGAAGTTCTTTAAGAAGTTTCAATGTATGTAGAAATTCAGGAAGTTAAAAGTTACTCAAAAAGCTGGTGTAATACACGCACACAACTTCCTTTTACAGTGATCTTATAATTAGCAAAGAATTTGATTTTTAATTTTTAAGCATTTGTCAATAATTACAAATTCTACAGAAACCGTACAAAATAGAGCGTTAGTTGAAGAGACAAATTTTCCCTAAACTTTTAAGCAGAATTAAAAAATGTAATAATATACCGGGTGTTCCATTTAATATAGGAATAAATAAAAAAAGAAAAAAAAACAAAACAAACCCATTTTAGAGGTATTCAACTATCTCACATCAATACACATTAAAAATGTAATAAAAATGCATACTTACGGTTATGCGATTTGCTTCAAGAGCTTGCTGTCGCATCTAGGTAGTACACAAAACTTATATATGAAGTTTCAACATCATACCTCTTTTCGTAACGTTAAAAATCACTCTTGGACCTTTTAGCTACTTTTTACTTCCCTCGTCTGAAGGACGAAGGAAGTATTGTAATCGCGAAAATATCACCTTCCCAGATTTTTTCAGATCTTCACGTTTGACGAAAAAGAGGTTTTCTCAATTCCGTCAATCTGTCTGTCTGTCTGTCTGTATGTCTGTCTGTCTGTCTGTTAGCAGTATAGCTCAAAAACTATTTGTCGGAGGAAGACTATATTTTGCATACATATTATATATCTACCTCGCATGAAACAACAATTTTATACAAATATATACAGGGTGAGCACCCTTAAAAAAAATAAAGTGTTGTTTATTTTTGTGTTAATTTTGAAATAAAAGGAAGTAATAACTTTCACATAGGTCAGGCTTTACATTTGCCGAAAATAAGACTCAACCGACAAAGGATAATGTCACAAAAGAGTAAAAATGTCTCAACCATAACACCGCGACGTTCAACAGAGGCGAGCGCCGGACGTATCTGGAAGAGACTCTGTAGCGCAATTGGAATTTCGCTGCAATTAGATCCGCTGCGGGTATGAAGTTAACATCGAGAGATCTGCAGAGCTGCAGATGTGGCGGATTCCAACCCCAGCGGGATACATTTTTTTTTAAATTTGAAAATGTATTTCATTTATTAGAAACGTGAAGATAGTTTTACTCCTAACTTAATTTGATTTTTAAATTATTGAGTGTCACAATTTCGACGAGGGAAGTTTTGAGTAAAGCCCTTTACAGATTTTTTTAAATTGTTTTTCGCATTCCTGAGGTGGAACAACTTAAATTATTTTTGCAGTTTTCAGTAAATTGTGAAAATAAGATAAATAGTTGATTGTCAAATCCAAGTTTCCGATGTTGAGCTTTTAGCGGTAGAAAAATCTATTTTGACTTTAATTTTTAATAGCATAATAAATTAAATTGTTAGCTATAATTTACCAAGGGCAGTGATAATTACCGCAATAATTTTGACAAATAACTACCCGAAAGTGCGTCGCCTCGGGTTATTTCTTAACGGTAACGTACTTGAGGGATATTATTTGTCAAAACTATAAGGATTTATCACTGGCTGCGACGAATTCGGGAAGATAAGTTCTTAAATAAATTAATAATTTTTACAAAAGCGAGAAGCCATTTTTCTGACAAATTAATTCGACACTTCATTATAATAATATGTTTATTTTATTTTATTTAGGTACTCAGCCAACAGCCTTTAGGCCAATTATAGGCGTCGCACTGTAAGTCTATGTCAAATTCGAGGTTAGCAGGTTAGGTTTTACGTCAGTTTTGACACAGAGTGACGCAAAACCTAACCTGCTAACCTCGAATTTGACTTAGATTTACAGTGGCATCAACTTGTCATAGGATACTACTGAATTTTAATTAGGTAGTTTCCATGCTGATTGAGAATCACCCTAGGGTCGTTTTCATTTCAAGTGTGATCTGATTTGTCAAACTGACTCATGTGATTAAAAATAATCAAATTTGATTGGTCTGCAATATATGTAAGAACGTATCCTTTGAATTAAACTTCGGATAGATGGTAGCGATGGTGGTTCCTTAATTACTTAAAACGTTTAACAATAAACGAAAATTTTTAAACTCTTTAACAATTTCATAAATCAATATCTGTTATAAGTTTATATTCAACCAGAATTACTTCATGCCTTGCTTCTCCATCATACAAATAACAAATAATATTAACAACAGCAGTGAAATAAAACCTGCTTAATACAAATAAACTGTAACCCCGTGTGATTCACCACCGAAATATTAAACGGAAGGATTTGCTTCTAAAATGTCTACGTTCTCTCTGCTTAATTGCTTTTCGACGTCACGCTTTGTGTATATTACCATGCAAGAAACATTGGATCCAGTGACGTTAAATGTGTTGCCTATCCAGAAAGCCAAGCTGACGTTCGGGGTGACATTAGTTCTGTGGATAATTGTACACCCCAACGACCTAGCAGTGAATCTCCTAAACTAACCCATAGCCAACAGAAGGTTACAACACCTGCGACGACCTGTCTAGCCCAGTCAACGAAGATCCGTTTTTAGCGTTTGAAAAAAATAAATCGGAAAGTTTTAAAATTTGGCGAGGATGTTTATTTGAGCGTACTATTGAATATATAAAAAGTTCCGAAAAATTTAAGGTGAGCTGGCGCCGCCGTCTTGGGAAGAAGGTACAGTTTTATAGTTTTTTGTAAATATTCTATGAAATATCAACTTTACCACAAAAACTGCTCTTACAAAAATGAAAGAGCGTTAAATTTTCCACAAAAACACAAAACATTTTTGTTGTCAGTGGAATAGTTTCCTCGAAAATGGCCAGCAAATGTTGCGTGGATCGATAAATGGCTCTAAACGCGGGCAGTGGGATGACGTTATTCAAATTTCTGCTCCAAAATGTTTTGTATTTTCGATAGTAATAATTTTTATAGTTCTGTAAGAAAAAAATATTGAAAAATTTATCTTAAAAATATATACATACTAATAAATTGGTTATTTGTGATTTTTTGTAGTTCAATAAGTTAACAAATAAATAAATTAACAAATTTAAATTTTAAAAATAAGGGCCTTACAGATTTTTTAAAATTTCAGTTGTAACTTATTATTGACAAATGAGTATAGTTAAAATTTATTTCCGTGATGTAATTTTATACGTCTTTATACACAGAATCCAAAAGCTAGAAATTTCCAGAAATTAAAATTGGCTTTTCCGTAAATTTTGAAATGTTCGATAATAGTATATTAAGTGGTTAGGGCCAAAAATGGAGCTTTCTATACCGAGGCTGTTAGCTTGGCTGCCGAAGAACATAGAGGCATTTTGGTCCGAATAACATATAGGTACAATTTATTTTAAAATGAATATCTAAATCTTAAGAAAATTATAAAACAATAATTTAGTAAGAATGTGAAATATTAAATTGGATTTTTTTCCATGGTGACGATAGAATAAATAAATTACATTGTTGAAATGTTTTATTTTGTTATTTTATGCCAATAGGCAGATAAAGCAGCAACAGTGGCAACTTTATGTGGCCAACCAGGTAATGTAACACTGTTACCTTGTTAATAAAGTCACACAAGTTATCACTTGTACGACGTTTACGAATAAATTATAAAGCTATATTTTATCTATGAAAACCTCCATGCTAAAGTAATATTTTAATGACGAAAATTGATAAAATGGTTTATTCACTAGTGAATAAAACAGTCCATAATCCATAGCAACCAACAAAATACATACGTGTTACAGTGGTAACTAGTACAAAACAGGTAAAATGATTATATGAATTATTTATTTAATTTTAAAATTTATTTATAAATTAAACGTAGTTATTTGAAGAAATATATATGCCATACATTTCTCGTGAACTGAAGTTTACCCCTTAGAGATAAAATGCCTCTTTATTCACTTGTACCATACATAACTATTTTTAAAGTGGTCTTTAATTTTGAATTTAAATTAATTTAAATGCCGGTCTGATATGGAAATTGGTATAATTTTCAAAATTTTAATTTGAACTTGTATGTAGCGTTTCACTGCACTTTTTAGCCAGTTAAATCGTTATGTCTCAATTAAAAATTTGTAAAACTATTTTATTAGAAATGTAATAGTAATCTATATGTTAAGGGCATAATAAATAGATTATAGTATGAAGAATTAAGTAACAATATCTGTATTGCTGACAAAAGCATTAAAAATGACAAACAACTCAGCTCCATCTCTGGTGTTTAAGTTGTTGACGAGGTAACAATTCAGAGTTTGTTTTTATAAACATGACGACTGACAAAAAGTACAGAGATGGAACAGTTAATATAACCAATTGTAAAAAATATGGTGTGCAAGACGTTCTTGGTTGTAGTTTTAAAATACATCTAGTAACTCGCTTTTGTGTTCCAAAAATGTTCACAGCATCCCTTGATGATCTCCAGATAGATATGTCATAGTTTATGACTGAGTGCACATACGCAAAGTAAAAATAAACGAATACTGTTAAGAGACACAGAGGTACGAAGTCTACGAATCAGAGCACAGGCATTATTCAGTCTAGCTTGAACTGTGTTATATTTATTATATTTATTTATACTAACCCCCAGAAATTGTACTGATTTAATCACTCTGAGAGACCTATTATTTAGTTTTAGGTAAAGGGATTCGTTTTAGTAGGTTGTTTGCTAAAAGTAATGAGTCCAATCTTGTTAGGATTAAGCCTTAAAAATGTTTTCGCCCCAACTATTCATTTTCCCCGCTGCATCCGAATAGCCCACAGACAGACCCGCAAAAGTGGCCCCAAAATAGAGCCTTGAGGGACTCCCTGTTCAATATTAACTGACTCCAAAAAGTACTGAACCCCATCCTGTGTAATGCAAACCACTTGGGACCTTTGTGACAGGTAAGATTGAAGCAGTCTAGCACAAGAACCTTTTATTCCATACTTCAGAAGCAACTGTGGTCTGTGGTCAGTGGTGTCAAAGGCCTTTGAGAGTTCGAATAATAGACCCGCTACCTTCTCATTTCTATCAAGTCTATTGAAAATATAAGAAACTGTAGGAAATATGGCCATTTCGGTTGACGTGTTTGGTCTGAAACCATACTGATGGTCAACAAGTATTTTATGCTGATTTAAAAACCTCATTAATCTGTCATAGATGACCCGCTCAAAGACCTTTGACACAGATAACAGAAGCGACACCGGTTCTTAGCTAGCACCATTGCGCCCTCTTTAAACAGGTATAACTTTAGACTTTTTAGTACGTTAGGAAAAATACTAATTGTAAAAGAGTTATTAATAATCTGTATTAACGGCTCACTAATTATTTTCGCGATATATGTTAACATATCGATTGGAATTTTATCCAAGCGTGATGTATACTTATTTGGAAAATTCATTATAATTCTAAAAACTTAATTTCTGTCGACTGGATATAAAAATATAGTTGTATAGTTAAGATACGGTAAGTTATCCCTATTGATACCATGCTGAGAGTATGGCAAATTGAGCTGTGTGCCAAAAATTTGACTTATTTGTTTGGGATCATTAACAATTTCACCATTGTGTAGCCTGGGTGAAATATCATTACCCACATTATTCTTATAGCTTTCAGTGTTGAGAATATGCAACATGGTTTTGGATTTATTTTTATCTATATTTATTTATACAGGGTGTAACAAACATGTTGGGGTGACTAAACACAGGTGCTTTCTATGACTAAAAATAAGGAAAACAGTTCAAATAGGAGAAGTTAAATGTCCATCTCGCCGAAAACGACATCCACGTCTGTCATCGGCTTGCAGCACGAGAAGGTTCGCATCGGCCAATCATCCTAAAATTAGTACGCCGAGATGTCAAAAAATAATTTACACTAATAAAAGAAAGTCAAAAAATTCCTCCGTCGTTATTCGAGAAGACCTCCCAAAACGTCGTATGGATCTTCTAAAAAGTGCTATTGAAAAATACGGAAGAAACAAGGTATGGACAAGTGAAGGAAAAATTTTTATTAAACCAAACTCGGGAATTCAAAAAATTACTACGTATACTCATTTTCAAAAGTTGTCCGGGAACAAATGATTTCTCGAGTGTAACTAAAATAAGCTGAGGAACAGCGGCGATAAACGATATCACTGTAAGTGTTTTGTGCAGCATTTTTATGTCAGACAGCAAATATTTTATTGAAGCATTTGCATTGCGATTTCAATTGTTTTTTGTTTTTGTTTTGTGTGTATTGAAGGTTTAGTTATTTCTGAAATTTAATTTATTTGTAAACAAAGTTACTTGTTGTGATGAGCAGCAAACGGGTAGACAACTGCTTAAGTGTTGTACACATTAATATTAGATTACTTTTACCGAAAATTGCTGAAATTAACGCATTACTTGAAGAAGAATTTATGACATCCTAATAATATCTGAAACATGGCTGAAGCCTTATATTCCTATTTCAAATTTAAATTATAAAATCTTTCGCAAAGATCGTGTTGATTGTGGGGGCGGCATTTTCGTTAACAATTACATTACCACTAAAATTATTCAAAGTAATGACAATATAGAGCAGCTGTGGCTGGCAGTAAATGTTAATAATGAAACATTATGTCTTCGGAGTGGTCCCTACAGGCCACCGCTGACTACAAAGTTTTTATAGACGAACTCGAGGAATCCATTTCTTTGTGCTCTGAGATTTCAACTAAAATTTTCTGTCTGGGTGATTGCAACATAGATATGTAAAATTTTTCGAGTTCAGCCAGGCAGTACTTCAATTAAATGTTAGATTCATTAAGTTTTGATCAACTTATTAAAGATCCCACTCGAATATCGAAAAACAACAGCACAGTAATAAATCTCATAATTACATCCGATGAGTAACTGCATTATTGAATCTGGGACGTGTGAACATGGGATATCTTATCATGAAGCAGTTTTCTGCAAAATATCAATTACTAAATTTTTAAAAAATCCTACATTACATACTTTTCGTAATTTTAAGTATTTTAATTTTGATAATTTCTATAGAGATTTGCAGATGTTACCGTTGCATCAACTCTACTATGTGAAAGATATTGACGCTAAAATAAACATTCTAAATAATTAACTAATCTAAATTATTAACCTATTTGATCAACATGCCCCGTGGATAACTATTAAACTGAAAAGGAAACCTGCGCCTTGGTTAACGGATAATATTAAGTTATTAATGAAATTAAGGAACAAAGCAAAATCTAAATACAGCAAGACTAAAAATTATATGCATTGGGAATATTACAAATCCTTGCGAAACTTTACTAATCTAGCCATTCAGAATGAAAAGAAGGCGTACTTCGACTTTAAACTTCGAAATGGAGGTGTGAATTGCATTTGGAAAGAACTAAAGTCGATAAATATAAATGTTAATAAGCAATATTCTATACCAGAAGCTCTTAAAAATCCACAGCAAATAAATTAAGTTTTTATAGATTCCATACGCAATATACATCAGGATAAACACCTTATTAAATATTATCGTGATAACGTACTTACAACAGAAAATCTTTCTTTTAATTCTGTTAATGTTGACCAAGTTGATAAACTAATTCGAAGTATAAATAGCAATGCAGCGGGTGTTGATGGAATAACAATTTACATGATTAAACTTTGTTGTCCATATATACTGCCATTTATAACACATATATTAAATTATTGTTTAACAGAATGCGTTGTTCCAAGTTGTTGGACGAGCGCAGTTGTAATTCCACTGCCCAAAATAAGCAATCTCCAAACGTATAAGGATCTAAGACCAATTAGTATATTATCAGCTCTTTCCAAAGTATTAGAAAGCATTCTTAATATGCAATTACGTCAGCACTTAAACGCTCATAATATTTTATCAGACTCACAGTCAGGCTTCAAACCATTTCATAGTTGCGCTACTGCTCTTTTGAATATAACAGACGATATTCTAACTGCATCCAATGATCGAAAATTAACAGTATTGACGCTTTTAGATTTTAGTAAGGCGTTTGAAACCATAAATCATGAATTGCTATTAGCTGTATTATACTACATTGGTCTTAGTCCTAACGCTCTTCTATTAATGAGAAATTATCTCTCCAACAGGGGACAACAAGTTAAAGTCGATGGAAGCTTATCTAATTTAAAATCTATTAAAAGAGGGGTTCCACAGGGATCAATTCTTGGTCCATTGTTGTACTCTATATATACTATTAAGCTTCATGATTACGTTAAAGTCTGCAACATTCACATGTATGGATACACAGGTTTACTACTCCTTTCCACCAGGGAATTTTAATAATGCAGTTGCTATTATTAATAATGATCTGAATTCTCTCTCAGACGCAACCCGGAAACATGCTTTAATTTTAAATCCTGAAAAATGTTGTGTATTGATATTTGGAAACAAACGTGAACGCGAGGTTGAGAAAAATGACCTTAAAATTCACATTGAGTATAAAATTATACCAGTTGTCGATGAAGCAAGAAACCTAGGTCTCATATTAGATAACAGTTTTAGGTATAGAAAACACATTTCTAAATATATTCAAAACGCATAATGTAATCTTAGAATGCTGTACCCTCACAGATCATATCTCAATAAAGCAGTAAAATCGACTCTTTGTGAAACTCTTGTTTTATCACATTTCACGATCTGTTCCTGTTTGGATCTAGATTCAAGTAAACTAATCCAGAGAGTCCAAAATGCCTGCTTGAGATATGTTCATGGGATCAGAAAATACGAGCACATCTCATATAAATTATATGACACCGAGTGGCTGAACATGAAAAACCGACGACTTCTTCAGAGTTCCTCGTTATTTATGAAAATTATTGGAGAAAAGCAACCAGCTTACCTTTAAAATAAAATTACCTACAGAACATAATTTAAATCTGAGGCATAAATGGAATCTGAAAGTTCCTCAGCACAGGTTGGCTCTTTTCCAAAGGTCATTTTTTTACACTGTCGCAGAAACGATAAATAATTTGCCCAAACGCTTTAAAAAATTATCTTTGCAAAGATTTAAACCGGCTCTTTTTAAATACTTATTTCATAATCAGTAATTATCATTTTTTAATCAGTGTGCTTCATGTGGTTCTTGTCTGCTTGTTTGCAATTACTTCAGTTGATTTTTCTCATCAACAAAAAAAAATTAAAATAAGCTTAAAAGGTAATTTAGGCATGAAATTTAATTAAGTTTGTTTATAGCATATTTAAGGTAGAGTTGAAAAACGGGCTACTGAACTTCACCTTAAGATTCCATTATATTATAAATTGTAAATATATGTACATATGTGGATTATGGAATAAATATTATTATTATTATGATTATTATTATTATAAATAAACATATGTCCTGAAATAGTTCGTTACTGAGTTACAGCTACTTGAGGTTTTTCATCAAGAAATAACAGAAAACGGAGTTGTTTAATTGAAATCATAATAAATGTTCAAATGACTTCCACGGGCAGCAACACACTGCTGAGCTCGTCTGATCATGGACTGTCTCACGTGCTCATAAATTCCTGGTGTGTTCTGAATTTGCTGCCTTCCATTCTCTGTCAAAGATCCTCAATGTTTTGAACTGGAGTAGAATACACCATAGATTTTAGTCCCCATACGTAAAAATCCAGAGGATTTAGATTGGGTGACCGTTTAGGCCACCCTACAGGTCCACCACGATCGATCCATCTTCCAGGATATACTATTTGAAAATTCTCGTGCTGTGTGACCGAAATAGGCCACTGCACCGTTATACCTGAACCACATACGTCTTCTAACATCTAGTGGAATAGCTTCCAGCAAACCTGGTAAGTCATTTTCTAATTCTGGCCAGAAAGTCGTCCGGATAATACTATAGGACCAATCAAGAAGTCGTTGATAATTCCTACCCACACAGTTCATGAAAATTACTGTTGATGCCTGGACTACTAATGGCATGAGGGTTTTCTTCTTACCAGATGTAAATTTTAAAAATTGATGATACGATCTCTTGTAAAGCCAGCTTCATCAGTAAAGAGCACAGATGGCAAAAAGAGAAGAACGGCGGTGCATGTTTCCAACAACCATGCACAATAAGCTTCTCGTGGTTGAAAATCATTCTCACTAAGCCCCTGTACCCTTTGCACGTGGTACGGATAAAGTTGATTGGTTCTTAAAATCCGCCAAACAGTCGTATGATCGACACCTTCCGCTAATGCAATTCTTCGAGTTGCATCACCTGCATTTTCCTCAACATGATCCAACACACGTTTTTCCAAAGTTCTTGTAGTTCGTGATCTGCCGCGATCTCGCATTACCGGTTTGAAAGACCTGTTTCCCTTAATCTAATATGAAGTCTTTCTAATGTTTTCTCGTTTGGTAAAAGTCGGTTTGGGAAATGGTCTGCATAAAGTCTTCTTGTTTCCACCCTATTACAATATGCCAAACCGTACATTAAATGCATGTCGGATATTTCTTCGAAAGAATAATCTGTCAATGTTGTACAATTAATTAGAAAACAATACGAATCACTTAAATAACTTAACCAACTATGGCAACTGAAAACAAGAAGCACAGATTACCTACTTGATAATGGTCTGAAAAGCTTAAATAGTGCAACAAGTGATCTTTTTAAGTTCACTGCTGTAACTCTGTAAGGAACTATTTTATAAAATATGTTTATATAAACTTTTTTCCTTATTTTTAGTCGTAGAAACTGCTTCTGTATAGTAAGCCTACTATTTTGTTACACCCTGTATATAATAAATTTCCCTAAAGCTACAATCTTGATTATTCTCGTGGTACATACAACGTTTTATTTTATTTTGATGCTCAAAATGGACCAAATTCAAGGATATAGTGTTTCGGGCACACTCTATTACTTCATCGTTGTGCTACGTCTCGTTGGGCAATTCATGCAGCGTGCCATAAACACGCATTTTTTGCTTTGACTCATAAATAACTATTGTTATACTGCTTAGCAACTTTATATGCGCTCAAGCAATAAAAGCCATATTCGCCCACTATCGAAGGCTAATAAACAAGCTTACTTTGAACTTTTGAAAAATTAAGCTGTTGCTTTATTTTAAATTTGGTAAGTTTATAAAGCTGCTATACTACTGTTTCGCAAAAAAATTAAATTCACAATGTTGGGTCTTATACAGTGTGTCTCAAATCGAGTGGGATTACATGGGCAACTTTCTTATCATGGAAGATGGGGATTTGGTTAAATGGGAAATGTTTTGCAATTTCATATGTTGATTTCAAATCTGTTTGAAAAAGTTCAAAATGTCGAACCAGTCAGAAGTTATTAAAAAAAACTAAAAACCATCATTTTCTTGGTAAGTATAAGAGATATGAAAAAAAGTTTCGTATGGAAGTCACTGTTTCCGATGAGACCAATTTAAAATTAGTGTCGAACAAAAATTCAAGATGGCTGCTTTTGAGGTACTCGTATCAACTTTCTTAAGTTAAATGGGCGCCTTATTTGAGTTTTAGTTTACTGAATATAAATTTTTATTCTTGTTTCAACGATGTAAGATAACGTATGATTAAATAAAAAATACCAGTAAAATTAATTGTTTTTATATTTTAATCAAGTAGGCTTATATGGATGATACTGCAAAACATTGCCTATTTAACCAAATCTCCATCTTCAATTATAAGAAAGTTACCCATGCAATCCCACTCGATCTGGGACATACTTTATAGATGGCTAATGTATAAATTTTACACTTTTGCAGTTAGAAATCGAGTGATCTGACTCGTCGATTTCTTAATTTTATAGAGAAAAGCGAATAACAATAATAAACAAATATATCTGCAAATTGCGTTCATGGCAACTGTCCTGAAAATAATTCTATTTTACAAATAACACTTTTAGTCATTTTTCATTTTACTTTCTTTTACCTCGTAAAATAAAGTATAGTAATCATGATTTTTTTCGAACTTGACATTTTTGTTGAAATATCCGTTTTCATATCTTCTGATTCAGAAAAAGTGGTTTTCGAAGTGATGTCTGTCTATCAGCTCGTGAGTCTGTCAGTCTGTGAGTCTCTCAGTCTGTCTGTGTCCTCTCTATATCCCAAGCGATTTAATATATACGTTTTTAATATAAATTCGTAGATCCTAGTGACTTGGCTAAAGTCGGCCAAACGGAAGTATTACTTTACTCTTGCGTTTTTTCCGTTTTCTGGAAAATTTTAATTATTTTAGAATAAAAATAAAAAAATTTCTACAGCAAGATCATTATATTGTGCAATTATATACAGCGTTAGTGTTTTTAAAGAAAAGTGTTTGCAAAAATTGTAAAATTAAGTCCCAAAATTAATAATGGGAATATATTTTTTAAACAGTGTTTTCCCTACTTAGTCAAGTCATATTAATGTATCATAATTAGTGTTGGCGTCCGTATAGGTATTTGGCGCCCACGCTATAGGCTCCATTTCTTTGGTATATGTAGGAAGAAGAAGAAAGTAAACATCTGACAAAAATGGACACTGTTGATTTGCTGGAAATAACTGATTTACAGAATGCACTACAAAGAACTAAAAATATGAAAGCGCCAGGGAACGATAATATCAGTAGTAAACTAATTAAATACCTCCTTCAAACACTAGCAAAAATACTTTCCAAATTTATGATGGAAAAACAAAACCATTCTTAATAGCTGGAAAAACGCTGTAGCCGCAGCAGTATTTCAAAAGAACGACAGATCCAAATGTGATAATTTAAAAATGGATTAACCTCCTTAAAAAGTCTTACAAAATTTACTAAAATATAATGATAATAATCAAGAGACTAAAAATCATTGCAAAAAACTTGCTACTAGAAGAACAGAGTAGTTTCAGAAAAGGGAAGACATGTTCCGACAATATACTAATATTAAAACAAATTGTAGAGGAATATAGAGAATTAAGAAACGCATACCCTGTTTATAGACTACACAAAAGCTTTTGACAAAATAGAAAATCTGCAAAGGGCTTTGCTCAGAACTTCCTTCGAAGGTGGACGTTGTGAGACTAAATAAGTATGACAATAAATAAAGGATACCGAAACTAAAAAATTTTATTAATAAAATATCAAACTATATTTATACAAAAGTAATAATTATTGATGTACGACATGCTCCACATGACCATCATCTCGTTGCAAGCATAATTCCAAGCGTTGCTGAAGATTGGATGCTATGTCTCTAAATAGAGGCTGGTGTAAATTTTGGAAAAAGTGTTCCACTGCCGTGGTTTTCATTATTCCATACTGTTCTCTTTCGCCCAGATGTTCCTTTCCTTTGGACTAGAACACAGCCTGTACGTTGAAACTTCATTACTGTGCGCCTTATTGTTGTGTTTGTAACATCTCTTTCATATTGCTCAAAAAATTAATTTTAACGTAATTTATTCTTGGCCCATTGTTTCTGCCGATTCCGTATGAGCGATTATAGTGGTTGCAAATAAAAATTTTTTGCTCGTTAGTAAGCATCTTGTTTCACGAACTTATTGCAAGGCTTTAAATACAAAACTGTCTTGTAGAAGTTAGCGTGACATTTTTGTAGTTTTTTCTTCCATGGCAACTGCTATTTTCCATTCAATTTCGGTATCTTATATTTATTGTCATATTGTAATTTTAAAACTAGGTGTAAAGTTATCTTCAAGTTTCTAATAATACTGAAACAATAGAAGGAAACATTTGGTCATGCAAATTACATCAATTTTCAAATAAAAAAATATTACCGGTAATGGGATTCGAACACCACCTGCAAACGAGTACGAGAACGATTTCATTGTTCGGCGGTAGCCCATGGGTGAAGCCGCGAGTCTTCGAACTCCTGCGATGCAACTACATTTAACATAACGCACGTATTCGTTGCTTCTTTTTGTCTGGTACAACATTTAGCCTGTATCTTTTGGGTTCCATTTTTGTCAAGGATAAAACCTGCTCTATGTACAAATTATTACTTTTATCTATTTCTCATTAAAGCAAAAATAAACAAACGTTATTATTTTAAGGTGTTTACCCTGTATATATATTTGCCTCAAATTTTCTCGGTTTTGTTCCAGGTAAGGTAGATATATAATGTGTACGCAGGACAGACAGATAGCTTTTAAAGGAAGTGAATACATTACATCAAAGATCGTAATAAAGAACTACTTTCAACTTTTTAAGATGCCAGAAATTGCATTTTTTTAAATTAAACGCACATTAAAGAATAGTCAGGCCCGAAATAAATGTGACCTTCTATAATGTAGCATTGGTACCTGCCCATATATGAAAGTAAAAATTGGGTTATTGCACATTCAAATGAAAGACGAATGCAGAGCGCAGAAATGAAATTACTAACGTGAGTTGCTGGTTATACCCGAAATGATGGAATAAGAAACATACAAGTTAGAGAAAAACTAATAATTAACAGTCTAAAATAAAAATAAAAACATACCGTCAACAATGGTACGACCACATCCTAAGAATGAATGACCAAAGGTTACCAAGAATAAAGCTAGAATACAGAGCAAGAAGCAAAAGATCAATAGGCTGACCGAAAAAAAAATGGAAAGACCATTTCAAAATCTAACAATATCCTAATAACGTAACGGATCATCGATTCAAAACATGAATGGAGAAGAAGATAAAGTACAATTGAAATTAATGTTAGAAGGAGCATAATTGCTTTACAATCTTTTTAGATGAAGTTCAAGCGTTTGATAACTTTACTATAAATTGAAAATATTCCTCCCAAAATAAAATATACAAATTGTTAATTCTTAGATTTCAGAATTAAACGGGGGAACGCATATTCACAATTAAAAGAAATTAAAACAGGAGTGTCACAAGTAAGTGTACTGAGACCAGCCCTGCATCAGCTGCACCTATACTTGTGACATCTTGAAATTTGAAAACGATACTGTGGCTGCTCTTATTAATGACATTGTTATTTTTCATTAGCAAACAGCAATGAATAAGTTGTAGAAAAACTACCAGATCAACAACTAAACAAAACGATGTCAAATCAAATTAAACGAAGCCAAATCAATTGTTGAATTTCGTCAATAAAAAATCTAACATCTTTCGCTAACCGTTAATAATGATCAAATACCACATTCGAACCAAGCAAAATGTCTAGGTACCTATTACGCTAGACGCTAAGCTATGCAGGAAGCAGACGTTAAAGATAAGTGGAATGTATTGATTGATTTGGAGGACCTTCGCTCTGTCACTTCATAATAAGCTGTTTTTATATAAGCAAATATTAAAACTCGCGTGGACATATAGTATCCGGTTACGGAAATATACCAGACAATATTAATATCATCATTCAGAACAAAATACTGGGAAACATCGTTGATGAGCCGTGCTAAATATAATGACATCTAACTTGGAAATGGAAACTGTGGCTAAGCGAATCAATAGATTTGTCAAGAGTTATAACAGTATAGTCAAATTAGTGCTAAAGACGGAACTAATTATTAGATAGCCAATTTTTGCGAGAATATTTTCTGAAGGTCCCTTAGCATCACCACAAAAAGGTCTCAACAGATCTATTATGGGAAACATCTCCAAATTTTGTAAAATCGCTCTCTTTATTGAAAATATAAAAAAACGACCTAGTGACTGAAAAAATTGTTCTGGCAACCTTCGGCTTGCATCATTTTGGTCAGGATAGGTATGCTTGAAAATTAAAATAAAAGTAAAATTAAGTTTAAGGTGGTCATTATTTTATATTTTCGGGAAAATATAGAAAAAAATGCATAATTTACACGCCATGTTTTCCTCTCCTTGCCATCTGATACATTATCGGTAAAACTATAATTTCTGGCGCTTCAGCTACATCCTGTTTACGTTTAAGACAATATGCACGGACTTTTATAAATTGTCGTTAGATATTATCGAAGTGGTTATGAATATTTGCAAATTTTATTTGAAGCTCAAAAATGTCAAACAATGTAAAGCATCAATTCGGTCTTTATCAAGGACGGCTAAAATTTGACAGGTGATTGACAAACGTTGTCGGAAACGGCCTATTGAAAACAGAAAACATATACAGTGTCTTTCATAAATGTTAACACATTTTGATTTTTTATTATGTATTAATCAGAAAATTTTATTCTAGATAAGTCATTACATCTCAAATTAAAAATGCACTTGTCAAAATTTAGATATTTTCATTCCTATATGGGGGAGGTTCGAATATATGAAAATCGGTAAAGAATAAGGTACCTTGTTTCTCAAAATACATAAAAAAATTATTTGAAGAAGCTGTTTAAAATTGAAAGGAGGTGTCAGATACAAAGTCACAGCCACTTACTGCAAAAACCAATTTTTACTGGTTTTTCCTATTTTTTTCTTATCATCATGTGTATTACAGAAAATGAGATACTTCAAAGTTAACTTATTATGAGATACGATAAAGATGTACTGTCGAACTTGAGTTTCGCTTACTTAGCAATCAGAAAATTACGTTAATCGATATTAGTCCTAATAAATCTCAATTTTTGTGTCCATATAGTAACAACAACCAGTTATCTTAAAAAAATAAATAAATAGCAAAAGATTCGAATATCAACAACAATTAAAAGCGATTATAATTTTTAATTTACATGTTACAGCAAATATTTAGAAATCAAAAACATTAAACATACAAAATAATAATAATGAAAGAAACTTTAACACTGTCATTCTACACGTATATGATCACTTCCCCTCTTCACTTTGCAGTATGTCATTTTTGGTAATGCACAAGGTGGCAAGGAAAACAAATTTGTAAAATGCTTTACTCAGAACCTCCCTCGGAAGTAGACGTTGCGGCACTAAATAATTTTAAAAATCAAAGGAAACTAGATGTAAAAATGCCTTCACGATCCTAATAACACTGAAACAATAAAAAACACTTGGCAATGCGAATTACATGAATTTTCAAATAAAAGAAACCATTACCAGCTGGATTCGAACCGTAGCGCCTGCGAATGCAAGCCCACGGAGCACGTCTCACACCATTGCGTTACGGCTAGCTTAAATAGAACGCATTTATTGTTGACCCCTTTTTTCTCATTGATAACATTTGCCCCGTATCTGTTGGGCCTTATTTTCTTCACCAAAGGTAAAGCTTGAGCTATGTGCAAATTATTACTTTTATCTATTTCTCAGTTAAAGCAAAAATAAACAAAGTTTTATTTTTTCAGGTGCTTTTCTCGGTTTTATGCCAGGTAGACATAATTTGCATTCAAGATATCCTCTTTCTCTAAGAAATAGTTTTTTGAGTTATATCGGCAACAGACAGACATATAAAATTAAGAAAACATGTTTTTCGTTATGTAGGGACCCTGAAACGTGAAGATATGAAGCAATCTCGGAAAGTGATTTTTTCGCAAATATGTATAATATTTAATTCGTTTTTTAGACTAGGAAAGTAATATAAAAAACTAGTGAAAAATGTTTTTTGGAGTAGGTAGCTGTGCCTTCATATATGATATATTATTTTAATTATAAGCAACTTTTCCCAATTACATTTTTGCATATCTTGATAAATAAGGGTACTTTATTCTTGAGCCATTTACATATTTTCGAACCTCCCTCGTATAGGAAAGGGTGTATTTAAATTTTCGCAGGCGAACTTTTAGTTTGAGAAGATGCAGGGACTTTTATCATAAATACATTTTTTTGAGCTTATGTCGCTTTGACGTGATGTGCACCCTATAGAAGTGTATATTAGTAGGCAGTCATTTTAATATTAACATTTTCTCCAGTATTTCTGATGATAGTACAATATTATTCTACATAATATCAATACAAACATACTATTAAATTGGAAAAAGAAAAAAATGCATTTTCCTGTGGCATATTTTTTTCTGAAAAAGAATAATTTAATGTATGATTCACGCATGAATGAACTTTGTAGTATTATTTCCAAACATATAATAAACAATTTTACGCAAACTGCAGGTCTCTAAAGCAAATTGTTCAACCACTAGGTCGATTTTTGAATATTTCCAATGTGGCAGAGGAATATTATCAAAACATTCCCGCAGGAATTAGCTATCTAACAATTAGTCTGCAGATGAATTCTGACATAACTTCACTATATGTACTATGAAAGGGTGTTGTTCCCTAGCGAGCGGCGGTCGGTTTAACTCCTGGTGATGGCCTAGGAGCCCAAAAATAGTACAGCTGAAAGTTTCTGGGAAGGGTTGAGAATTTAGTGATTATATAGTATCGTTCATTTGAAAGAGACTACAAAAAATACGGCCTTTTCTGTTTTTTCAATTTTTTATGAAGAAATTACAGGCTAAATTCAAATAACATTGTATTTTAACTCATCAACAATATTTACATCGAGCGGAAACTGTTCTTGTTCATACAAGACTTTCACAATGGTTAATCATTACAAACGAACCAATAGTAAAAAATTAAAAATTATAAACTAACTGCAAATAAAATAGTGCTTTAACGCAAAAAAAAATATTAATATTTAAGGCAATCCCCTCTTCCTCGCACCAAAGCTTCACATCGATTACCTATTCATACTAGCAATCAACAACAATACTTATGATATCCATAGTGACAGAGTATATTTCATACAAACCGACTACGGTATTTTAGACAAAGACTGTGTGCTGCTCCTTTACTGTTTGACAAAATGCAGAATTAGTTTTTTTAAATTTTTCAAATAGCTTTATAATAACGAAATTAATGCGTGTGCGATAAAAACCGACGCACCCTGTATACAGGGTATCCGTTTAGTGCACCAGTTTTCGATTACGCTTTTACGTTTTATCCGATAAAAAGTTTGATTGAAGTGATCCCAATGGAGTTAGTAGAGATATATTTTAAAATTGTTTTGGCGTGTGCAGGGTGTCCAAAACAAAATATGGCTCAAAAATATATATCTATACTTTAAATGGAACTGGTATTTTTTTGGTTATTTTAGATTCAATGTATCCTGCGTTTAACCCTATTTGCATTCCTTGCCAAGTTTAACCATAATTTTGCTTTTAAATTGCTTTCAGCGTTTTCAACTTACGAACATTTTTAAAATTTGTTTGTAAATATCAAGCTTTCACTTAAAATGCCACTCTTATCCCACTTTTGGATCTATTACTTCCTTTTACGATAGAGGAAGTATTGGATTTACCCCAAAAATTATAAATTGAGTTTTCAACAGATCTTCACGTTTTACAGTCCCCTGAACCCAAAAAACATGTTTTTGTTCATTGGTGTGTCTGTCTGCCTGTGAACAGAATATCTCAACAACGAAAAGAGGAATGGCGTTGAAACTTCATATATAAGTTTTGTGTACTATGAAGGTGCGACAGCAAGCTTTTCAAGAAAATCGCTTAACCGGAAGTAGGTGTTTACTCTTGTCATTTTTCAGTTTTTTTCGATTTTTTCAAAAACGGCTTTAACGATTTTTTCAAACTTTACATTTTTATTACATTTTTTATGTGTATTGATATGAGAGAGGTGATTTTCTAGTTGAATACTTCTAAAATGAGTTTCTTTTGTTTTTTTTTCAATTTTTTTATTAACTCCTATTTTAAATAGAACACCCGGTATATTATTACATTTTTGAATTCAGCTTAAAATTCTAGAGAAAATTTGTCTCTTTAACTAACGCTCTATTTTGTACTGTTTTTGTAGAATTTGTAATTTTTGAAAATGTTTAAAAATTAAAATTCAAATTTTTGGCTAATTACAAGATCGCTGTAAAAGGAAGTTGTGTGAGTGTATAACGCCATATTTTTTTTTAATTCCTTTTAGAATCAAGGAAGTATTGGATTCACCCCAAAAATTCGAAATTAAGTGTTCAACAGATCTTCACGTTTTAGAGTCCTCTGAACTCAAAAAACATAACTTTGTTCATTGGTCTGGTTGTCTGTGTGTCTGTCTATCTGTGAGTGAATAGAATATCTTAAAAACGAAAAGAGGTATGGCGGTGAAGCTTCATATATAAATTTTGTGTACTATCTAGATGCAACAGCAAGCTTTTGGAGAAAATCGCATAACCGCAACTATGGTGTTTACTCTTGTGATTTTTCAGTTTTTCGATTTTTTCAAAAACTGCTCCAACGATTTTTTTCAAAATTTACATTTTTAATGTGTATTGATGTGAGATAGGTGATTTTCAAGTTGAATACCTCTAAAATAGGTTTCTTTTGTTTTTTTCCCCTTTTTTTTATTAACTCCTATTTTAAATAGAGCGCCCAGTATATTATTAAATTTTTGGATTCAGCTTAAAATTTTAGAGAAAATTTGTCTCTTCAACTAATGCTCTATTTTGTACGGTTTCCGTAGAATTTGTAATTTTTGAGTTTTTTCAAATGCTTAAAAATTAAATTTTTTTGGCTAATTATAAGATCACTGTAAAAGGAAGTTGTGTGCGTGTATCACACCAGATTTTTTTTATAATTTGGAAGGGCGCCATCCAGGATAAACACTACTAAACCTTCAGAAAAACTGAATATTTTAACACAGGGTACCTAGTCAAAATACTCGTTTGAATTTCAACATCTTCAATTTAATTTTTTTTAATGGAACATTCTGTATTTTGTTACACTTTATTTTGACCCCAAGATCTTATACTTTATTCTACTTCGCCACATTATAATCTTAACGCACTGTTAGTTTTAACAATGGTTATTTATGGTACAAGTGTGGTAGCGGCCTCGAGGGCTCAACTTGTACTGACGTAAAACCTAACCTGCTAACCTCGATTTTGGCAAAGACTGGCAGTGCTACCAACACTGACTTATAAGTCGTAAGCCACACGTGAGTTATGATTTATAAAACACGTGTGTAAAATCGGCATAATTATAGCGTCATAATCTCATAATAAGGAAGTGTTAGATAAACTAATTTAAAAATACCCTGAAATCAAATGTTACATTTTACATTTTCTTATAGTTGGGTTCTTTTAATTCAATCCATGAAGGTTCTCTTTCCATTTATTCATTTCATTGTTAGTGTACCTCTTACCTCTTGTTTTATCTGTACATGTATTAAAATTGGCACTGTTAATTATTTTTTTCTTGTCTCACTATTTTTGAGAAGCTGAAGTTCAGCTATCTTCCAGGACAAAAAAGCTCAGTGTCCACAATTGCTATAAACTCCGTATGTACGATAAAAGTCAGTCTCTACTTTTTTACTTTCGGAAGCTAGTACAAAATCAGATGGTCCAAGTATAAGCAGTATATTCGACAATTTTAGAGCTGATATGAACTATTGATTTGTGAACGTGTGCATTTTATGAATGTGGTTGATTGCTATTAAAACATTCAGAAATAGTAGCGGTTTGGACGAGACAATTAAAATCTCTTTTCATATAAATTTCGCTTCACAAATCAATAACAAATTTTCTCCAAATTATTGATTGAGCAAGGTGGTTTGCTATGACGTATTGCACTATAAATCTGTTCTTTATATTTTTAACCAAATCATACATGTCTCATATAATACCAGTCTGCTTCTAAATTTATTTTTTAACCAACGCCACTATAACAATTATAATAAAATCAACTGCTATTCCATAGATATACGGGGTCTGGTTTCAAAACCGAATGCAGCAAAAGCATGGTATGTCACAAGGAAACATCATAATAAATTAGGATAAATTACTTAACAATTAGTTTCACAACATGATAAATAGCTTTCAGCTTTTTTAGAATCATTATCCTTCTTATAAGTTAAAATGGGAAGTAACAATCTTCAAATGTATGATGCGCTATGCGTTTTGTTATGTTAGATTTTGAAACCAGCCACCCGGTATAGAGATACTTACTATTGACAGATGTGAAATAGGAAAAACCATGGCAATATGTTTCTTTCATTTTTATAATATAGGTACACGATAACAATAATTTAAACATTCTGACTACTAATTATCAAAAGTCACGAGTTCGATCTCCACATACAGTGAGCTTTTCATAAATTAAAATACAGAATGTCATCTTTTGAAAGAGATGCAAAACTTTATATACAGGGTCCTGCATTAGTGCGTCGGGCATTCCTAGCGTTCTTATTTAGAACAGTAGAAAAAAAAGTTTAATACAAAAGTTGTAGGATGTGGGTTGATGCATATTCTAAAAATATTTTTAAATATACAGGGTGGTCCAAAAAAGTGTGACTTCATAAAATATATATTTTTTAAATGACACACCCTATATTTTTTGGCACATTTAGGTTCCTTTTGGTGTTCTCTCTTATGTGCCAAAATAATTTTTTATTTGCTTCGATATTTTAGGAGCAATAAATAAAAAAAATGAAAAGACCGTTTTGCACGCTTGGAAAAATTAGAAAAAAAATCTTGTTAGATCTGTTTTGTTCCAGCTGAATAGTGTGAACAGTAATGCTAGATGTCTAATAATACTCTGACAATAAACAGATTGTTCTTATTTTATACAGGGTGTTCAAAATTTGGTTACAAAAATGGCAGCTTTCAAATCAGTTTTTCTTAGTATTTTTAAATGGCACACCCTGTATTTTATTTCATTATTTAATGCAGAATTTAATTACAAGCATATTTTGTCATAACGAATGTATTAAAATTCTCAATGGTTTTAGAGGTATTTACCAAAAACCATAAATAACCTCATTAAACTAGTGCAGTGTATTGGGAAATTATCATAGACAGCCATGAATTCCCCAGAATTGAAATGTTATCCCAGCAAGCTATGGAAAAACAATTGGTGCTTTTCAATAACAAATGATTTTAACATTTCTAGTTTCTTGTAATCATTTTTTTATCTCATTTAGTTCTTTTCTGGAGTATAAATTTTTTTAAAATGAATTTTTCAAGGCAAGAGTTAATTGATATGGTATTTGTGTTGGGGAATTGTGACAAAAATTGTTTACTGGCAAGTAGAGTTTACGCGACTCAGTTTCCGGAAAGGCGTCATCCAGATCCCCTAAGCTTTACTAGATTGCTCGAGCGTTTTATCGAGACAGGGAGTGTGGACTATAAAAAGGAAGAAAGAACAAAACCGGCTACAAATGAGGAAAAACAAATAGCAGTTTTGTTAACAGTTACTGAAAATCCAAACATAAGTCAGGCACGCGTGGGAGAAGAGGTTGAAATTAGTGAAAGGTCAGTTCAGCAAATTCTAAAAATGCATCGTTATCATGCATATCATATTCAGCTACACCAGGCTATGAGTGAAAATGACTTTCAGTGCAGGGTACAATTTTGCGAGTGGGCTCGAGCACGTCTTCAAGAAAATCCACGTTTTTTTATGTCGGTGTTATTTTCTGATGAGGCGACATTTCACAACAACGGATGCGTAAACAAACACAATTTTCATTATTATGCCGCCGAAAATCCACACATCTTTCGTGAAATGGACTACCAACATCGTTGGTCGATAAATGTTTGGGGAGGAGTGATTTGTGGTAATGTGATCGGTCCTCATTTTTTTGACGGCCACCTTACCGGTCAAATTTATCTTGAATTCTTGAGAAACGATTTATCTGTATTACTTGCTAATTTACCACCAAATATGCTGGCACAAATGTGGTTCCAACAAGATGGAGCTCCAGCCCATTGTGCGCAACAGGTCAGAGCAGAGTTAGATAATATGTACGGAAATTGCTGGATTGGAAGAGGAGGGCCAGTTCGATGGCCTCCGAGGTCGCCCGACTTAACCTAATTAGATTTTTTTCTGTGGGGGTATGTAAAAGATCTAGTTTATAAGGAACGGCCAACTACCGAGGAGAACATACGGCAGAGAATAATTACCGCATTTGCGACAATTACACCAGCGATGCTGGGCGATGTGGATAGGAGCTTACAAGTAAGAATAAACAAATGTTTGCAGCAAAATGGAAGACATTTTGAACATTTGTTAAAATGAATTGCCAATAGTTCCTGTTCCTGTCTTTAAAGTGATAAATAAACACCTACATATTGTTTTTCCATGTCTGTCTAATGAGGATATTGATAGTTTTTGGTAAATATCTCTAAAACCATTGAGAATGTTAATACATTCGTTATAACAAAATATGCTTGTAATTAAATTCTGCATTAAATAATGAAATAAAATACAGGGTGTGCCATTTAAAAATACTAAGAAAAACTGATTTGAAAGCTGCCATTTTTGTAACCAAATTTTGAACACCCTGTATAAAATAAGAACAATCTGTTTATTGTCAGAGTATTATTAGACATCTAGCATTACTGTTCACACTATTAAGCTGGAGCAAAATAGATCTAACAAGATTTTTTTTCTAATTTTTCCAAGCGTGCAAAACGATCTTTTCATTTTTTTTATTTATTGCTCCTAAAATATCGAAGCAAATAAAAAAATATGTTGGCACATAAGATAGAAAAACAAAAGGAACCTAAATGTGCTAAAAATACAGGGTGTCATTTAAAAATATATATATATTTTATGACGTCACACTTTTTTGGACCTTTCTGTATATTTAAAAACATTTTTAAAATATGCATCAACCCACATCCTACAAATTTTGTATCAAACTTTTTTTTCTACTGTTGTAAATAAGAACGCTATGGATGCCCGACGCACTAATGCAGGACCCTGTATATACAACTAGCTGACCCGGCAAACGTTGTTTTGGATTATGACATGATGGGGAAAACCCTTCAAACCATTAAGCACAGAATCATAAAAGTATGACTGCAAATAGAAAGTCGTACAGTGTATAGAAAAACACACTTTCGATATTTTCCAATTTTCCAGCCTTCCCTTTGGATTTTTCCAAATTTTCTTTTTTGCTAAACTACCTCGGGAGTAAGATGAACAAAAAAAATCATCTAAAGCGGTCAAGTCGTTCTCGAGTTTTTGCGTTACTAACACACGGCGATTGATTTTTATGTATACGTATATAGATAGATATATACTCGTATATATCAAGCGAGTTTGTTTACGGTCGTGGTCGTCTCTTGAATCCCAGTCTCCATAATTTTCGGTCCCGACAATCATTATCACGTAAGTTTCTGCTGGCCATTGCTTCTTCAATGTCGTTCTTCCATGCTCTTCTTGGACGACCTCTCTTTCGTCTATACGGTGGGATCCACAACCATATTTTCTTTGGTAATCATTGATCCTTCGCACATGCCCGTGCCATCTCAAACGTTTAACTTCGATAGTCTCTATTATATCAATATCAATCGCCATTCTTTCTCTAATTTCAGTATTTCGCATTTTGTCCAATCTGGCCAATCCACAACATCGTCGCCAGTAATCCATTTCCATAGATTTCAATTTATTTTTATTTCTTTTAATAATCTCCCATAGCTTCCGCTCCATAAGTGCTTATACTCTCTGCGATTGTTTTGAACACCATTGTTTTTTCTTTTTATATATTCCATAAAACGCTATTAATGCCCGATAGTATAAAAATTAGCCAAACTGAGTTTATATGGTAGTTTATGTAAACTATGGTTAGAGTTGTAGACTTCGGTCAAGTAAACTATAAAGTATAAAAAAAATTAAACTCAGTTTACGTAAACGGTTGTTTAGGGATTTTGATGTGGTATGAAATTATTGACATTGCGTTTTTAATCCTATTTTTTTTTGTTTCTGGCTATATTGATTTGTATAGCTGTCAAATGTGTTGACGTATTTTGTGTTAAAAACGTATTTTAACTGCATTTGAAAGTTTAAAATGAGTGAAGCTACAAAGACAAAGGGTAAAAATTGTACAGAATATGAAAAGGAGCTGTTGTTGTCTTTAATTGAAGAATATAAAGCGGTTCTAGAAAATAAAAAAACCGATGGCACCACCACTGCGCAGAAGAACAAGGTGTGGAGTAAAATAACAAACACATTCAATTCACTTTCTAAGGAGACCCTAAGAACTGAAGCTCAACTCAAAAGTTGTTATGATAACATTAAGAAAAGGGCTAGAAAGAATATTGCAGATGACAAAATTGCAATTCCCAAAACTGGTGGGGGTTCATATACACCAAAAACTACTGTCGTAGAAGAAAGAGTAGTGGCTATGCTCACTGAACAGTTTACGCCTAACAAAAACGTTTATGATTCAGATTCATATTTCCGGAATGAAATCAACCAGAATCAGAGAACTGAATCGTATGCAGAAGATCGCGCGTCAAGACTTAACATTCAAAATACAGATGTTCGTGTAGATTTTATTGTCACTCCGGATAGTCTGGACGATAACACGATTACGAACCACAATAAAAGCATTGTGAAAAAGCCAACTACACCAGCGTTGTTACCCAGAACGGGAACGAAGCGTAAGAGATATGAAGAACTGGACAATAAAGCTTCTCGCCTTGAAATGCAAAAGAAGGAACACGCAGCCAAAATGGAAATATATCAGATGGACATAGAAATTAGAAAGAAGGAGTTAGAAATTAAAAAACAAGAATTAGAAATTAAACAAATAGAACTGCAGAAACTTAGGGGAGAATTATTCTCGACAGTATTATGAATGTTTCTTTATCTGTTATGTTCAAGAGTTTAAATTTATTGTTAACTTGCGTTTTCCGAAACTAAAATATAAAATTAATAAGTAAAACAATTATTTATTAGCGCAGCCCGCGCAGCGAAATTATTTTGTTCTGCTCTGTTTGCAACTTGTTCTTCTGGAGCAGGAAATGGATCATCATGTTGATTGTATGCCTGAAGATCTCCATGACTGATGGCTATATTGTGTAGAACAACACACGCTACTATTATTGGAAATACGCGTTCTAGTTTAACTCGTAGCCCGGTGGATAGAACTGGAAATCTTCTTTTCAACACTCCATTGGTGCGTTCTATTGTGTTCCTTGTTAGTATGTGTGCCCTGTTATATCTTTGTTTTGGAACAGTCGCTGGATTGAGAAGAGGTGTCAACAAAAAATTGCGACAAGCATGTCCATTATCGCCTAATAAAAAACAATTTGGAAATTCTCCACGTTCAAATGATGCCCGTATTCCAGAATTAGCAAAAATGGTTTGGTCGTGTACAGAACCTACAACGTTAATAAACAATATATCTACTTAGATTTAATTGCATTTAGCAGCAGTATTTACCAGCCCAGCGAGCAACTACGTCTTGAATAACAAGGTTGGCATCACAAATTAGCTGAACATTAATTGAGAAAAAACCTTTACGATTTCTATACAATTCAGCATGGTTTCCTCCAGGTGATTGTATCTTTATATGTGTACAGTCAATACAACCGATTACTGAAGGAAAATTGGTTATGGCATGGAACTCTTGAATAACCCTGTTTCTGGCAGCATTTGTTACTGGCATTTTTACAAATCTTGGCCTTAGCAGTGCAATATAGTGGGTGACCTCATGTACTATTCGTCCAGCAGTAGATTTTTCAACATTAACCAAATCGCCTTCCACGTGATTGAATGCTCCCGTTGCAAAAAAGCGTAATGTCACCAATATTTTCAGCAGAAACTGATTTATTTCTATTAGTAGTAGGTTCCATTTCAGCACCAATTAGATGTAGTAATTGTTGAACAGTATTTTTTGAGAACCTGAACCGTAGCTTGAAATCATCATCATTATACATCTGCATTGGATTTCGCCTGTCCTTAAAAATTCTTGGGCGGCGAATTTGTATATGATCATCAGCCTCATCTTCTGACGATGATGAGCTTGGATACTGGTATAACATTGTAAACGAATAATTTGCAGACGATATAACACTGCTGTCAGATAATTTCATATGTCATAGACTAAAAAATAGTAGCCTGTGGCTTATGTAAACTGAGTTTTCATTTTGTAAACTGCCAATGTCGGTGGTTCAGGGTAAACCCAGATTCAAACTCAGTTTTGTTCATAAACCAGTTTATACTATGCAAGTAAAATGTAAACTGCGGTTTATTATAAAAAACTTGGTTTATATGTTTATACTATCGGGCATTAGTTGTCTTATTGTAGTTATACCCTGTCCTATCCTATTTCTTATTTCACTGTCACTTCATCTAACATTAGTTATGTTTACCCCCAAAATATTTATACGTCTTTCGGTTGTTAATGGTTTTCGTTCCTAACACTTAATCTTCGCCTGTCCCACCAACGACAATATATTCAGTTTTTGATGTATTTATGGTTAAATCCCAGTTTATGTAGTCTTCGTTTAATTTTCTTAACATGTAATCAATATCCATCTGATCTTCAGCCATAATCACCTGATCATCTGCATAATGTAACGTAAACAATTTATCGTCTCCCACAGCTACTCCCATATTTCGGCAGTTTTGTCTCCATTGCATTCGGGTATATCTTGAACAACGTAGGGGCAATAAAACAGCCCTGTCGTAGCCACTTTGTCACTTTTATTTTTTATTTTTTTTATATTTGTTGTCCTATTTTGATACAAATCGTCATATTACTATAAAATGTTTGTATAGCCTGAATATAGATCTCTGTAATTCCTTTCTGTCGCATAACTTGCCATAATTTCAATAATAGGACACTGTCGTATGCTTTCCCTAGGTCTATAAAAATCATATGGGTCTCTAGATTACATGCTAATCAGCTGCTTTAGGCAAAACAGGTTGTCTACCACAGATCGTCCAGCACGGAATCCACTTTTCTCCTCTACATCTGAACTTCATTCTCGAGCCTATTTTTTATTATTTTTCTATAAATTCTTTGTAGCGAATTTGTAACTCTCAGCGGTCTATAATTACTACATTTGGTTTTATCCCCTTTCTTGTAAATGTTAGTTACGTATGCCGTTTTCCATTCGGCTGGAAGTTCTTCTACTCTTAGGAACAGATTAAATATATAAGTGAGAAGTTCATACAATTTTTCTGGTCCGTGCTTTAGAAGTTCGACAGGGATGCCACCAGGTCCTGGAGCCCTTCCATTTTTCATGCCAACTATAGCTTTTTTAGTTTCTTCTAGCGTTATCTCATTCTCTTCTGTCAAAGATTTATCGAGTTCATGATGTACCACATTTGGTAGGAATTGTGGTCTCTTTTCGCTTAGCAATTCTTCATAAAATTCGGTTTACGCTTGCATAGGTATCGGTTGTAGTCCGGTATGTTCTTTGGTATCACTTCTTAAACTCTTCATAGTTTTACAGGCTTCACTTGACCTAGTAGTTCCTAGATACGTACTACAATCTGCTCGCATCTGTTTTGCCACATTTCATTTTTTGCTTTCGCCACAGCTCTTTTAACGTTCCTGTTACTATGCATATACTGTTGTTGGTCATTCATATCGTTGGTTGACAGCCATCGTCGATATAATTGGTTCTTTTCTTGAACCATTTTCTCTATTTCGTCATTCCACCAGAGCGGTCTTTTATTGAAATTATGTTGCACTTCCCCGATAGCTTCCTTTGCTTCTCCGTTCACCTTTTCAACAATATATTTGTACATATTCTCCGCAGAAGAGTAGTTTATGCAATTTAACTTTATATTCAAGCGTGTTCTGTATAGAAAGCTTATAGAGTCTTCTTTTAAACTTTGCAGGTTGTATTTCGGGAACTTGTGTGTGTGAGTTTGTTGGTTTTTACGAGCTTCCTTCGACTGGGTCATACGAGGAGCGTTCAAATATAAATTATAATTTCATATTTATTCAAAAACAAATACACAAGGATTCTAATGTACATCATGTCATTTTTCTACTCAGTCTCCCTCTCTTTTAATAAACTGGCGCCATCTTTCCGGAAGTGTCTGTATTTCACGAGAAAAAATTCTTTTGGCTACTGTCACACCCATTTCCGAACAATTTCGATGACTTCTTCATTACAACGAAGTATTTTTCTCCTAGAAACTCTTTTAAAGGTCCAAACAAATAAAAAAACTGATGCAGTAAGGTCCGAAATGTATGATAAATAAGGCAGCATGGTCGATTTAAATTTTTGGATCGTAGTCAGCGTGTGAATAGCGAAATGGGATCGAGCATTATCCTGTAAGACACAGACAGACAACTTGTGTTTTGTTTGAAGTTACCCCTACTGATATTTAATGCAGAAGAAATATCCATCCTTCACTGTCATTCGACGATCGTTTCGAATAAATGCATTTTAAACTGTCAGCATTCTCTTCTGTTGTCAATGGTTTTGAACGGCGAGAATGCGGTTCATGCTCGGCACCTTTGCCGCCATCTTTAAACGCTTTACTCCTTTTGTAAACGCTTATGACTGATAGTGATTACGCATCACACTGTCTTTTAACTCTTACACAAATTTCTTATGGTTTGATATCTTCTTTGATAAAAAATTTACTAATAATGGGTTGTTCGACTCCCACTTCACTCATGCTTGCCAATTCAACAGAAATGAATTGTGACGACTTAACGACTGAATGAAGCTAGAACTTGTTCCAGAGCATTAATTAATGTGTACAACTTCTGTGCATGTCTTTGCCTTTGGCGCGAAATTCAAATTACAGTTCATATTTGAACGCTCCTCGTATTATGATATGGAAAATACAACGTTGCTCGGACTAAGTAGTGATCAGAATCACATTTTCATCCTATCTGGACTCTTACATCTTCAACTTGTATTCTTGATCGTTGTCTAGATATGACATAATCTATAATAGATTTTAACTGTCTTGTAGGCTGCGTCTTGGTATATATATATGTATTTGCTTATGCTCTTAAGTAAGTGCTCTTGACAAAAATCTATCAGTCTTTCACCATTATTATTAACTCTGTCCTCACCATATATTCTTACTACATCATCATTGATCTTAATACCTGTCCGTGCTTTGAAATTTCCCAGCATCATAATCTCTTTTCTACTGCCCACATTTTCAGGTAATTTAATAAAAGTGTCATAAAAAGCATTCTTTTTATTTAATTTTCATCGCCCGAGAGAGCATACTCACCGAAGATTACTAAATCGTATCCTTTTATTGCCAATTCGACCTTTATCAATCTTTCATTTATTGGTTCCCAAGTCCTAACATATTTAGTCAACTCCTTTCTAATAAGAATTGATATTCCTGCCTTTGCTCTCTGATATTTATTTACGCCACTATAGAAATGTATAAACTCTTTTAGATCTTTGCTGCCTTGTCCTTTCTTTTTCGTTTCTGTCAAAATTATATTTGATTTGGACATTTCTAGTTCATTTAGTACCTCATTCTGTTTCGTTCTTAAGCCTTGTATGTGCCATGTGCTCAAAATCAATTTCCGTTTTCGTTTGCTACGTCGTCTTTGATTTAGACCGTCCGGCTCTTTTCTACTAGGATTTTTAGCGTTTAGTTAGATTTTATAAGTTAGGGGTATTGGCCCTATGCCTCAACCCCCAATCTGGAGGACCAAGATTTTCTTTCGGGTGTTCTCCCTTAGTCGAGGTGCTTCAGTTTTAAGGCGCTGGAAATTCGACTCACCTTTTCCATTCAGGAGTAAGATTTGCTGAAAGTTTAAGACAGAAACATTACCTAGGATTTTTTAGAGGATATCTATCGACATCGATATCCTTCCCTGGGTCATCATGTCAGTCATTTCATTAGGGTACAGGGAAAGTGTGGAGTGGGGAAGATTAAGGTTGGGACGTGATTTCCCCGACAAGGCAGGAGGTCGGGGAAACCAAGAGCTCGTAAGAGCAAGGGCACCGGTCCTTGAAGTAGGTGTATCCTTCACCGGGTACGTACTTACCGCTACCCAGTACTTGATAATTACTATGATAAAGACAGCGGTTATGACACTCACTCGTAGTTGTCTGGTTGCTATTGTTGTATTACATTCCAAATTTTAAACCTGACAAAAGGTTTAGTATATTGTTAATGCTATTGTGCCACATTGTTAGATGTACTTATCCCTAGCCGATGAATTTTCAAAGTAGGTACTTGTCTGTTGGTCACGTTTAAAATGAAGATTAAATGCAGTTAATCAAAAAACCTGTGGACGTAAATATCTAAATAAGAAGCATAATCAAATCAAAATTTAATACGCAATCTGTTTCACTTTTCTTCTTATCACCCTTGAATATTTCTTATATGTCTTTTGATCGATTTGAAATTTTTGTATTGCTAATATTATTAGGTAAATGATTAAAAATTTATTATAATACTTGGTGCCATGGAAAACCAAAAGTTTATGAATGTCAATTACGTTTATGAACTGTTAATTTAGCATTTTGCAAATTTAAATAACACATGAAATACGCCAAACCACTGCTGAAAAAGTAGAAGTGGTGTTTACTCGGTCAAAAATTAATACACTTATTTGGATTAAAATTTACATTTCAACTATTTTTGTAATTCTGAACAACTTTTGAAATAACTTTTTTCGGTAAAACTAGCCTACTATGATTTTATATTTTTTTGCAGTTATTTTTGTCGCAGTAGGCTACTGCTTTGTAGTAAAATTATTTAAAAACTATGAAAATAATTGCTTTAACGGGTAGTACAGTCGACCAAAATTGTAAATTGATCAGAAAATAAATAAGGAGATAAAGGGATGTGAATGTGAGAAATTAAACACGGTGCATATCCAACAACGTCGCAAAGGAAACCACAATATCTTCCGTTATTTTGTGGGATAGTACGAATTTTAACGTAGCCACCTGTGTTATATAAAATAATTAAAGTTCTAATACTTACAGATTTTTTTGTAAAATATGCTCCAATTCTTCTCCGATCACAGATACGGGTTTCCTGACCAAAATCAATACCAATAATTATAATCAAACAAGATGGCATAAATTATCTTTTTGAAAGAATTTAAATCTATGTACGAGTTAAAACATAACTGACATTTTCTTACATCATAAACAATTTATTGACGAAATATAAAGTCTTTCAACATCAGCTAGTGACACCAATTACTTCATATAGGTACTGCAGTTGCAGCCAAATTATTAATATCGGAAGGAATGCAACTAGGTACTGTCGGACACGGTCGGAAGTACATGCGTGGTGGTAGTCCACAGCGGCGATCATTCATGTCAGTAGTCAATTAAAGTCGGATCTAAATCCACATCGGTGGCAATGCAGATTGGTGGTAGAGTGCGCTCTTCCCTATAAAGACAGACTCCGTCAACATGGAAACGTCCAAGCAATACAGCTCCTGGATAACAGAGTTTAGTGCACATCCTTTTAAATTAGAAAAAATGACCTTAACACTCTTAACGCTAGAGAGTAGCTCAGAATCATTGATAGGTATTTTCACTTAAAAATAAATTTGGGCTTCTACTGATAAATTATTTAATCCAGTCTAAATTGAGTATATTGTTGCAAAATCTTTCACTCTTCTGCCCAATTAATTTATAAATGACTTTTTACTATATGCCATAAGTCATAATGAGTTTATGAATATCTCCAACCGGCAGTTTGTAATATCACAGTTACCATCAACCTTAATTGGAATTTTTTAAAGAGATGTAGCAAAATTATTCAACGGTATAGTTTCTTTTGGAACCTTGAATTTTCGAGATACATCAGTCAGGAATATGTGCTGTTCTTTTATTTCACGCACCGCTTGTTCTAAAGAGATGTAGTTTTGGTAGGACCTACCGTAAGATAACAGATGCAGAACAACACTTTCGCTAGCATTGCACTTCTGCTGCAATTACACATATGTAAAGTGGGACATGGGTTAGCGAAATTAAAGGAGAAGAGTTTTACGGAAGGTTGAATTTAGTTCTCCAGCAATATATAACAAAGCGTAACAAAACTATGACAGAAAGCTAAAGACGAATCTCCACCTCTGGAAAGTTGAGCCGTTCTCCCTTACTGTACAAACACAACTGACAAGTTAAGACGTGTCTTAAGAATATGTAACATCACAACTGTGTTTACTGTTTACTACCAAAGAAACTGTGGGTAACTGTTTCAGGTCAGTAAAAAACAAAATAACAAGTTGAAAGACAGCTGGTGTATTTAACATTCCTTGCCTTTATGGCTCTAATTACATTGGACAGAATGGTGGTTCCATTCACTTTAAAAAACATAAAAGCGATTGCAAATAGAAAACCAACATCCTGACGGACAGATGGACGCATGGACAAAGACGGACAGACAGATGGGTGGACAAACATGTTTTCGTCATATGGAGCCTGAGACGTGAAGATCTGAAGAAATCTGGAAAGATGATTTTTTAAAGATTACAATACTTCCATCGTCTTAGGCGAACAAAGTAAAAATAAATACATGTAGTTGTCTTTGAAATTGCTTTGCAGGAACATTTTTATGTGCCGATATGTATAAATATATTGATACTTAAATATTGACAGCTCTGGCTAGTTGGAGAACAATAAAGAATGTATAGCGGCACGTAAAAGTTTATATACAAACAATTTCAAAGGCAAGTAGAGATATCTCTTTTTTAATCACTCTGTATGACAGCAATTAGAGCTAAAGCTAAAGAAGAATTTGTTAAATACAAATTCTAAAAAAGCTGCCGAAGCAGCTAGTGCTAGTGTTAGTGGTACTGTTAGTGCTTAAATGGAGATATCAAAATTTTTATAATATTTTGAAATTTACAACAGAAAAGTCCCAGAAATTTAACGATGTAGAACTTTGTTTTAATTACTTGTAAAATGTCCACTTACCTGATATATCAGTTAAAAATGTATTCTATCTGACATAATTGATATGATTTACACAAGGAACGTAAAGGTTTACGATGATAAGATAACTAGAGTGGAGAGGCGCTCGAAAAAGAAAACCTGCAATCCAAAGATAATTTAAAATAATATTCTATGTTGAATAGTCTTCGTTTTTTATGTTCCCGAAATAAATCTAATGATGACACGATAATACTGATATGTAAGAAGAAGCTTGGACTGGAAATTTCTCGCTCCGTGATATACATTAATCATAGCTAGGATACAAACAAATCTGTAGAAGGCTTTCTCAGAACTTCCCTCGTCGACATTGTCACACTAAATAATTTAAAAAATCAAATTAAGTTAGGAGTAAACATATCTTCACGTTTCTAATAAATTAAATAAATTTTCAAATAAAAAAAATCGTTACCGGTGTTCGAATTCGAAGGGCAGGCAGTCCCAACGTTTTGTGGAATATTGCAAGGGAACGGGCTATTTCTACCTGAGCTACGGAACACCGACCCTTCCAATTCCGACGTTGCAGCTGTATTAAGTAACGCACTAATTTGTTGCTCCTTTTTGTATCGTACAACATTTATTCTGAATCTATTGGAGCCCATTTTTGGTAAGAATAAAGCCTGTGCTATGTACAAATTATTACTTGTATTTATTGCTAAGTTAAAACAAAAATAAACAATATTTTATTATTTTAAGGTAATTACGCTGTATATATTTGTCTGAAATTTTCTCGGTTTCATGCCAGGTAGATATATAATGTGTTTGCAAATATTGTCTTCCTCCGACAAATACTTTTGTGTTATACCCCCAACAGACAGACAGACAGAATGAGAAAACCTGTTTTTCGTCATCTAGGGACCCTGAAACGTAAAGATCTGGAGAATTTCGAAAGGTGATTTTTTCGTGATTACAATACTTCCTTCGTCTTTTAGACGAGGGAAGTAAAAATCGATATGTATAATAAATAAAGGCTGTTAAAAGGTACAAAGATCTAACTAAACGCCGTAAACACTTGCTTCAAGCTGCAATAAAAAAATAATTTAGCTACAGGGTGTCCAGAAACTCTTATGTAAATCTTCTGGGAGTTGTAGAGGACATTGAAACATAAACATTTGGCAAATTTTTTTATAATCAAATTCATGTCCGCTAAATAGTTCTAATAAAAGCATTTATAAGGGTTACTTTTTCAGTTTCCAGTAAATTAAAAATAGGTTACATACAAAGTGTTTATGTTTGAACGTCTCCTATAACCCCCAGAAGTTTGTCAAGAGAGTTTCTGGAAGCTGTATAGTGAGCTAAGTCAGACTCCATTTCATCTAATTTATTAATGTGGATGATACCGTACAATTCCTTAGTTCTAAAATTCTTTCATTATTGGTCAAGCATGCTCCTGTTAAAACATAATTACCAAGAAAAATGATCCGTAGATTACGACAATGTTAAACTACTTACGCCTTTGCGTGATAAAGCTAAATTAAGAGTTAAAAGAGCCAAAAACCTAGCTCTCTGAAATTATTACAGATCGCTCCGAAACTTTACTACACAGGTTATTAATGATGACAAAAGGGCATTTTTAATTTATAGCTCGTAATAAAGTTTCGAAAACGCTATAGAAAGAATTAAACTCTGCAGGGGTCAAGCGGGACTAATATTGCTATACTCGCTGAGATTTCTGACGCTAATGAAATAAATGGCTTCTTTCTTAATTTAGTTCCTGCAATTAACAATGATCACCCTGATTTTATAGAATTGTATCACAATAACAAAGCAGTTGACTATATGATTGATATTGACTTTGCTCACGTCGACGATAATATCGTTATCTCAATTATCAATATTCTTAAAAGTACCGGTACCGGATCTGATGGTATTAACCTGCAGATTCTAAATAATTGTGTGACCAAGAATGATCCTTTGTATTACCCATATCATAAATTCTTGTTGCCGCTACGTGTAAATTATCCACTAATTAGAAGAATGCCAAGGTTATTGCAGTTCAAAAAAAAAATCAAATGCCAGTGAAATGAAAGATCTGCCATCTATTAGCATTCTTCCAATATTATCTACAATTTTAGAAAGAATCGTCGACATGAAATTATGAACTTAAATTGTCAATCAGGTTTTCGTACAGGTTATCGTTCTACCACAGCTTTAGCCAACGTATTCGATGACATTCTTACGGCTTGCGACCAGGGTAAGGCATTTGATACAATAAAACATCTGATTTTTTGCGTAATATTACATTACATTGGCTTATCAGATGATTCTGTTTCTTTCTTAAAAAATTACTTAAATGACAGACAGTCAGGTTGGGTAAATTTTGTTCTAATTCTATGCTCTTGCGCTTAGTCCCACCTTTATCTATACATTGACTTTTTATAAATACATTTATGCAACATCCATATGTATGCTGATGATACACAAGTATTGTAATGGTATAATGCTTACAGCAATTCTGGTTGCAAACGTACGAAAACTAACGAATGATTCAAATAGGCCCAGAATTGGTATTATATTTATTGCAACAATAAGTCACTAGTAAACATTGATAATTACATAAAACATGATTAGCAATAACTGTAATTTGATTAACAGAGGCTAATAGTTTAATAGAACAGTATCGGCAGGGTTGCGTTCAGCTTATTTTTCAATGTTTGGGCTCGTTATGGCAAATGCATTTAATTTATGACTGACCAGTTAATTTTGTAATGTCAAGACATGATAGTGACTTTGCTTAAGTCCAGACTGTTTCGAAGCATTACAAAAGTTTTAAGCAGTGTTCTGTATTCATATTATTATGCCAACAATCGGTAACGCAGCTGAAGGGTTACAAAGTAGTGTAAGGAAGCACAGGAATGCAAAGAGCATGTGAAAAGCAATCTGAAAGTGATAGAAAACTACAATACAGTGCTAAATAACTTGTGAACCAGTGTTTATAAAGTAAAAGTGCATAAAAGCAATCAAAGTGCGGTTAAAGTGCTCCGAAATGACATTTAGCAAAAACAATTTAGTATTTAAGAAAAAAATTTGTAAAAAACTTACTTAAAACAGTTGTTAACTTGTTGTTATGATACCTAGATGTTCAATTATTACTGTTTATTAAGAAAGCCAAGCCAAACGCTGTTGGCTCCCAAGTTTTGATTTGAATTCCTACATTAAAAGTTATATTTTGTGCCAGTTGTTGGGTTTTATTTATTCGCAGTGCAGTTCTAGAGGAAATTGATCCTGAAGCTTCGCCCATTTGTGTTTAACTTTGGAGCAATACTTTGGAAAGTTGTGGTGCTGCGGCAAGCAGATAGTGGAGTATAGAGAGGGGCTCTTGTTTGTGGCATACAAGAAGGTAGCAGCAGTAAAAGGCATTCCAGAAGGCCGGTACGGCTTAGCGTCCTTTGAAAACGTGATCCGGGTCCGAGGTCAACTTTTGAAGCCAGATTCGAAAAGGCCGGAAGCCGATAAAAATGAACAGCAATGTGCAGCACCTAGGAAAGACTTTGTTCGTGGTCCAGAAGCAGGTAACAGCTACAGGGAGAGACATAAGGAAATTACAAGCTTAGCGTCACCCCGATTTGCAACAGAAGTAAATGGATTCGTAAGGCCTGTTGGCGTTAGCTATGATGTAAAAGGAAACAAATACTGGTTACCTAAACAACTTGATTCGTTAAATTGCATTGTTATTGTTTACTTGAAGTGAATTTATTAATTGTTGGTCTATTTGCGTTCAAATTACGCTGGATTTTTGTCTGTTCGATCAGCTCTGTCTTGCGTCAATTTTTGAGGTTAATTGTCACTTATTTGAAAGTGACCATTTGCTATACTAGGATAAATTTTATACTGTGTGTTACAATCTAACCCGTTGGTATTGGAGTTCTCAAAAGCTAGCCGGCGCATTAATTTTGATTTAGCGGCCAATAATTAAAATATAGTGGTAATACTTATTTTATTTATTCAATTTATAATATTACTACAAACTTTTCGCCAACAAAGTGGGGCATAATTATTACAGTATATCATTCTTTCTTTATTGACGATCTTCAACGTGCACTACCGAATATTACTCAATATTTAGCTAACATATCTAAAATATAGTTCGTACCTTGGGCCTTCTACTCGCCGGCATTTTGAGATGTCAGTCTCAGGTATCCAACTGCATTCAGAAAGTATATGCAAACTTAAAGCTTATATACCAGCACAGTCATTGGTTTTCCATAAAGTTACGCATCTCTTGTTCTCTTCCAGTTTGTTTATTGTTGTCAGATATATGAACCATCTCTCACGTACGAAACATCGCAGAGAATACAGAGTGCAAAATTCTTGTCTAAGATTAATTTTCGAGATCAAACAATTTGATCATATATCGCATAACCGATCTTGGCTGGCTCACGATGGCTAACAGATGTTAAGTTTTGAGTATGGTATCACAAAATCATTACCGAGAAAAGGCCACCTTATCTACATAAAATAGTGTTAGCAACCTCAACTGCAAGTTATAGTTTTTCATTCTATATATATAAAAGAAAATTAAATTACCTTAAGAAATTAGAAATATGTAGATTTATTTATCAGTAAAACAGCAAAATAGTTGAAATTATAACACATTTCCTGCCTTCTTATTTTTAAAGCTCATGTGCACGCAGGCAATTAAAAGAAATAAATACTGGAAATCCGGAACAACCACTAAATGGAGCAGCTCATCGACACAAACTAATGGTAATTTCAATTCCCCCAAATGGGGGCGGGCTTCTATAGGGACCTTTCGTCCCTCTTCAGCCAAGAACGGGAGTTATAAGATGGGTGAGAGAAAGGAGGGGTGGAGAATGGAAGAAAGGCCAGGAAAAGTAGAGAAATACTGCCCCAGCATTCGTCTCAGAGAAAGTACCCTGTTGGCTCAGAAAACCCACCTAAAACCTGAATCAGAGCAGACGGTCGCGGAAATCGAAACCATGACCTCCCGAATACTAAGTAGACGTGCTAACCACTAAACTACAGAGCCCAGTAAAAAAAACTATGGGTGATATTGGCCAGTATTTAATCCAATATAGGTTTTAGATCGTAGGAACTAATTTTTTGTGTATACTTTTTCAGATGGGTGGCCAATGTTATCATATGGCCTCTGTTATTCAATACCTATGAAGATGCGCTTTTCTTTGTCAGTGATGTTGTGAAAACAGCAGGAAAACGTTTAAAAGTGTTATTCCCTAATATGCTTCACTTAACATATGTGGCTTACGGCCAGTCCTGTGCCAAGTACTGCATAAAGTTACTCACGAGTTTTTTTTTGGAGTACTCAATAAAAGTACTCCTGAGTACAACGTTACGAGTACTTATTAGTTAAACACATATGAATAACGAGTAGTACTCGCAACTCCTGGTGCAAAATTACCAGTACAGCACACAAGTACTTTCACCTGACAGTGACAGGTGGCAGCTAAAATTCATAGGTTTCAATTATTTGCTTTGTAAATATTTCCTTAAAATAAAAGAATGTCAAACAACATTTTAACAATATTTAAAAATTATTTAATAACCATGTTTATTTTGACTTGCACAAATATAAAAATAGAGACATTTAACCCTTCAGTGGTCGCGCCAAGTCTCACAGACCCGATGCATACATTTTTGAGTGGAAATTTGTGAAAGGTGGTGTAATAGGGTTGTGCGTCTAGGGAGCTTCAAATTTTTAAACTTACTTGCTTCCCGATAATCGGCATAAGCACAGTTGTTAGTGTTCGTGAGTTATTTCAAAAAAAGTCTGTGAACTTGGCGCGACCGTTTACGTTTGTGAAATATTTTTGTCTTCTTGATTATTTTTACATTGAATGTAGCTGCAATGACCTCACAAATAATTTATGTTGCAATATACATCGACGTTAGTATACCAAGACGTCAATATATACAAAAATTAGCTTTGATTCTAACAAATGACCAATTACATTGGCGATCACTACTCAAAAGTTATCAAATAAAAATCCACCTAAGTAGACAAGAAGTAGCTGGACCATCCAGTAGATGACCCTAATAACCCCACAATTAAAAAACGTTGCCTTTTTAAAAAAAAAGTAGCAAAAAAAAATCGTTTTTCCCATGCAGGGTTTTTGTGCACTGCTTGTGCATCCTTGAACCAAAATGACGAAAATGAATTGTTTTGTTCTACCTCTTAGTATTAAAAACATTGTTCTGTCCATAAATGTATATAGAAAATTAAAATCTTGAAATTCATCAGAGGCTGTGTACTATTATGAAATTAGCATGATTTACGAAAACCTTTAAAAAATAGAAAACAATAAATAGAATAATATTTTTTTAATGTTAGCAGCAACTGAAATATAACTTAAAATCTTGGTAATTGTAAATAAACATCTCATATTAAAATGTATTGTCATATAAATGGTTCTTAGTTTTTGGGTCTAAGAGACTTGGCGCGACCAGTCGTGTCATGAAACTGGGCGCGCCCACTGCAGGATTAAGCAAATAAGCTAGTCTTGAAAGGTTATAATTTTATAAAATCTAAACATGCGTACCCTACATTCTACAACACAAAATACAATTTACACTAGAAAGGGCCACAGAAGGTTAAGTATACCGTGTATGTGTAAAACACAAAGTTATTCTAATAATAAAGATAAAACATAAAAATATACAAAACAAAACTTATTAAATTTGGCATGCAAAAAGAATATTACAGACGTTTTTTTAATAGTACTAGTTTTTCAAAATACCGGCAGATAGTGCACGCCTTCTTGGACTTTTAATAATAGTGGCAAAAGAAAACAACCTTTCTACAGGTGCAGATGCGTTTTGAACTTAATAAACACTTTTTTATTAGCTGATAATTAACATTGCTAAGCTACTTCTTGTGTCATTAATATGACTTAGATATTCTAATTCAGCTTTATTCTTGTTAAAAATTTTATCATCACCACTTGCACTGTTGACGTCATCGAAATAAAAAAACACGAACATTTTCACTTTCACCAAAATTAAAATATCCTGAACTTCTATTTCATTTTCCGCTGTATTCGTTGGGTCATCTTCTACAAATGCATTTAATTCAGTAATCACTAACTATAAAAGTGTTTTTTCTGAAAAAAAAAGATTAAGAAACTATAAAATAGTTGGGAGACGGTAGACTACTCATTTTCCAAATTTAATTATATATTTTCATCTAGAGGGCATAATTTCCTTTAATTTAAAAATACGTTTTAACTAATTGTAATTCTATATAACTTAATGATTCTAAAATATGTTAGTGTTCATTGGGAAATGTGTAGTTTTTCATTTTACACTAAAAATATTTTTTAAAAAATGCTTACTTTTACTGCCTATTTTGTATTTGTATAGTGCCCGAATGCCTGGCTATTTTAAACATTTTTAGTGACTGAACTTCCGCCATTTAGTGATCACGCTATGGAAAGAAAATAATATGAAATTATTGCTATTACCACCAAATAGCATCCACAATAACACGTCTCAGTCGTTGGATGAGTTGTTTTTGTCCTATCAAATAAGTTTGGCGGAAAATTGTACAAGTTTGGAAGAAGAGCAATACAGTTGCAGTTCGCAGAAATGTGTTACCATGCTGTCTAAATCAAGCATTAAAAGAGATTCATGGACGGAACGTTTAAAATGAGTTTTGGATTTGAAGCAAAGCAAAGGATGTATTTCCCTTGAGGAGAGATTTTTTTTTGAATAAACTAACGAAAGAAATTATAAATGAAGAAGCGAAAGCAAATGTTACACTTGCATTGCAAGAAGTTTTCATGGATACCAGATATGAGAAAGAAGGATCATTTATAAAAGGAAGGTTAAAGAAAATTAATGTTTAACTCGGAAAAAGTGTGTTTCTTCATGAACTCTTTTCTATAACTCGAGTCATCAAATGAGAAAAACGGAACAAAAAAAAATCTGTAAAGAGCTTTACTCAAAACTTACTTCGCAAGGTTTACGTTGCTTGAAAACGAAAATAATGTTATCAACATTACTTAGTGAATTTGTTGATCAAGTGAGTGTACTATTAAAATTTGACGGAAATAAGTCAAATTTTTGTTTTCGTGAAAAAAAGAAAGACACTTTGAATATATACTCTAGTCAAAGATCAACAGAGTTTTGTTGTTAGTTTGTATAGGTAGTTTAGTTTGTTAGCATAAAAGTCACATGAATTGTTTTTTTATTTACCTACATTAAAGCTTTAAAGTTAGATTCATTTGTGGACACGGGTTTATTATAGCTTTTTGGTTTATCATTGATCGTAGAATACGGCTGTAAAGTATGTCCCCTTATTTTAAAAACACTATGCATTTGACCAAAACTATATTCGGTTTCGAGCCAGGTCCACATATAACAGACAGACGGGCAGACAGACGGACGAACAAACAGACGGAAAGACAGACGTCATCTAGGGCCCAGAAACGTGAAAATCTGAAGAAATCTCTTTTTACGATTACAATACTTCAATCGTCTTTTAGACGAGGGAAGTAAAAAATCCAAGACTTCCATTTGTACCATCTTCTAAGAGATTTTCATTTCTTTCGTATACTGTTTGGTCATCATGTAAAACGCATTAGGTCACTATGATACTACAGTTTACATAGTTTTTCCTTGGTTCTAATATCTATCTAAACTAAAAACGTAGCCTGGAGGAGGTAGATAGCAACCCGAAAAATAGAAGACAGATAGTCAAGAATATGATGCAGCTTGTGTTGAAAACAACTGATGTCGACACTACGCGATTATAGAAATATCGTACTAAGCTCAAATAGAATGACTCACAGCTGCAGGGACGGACTAGCTGTGACACTCATGACCCCATTTTTTAAGCCCTGTATCATAAGAACTGGACAACGTTTTTTTACATACCTTTAATTATTGACTAAAAATGAAGTACTCTTCATTCATGTCGCTAATCTTAACCGTTTTCGAAAAAACGTCATTTTATTTACACTGTTAGTCTCCCCTCGAATTACCTTGTGGCTGTATACTGCCGTGATTAGTCCCATGCTATGTTATGGAGCACTTGTCTGGTGGCCCAGGGTCAGACAGGCTACGACAGCAAGTAAACTAGGACATGTGCAACGCCTTGCCCGTCCTAGTTCTACAGGTGCTATGCGCTCAACCCCTACGGCCGCTTTAGAGGTGGTCTTATGCCTTCCACCACTTGATCTTTTTGTGGAGGAAGTAGCCGTAAGGACTGCCTTGAGGCTGCGCTACAAAGGGCTGTGGAGCACAGCAGGCAGGAGAGGCAGGCATGCCCGCATTCTGAATGAGGCCGTCGACAAGATCCCTCTTCTGGACGCTATGGTAGACTACCTTCCTCTGCAATATGCTTTCAACAGACAATCTAACGTTTATGAAAATGCCGGGTTTACCCAGCATATAGATATATCCATCTTTACTGATGGATCTAAGCATGGAACGGGTGCCGAAGTTTTCTCTGAAGATCTGAACCTCCGCCAAAGCATACCACTAGGCAAAATGGCCACTGTCTTTCAAGCGGAAGTAATTGGAATAATGCATGGTGCAAAAGCAATTCTTGGAAGGAAAATCGAGAATCAATGTATTGGTATCTTTAGCGACAGTAGAGCCGCTTTACTAGCCCTAGGCAGTCGCAAAATTACCTCAGGTGTGGTACTGCAGTGCCGTGAAGCTCTCGAGGATATCTCAAAAAATAATGTTGTTTTCCTTGTATGGGTGAAAGGACATGACGGTAACTACGGCAATGAGGAGGCTGATGAGACTGCGAGACTGGCTTCCGCACAACTTCTCTGGGGGCCAGAACCCGTAGTCCCTCTATCCTTGACAATTTTAAGCTCTATGCTATATCAAGAAACCTTCATACGAAGATGGGTTAACATGCAAAGCTGCCGTCAAGCAAGAGCTGCTATTAGGGCGCCCTCGCCAAAGACAGCCAAATATTGCTTGCAACTGTCCCGGAGAAACCTTCGACTAGTCGTGGGTATCCTATCTGGACACTGCACTCTAAAGCAACATATGCACAGGATGGGACTGGCAGACAGTCCAAACTGTCGCGGATGCAACGAGGATGACGAGACAGCAGAACACGTTCTGTGCCACTGTCCAGCTCTCACAAGAGTCAGAGGATCCATGTTGGGGGACTTCATGCCCGATATGGTCAGAATTAGCAACACTCCAGTTGCGGTCGTCCTTAAGTACATTCAAAGGATTGGATGGCTTGAGTGATAACCAACTTGGAGAGCTGCTGGGAGGTAGCACAATGGGCCCACTTAATGCGGCCTAAGTGCGTGTGAGGTAAGTTACCCTACATTTTTAATTCAGATCTAGATACACTGTTAGTCCCCTAACTTCTGTCGGCTTGAATATGAAAAAGAGGAATTTTCCCCTGTCCCCGCAGAATGCAGTTTGCAAACTGGCTATTGGATCAGCAACGAAATAATGTAAACTTCATTAGCACTATTCTCTTCACGGATGAAGCAGGGTTTACCAAATTCCTCTTTTTCATGTTCAACCCGACAAAAGCTAGGGGAATAACGGTGTAAATAAAATGACGTTTTTTCGAAAACGGTTAAGATTAGCGACATGAATGAAGAGTACTTAATTTTTAGTCAATAGTTAAAGGTATGTAAAAAAGTTTCCCAAAGTTCCTATCATACAGGGCGTAAAAAAATGGGGTCATGAGTGTCACAGCTAGTCCGTCCCTGCAGCTGTGAGTAATTCACAACACTTTCTTGGATAGTAATTTGAAGGGTCTTACCTGGTATACATAACATTAAAAAATGGAATATACCTGGTGGTTCAATAATTTTGTGTAAAAAACTTGATTCCATTGGAGCTCTTTGGGAGCGCATATTTCCGAAGAGGAGGCCTATACGAAAAAAGTTTATATGAACTAGTAGTATTCTTTTCACGTGTATTTTTTTTTCATATCCGGAGATTTCCCACATTTTCTCGGACACCCTGTATTTGACCGGAAGTATATTCGCTTTTGAGCCACGTGGACATATAATCCGCATGCAAAATATCGTCTATCTCTAACAAATAGTTTTTGAGCTAACAGACGGACAGACAGATGGAGAGACGGAAAGGAGAAAATATGTTTTTCTTCATCTAGGGACCATAAAACGCCAATATCTTAAGAAATCTCGGAAGGTGACTTTTTCACGATTACAATAGTTCCATCGTCGTTTAGAAGAGGGAAATAAAAACACAAGAAATAAGGTGTTATCTGAAAAATGAAAGTGAAGAGGCATCAAATAAGAAAGAAGAAACTATCAATCCAAAGGAAATACCAAAACAGAAAATGAAATGGTATCAGCGAACAAAAAATAAGGACGATGAGATCTGGGAGAAGTTCGTACCGAAAAAGCGCCCTTGGTCCCGAAATTCTCTGCGACGTGGAAACAGAAATTGAATATCCTAATTATGCATCTGATACATGAGAAGATGAATCTCAAGAATTGATATAGATCGATGAAGAGATTCTATAATTGAAATGAAGCTGAATGTGACAATGACAAAGACCAAGAGCAACCAATGAGCCTGTATATGACAGTAATTATAAGGAAAAAAACGTTGTAATTGTGGGAGTAAAGATCGACCGAAATATTTCCAAAAATGTTGCCTAAATTATGGCTATCAAAATAATGGATACATTTGCTTATATTTTTCGCTTGGGCTAAAGAAGAATCCCCAAACAGAATTATGAACACATTGCAGCAGCCAGTTATACTAACAAGAGGTGCAACGAAGTTCCCTGGTATTAATTAGACTTTGAATAAATCATGTGGGTATTTTATTGAGAAATGTATTATCTGGTATGTTTTTCAGTTATTTTGTATGCTAATGAGGAATTTATTTCTTGTTATGCTAGTATTACCTAAAATAAAAATTTGTTTTGAGAAACAGTTGTTTTTTAAGCAGAAATATTATTTTTGTGAGAAAAATTATAAATTGTATTAATTCCTTTCCTACTTCTGTGTTCATTTCATCCTGTATATACCAAAATTGAAATAAACATTAAAATTCTAGCATTTCATTTTTCTTAAATGTGTTTAAAGTCCAAGAAGTTGCATATCTTTTTCCGAAACCTGCATGAGAGTGTCTACTTTCACAACTGATTTGCGATAGCAAAGTAGTTTCTTTCATGACTAGTAATTTTTACTTTCAAAATCTGTTTATTTATTGTTACCCTAGTGATTGGTGTTGTATATGAAAAAAACGATATATTTTTTAAATATAACTGCTTTTATTAGAAAAAAACATACGCAGCTCCAAGCGAGCCTTTTTTAAATGGACAATGACACAATGACGTTTACTCAAAGCAAAAAAAACAGTGTTGTCATTTAACTGTAGTAATTAGGTACTTGTATTCTAATGGTGAAAAAACAAGGAACTGGTTATTATAAAAAAAATCTTTCTGAAATAAAACCGTTTGTTACAATTCTACTAATGATGAATGCAAATCTAATTGTTGTAAACACGAGTTTTTTATGTGTTTACTTTTTGGATTGTAAAAAAGCGGTTCGGAGGCTTGGAATAATGCTCGGACGCTAACGGGTTCTCGCATTCTTCATCAAGCATCTTCGTCATGTAAAAGACCACGTTCATGACTTGTAAAAATATACTATTACATATCTACTTTGATGTTTTGATGTAGCTATTAAAACACTGAAAACAGTGCATTAATATAGTCTAGTAAAGTACTGTTTTTGCATGTTTTTTTCATATGAAAAACTTTCAAACAGCTTCTTTTATTTCAGACAACTGACAGATTTCCACATTTACGAAATGTAAAAATTTAAAGTTTTTGATCAATTTTATGCAAAGTAGATAAAATAGTGTTACGTTTTTACCGTTCGGACTATTTAAAAATTATACGACTCTTCTTGTATTAAACATTTATTTACAACGAGTAATTATTATTATTTACAAACACACGAATTACTTATAAACTACAGGCACTATTTCTAACAACGATACAATAATTAATAATTATTTATATATGGCTTAACAGTAATGATTTATATGCTTATACACTCTATTTATTTACACTGGATTAAACATCAATTATTTATGTGGCTAGTTATTTTATACGCGTCTATTTATGTAGCAGCTTACGCCTTTCGAGCTGAATGAGAACTGATTTCTTATTGCTGCGGCGCGTATTTATATATCCGAATAATTTTCTTCTAGAACATTCCATATTTCGCTGGTACATTCCGGCATTCGCATGTGTTGACCTCTGGTTCTCGTAAGAAAGCGTGAGTCATCCCTTGCATCTGGCTGCAAGGTCGCTTCTCCAGGTGTCTGGAACATGACTCATCTGCCCGCAGCTGGCTCCAAGACCGCACTCTCGGCGGCGGCGACTCATAAGTCTGCAGCTGCCTGATCGCCAGGTCGTTACAATAGTATTAAAAAAACTCGTTCTATTACTTGTACTTTAGAAAACTTGCCGCTTCGTGACTCGTTTTTAAAATTTGAACAAGTGCGATGAAATCATGTCTTATGCAATTTATGTTTTAATATACTATTTTTATATTTTTAAAATGCAACGTATGCTCATGATAATGATAAGTTTATCAAAAATTTTATCAAGTTACCGTTTTACGGCGACTATTTCTGTACTTTATAGTTTATATGTACAGCTGTAATGCATCGATTTTTTATATGCTACTTATTAGTAATCAGAATATAATATTGTACACATACATTTACTCTATATAAGCTAATTTTATGGCTATTGACACGGCATGATAAGATTAACACCCAACGGTGTTACCTCAAACTAATAAAAATATTTGTGGCGTGTGCAACATTATGTTATCTATTAAATTTTAGTCTGCTATATCTGTCGGCCATAATATTTGGGGTCGTTTTTGGTAAGTATTATCCACTAGGGGTTGGATAGTAGCATATGAGTGAATTTAAAGTTTTCGCATATATTTGGTAGAGTATTTGGTGATAACCTGTCTGACATATGGAACTTTCAGATCCTGATGTAGGGTTTGATTGAGCACATATCAAGGAGCATCTACTATGGCACGTATAGGTTTAGATCGGAATCTCTGTACTATATCAACGTTTGAAGAACTGGAGCACTCCCAAAATTCAATCCCATAACCATAAGTCCATGTAGACAGAGCTAGATCTACGAATGTTGGCGCCAGGGACAAAGCAATATTTTGACGCCCCTCGCATTTGATACTAGGGTTGCTACCTTTTATATACACGTGTATTTATATTCAGACAATAATAATAATAATAATCTACACATACGAAACGAAAGAAATATATTTAACTATTTAATAATGGAAAATAATCCTCTTCGTCCCTTATGATGATTTTTATTTATGGGACTACTTTAAAGCAAGTGTCAATCCGACATAATAATTTTCATTGCTTGCTTGCGTGCTTGCTTGAAACCACTTTGAGAGCGAACCCGTGGGCCGAATTGGCTGATTTTGGTGTCAATCGGCACAGGGCGACGCAAGTAAGCCAGTAGTAGGGTTTTCAAATTTTTATAGGTGAATTTAATTTTATTTAAATTTCTCGCCTTTCTCCTTCCGTTAGTTAGTCGAGTTTCGCCTCTGACGTGGTTCACACGTTGAGTTACCGTACTCTTCTACTCCTGCCCTTCCAAAGAGTTTCGCCTCTGGCGTGGTTAACACGTTGAGTTACCGTGCTCTTTTGCTTTTTCCTCCTGATGAAGCCCCTTACGAAAGTGGGTGAAACGTTGAGTTCTTCGATCTCAATCATGACACCGTACAATCCCAGAAGTCGTTTGTTACTTAATGACAATGGCCGCGAAAGCCTCAGAAATCATCTAAATAATACATTTGGTCCAAAAACCGAACATTTTGCGTTCGGTTTGAAATGAGCACTAGACACCGGACAGTGGTCTCAAATACCGGACTGTCCGGGCGAAAACCGGACGGTGGGCAATCCTACCTGATACCACCCTCCTCTCGTTATTACAGAATATCAGGTATTAAATGCGATAAAAAAAAGTACAGAAGATCACCACATACATGTGCATAGCTAAATTCAAAATTACGATAGAAGTAACATTTTTCCACAACAAAATACAAGAAGAAAAACCGATACATTTTATACCTTTTTCTTTCCAAAAACGGAAAAAATTAAACCTTTACGTTTCTTACTTTTTTTGAAAAATTATTAACGATTCTTTTTTAAATTTAAGAGTGATGCTACTTGTTCAACTGCGAAGTAATTACATCTCCGTAAATAAATAGATGTCTTAAAATCGTTGTAAACTAACTGTATATATATATATATTCAGAGAGGTGCTGTGCTGTTAAAACTATTTTTGTAAGTAATTTTAAAATGTCAAAAGATATTTAAATCTCCTTCGTATTAATACATATTTTTGACATACCTACTTTACGAAGCGGTTTTTCAGGATTGGAAACTTTTCAGGAAAAACTGATGGAATTTTAAATGCACCTCCTAAAGTAGTGCATGAACTATCAAATAGTTTTTCTGAAATTCTAATTTGAAAAATAAGGGCGTTGCAAATTTTTGAAAATCTCATTTTAGATTTTTAGTTTAGATGGCTATATCAGATTTAATTTCTTGATGTAATCCGATAGAAATTTATGCATAGAAACTAAAGTGGTAGATTAAAAAAAATTAAAATTGACTTTTACCTAAATTTTTAAAGATCCAATAAACTGTATGTATTATCTGTAACCTCATTTACCTTGCGGTGTAGAGGCTGGTGCTTAGTACGCTAGCATTTGGTGGTACAATGCTCAACTTACTCCGGATTTGGGATACAGAGTTGGAGCGCACTTTTTGTACTTGCGCAGCAACCATTGTGTGCGATGTGTGTCTTCGTGAGGTGTTGGCCTTGTTACTTTATCTCTTAGGGCTGTGGTTCTGAATAGAACAAAGTTAATTTGGTATTCAACTGTGAATGGTCTCACCGAGTCCGATTCCGATCGCCAAGGCTGCAGAAAAATTCCGACCCCTCGGAATTCGAACCGACGACTTGCTTAATGCAAATCTAGCGCTTTCCCAACTGTGCTACGCGGAAGCAGATCCAATAAATTATTATTTTTAATTAGCCATACATTTTTTGTTTAGCTTTATTTAAGTACAGGTCTGACTGTGTCCTTTCGTTTTATGTAACTTTTACTTCTTGAATCTTTAATAAAGTTGTTATTATTTTCAAAATGTAAATTTCAATTGTTTATAGAGTTTGACAGCACTTTCGAATCAGAACTACATCTTTTCTAGCTAATATTAAAGTTAACAGAAATTTAAAAAAAATTAAATAATTATGCTATTCTTCATTTTGGAATTTTCAAAAGCTAGCCTGCAGATTAATATTAAATTTGGTAATTACGTAATACTGATTGAGTACTATTGTTTAGTATATAATTCAACATTTATCAAAGTAATGCCCAATAAAAATGTATTGTTAAGCTATACAGGGTGTCCCAAAAAGAATAGGTCACAAATTAGTCATACATTCCTTAAGTTATAATAAATTCATTAAACCTAATATACCTTAGTACAAAGTCCCTTCAGTAAGAAGATATAGGGCCTTGAAGTTCAATTTTCAATTTCTTCTTTTTTTGTTAATTTCCACAAATGTAAAGATATCGATTACATTTTAGTACACATACTTATTATTATGTACTGCACTAATAATAAAATTATCATAAATTAGACTTGACTGTAACAGGCACTTTACCTATTTTTCAAAACTTTTTTTAGCTCTAACTTCGTTATCTGTACCATTTCCTAAAATTTTCTCTTCTGTTGCCTTCTAACATTGCACTTTTGCAATATTTCTGTTATATTATCCTATTTAATTTACCTTTCTGCTTTCCTTACTAATTTCAGTATCTTTTGCTTTTGATTTAACAAACTACGCTACTTTTATAATGCAGCCAACCTTTTGTGTCAAATACATTTTATAAATTGGTCTGGCTTTACATGTGCACAAACCTTATTCGAATTATATTAATTTAGTCACAAGCCAATCTAAACTCTTTGAAATTTGCTTTGCCTTTGCGTACCTTTCTACAACTAATTTAATCTTTCTCGCATCTCATTATCAATGCATTTACTGTTTTACTTTAGTTTTAAAATTTGCAATTAGATAAAACATCCCAACTCTGTGCTTATTAAATCGGTCAATTATGTTGCACTGCAAACAGAGCCAAGTCGTGGGCCTCATACCATCTCAGTATAGATTTATTTGGAATTATTCATATTTATTTGGATTTAGTTAGATTTATTGTGGATTTATTATCAGATTTACTAGCCAAGTTCGTTCTATGCATGTCTCGGCACATGCGCTTATTGCAGTTGGTCACCTGTTTCCTTGGCTGATAACATCATGCTCGAAATTTCGAAATTGTGTTTTTAATCCGGTAGGGGTATATTAAGTGCATTCCATGTATTCAAGTATATTCTCGGTCCTACTAGAATGTAAGTATACATTTTACTAATTTTAGTGAATATTCTGATAAAAACGAACGGGAACCATAATAACTAATAACTCTATCACGTGAAAGTGGTTTTTAAACATATTTTTTTATTATTTCCAGCTTCCTGCTGATGATACTTTGTCTGCAGGGCCCAGATACCCTCAAACAGCTTTACTGAAGCTGAAGCTGCCATAAACATCTCTCTACCTACATCACTGAAAACCGTATTGAAATTAAATGGCTTTACCAATCCACAAATTATTGCACGCATTTGTAAAGATGATTTGTTACAAATGGAGATATTCATGGAGGAAACAGCACCTTATTTAATTTCTCAAGAAGAGTATGAACAATACTACGGATTTTTTTATAGAAAGCAGAAAAGTTTCAAATTTGTGCAAGGGTGTAGGAAGCTGATTATGTTAATTTCAAGCTATTTCCAACAAAAATTCTCGATTAAAATACAAATACTTTGACAAATACAGTAACGGATATTGAATGTGTGGTCAGCATTTAACCCCGTTTTCAACCAAATGCTGCTTCAACGAGTGCTTATGTAGAGGATTTGATTAAAAACAAATTCGGATACTGACAAATTATGTGATATGTAATATGTAATCCAACCAATCAATTTTAATAAATATGTTTCCAGGTGGTTTGCATTTGTCTATCAATAAACTGTATGCGTGCAAGTGACTATATTGACTGAAAAAAATCCGACTCGTAGAGGAGTAATTTTCTGTCAACTTATTTGCTTGCTCTCTTCAAATTTGCCCTAAGGAAGAATCTCAGACGAGAGTTAGATTTCATTGGACGTTTTCCGAGTTTTTGCTTTTTTACTTCTATTATTTAGATGTATTTATATCACATAAAATGCATTTTTGGTTGACGTCTCTCTGTCAAGTGTATGAGTTCTTAATGGGCATAAAACTGTGCAATTTCTCCATTAAACGACTTCGCATAGCTTACCGTTTTCGAAATACCAACACTGCACATTACAAAGTGGACACCCTGTTCATAAGTTTGACCAAAGAATATAGAATATATTCTTTGGTTTGACTTGAATGCCCCTCAAACTAATGATTCCACTGGAGATGACCGAGTTCTTAGCCGAGCTGTCAACTTGTAATACAACATGCAGAAGCATTCAGTATTTCTTTTTCTTTTTAATCCAGTTAGTTGAAAGATTATTAAAAGAAACAATTGTAGAAATGAATAATGGTAGTTGGGATAGTAACAGGTTACTAAGATAGAATAATATTAACTTGAAATTTTTGATATTACGCTGAAAGTTAATACTTATCAGTTGTGAGTAAATAATAATGTTTCATGATATACACAGTGGTAAAATAGCTTTCCCTGTAATATAATTTGATTAAATAATATCAGATTATTATAATGCAACATAAAAGTCAGTAAGTTTGAAAGTAAACCTAATTTATTTTGATCTATTGGATATATAATAGAATTCATCATTCATTCTAACGTGCACTCAGTGAGTGAGTGATTGTGCCAATGAAGTTATCGCTATTAAAGAAAATTGAAATACCTTTTGGGAAGGTCTACAACGAGCTTCTACAGTAGCGACAACCAGTAAGATAGTCCACAACGGAGAGCAACATTAAGTTCAGGTAGCTCTGAAATACGGCAAGGTCAATGAAATATTTATTTGGATTTAAATGTGTTGTTATTAGAAAGTTGGATTTAATATAATTTTATTCACAACCATATATGTAATAAGATCATTACTGACTTTTCAAAAGTTGGTAAATGAGCTATTTCCAACTTGTAACTTTCCAACCGGTCGGAAAAGAGATTGCCGTCGCAGCGGTTGGAAATGAATCCATTCCCGACCGCTGTGTAGGTAGGGACACTGGGAATCTCGTTCATCCATTCATGCGCGTCACAACCTGCCGTATCATAATATAATCATTTTTCCAATTATTGTTTAGATTAAAGTGGTTGCGAATAAAATAGTATACATACCACGGTGAAAAGATTCATTCCTGTCTCGAGATAAAGTTGACCTCGACGCTACGCGTCTCGGTTAACTACTTAATCTCTCGACAGGAATGAAACACTTTCCACCTCGGTATGTAATATACTATTGAAGACTTGTTAATGGAAGATTTTTCTTCGAAATTTCCATTCAGAAGATGTGATTTAAAGCGAACCATTTGTTAATGTAACATTGGGTGCTAAATTTGCTGTCATTAAAAAATCATCTCGTGTTAGCTTTTGAAAAAATCTAAAGCCAAAGTCAGTACGGATCGGTTACGGAGATTTATTAATACTTTGAAGTCATCGGATTCCAGAAAGCAAAAATCAACTGTAAAAACTGCGTTTAACACAGACTTGATAGAAAAGTAAAATTCGTGATAAAATTACAGCGGAATCGAGACACGAAATTAGCTGTAACACTAAAAGAAAAAATCGAAAGAAAAAATGCAGTGATGAAAAAGTATCGGAATCTTCTTCAGATGAGCAAATAACTATCAGGTATGAGTATCATTATTAATGTTAATTGTTCCTATTTCAGATGGAAATTTTAAGAATGTGATTTCGCGTATTTTCTATTCTCCAGGTATGATTATAACACAGACACTGAATCATTTACCGACACTGTAGATTAGAGAAAAAAAGGTTAAGGGCATTTCAATTCCCCCAACTGGGGGCGGGCTGCTATAGGGACCTTCAGTCCCTCTTCAGTCAAGAACGGGAAACTCGGGATGGGTGAGAGAAAGGTGGGGTGCAGACTGGAAGAAAGATCAGGAAATGTAGAAAAATACTGCCCCAGCATTCACCTTAGAGAAGGTACTCTGTTGCCTCAGGAAAACCACCTAAAAACCTCAATCAAGGCAGACGGTCGCGGGAATCGAACCCACGACCTCCCGAATGCTAGGTAGGCGTGCAACGTAGAGTAGATGATTTGGACGCCAGGGCTGATGACAAATAATTGCAGCGATCGTGTAACGAAGTCAACGAGAACCTAGACGAGAAAATGGAAACAACTCACAATCATACACAATAAATTCTATGCAGTTTATTATGACCAGACATGGTATGTAGGGTGCATCAGTGAAATCAAAAATGAATATTATTATACATTCTTAACGAGATTAAGAAATTCTGGAAAATTTTTGTGTTTCAGAAAAAACTGACATTACAAATGTTGATAAAGAATACATATTCTAGGGTCCCGTTGAGTTTATTTCGGAAGGACCATTTACATTGGATGATTTGCAGTATCAGAAGATATGTAAAGCATATAATATGATAAAATAATTTTTTTGTTTGAAGTGCTGGAATGTCCATATTTGATTATTATGTTCTTATTCGGTTGTGTTCATGTTGTTCTACATAAATAAAGGAAACGCTATGTACCAAAGTGATTTTGATGCGAACCTGACAAAATTCTCTCATGAAAACGTTGAATTTCAGTATAGTTAACATAGAGGGATAAAGTAACCTAGGCTATAAACTCCTTCATCCCGTTCAAGTCGCCAGGAGCGGACGGTATCTTTCCAGCCCTACTACAATGTGGACTGGTCCTGATGCTTGTTTACCTGGTGCGCATCTACCGGGCATGTATCGCTTTTCGATGTATACCGGAGGCATTTATACATTCCGTATATGTATATGGCACCTAGCGTAATTTCATTGGTCAATTAGAATTTTAAACCAATCAGACTACTAGTGCGAAATCTATGTACGAAATGTAAATCGGTGTCAAATTCATATACAGAATGTAACAGTTATGCGGTTGCACGGCTGATACGGCGTGCATGGTGCGATATGACTGTTTACTATTTGCATACTGTTTAGTTTGTCGGTCAGTTTCTCATCGTCATGGATGATGCAGGAACTGATTTACCATCTCACTATAAAGATTTTGGAATAGCCCTTCGTTTCACAACCAGTGGCATTGTAACCGAAAGCGAAGAAATTATACCTCAACAAAATCATTTAGTCCCTACAGATGCCAATAATAGTGAAGTGAAAGGAAAACTTTCAGGTGTTGAAATAGTTACAAGTACTGAGGATTGCATCAATTTTCAAAATGTCGTCGATTTATTGCTCACCAAAAAATAGCGAATATGGCACCAGCACTTTAACCGTCAAAATGTTTTGCCAATGATTAAAACAGGTGAAGACAAGAAGTTTTGTGCACTGCTGGAAGTTCATGTACCCGGCGATACAGGCAAAAGTCCAATATCAAAGTTCAGCCTACAATATTAAATAGAGGCAAAGTCAGCATGACAAGGAGAAGCAGGAAAAGGTCTTTGGGTCACCCTGGATGTGGGAAACCTGAGAAGGGAAGACTTAAGAAGAAGCATAATCTATCACAAAATGTGAAAAACGACTCAACGAAATGCAATTAAACATGCCTCATAACACTAAATGTATGACTCGTATATTATCTGCTTTTATTTTATGTAATAAACATATTATTTGCACACAGGGCACCTAAGCTCTGAAAACATAAGTCTTGTATTCGCGTTTTTTGCTGTAATTTCGGGCCCTCATAGCTGTTATATTCTGTATGTGAATTTGACATGGATTTACACTCCGTACATATATTTCGCACTTGTAGTCTGATTGGTT
>OW679202.1:87911662-88069462 GCA_940337035.1 Agriotes lineatus
ACAAACCCAAGTGTGAAACCTGCAACACATTTCTCACAGTCAAGCACATCATCGTGAGTTGTACCAAATACACCGCATACAGGAACAAACATCATATCCGAAACAACTTAACGGAAGCTCTAAGTAACGACCCTTACGAAGAGAAGAAAATTATCACCTTCCTGAAAGACATCCAACTGTATGAGTCAATATAGTAAATAGTCTTAGTTCATCTTTCTTTACATGTTTTGTATTACCGTACCGAGCGCTAATAGCCTGCGATGCTGATGCGCTCTAATCTTACTAAATTAAAAAAAAAAAAAAAAAAAAAAAAAAAAACATTAGCATGAACGTGGTTTACATTACAATTCTTATATTTTCGGTCTTATTATCTCGATTCGGTATATGAGTTGAAAATTACATGTTAATGTTAATTTGATCTAAACTGCTACTGATTACGTTTTGAAATTCACGGGGTGATGGTTTTTAAGTGATTATACCGGGTGATTATAAATGTTTTTCCATCAAGTTGCCTTTGAAATATTGGTTATATGAATAATATGTTGGTGGCACTGTAAGTCTATGTAAAATTCGAGGTTAGCAGCATAAGTTTTGCGTCAGTCTGTGTCAAAACTAACGCAAAACCTAACCTGCTAACCTCGAATTTGACATAGACTTACAGTGCCACCAACAATTATTCACACAACAAAATTTAAAAGTAACTTGATGGAAAGCATTTATAATCACCAGGTATTATGATTCAGAATCAGTTTGATAGAGATGTCGGATGTATTCGAAAAGGCAATAATAAAAATTACATATATCCTATTTTTGTTCTATTCCTAGTCACAATTAATTTAAGTCTCTTATTTATGGTAAATTTTGACAAAATTTGTATTGGAATTAGATTAAGAAAACTGTAAGAATTCTTGTCCCTTAAATATAATTAATACACAGGAATATCTTTAGATTTTCTTTTATTTGATCAGTACGGGTAGGCGCCCATAGGCTACACGCCAAACACCTAAAGAAATTTACCTCATATGTTGTATTCCTATGTTGACTATTACCTCACTATCGAAAAATTATTACCATAAGTTTTTGGGCCTTCGGTTTTACGTGAAAATTTTTCAAAAAACTACAATCCTAAAATCGAATATAGGCTCAACACAATGGATGTAGACGTTTTCAATTGCTCGACATCGCCTTATCCGCCTAAAAATAGAATGAAAAGCTGCAAGTTACTAATAATTAAAGTACAATTCAATTATCTGTGATTTTTAAATATTTAAAAAATAGTCACAAAATTTGGTTTTTTCACATTTCATATAATATATTTTTTTAATTTCGCTACAAATTTTTAATTTTTAAAAATAAAATTTAAAAGCCTTACAGCTAACTTTATAATAATAATTTGACCAATTGCTTTAGAAAGAATTATATCAAATACTCTACATAGTATTTTTCTGATGTAGCGACATATACGTTTATTTTTTTTTTTCGATGTGGCGACATACTATACTAATACCCATCGTATGTACTAAATGAACGTCACTCTGACATATAACTACATTTTTTCACTTCCAGTTTCAGCGAAAGTGACACAAATTTTGATTTTCAAATGGAGCACCCTGTATATTATAGGATTTTTGGATGATTCTACATAATTTTCTAAATCTAATTATATCACATAAAATTGAGTTTTTTCTCAAAAACCATTTTGGAAAGCTTTGTTCAGTTATATCACATAATTTAGTATTATCGACGTGATTTTCATTTTTCTAACATTATACTACATGAATCGATTGAAAAAATCGGAACAGTCATGACACACTTAAAATTAAATTTTAAAAAGTTTGTTACTTGAAATGTCACGTGATATCATTAGATTCAGAAAATTATGTAATCCAAAAATCCAATAAGATACAGGGTGTTCTATTTAAAAGTCTAAATTTGGTATCACTTTCGCTGAACACGGAAGTGGAAAAATTTAGTTATACCAAATAGAAGTTGGAGTTCTCAAATAATTACAGGGGTCAGCTACATATCACGTAACTTGTTTTATGCTACTTTGTGGTATGGACTCCATTTCACACGGAAAAGGTTTTTATTTAACATTATTCTGATTCCTTTTACCATTATTATGTGCTTAATATTGAACTTAAAATGATTTTACGAGTTTTCTTATGATTTTAGTCCTATTAATTATATGTACTTGTAGATTTATCGGGATGGCAAGTTCTGGTTGGAAAAAATGGAAGAGCCATTAATAGAATTTTATCGTAATTGTATGGTATGATTTCAGAACTTTTAAACCCGGAATATCCTAAGTCGCTGCCAATACGAGGGGGAACGAAAAAGAAAGGAGATAATAGAAAGTAGTAGTTGCCGCAAAACAGTATACATCAAGAGAAAGAAAACCATGATTTTTCTCAAGGTGTAAGTTTGAAGCCCAAGGGCAAAGCCCACGGGCCAGAAATACACCGAGGAAAAAATCGCGTTCTTTCCTGCCGTGTTTATATTATTTTTCCACGACCGGGAGTAGAAAAACAAGAAACACGTATTTTCATAAAGCGTTACAGTGAATCGAAATTATACTGCAATATTTAGTAGCCTTTGAATTGTGTTTATGTTATGCATACCATGACAACATACATTTATTATGTTGTTCTTACATTTTTCTTATATTGTTTATAATGAAACCTTCCTAAAGAACAAATATAAATATGAATATTTGCTCTGGGAGAAAATGTGTTATTTCCGTTACAATTTTTGTAACCTAGAAACTGATTTCTACTCCCGGTGGTAGAAAATAGTTATTTTTGTATTAAGTCCGCGAAGTGCGTGACACTTTTAGCCGAAACCGTTAGGTCGCAACAAAAAAGTAATTCTAATGCGCCAATGAACACTCATTTCGCTCAAGAAATAAAAACATTATCTTTTCAGCTACCGCCAAACAAGAATATCAATATTGTTTCCCGCTTTTTTCACATCGCCAACGGTAACGTTAATTAAATCACCAATTTTTGTCAGGTTAGAAAAAGGCAAACTTCGCGTATCGATAGCGTATTTTTTCTGCAACCGTCTTAAAAGACATTACTTGTAATACCAAAATTTTTCATCGAAGTTGACGTTTCTCATAGGGATTTTGCAAGGTAACGGGTTTAGTTTCTAGGATTAAAACAACTTGTACTTCCTATGAACTAATAGTAAATTCTACTTGGTCGACTATGGTTGCAGTTGTCCTAATGCGTTTTAAATAAAAATCGTTAAAATCAGTCAATAGTTGACAATTTTGAATATTTTGTACTTTTCTTGGCTGTGAAAAAATCGTATGTATTATTCAGATTAAAAGTGACTCTGTTTGACTTGTAATTTTGTGTTTGCTTCGCTAGACTGCTGCGCTTCGCCTCGCATATGCATGTCAAACAAAGTGCTACATTTAATCCTAATAAAATAATAGATAATTTTCTGCAACTGCCTTCAAAGTCATTACTTTTAATACCAAAATCTGTCATTGAAGTTGACGTTTCTCTTACTGATGCAAAAAGTATACCTATGCTGCTAAGCAACACTTTTAGTTCCTACGATTAAAAGTACATTTACTTCCTATGAACTAAAAGTAAGTTCTACTTGGTCGGAAATGAATGCAGTTGTTCTAATGCTTTTTATATGAGATACGTCAAAATCACTCAATCGTTTAACATTTCGAAAATCTTGCAGAAAAAATAGTATGTATTATTTGAATTAAAAGTGGCTTTGTTTGCCTCGCAATTTTTCAGTTCGCTCAGCTACGCCGCGCTTCATCTTGCAAATTCAAACATAATTGCTTGTCAAACAATGTGCAAGTTTTAATCCTAATAAAACAATATACTATTTTATCCTATAACGTAGCTCCTGCATTCGAATCGAAATTCATTATTGTATGCGATTGATAATTAAGATTAACGTTAATAATTTATTTCATCATCTGCCTCAGATTTTGAATTTGTATCTATACTTATCTGTTACACATATTATTAGTTCTGGAAAGCGTTAGAATATTTTTCAATACATATTGAATGTTTATCGCCCCTTAAATGCGTGTCTTATTCTTAGTTTAGTTTTTATCACTTTATTTTAACAATAATGTAACAGGTAAGATGTACACATAAGTTACATAGGTAAATAATAATAACAATAATCCATTTATTTTCTTAGACACAATTATAGCATATCGGAATCGTCAAATGGCAAAGAAAGTATAAAAGATAAATAATCACTATTTTTTTAATTTGCACTCCAAAAATTCATTCATATAATAAATACGTTGATCTAGTAACAGTAGTTTTACATGTTTTTTAAAAATAAATTAACATTTCCAATACATTTGATTGAGTTTGGCAGGTGAACTCTGCGCAAAGTGATTGTAGAAGTTACAAGGAATTACAATGTTGTCAAAGAAGTCAGAATTTGTAAAAACCTTATCTATAACAGTTTTAGAAGAACCTCTAATAAACGTATAGTCAGTCATAGATGCTTTGCTTAAGCCAGTAACACGACATTATGCTCAAGATATCAGCAGCATTTTTAACAATAATATTATGACCAAAGTTTATGTTAAAATCGCCACATACAAACAATGGGCATTTGCGAAAGTTAATAGTTGAAAGAAGGGGCTCCAGATTGTCCTTAAACACAAATGCGGGCTGTCTATATACCCAAATAATTTTAGTACTAATTCCGTTTACAATTATTTCGGAATAAGGCATATTAAAAAAAGAGTTCTGTTTGCGGAACGTCAATTGACTGACTCGTAAAGTAAATGTCCTCACGTATGAAGATTGCCACACCACCGCACTTCATGTTTGTATGACAATAACTTCCAGCAAGCTGATATGCATTTAATTGTAACAATTTAATTCCATCACCAACACAATTACGATTCTGCTAGACATACGATTTCAGGAAATTGCAGCGAGTGCAACAACAGGAACAACTGAGTTATCTTGAACCATAAACTGTTAATATTTAGATGAAATACACGGAAGTTTAAATTAAGAGTTTTTAATTCTGGGGTTCTAAATTTGGTGGGTTCCAGCTTCTGATGTACGAACTCGGGATCGAAAAAACTTGTTTATGATAGCACCCTCTGGCCAATTTTCTGGGTTAACCGCTTCTTCGTAATTCATATCATTTATCTTAAACTTTAATTTTTTTTAATATGAGTGTGTATTTAATATTAACTATTAAGCATCTAATTATTACATTATTGTTACCCACAATCAGTCACTGTCACTTGATAAGGTTATGTTCAACGGTACTCGCATCGTAAGCCGTCTTCTGGTAGGAAGGTAGAAGAGATTTTATGTAGATCTATGTAGTTTAGATCAATTAGGATTATTGACTTTACAGCTCCACTGTTAATTAAATAATTTTCGCTGACACAAGCGACGTCGATTTTGTATGCTGTGAGAAATAATATGAATGAGTTTTGTTGACGTTTAATACCGTTGGCATTTCAATTTAAAAGAGGTAAGGTTTGAAAGATGAGTGGTTTAATAGATTCTATAATCTGATTTAAGCTAATGTTAATTAGAGAACTGTCGATGTTGGTTTGAGTTGTGGAAGAGTTGAAACCGTAAAATTTTTCGTTGCTTAAAAAGCTTCTCGTTGCGTCAGCATAGAATTGAAAACTGAAACTTAATTGCCTGGGAGGTGTTATAGTTATTTTGGCTGCTGGATTCTGTAATGCTAACAGGCGAATATTGCTCGTATTATGTCTATTTTGTAAGGATTAATAGCAGGGACACCCTTTATAGTACGCTCAGTGAGAATCACCGCAATACACGCCAGTTGGTTTGTCTTTAGCTGGATTAGTGCTCTGTGTGCAGAGATGTTTACAGTTACACTTAACACAGCGCGGCGGAAGACGACAGTAGTTCTTAGTGTGCCCGTACCGCTAACACCGGGTACACTGTGGAATGCTTTTGGGTTTTCGCCTAGGTTTTCAGTTTTTTCAGCTTGAAGATTTCTCAGCATTTTTCGTCTTTGTTTAGTTGAACGGCACACAAGGGCATTGGTTGCTTTTTCTTATTAATGAGCCTAGTGACTTTTTGAATAGGGTAGTTTTGAGTATATTGAATATTTCTTGATTGAAATTGGTACATTGCTTAGAATTATATGTCGAGTTTCTTGACTAGAATTATTATACGTGTGGTATGGAAAATTGCGTTCAGTGTAGTATTTCCTTAATTTTAAAATGCATTAGTTATAAGTGCCTTAATATCATTTGCTATACCTTGATAGTTGTTTACTTGATGTAGAAATATAGGTGGAACTTTTGGCTTTTCCATCTGTTTATCGGGATCATTGTTTAGCTGTTGTTCTAATTGTTACATTAAGTAATATATAATTTTAGATGGAGAAGTAATAAGAAACTAGCACGTAAACTGCATTTTTTTCCAAGCACAAGAATCACGAGCACGACCGCACACTGCGACAGCACTGACTCGACTTTAAACCTTAATAAAGTAATCTGTCGATTCCTTACAAATTTCAATAAAACTGTTTGGTTATTGTTATTTAATATAAAATTATTATTATCATATGCAATTCTAAAACGAAAATAATTGTCATGAACTTACAATGTATATAATCAAGTGTACAAATATTAGATATCTATGTTTAGTAACTAGACTGAAACAAACCGAGTGGGTTTTCGGGTTTTAGAATCTGATGTCTCGTTGTGTGAAAATTATCCTGGGTTGTCTCATTTGTAGTAATGTGAGTTTTCAATAGGGCGTTCGAATCATCTATGGACCCGATTTACACTTTGAGAACTGAACAATATACAAAACAATTCCTGGTGAGAATTGTCTAAAACACGAGCTGCCAAGCTGCCCGCAAATTTTTTAGTATACAAATAAATATAACGTTAATCAAAAAAATATTTCGTAAGGTACATTCTAATCTGATGCATTAATTCTCTAAAAAATATTTTTTTCTAAATAAGCTTATAAATATAGACAGTGCTTAACATTTTAGTAGTAATAATGGAAATTATGCTCTTCATGTTATCAGGAGTTGTGAGTTGTGTATTGTAAACAACGTTAATCAAATAAATAAAGCAATTAGCAAAATTAGGTAACGACGTAATACATTCCTTGCCAAATAACTTCAATTAATTCAAGAAGCATCGCTTCAAAAAGATTAAATATTTTTGACCTTCCAAAGCCCGATTAAACGTCTCGTAATCGTATATTATTGGTACCCAATCTTTCAACGACCTCCTCAAGTGCTAATTATTTACATTAGTCAATCAGTGGAGGTTTTCTGCTGCATAATAATTATAATAATAATTATTATTATTTATCTATAACTTTTTCAATTACACTTCTGTTATTGTAGCATTTTTTATACTCAAAATTTCACGGCACGTTAACATTTTCAAGAAAACTTGGTAACTAGATTGTCATCCGTCAGCATATTTTGTTTGATACAACAGCTTTTCTTTCTTGGAAATACAATTTTACTCGCTAAGTACTAAAATTATGTCAACTAAGTCATTTTTTGAAATCGGAGTATCGGTTTTCGTTGGAAAACCACACATTTTGTGGGTTTTAATTCTTGAAGTTTATCCACTCTTATAATAGTGGCAACAACTTTATAAAGCTGTTTGGATGTTTGGTTGACTCTAAAACTATTATAGTCAAATCACGGACACAAACGGTGCACGTCATCAAATATTTAGTTATTAATATAAAGTTACTGCTTGATGACACGCACAATTTGATTCCGTATTTACCTATAGTTACAATAAATATGATAAAAATCATTATATTCTTCCATCACTGGTGATTTTTGTTTTCTGGGTTGGCATTTAAAGTTATGAATTATGACTTGTTGATGACGTGCACCGTTTGTTTCCGTGATTTTATTATACAGATGTTAACAGTGTGCTAGACGACTGGGTTTCGGAAGAGATATTCCACAACCCTGATCTACTATGTCTCAGGACAAACTCCTAAATGGAGTACAGCAACTATAACGTTTTTAAAAAATGTAAATCGTGTATGTTTTTTATATAAAGTTCTTACCTAATCGAACAATACTGTATGGCAACAGATAGGGAAAACCAGTTATTAAAATAAATAAGATGCCATTAAAAACTAAAAAGTTACTTGCTATAACTTAAACCTAGGCCGTGGAATTAAAAAAAAATGCATCCTATCATACGCTATACAGGGTCGCTATTATGTATGTTAATTTGATGTTATTTTGCATATTCTGAAGTAAGAATTGTTTTCTCTTATAGTTTTTAAGTGCGGTCGCCATATTGCATTGTTTTAAATAGCAACCTAGGCTGTGTGATACATCAATAGAAAGCTTATCTTTTTTCTCTTTTCAGAGATATTACACATGCATAAGGGTACATAAGAAAATAACGCAGATAAGTAAAAAAAACATTTGAAGCAAAACGTCATAAATAAACAAAATCCAAACAGTAATTAAAAGTTAGGATAACAAACAACATTTCTTAAATACAAATGAAAACAACACCATTATTAATTAACAGTAGTTAAGAGAGGAAATGTTCAAATTACTGCCAATTTACTTCTTGGCAATAATGAATGCTCTTTTTAAAATTGTCTAAAGGGTCGCGCAAAGAATTGCGAGAAATAGCAGCCATTTCAACACGAATACCATTTTTCAATTCTCCTAAATTGTCAGGTCTATTTAAATAAACGCGACTTTTTAAATGGCCCCACAAAAAAAATCTAAAGGAGACAAATCTGGTGGCCGAGCGGGCCACTCCACGGTTCCTATTCTCCCGATCTAACGCCGATCAAAACTGTCGCTTAAATAATTGCGCACTGCAAGTCCATAGTGGGGAGGCGCACCATCTTGATGAAAGCAGATGTTTTCATTGACTGCATTTGGGTTGTCATGATTTGGAAAGAGGTCTATAATTTGAGGAATAATATTTTCCCGCAGCATTTGTAGATGTCTCTCCGACGTAAGGATGCCTTCAATGAAAAATGGTGTGACCAACAATACCAGTCCATATGTTAAGTTTCTGAAGTCGCTGGGTGTGAACTTCTTCCATCCAATGGCGGTTGGTGTCAGAACAGTATTAACAGTTTTGCCTGTTTACAGATTCATTCAAACGAAAAGTAGCTTCATCCGAGAATACAACTGAATTGGCAAAATTGTCATTTTCAGAAATAACTTCCATTGTTCGCTCACAAATCTTAAGCCTTCTGTTGAAATCGTCTTCTGCCAATTGCTGTACTAAATGTACTTTGTAAGGGTAAAACTTATTTCTTTTTAAAATTGTTTGAATGGAACGTCTACTCATATTGTGGTTTAAAACAAGTTGCTGTACAGACGCTTGAGGTTGCTCAACCGCATCCAGTACTACCTCAAGGGAATTCTCTTCATTTGTGGCAGATCTTGGTCTACCAGATTTAGGACGATCCTTTACGCTTCCACTTTCAATAAATTGTTCTAAAGTTCTACTGACTGCAGATCTACTAATTGGATTTCGATCAGGTTGTGCCGAATTAAATAAATGACGTACCTCGTAGTGTGTTCGTCTTCTGACAACATAACCAGTCATCATGAGAATCTCTATCCGTTCTCCTTCTGATAAGCGATCCATATTGCAGAATTCTAAAGATTTTTTGACAGACAATACAACTGCAAGAAGAATTAACAATGTGTGATGTTTATTTTGTTACCTATTAAGCTCTTACTACGTCTTTTTGTTTGTGTTTTGTTTATTTATGACGTTTTGTTAATGCAATGGATACTAGATTTCACTAAATGTGCAGCGACGAATTAAGCATGCCTCAAATTCTTTTTTTATTTATCTGCGTGATTGTCTTATGTATACTTATACATGTCAAATATTTCTGAAAAGAGAAAAAATTAAGCTTTCTATTGATGTATCACACAGCCTAGATTGCTATTTAAAAAATTTCAATATGGCGACCGCACTTAAAAACTATATAAAACACATTTTTTTAAACATTTCAGAATATTCAAAATAACCTAAAATTAACATATACCAAATATAAAACGCATATCTGAAACCGTTTGACTAGGGCAGCTTTGGTCCCATAGATAATAGCAACCCTGTATAATCCCGTGCATATTTTATTAATTAAGTGAGAAATCGCTCGCTTAAATTCGTCGTTGCTTTTTCAAAAAACTAAACTATAAATTAAAAAATCTGATTAAACTGAAAACGAATTTGCAGCAAATATTGGCACTTAATAATTTTTAAAAGTTACTTTATTATAGAAAGATAAAGAACATCGGCGAATGCGTACTTTAACATTAGTTGGAAATCATTCACTTCTCACTTAATAAATCGTAGCTATTACATGTTGGTCATTAACTTTATTTGTGCTTTTCTAATGACCTAATGACGCGAGCAAATTGACGGTTATGCTCTCTTTTGCCATATAATTCAGAAATCTTGCGTAACTATTTTACTATCTGGAGGTATAACGTCAACAGTTTTGACTTAAGTCCTGCAATTATTTTACTACATTTAATTTTAACTAATAATATATAACACACAAATATTTTAAATTTAAAGTTAGGAAAATATATAACTATTTGTAATTGTATGCCAAATAGTAACACGGATCCCTAATTAAATAAAAATTGAAGGAATCGTTTTTAAAATTTTAATTATGAGTGATATCGTCTCCAATATAAACAGCTATTTTCCTTAGATAAAGTGATAAACGGTATATTTAAGCCATTGTGTCAACACATTGGGCAAATTCGTAGAACTAAGCATCAAAATCGCATTTCGTTAATCCACCCTTTTATCTATAAATTCTTGTTGTATAACCCTTACACGGAATACGTCAGCAGTTAGTTATTAGACTTTTGTAAAATATATTATCTTGAGTTTTAACGAAATATTTTATATATTATTATTATAAATTCTCGTATGTCATATTCCACGTTCACCGAAATTACTTCCAGCCAGAGGCGTACCCAGAGTAGCCATAACTCTTTTTAACAATTTACTTGTTAAATGCACTTAGGGTGCACCAACAAAAACAACCTGTGAAGGGTTTTACTCAGAACTTCCTTCGCAAGTGGCCGTTGTGACACTAAACAATTTTAAAAATCAAAGGAAACTAAGGGTAAAAATATGTTCACTTTGTAATAATACTGAAACAATAAAAGATAACACTTGGTAATGCAAATTATATACACTTTCACATAAAGAAAAACATTACCGGCGATGAGATTCGAACTTCAGCGCCTACGAACGAGCCAGCGAATGAAATGTCAATAATCTGCGCGTAACCCGAAGTAAAGCACGTGTTCGTTGCCTCGCGCACCAAGGACGTCTCCGATCGGTGAGATGGGGCTCATTTGTTGTTAACCCTTGTTTTAGTTTTGAGAATATTTATTGTGTATCTGTTGGTTTCCATTTTCGTCAAGGGTAAAGCCTGTGCAAATTACTGCTTTTTTTAGTTCTCACTTAAAGCAAAAATTTACAACATTTTATTTTTTTAATGTGCTCACCCTGGGTCCCTAAATGACGAAAGACAGGTTTTCTTAATTCCATCTGTCTGTCTGTCTGTGTGTCTCGCTGTTTGTCTGTCTCGATGTTTGTCTGACTGTCTGTTGGCGGTATAACTCAAAAACTATTTGTTGGAGGAAGTCGATATATTGCACGCAGATTATGTCTATCTGGCATAAAACCGAAAAAAAATCAGACAAACATATACAGTGGGAGCACTTTAAAAAATGAATTTTGTTTATTTTTGCGTTAACTAGGAAATAGATAAAAATCATAATTTGCACATAGGTCAGGATTTACACTTAATGAAAATGGTGCTAGCAGTTGCAGGGTAATGTCGTAAAAGAGTCAAAAAGTTTGAAGAACATGTCCGTTTTGTTAGATACTGCCGCGCATCGCAAAGCCAGGAGAGGCCTTCGATGTTCCCGTGGATCAGGCGCCTGGATTAAATTCGCGTTCGCCGCCGGTATTTTTTTTAATTTGAAATTGACTTAATTCACATTTCCATGTGTTTCCTTTATTCTTTCAGTATTATTACGAGCGTGAAGAAATTTTTATTCCTATTTTCTTTTGATCTAAAATTGTTTAGTGTCACAACGTGCACTTGCGAGGGAAGTTCTAAATAAAGCCCTTCACAAATTTAAGTTATCATATCATAGTTTTTTTTATATAAATGTCCATTTACAATAATAAATTTGAACGGAGAGGGATTTTAGAAATGAATATATAAGAAACCAGGCAGTCAGATCGACTGCATTTTCGTTATTAATAAGATAAACTAGAAACTAAATTTACCTACAAAATTTTAAAATTATGAACAATAGTTGTCGCACGACTTATGATCCATGGGTTATTATGGCATTGATCACAAAAAAATATAAAATAAAGGTTGTTTATAATATGATATAATAAAGTATAAGAAGAATGGAAAAGTTTAACTTATAATATAGTTCACATATCTAACATTTTCGCAATTGCATACGAGCATATAGTCTACAACTTGTGCATAATTTAGCAACAACAATATTTAAGCAGTTCTACAAAGTTACAAAGTTTGAACAAACCGTCAGATTAGTTTTTAAAAATTCTAAAATGAACAATAGATTCGCGGTGATAATGAGGCCAGGGCCGTGCCTCTATCTCCGTACTTATGATTATGAATGAATATGGTTGAAATTTGATACAACGATACTAGACATAATTTCGGATTGAGATACAAATATAATCAAAATGGCGAAGTTTCCGTTTCACCGGAAATAACACTAACTTTGATTTTTTAAATGGATCACCTCATATATTTTATGTTTTTCGCAATTTACGACTCAAATTACATACGCTAGTGTTGCTGAATTTGCTTAGGTATTACACAAAAATATTTAAAAAATGAATGAATTAATTATTTTTCAATTTTAGATAAAGATAAAATAGTGCATGGTGCATATCGTTAGATTGGTAATTATATTATCTATTTAATGGCAAGATGGCATTTAGTAGGTGCAATTTAAAAAAGTGACTTTTTCTTAAAAAACGTGTTTAGCAAATTTTATTCTTTTATTAAAGGTTGGATATTGACCTTACTGATAAAATAGCAATAATTATGAGTTGCTAGAGTAAATTAGAACTTTTCTAAGTCACAGACTTCTATGGTAAAAAATAAAATTTGAAAAAAATATTTCTTTGTTTGAAAAAACGAAAGTTTGACGAGTCTATTATATGTAGTTTGACTTGTTGTCCGCGATGCTTCTTGAATTTATGCAAGCCTTCGATTTGCGTAGTTCTGTGGATTACTTCTTGCACTCGTTCAGGGCGCACTTCGGAACACAAATTGTATAATTATATAACCAGGTTGTTTTACTGAAGGAGATGAAAGTTTTGTTTGATATAAAGTTTGACTGGATTAGCCAGGCCTAACTACCCCTTAGACAATTGTAGCCTGTGTCTGCTCACAAATGAATACACCTCAAAGTTTAGAAGTATATTGAAATAGTAAATGATTGCAGGTCTTTATATATAATTGAATGTGGGTGGTGTTTATGTTTTGAACTCATAACGTAGTATTGGCAGACGCACAAAACACTACTTTCGCATAAAAATACTTCGCCGGTCAACAATGTGTGTGAAATCTGACTTAGTGGTAATATTATAATGTCGCAGTCTGCATAAAGCTTCCTTATAGTAGTGCAACGTGACCCAGTAAACCGACACTAAAGCTGAGTCTTGTATATAAACAGTGTAGTTGGCACATGTCGTGAACTAGTTTTTATATTCTAATTGAACACACTTTTGTGTCAACATGATTTCACTTAATTGTGTTATCTTATGGGAAATAAATATGTTGAACGTTTTGGCCAGGGCGAACTTGGCGACGAGCAGGAATCGGTTCCTGCTTTTGCTCCTTCAGTACTGCTTCCATGTAGTCGCAGCTTATTTACTGGCGTGGAGCTAAGCTGATATAGTTAAGTAGTATTTACCACTTTCCAATTTTCCGATTCCAATATCCAATTTCTTAGCGGGGCGTATACCGCTGAAGAATCTTCTCGCTGGGTAGCGGAAGCCCTTGGAATCGTAGATTTTTAGCTGAACGTATACCGCTAAAAATTATTCTCGCTCCTGTTGACGGGAATCCCTGGTACTGGTACTCCTTGGTGACGGCTCAATTTGTTCTTCTCCTCGATCTGTTCATAAAAAAGTACATACCAATCTTGCTGTGAGTCCTCCACAAACTTTTTTATGGAAATGGCACTTGATCCAGCTCGCCCAAAAGCTGGTATCCGGTCCGGTTGTCCAAATTTCCCAAAGTTCGGATCGGCTCTGCGTGTTCCAGGACTCTTGATCGATGCACCAGTGGCTGTATCCTCCAATTTCTAGTTTCCGTGATCGGGAAGTTGTAGGCTCGAAGGACCAATGTCCGCCGTTCTTTTGGATCCCAATTCCTCCAAAGTCCGGCCCGGTTGCCCAAATTGCCCAAAATTCCTTGAATTTATGCAAACCTTTGATTTACGTAGTTCTGTGGATTACTTTTTGCACTCGTTCAGGACGCACTTCGGAACACAAATTGTATAATTATATAACCAGGTTGTTTTACTGAAGAGATGAAAGTTTTGTTTGATATATAAGATGTAACTGGAGTAGCCAGGACTGACTACCCCTTAGACAATTGTAGCGTGGGTCTGGTCACAAATGAATACACTTCAGAGTTTAGAAGTATATTGAAATAGTAAATAATTACAAGTCCTTATATATAATTGAATGTGTGTCGTGTTTTCTGTTTTGAACTCTCAACTTAGTATTGGTATAGGTACAAAACACGACGTTTGCATAAAAATACTTTGCCGGTCAACAATGTGTGTGAAATCTGACCTAGTGATAGTAGTATAATGCCGCAGTCTGCATAAATCTTTCTTATAGTATTTCAACATGACCCAGTAAACCGACACTGAGTCTTGTATACAAACAGCTTAATTGGCACATGTCGTGAACTAGTTTTTATATTATAATTAAATACACTTTTGTGTCCGCATGATTTCACTGAATTGTCTTATCTCATGGGCAAACAATAGTGCGCACACTTGTAGATTCCGAAAAACATAAAATATACAGGGTGATCCATTTAAACAAATTAAAGTTGGTGTAATTTTCGGTACAACCAAAAGTTGGCCATTTTGACTATATTGAACAATCATAAATGATGTCTAGTATTTTCATATAAAATTTTATCCAAACGGATTGATTAATAAAGATGATATAAGCATGGTTCTGGTCTCATTCTCACCCGGTATATAAGCACGGGTTGTTTACGGCACTCGCCGTTTCCTGCTTTCTATTCGCCAGCCCTCCTACCGTGCCAGTCTTCGCAATAAAGTTCTCTGGCTTCCATCGCCTCCTTTATTTCACTTACCCATTGTTTCCCAGGTTTTTTTCTTTCGGGGGGAGTCCAAGTGGATACCATCTTTGGCCATCGGCCTCCAGTCATTCCTTGCAAGTGGCCATATCATATCAACCGTTTCCTTTCAACTGTGTCTAAAGTGGTCTTTCTACATCCATTTGGTGCCTTATAGCTTCATTACAAATGCGTTGAAGTCTCGATATGTTGCAATTACGACGCCAAAAATACATCTCCATGGCAGTAAGTCTTCCTCTATGAGTTAGTAAGTACTCACGTTTCTGCACCATAAGAACTAATATTTTCAACTATTGCCTTATAGATGGTAGTTTTCATATCTCTCCTTATTTTCGACCTCCAGAGAATAGAGTTTAGGTGTCTAACAACCCGCTTTCCTTATCCGATTTTATAGGTGATATATTCTCGTTACTTGATGGTTCTTGTGACAGAGCAACGCCCAAATATTTACATTTCTGGCAATTTTTTATTCAATCAGTACCTAAGTCTTGACCTTTTCCAGTATGACAAGGTATTCAGTTTTGTTGATATTAATTTCTAAACCCCAGTTTTTATATTCTTCCTGTAATTTTTCTAACATGTATCTAGAGTTATTTTGGTCAATTGTTATTATCACCTGGTCATCTGCGAAGAATAAAGTATAGATCATGTCATCTCCTACTTGTAACCGCATGTTTCGACACCTTCTTACCCATATTGACAGTGCTTCGTTAAGATAAATTTTAAACAATGTCGGAGGTATGAAGCGATCATTTCCATATTGCTTCTTATTGCCCTTTTTATATAATAGATGTAATACAAGCCGTCTTCTATTCAGAAAGAACTGATTCTTCGTTTAGACATTTATTAAACCTTATCATGCTGGTAGGGCTTGCGCTGCTCAAGGAATCTGGGAGTAATGCCGGCGGTAGCTTAGCTACTGGCAGGGATTCCCTTGTAGGTTTGGCCTCGGACCGCAACTTCCTTTATGGTTGAACGATAGGCCAGCACCTCATTTTCCATAAACAATCATTAAAACGCGAAATTTCCTAAAGAAGACAAGCGGGAGGGATTAAAGAAACGACGAATAAAACGGACAATGCATATCGCAACCTGACCTGGAATGCCCAGAGCATAAATTATAAATTTGGAGAGATATTAATGGAACTAAATAGATATAAAGTCGATAGTGCCGTGATTAGGGAGACTAAAAGAAAGGGTAAATGGACATAAGTGAAGCAAAACTACATTTTAAACAAACTTTGTTTGTATTTTTTTCTATCTTGGCTAGTAAATGCATTTTTCAATTATTTTGAAAACATTTAAAATTTATCAGATAACGGAAGTCATGTGACAACTTTTGTTTGGCCCATTTGTAATGTTTTCAACTGAGGCCAATCGCCAGGACTTTGCTTTTTCAAAAAACTCTAAATAAAAATTTGTCCCATTTGATGCCAAGTTTTTGGCGGTCACTATATACAGTTGAGTGTCAAAAGATAAGAAGGAACTTAAAAGAAATATATTAAAGTGGGAACAACTTAATGAGGGAATAATACAAGTAAATATGAGTATAAAAGATCATGACGTGATAATAATCGGCGTCTACGCTCTAAATAATGGTGCTGACGCAAAAATCGCAGATAAATTCTATAACGATTTATCCAGCGCCTTAGAGCATATAGGCACAAGCAACGAAATAATTATCTTATGCTACAATAATGGAAGAACCGGCATAAGAGGAAATAATCCAATTATAGACCAATATAAAGAAGACGTCATAAATTAAAATGAAATGAAAACCCATCGTTACACAAAGTACATTACAACTAAAATCAATTTTAGATTATGTTGTGATAAAACAAAGGAGCAAATGTGAGTCGGGCCACTACCTGCTTCAATCAACAGTATATTTTCCTTTCAAACGACCTAACCGATCAGAAAATCAAACACCAAGCACACAATCTAATAATCTAAATGAATCCACGTATAACTTAGAAGGACTAAACGATGACTCCATAAAGTTTTTGTATCAACTTAGACTAGCACCAAAATTAAGTGAAATACATGGCTAATCGGGCTTCGAAAATTATAAAATCACTAAGAATAGATAATAAGCATAGCGCCAACATAAATCTAATTAACACGAGCACGTGGCAAACCTACTACAAAAATCTACTAACTGCGCACAGAGGACAAGTCAGGTAAGACGAAATACTTCAGCAACCTACTATCGTACACAGATAAGAGCTATCAGTCTAGAAGATCGAAATACAGCCTTGCATGGTATGAAAAATAAAACATCCCCGGGACCGGGAAATATGCCAATTGAACTAATCAAAAACGCACCAACCATTCCACGTGAGATCGTTGTATTATTGTTTAATAAATGTCTAAAATAAACAATTATAAAGTTAAACTTCCTTTAAAATAAATTTTATCAATATCCAATTCAGCTGTTGGGACGTAATTTTATACAGAAAATGCTGTCGAATTCTATAAGCAAATTAAAGCTGCTCAGAATGAATGCAATGAAAGAAAAACCTGTAAAAGGCTTTACCCAGATCTTCCCTCGTCGACATTGTGACACTAAATAATTTTAAAAATCAAATTAAGTTAGGAGTAAAAATATCTTCACGTTTCTAATAAATTAAATAAATTTTCAAATAAAAAAAGCATTACCGGTGGTCAAATTCGAACGGCAGGTGGACCGCGTATGCAGTCCCAACGTTTTGTGAAATATTGCAAGGGAACGGGCTATTTCTACCTGAGCTACAGAGTACTGACCCTTCGACTTCCTGCGTTGCAGCTATATTAAGTAACGCACTAATTTGTTGCTTCTTTTTGTATCGCACAACATTTATTCTGTATTTATTGAGGCCAATTTTTGATAAGAATAAAGCCTGCGCTATGTACAAATTATTACTTGTATTCATTGCTAAATTAAGTAAAAAAAATAAACAAAATTTTATTTTTTAAGGTGCTCACCCTGTATATATTTGTCTGAAATTATCTTGGTTTCATGCCAGGTAGATATATAATGTGTATGCAAAATATTGTCTTCCTCCGATGTTTTTGAGTTATACCGCCAACAGACAGACAGACAAACTGACGGAATTGAGAAAACCTGTTTTTCGTCATCTAGGGACCCTGAAACGTGAAGATCTGGGGAAATCCCGAAAGGTGATTTTTTTGCGATTACAATACTTCCTTCGTCTTTTAGACGAGGGAAGTAATATATGATTTGAAAATTAAAGATTTAAACAGTTATCATACCAAAATATAAGCGCTAAACCTTATATAAAACCAAATACATTTTCAATCGTATCTTTTAAATAATTTTAAAAAAACCTGTTCGTGAATAATTAAAAACTATTTACTTGGCGCAAATTGTTTGTGAGAATCATGCTACTTACATTTTGTGGTAATACCATCATGGAACCTCTGGAACAATGTCACCATGTTGATAAAAGCAAGGGCGTATCCAAGATGATGCTCTGTACCGCTATACCAGAAGTATGAAGATAATACCAGGGTCGTTGAACTAATGCTGATGATGCGTCAGTATCCAATTAGCTCGCCTGCCCAATCCTCGAATCTCCATCTCATCGACTTTTGCCCCTGGGGGTTTCAGTTTCATGGTAAATTGCAAATACAATATTAATATTTCCGCGAATTACTTGTTTGTTCTAATTTAATACTTGTAGTTTATTGGATATTTAACACATCGAATAATATTTTCGTTGATATTTTAAACCAATTAAAATGAGCAACTTTGCGATAATTGGTCAAAACATTTTAATAACAGAATTATTTTTATAATAAATACTTATAATCTATAGTTAGTTACACCCCCCATAATATGGTTGCTATTCATTTTCTATTGACGTCCATGAGGTATCTCTTTACAATATGTTCTAATATAAAGAACAATCAATAATAGTATTGATAAGAAAATTAACACAGCTCAGACTTGTATGGATTACAAATCAGTAGTATAGAAGAAATATAAAAGTGGTTCAATCAGACTGCCCTGAGCCACACCTGATTTTATGGTCATTGCTGATGAATGATATACGCCATTTTAACAAAAAAGTGCCTTAACTTGTTATAACGCCCCGTTGTATTTTGGTGTTCATTTAACGGATTACGACTTTAGAATTTTACCATTCGCATCTCTAATTTAATAATACAACGCTCGCTTCTTTGTTTTTCCGAGCGTTGCCGTGAGGGAATTCCTTTTTCGAATGCTCGGACCTGGAGATAAGACAGGTCGCCAAATTTGTGAAACACGGGCGTTTTTCTTCCGTCAGCTATTGGAGCGAGAGGCCGATTCGGAAAATTCCAATCGTGGCCCCGCAGGGATATGTTGCACGTGGACCCCGACTTCTAAGTAGACCTTGCAATTGGCGATGTTTGATTGTTTTCACTAAACAACCGCTTGTACATACTTAAACTGTCAGCTGCATGCGTTACTTCGGTCCGTTATCGATCGTTGGGTAAGCACATTTGAATTGTTAGGTTTATGTTTTAATTAATCAGATAATTAGACCTCTTTTATACAGCATCCTTAATGTTGTGACATCATTATTGTGTTTGCATCGTGCACGTTCTTGGGCGACGTTGCCGATATATGATTCCATGAGACCTTTTGGGCGGCTGAATCTCCTGCGCCAAGGTTTTTGCTCGACATTCCATGGGCTGCAAGTATCCTTCTTGGTCGATAACTCGCAGTAAGTACACGCTCATTTTGCTAAAATTTAGTGGATTTGTGTGGACTGTACAGACAGACGCCTGCGATAAGTTATGCCTTGATCCAAAACAAAGGCCTTTGGTTTCACAATTACGTGCGGTAAAAATAACTTATTTAGCTATATTATGTGTCGCAATGGCGATTTCAATTAGGGATCTACTGAAATCATGCATAAAGCGTGTATGAGCTACATTGCAGTTTTTGTAATTCGCCAGGCTTTTCAGTTCAAATTTAACAGTTTTAGTATAGCCGGCGATCGGGCCGTTCTCTAATCAGCTCAGCCGGTAAGATCTTTGCATGGCATCCTAGATGTCAAGTTCATGTAATACAAAATGTTAATTGTTACCTTATGATTTTCGGTTTGGCTCTAATCATATCTCATTATTATTTGCCGCTGTAGGGCGCCAGGTTTTACGTGGAATTGTTTTTATTAATTGCTATTTCTAGTCCTTATGGAGGCCCCTGTACTTTTAATTACGCTTAATAATTGTGACACTGCTTAGTGAAAATTAAATCTACTGTTACTGGTACGTTTTCTTTGATTATCTATACTTACGGTCCTTTACAAATGTACTCATTTTTTTGTGATTTAGGTTGTTGGAGCAATACACATTCAAGGTAGGTGGTGAAGCTAATTTGTTAGCTAGACTTTTGTATGTTTTTGTTGTAAATAACGACTGGCGCCAGTAATCAATTTAGGTTCTTTCACACGCCATATTATGCCGAGAGTTTTAGCTAGCCAGGGCTGTGTTCACCTCTAGTTTAAGGGTGGTACATTGTAGATTATGCTACTTGAATTTGCCGATTTTGTGATGTCTTGCGCTATTATTGATGATAGCCGTACCCCCTCTTGCGATATCAGCAAGGCATCTACATTTTGGTTAATAATAAAAAATTTCATTGTTGGTATTGAGTGGTGAAGCCATTGGCTTTGGAAATAGCAATTTTGATTTGTGTATCAAAGATTATCACATTTTAATTGACTTGAAAGCTTCTAGGCCAAGCATCCTGTTCATCGTTTCGATCATCTTTGCTATAATTTGGTTGAAATTACGTTTTAACTGCTGATATGTTGCAAATATGTGGTTTTGCTGGAAATGAATAGTAGCTTAAATGGCGTGGGCATTATTTAAAGCCATCTGGGGATTTTGAACTGACATGTGGTTTAGTAGGTTTTTCTCTTTACTTGTAATTAATAATGCTATTTAATACATTGAATAATATTTTAGTTAACATATTTGAAACAAATTAAAATGAACAATTTTAAAATCTTCGAAATATTTGGTCAAAATGTTTTAATAGCAGCCTTATGTTTAAGAGAAAGTTATGTCATACAGACCTATATAATCTATATAGAGTTACGTAAGTCCCAATATTTCCTATCAGACAAGTATTCACTACTGAGAGCAACATTTCGAAGAAGATGCATTTTTCATATTAACTAGTATAGTTACGCCATTGGCATTACTACTATTCAAAACATAATAAACATGTAAATTTAGTTGTCTATAATCGCGTTATGTTTTCTAATCAAGCAGATTCTTTTTTTATTTTAGTACACCAGATCAACATCTTACAATGTCATAAATGCTATTGATAATATATATAGTACAGTATGATCGAAAATTTTTACCCTCTAGAAGGCTATGAATTTAAAAACATATATGTTGGCAGTGGTGAGTAAAGGTACTCAATAATATAACCTATACAATTTTGGTAGAATCGCTTAACTTTGACAGAGTGTCTTATACTGAACACAAAGTGGTGCTATGTATGAAAAATGGAGGAAATCCCTTTGAACAGCTGTAGTTGTTTTTGTTATTAAAATTTTTATGTATTCAACAGAAATTTTTGTATTTGTTAAAATGACATTACTGACATTACCTTAAACTGACAGATATAAAATGACAATGTGACTTAATACCACGACTGCCAACATAATTTTTTAACAAAACAATTCCACAGCCCTCTAACTAAAGGATAAAAGTTTTCTATCATACGGTAACATGGAGAAATATGTTTCCTCTAACATAACTTCATCACTATTGATTAATCTTTATCTATCAAATCTTGCGGTAGGTGGCGTTTGAATCGCTTGTGATATATTTCCGGCACAGCTGTTGTACCATTATTTCATTCTATTATTCATGATAAATTCTTTGTCAATCTTCTAACGAACTATAGTATTTTTCCAAGTTCCTTGTGCATTTGTTGATTCCTTACAAATCACGGGGAGTTGATAGCAATACGGAGAACTTTGATTTGGAATACTTGCAGTTTTCTTATATTAGTTTTCGATGTCGTAATACATACAGGACAATATGTTCGTATTGGTCTAATAAGCGTTTTATTTGTCGCGGCGTCTTTGTAATTGTGACAACGACTGAGAAGAACAAGAAGAAGAAGCTTTCAATACAATACAATGGTACATTCTTTGCGTATCCTAGATTTAATTTATTACTTATATGCAGACTCCATGTTAATCTGGTATCCATAGAGTCCATAGACACTCCTAGATATCACTTGCCCCAGTTCTAGAATCCCGTGGTATGTCAGCTGCAAATAATTGTAGCTTTGGATGATCTGACGATTGAGGGTACATATTTTGACGACGCATTTTGTGAGATTTAGTTAGATGCACCGTTTCCTAAGCCATAGACTTAGAATATCATCAACAAATAATGCAAGTTCGCTCATGTTAGAAATAGGGATATCGTGGACAAGCAATTTAAAAAGTGTAGGCCCTAATACCCTTCATTGGTAAATTTCAGGGTAAGATACCCTTAATACTAGAGATGAATGCGTTAATGAGGACTACAAATGTTCGATTTCCTAGAAACGAGAAGATTCTTGCTATTAGATAATGTGGAATTTGGGTTTTCAAGATTTTATATTGATGTCTAGGAATACCGCCACGGAAAATTGTTTTTTTTTCACATCGTAGTTTCAACAGCTCGCTTATGCCCTACAATGGTTGAGTTATTGAATGTTTCTTATAATTCCAAATTGGATTGATAGAATTATTTGACGTTCATCCAGCCACACATTCAATGGACTACTAATTACTCGCCGAAGTAGCTTTGACAGGGTTGATACAAGGCTTAGAAGTCGATAGTTACAACAATCGCGTTTATTTTTTTCCGGTTTACCAAACATAAGTATATTGGTGAGTTTCCATTTATTTGGGAAATATCTAATTTTCATATATAATTTTTTTGTCAAATATTTCAGAGCTACATTAGGAATAAGATCGTGGCTAGGTGATTTTTTAATATTCTATTACCTTTGGAGATGTTGGCTGGTCAAAATCGTCAGCTATAGATGCATGTGTTTCAATGTAGATATGTCGGCATGAATTATACTTGCAGTATGTCAGTTTTCATCAGATATCCTAGTGAACACCGTTTGAAGATATAATTGCATTTATCTTCGTCTGTAGCATAGAAAGTGTTACGGCGTATTAACGTAGGAATAATATAGATTTGTCATGTTAACTTCTTGGTACCTTTTCATAGATCTGCACTGTCAGGTCCGAGGTGTTCATTATCATAGCACAGCATCATATTGTCCACTCCAATTGTGGACATATGCCTCCTCAAAGTTCTTCAATTTTGTCCAACCTTGTGCTTTCGTGTCAATTGTAGTGCTGCTGCCATTGCGAGGTGTTAGTTGTAGTTAGTAGTTATTCAATATTTATCAATTTCTTTGAAGACGGGGAGATGATCAGATTGAAGTTCCGGAGTTATCCATTGTTGATTGGTGGGTTACAATTTTTGGTTACCATAATAGCTAAGATTGGTCGATCATCCGATCGATAAGGGTAATATGTATAGTCACTAGGCTTCTAGTTGATGTTTCACTGCGATATCCTTTAATTTGGTTGCATTTGGATTATTTTCACGGCAACCCCAAAAGGTACATTTGCTATTTAGATCTCCAATGTTCAATGATGATAATGTCTTGTGTAAGGATTGGGTGATATCAGCCCCGTTGAGGATCTTCTTGGATTGTTTGTTAGCGGTGGTGAGCTGTAGTTGATTATTTAGTGATGTTGATGACTACTGCGATATTTTCTATATCACTTGTATCTGATATAATGGCCGTATCAAACAATCTTTAACTGTTTCTTTCTATAGTAAACCTAGTAGTTATTAATGTTACCGCACTTGATTTTTACTTTAATTTAACAGTACTTTTCTTTTCTCTATGCGAAAAGTTGATCATTTAATTTGAAGTAAAAGTATTATTAGTTGTTGACTACATTTCAGAATGAAGCGCAGAAGAGATGATTTATTAGTTATTTCAGGATTAGAATATGGAATTATGGCTTGGCTATAGAATGGTGTTTGATATAATGTATAGACTCGCGGGGGTGCTGATCTAGAACTTCTAATTGGATATCGTTGCTTTAACAACTCTTGATGGCCAGGGTTTCTTTTTAGGGGATTCTTCTGGTGTTTTGTTGCAGTGCGTTAACATGGTGTTCTTTATTACATTTTACATATCGAGGGTTTGCTGCACTGTAGCTCTTGGTATAGTCATATCTCTGACAATTAGGATACTGTCACATGTTTGTCATTTTTCAACCATGACTATTGAGTAGCACAGTGTTTTAATATTATATATTTCAATAGCTGGTTCACTCGTCTATATTATTACTGCGCATATAGAAATCTGTTATCTTTATTGAATAATCGTGTTACACTTATTATAGGCAGTATTTTCAAACCCAGCTCCTCTTCAATTCTTATATCACTTAGAGAGATCGGCACATTTTTAATGGCAACTGATAATTATTTTTATGTAGATCTTGGAAAGTATGGAATTTTACTAGGTTATTCGTGCAAAATTTTGTGAATTTCCGATAATCATCATGGTTTAGGGAACTTACTTTTAAGAATTTACTGCTGTATGATATGAATTTGCATTCTTCACTGATGTTTTTGATGTCAGCTATTCTTTTATGTGGTTATTTGCGTTAAGAATAAATATCGGTGGAATTTTTATTATTGTTGTTGCTGGATTGTTGTTTTATCCAGTTGTTGAAGCACTGGCGGTAGTAGTTTGTTAATTTGAGAGAGACAACAAAGGTTATTTCTGAGTCTTAAGAGTTCCAGATATCCTCTTGATGACATCACTGGAGGATAGAAATAGGTGATCTGAGTTTCGTTTACTGGCATTGTTTATTAGATCTATTGTTATCAGTTAACTATTGAGTTATTTTCTAGTTATTTACTCAGCCCTACTGGGCAATAACAAAGTGAATCGCGATACATACAGCTTATCGAAAATTCCTACAATCAAGCGTTACCCGATTACAGGAAGATGCAAGTGCAATACCCTGCAACAGAGGATATTGCCAAAGCGATATATTATCACCAAAACTACTTATAAATGCATTACAAGATATCTGTAGAAACCTAGACTGACAAGACCTTGAGATAAACATAAATAGTGAAAGATTTAACCATCTTAGTTATGCGAAAGATATGACCTAATAGCACACGGGATTGAAGACTTGCAGAGAACACTAAGACACCTGAATAATGAATAACGAAAAGTTGGCTTAAAAATGAACGTATGCAAAACCAAGTTAATGACGAGGAGAAGATACGAAAGAAATAACAGCAGAAAGAAAAGTAGTACTAGAATGGGTTCAAGAATACATCTATCTCGGGAAGCCAAAAGACCTAATAGAAACAACCAAAGAGTTGAAGAAGACAGAAGAATCAAGCTGTGCTAGGTCGCATTTGGTAAATTAAACCAAATCTTGAAAAACAAAAACATCTTACAACGACTTAAAAACAAAGTATTTAACATATGTCTACTATTTGTGCTTATATATGGAACGGGGGTCCCGAGTGGTGTAGCTTGAACAAGCGTCCACGTTCGATCAGCAGAGTTAAGCAACGCTGTCTCTGGTCAGAACTTGGATGGGAGTTCCACGGCTGCATCTCTCGGCGCCTCGTGGTACGGCTATCACGGAAAAAAGTTGGTCCCGGCGGTCATACAACATCATGGCAGTCGTTAGTGGGGTTGGAAGTCCTCATAACTGCACAGCGACGCCTGTAATTGGCCTAACGGCTGTTGGCTGAGTGCAAATTAAATTAAACTCAATAAATTAAAATATGGGTCTTTATAAAGGGAAGTACTGAAAAGGTAGTAAAAACACAAAGAGCCATGGAGAGAGCAACGATACTAGTTCGATTAAAACAACCGAACACACCAGAAACATGACCATACAAGACATAACAGAATCGATAGCCAAACAAAAATAGAGATGGACAAGACATAACGAAAGATATAAAGACAATAATAGATGGAATAGCACCGTTCACAAATTAAGATCATGGATGTACAGAAGCCCAACAGGATGCCCCCAGATAGACTAGAACGACGATCTGAAGTGAACAGCTGTAATTAACTGGAACCAAAAAACAACAACCGAACATATTGGAAAAAATGCGAAAATGTTCAGAATTGGATAGGCTACATAAAAAATGGGCCGTGTTATTTAAACTTCAACAGCTGATCACTGTTGTTTCTCTAGTTTATCACTCGTTGAACATAGTTGAACACAATTTGAATATTATTTAGAAATGTCTAGGCGATTGCTGCTGAGGTTGAAGAAGAGTTATGGAAAATAATAAAGAATAAAATGATTGATGCCCAAGCGGCTTTTAAACCTAATATACAAATAAGTAATAACATGTATACAGGATATTGCAGAAATGGTGGATTAACTCCATGTTACGTTATTAAGGGAGACTTCCTGGGTAGGAAAACATAATAAGGAAATTTTTGGGGTTTTATTTTTGGAAATATAGGAGTCTAAAGTTTGATTCTTAGTGCATTTAATATGCAGCATTATGATAGAAGACATTGCACACTTAAAGCCTCTAATAAGTTGCATAAAAGTTATTTCAATTAAGTATTATACCCATGTAAACAATGCAGCTTTACCTATTCGTAACTAAGCAATGTTGCCAGTTTAACTAGATTTGAGGTTAATAAGACCTCGCTATATCTTCAAAAATATAACAAAGTATTTTTTATTATTTTTTTCTAGTCAGGAAATGCCTCTTAATAACGTCATGAGCCACTCTGCCACATTTGCAACATCCTGTATAATTAGAAATTTTTCGAAAAAAAGAAAGTAAAGAATTATTATTAATATTATTAATAAATGAAGGACTTGAAGTCTTCCCCACGAATTTATTTGTTTACAAACGGTTTGAAAAGGATAATGTATGTACGTTACTAGTTTCGACAAATTTTCATCATCAAACGTAACATTATTAAAGGCTAAGGGTAACAATGGTTAGCTTAGACGAATAATTGAAAGTAACATTTGGGGCCTGAAGGGCAAGTTACAGGTTGACACCTTTGGAGAGCATTTCCGCAGGAATGTAACAAAATTATACAATAGTTACAGCTAGGAGAACCATTGTGAAATATTTAAATTGACATGTAGGGAAGAATATATACAAAACTAATTAAAGTTATTAAGCAAATTTAAATTTACATTTTCCCAAAAGGGATGAACGTTCTTAAATAAACTGGGCAAAGGCCCACATCTTGTCAACAAACATGTTACATTCCTGCGGAAATGCTCTCCAAAGGTCTCAACCTGTAACTTGCCCTTCAGGCCCCAAATGTTACTTTCAATTATTCGTCTAAGCTAACCATTGTTACCCTTAGCCTTTAATAATGTTACGTCTGATGATGACAATTTGTCGAAACTAGTAACGTACATACATTATCCTTTTCAAACCGTTTGTAAACAAATAAATTCGTGGGGAAGACTTCAAGTCCTTCATTTATTATTAAATCCAACCCCACTTCAAGCAGCAATGGATCATCTCCTACTTATTAATATTATTGATATAAGAGCGCTATTTGACATAATAGATCGAAGAAATATTTGGAAGGGTTTAGAGGGACTTGATGTAACAATAAAAATAATAAATATTGCCAGAAGTATACGCAAAACAGTAAAGGAAAATAATACAAACTACAGGAAGAAAAGCAAACGAGTTCAGAATGGAGAAGGGAATAAATTAAGAACACACCCTAAACCCACCATTGTTTTTAGTAGTATGGATCAAATAATTTAAAAAAATAATAAATTAGGAAATTAAACACAGTAATTGGATACAGAAACTTGAAACCGGTAAAGATGAGTAGTTCAATGTACGCCGATGATATAGTTATAGTAGAAGATACAGATGACAAAATACTCGCATTAGCACATGGGTGGAGGAAATAAAAAATATATGGAGGTAAATATCAACAAAAGTAAAACAATTATAGTAAATGGGAAACAAGACAAAGGCCATGACATAGTAATAAAATGTAAAACTGGTCAAATTATAAAGAGAGAATGTATTAATATTTGAATAGCGCAAGGACGGAAACAAAGATATATTATGCACTAAATAGATCAGTGCGTACTAGGAAAAGCGAAAACAGATTTAAAAATTGAAGCTAACTATATATAATATCGTTGCATTACTAACTATATTATAAGTTAGCGAGAATTCAGCAGTTCAGAAAAATATTGAGAGCAAAGTACCAGCTAAGCATTTAGGAAAAATAGCCGATAAGACAAAATAGGATAGGATAGTAAAAGAGAGGAGAAGAGGGATGATAGACAAGGAGTCAATATTAAAGAAAATGGAAAAGAGGCAATTAAACTGGTATGAACATGTGCGAAAGCTGGACTCTGAAAGAACATACAGAAAAGTACTTGAGACACAACGATTAAAGAAAAGAGGAAAAAAAGAACCTAGGAAAACTTGGATGGAAAAAATTGTAGTATACTATGCTAGGAAAAGATACTGTTTGATAACTCACTCCGAGATAAAATTAGAAACGAGAATATTAGAAGAGAAACAAGATTGATGTGGTTGAGGAAATTGCTAAAATGAAGTGGCGGTGGGCTGGTCAATTGTGGTCATGTGGCCAGACCTAACAAAGACAGATGGGCATACAAAATTACAGAATTGCAGCCAAAGCAAACAAACAGAAGCGTGGGACGCCCCCCAAAAAAGGTAGGTAGACGATATTAGAAGTGTGGCAAGTAAACGGTGGATGAACATTGCACAAGACAGAGAGAGATGGAAGAAAATGGAAGAGAACTACGTTCAAGAGTGGATTGGTAATGGTTGAAAAAGAAGAAGAAAAGACTAGGAAATTCACGAAGAAAGGTACCGGATGAAATAAATGTATTAATGAATATAAGAAACGGGTTCAAGAGGACACCGAGTCTTAAATTGAAGACTTGAAATGGCAAACGCACAATTTGTGCCAACTAAAGCTGGTGCATCAGCATATATTACTTACCTACAATTAATATTGAGCATTTTTTCTTAAATTAATAATCACAAATATTTGTGTGGATAAAAAACAGAATGGGAAGTGAGCAACTAAAATTGGATATGATAATAAACAAAATTTTAAAAGTAAACTGTTAATTGCATAAAGGATAAAGATATATGACAAAAGATAAGAAAGAATAATTTATAAAGACATGAAATGTTTCATTACAACTTAACAAATAAAAATATAACATTATAAAAGACAAAATAAAAATAACAGGGCATAAATAATTATTGTAGTTTTGTTTATTAGAAAGATAAAAATTTAATAAAAGTTAAAAATGTTATTTAAAGATAACAGATCTCTTTAGTAAGAAAGAATATGAAAAAGTACAAGTACAATGAAAGAATATTAAGTGCAAGTACATTGGAAGAATGAGAAACTAAATATTAACATCATAGATTATTATTTACATTTAACAATGTTCATATTTAAGAAGTAAATCTATTTAAATGCCACAGGTAAGATTACAAATTATAATGTAAGAAGTTAGTGTTGTTGGAATGGATTGAAAAGATCATTATGTGTATTTTATATGTATTGGTTAAGGTTGGAGTTTGGCTTATGCGAAATGGAAAAAGTTAAAAACATTCCACTTGGTATTTAAACTCGATCCAATCTATTAAATCGTAAATAGATGGAAGAATTATAAAACAAAAACGAAATGCTTTTGGTTATTCCCCTCATAAAATTTCAACCAATCGAAACACTGGAATTTTAGAATTTTGACCAATAAGGTGCGAATTACGTCACATTTCTCCTCGCCAGGGAGATGTGGCAATTTTTGATGACACTCCTACGACAATTTTCCTGCATTTTTTTAGGTTTTTAGAGAATCGAAGAAATACATCATTTTTAACATTATTAAACAAATAGTCCATTGATTACTAGTGTTGAAATTGTATTTGTGGAATAGTCTACCAAAAGATCTCTCGACCATGTCAAATTGCTTGTTATAAGTATTTCAAATTGCCCGAGAGAGCGCAGCGAACGGCAATTTGGGATCTTACTACTAAGAATTTAATATATTTTATGGTGCTCCCACCTGAAATTTTTAGGTAAAATCAATATGCTTTTGACCAGTTATGAAAAGTATCAAGAAGTTCAGTTTCTTAATGTCACCAATGGCAATGTGAAAGAATAATACATTATGAAGGAGAGAAAAGCCTAATTTTTTCTAAGGTGTGAGTGTGAAACCCTAGGGCGAAGTCTGAAGGCTACACATATAGCGAGGGCAATGGTGTTCTGCCCTATCGTGTATATACTATTTTTCCACGACAAATGTCAGAACAGCAAGAAACAAGTATTTTTGTAACTAAAGCATTGCTGCAAATCAGAATTATGCTACAATACTTAGCAGGCTTTGAACTATGTTATTTTACGAATGCCATGAGCACAGACATTTTATTTTGTTTCATATTGTTTATTTTCTCCCTTGAGAGAAAATGTGTTCTTTCTGTCACAATTTTTGTAACCTAGACTCCGACTTATACTCCTGTTTATGGAATGAGTGTTTTACTCCTCCTGCCAACTTGTTTTGGTCGCACCTGTATACTTATCTAAACACACCTGCTGTTGAGATGGTCAAAAAGCAGATAACATATCCTTTAGTTAAATCGCACAGCTGGAGTAAAAATGTTTACTTTGGTAAACTGTAGTTTGTCCACACATTTTTAGGTGACAGCACAATACAGCACAATGAAAAGAGAGGGACAATAAATTGTTGCATATTCTTTGTCTCCAATGTACCCCTTAAAGTACAATTGTTAATGAAGTGGAAATGGATTTATAGCATTTCAATAGTTTGAGAATTATATGCTGTAACAAGGAACCGCATTTCTGCATAATAGAAAATTAGCTAGAAATGTCAAAGAAATATCATTATAAATTTTAAACAATGGAGAATTGTCAGATCTATGTGGTGATTCTAGTTTTGAAAATGGGGAGCTAATTATGTAACTGTAATATTTATAATAAAAATTAATTGAACACTAATATCAAATTATATTCTGTTTGGATGACAGAAATACAAATGTTTATGTCGCATTCAATCAAGATATTTTATAAAAAATTATTTGTCTTAATAATATACACAAGGTGAACTGAGGTACAAGGATCGAGGTTGGGAGGAGGGAGGGCAGATCGTTGGAGGCTCCGGCATTGTCTGGTAGCATGTTGGCTGAGCTGAGAAACTGAACGAGTGGACGATAGCTGGAAAGTTTATTGTGTCTAAAAGGATACGGTAACATTTGTGTTTTCTATATTATTAATGAGATTAATTTAAATTTAAAAAATGCTAAAACTAATGGTAAAATCAATATCTAATTGGCGAGGCGACGTAATTATAAAAAAGTATTTAAAAACCCTGAGATAAGAGTGTGTTTAAGTAGAATAAAACATTTAATGTAGTTAAAATAATAATAATAATATTTGAAAAAAAAACCAAACTCAGTATTAGAATAAAAGATGCTTGTGACCTCGAAGAAGCGACCCAGTACCTGACCAAATTATTACAAGACGCAGCCTGGCAAGCCACGCCTGCAACCGCAAACGATCTGCCTGAATCAATTAACATACCTCGACATGTACAACAACTTTTAATTAAATAACGCAGGGCAAGAAACAGGTGGAAAGGAACCAGAAGCAGGCAAGATAAGACTAGCTATAACAGACTCGCTCACCAGGTTTTTTTTATTTTTTTTTATTTTGGTACTCAGCCAACAGCCGTTAGGCCAATTATAGGCGTCGCTGTACATTTTATGGGGACTTCTAACCCCACTAACGACTGCCATGGTGTTATTATGACATCCGGGACCAACTATTTCCGTGACAACCGTATCACGAGGCGCCGAGAGAAGCAGCCATGGAACTCCCATCCAAGTTCTGACCAGAAAGAGCGTTGCTTAACTCTACTGATCGAATGGGGACGCTTGTTCAAGCTACACCACCCGGGACCCAAACTGAGGAAAATACAAAATGAAACATTCAGGCATTACACTATAAACCTATCTAACGAAGACCACTCAAAATGGAAAGCAACGAAGCAATTCAAAAGGCCCACTGTAGCAATTCTGCCAATCAGAAAAGCAGATGGGAACTGAGCCAGATCCGTCAAAGAAAAAGCAAATGTTTTCGCCGAACACCTTAAGCAAGTATTCACAACTCCTCAGCCTCAAACCAACTATGATCATAATGAAATCGAAGCCTTCATCAACGCACCCTGTTAATTGTCATAACCTGTAAAAGCCTTTTCACGAGCTGAAGTAAAAAAAGAAATAAAGCTGACAAATACTCGTAAAGCTCTCGGCTACGACTTGATCGTCAGAGAAGTACTGAATCATCTCCCCAGAAAAGCCGTAGTACTGCTGACTATTATATATAATAGCATACTAAGATTATGTTACTTTCCCATAGAGTGATAGTATAACCTAATCATTATGATTTTCATGCCCGGCAAGCCACCCACGCAACTCCAGTTGTATAGACCAATAAGCTCATTACCCCTCATGTCGAAGATTTTTGAGAAGTTACTGCTCAAAAAAATAAAACATACAGTGAACCTAGATCAAACTGGGACACCGAATTATCAATAAAATAATGGAAAGCCTGGAAACAAGGAGTATATGTTCAGCAGTGTTTTTAGACATAAAACAGGCGTTTGACAAGGTCTGACACAATGAAATGTTGTATAAACTCAAACAAAAATTACCAAGCCAGCTTTATATGCTATTAAAATATTACCTAACGGATCGAACATTTCAAGTAACAATGAACAGTTCACTATCAAACTACCACATAATTGACTCCGGAGTCCCTTAGGGGAGCATATCAAGACCACTGCTATACCTAATATACACATCCGACACCGCAGTTACAGAAAATACTGCCATCGCCACCTTGCCGATGACACCGCCATATTATCGGCGCACGAATAACCCGAATCAATAACACAATACCTACAAAATCGCCTCAACCTATTACAAGACTAGTATAGCTAATGGAGAATAGTAGTAAACCACAATAAATCTACCCAAGTAACTTTTACCAACAAACGTGTAACATGTCCTCCAACCATAATAAACAGCACATCTATTCCGGTCAAGACTGAAGTTAAATGCCTCGAATTACTACTAAACCAAAAACTTACCTGGAGATCACATATTAAGGCTAAAAGAAAATAATTGGACCTTAAAGTTATACAAATGTACTGGATGCTCGGCTAACGATCGCAGCTTTCTCTCACAAACAAGATTGTGATATATAAAGCTATCCTAAAACTCATCTGGTCTTATGGAGTACAACTTTGGGGTTGTGCAAAACCATCGAATACTAACATACTGCAAAGATTCCAATAAAAAACTCTTCGGATGATGGCAGATGCACCATGATACGTCAACAACCAAATCCTAACAAAAACTTGGGAATACAGTGAGTATATAGACAATGAAATACAAAGAATCGCAACCACATATCACAACAATCTCGTGGGTCACCCAAACGACCTAATAGAACAACTTCAAGGCCAGCCAGCAGTCGAAAGAAGATTACAGCTGCAATGGCCACAGGATTTACTGTGACACACCATTCAGTACTAACCTCCATGTTTCCTCAGGGGAAATAGTAATGGCTACATCCCCTTCGTACTGTATATAATATAATCAAATTTACTTATTACTTTTGTCAAAGTAGATTGTAAATATGCAATTAAATTAATTTCAAAAATATATTTTGATCTCATATTAGAATATTTGTTATGTCCTTAACAATAACGTAAAGTAAGATTTCATAATAAATTTATATCATCATCCCATATCATGTCCTATTTCATATATAAAATATATACAAACTTTGGCTTAGATGTTGTAAGGTCTGTGAAACGTAATTTATTAATAATACTGAAATAAGCCTCCCTTAGGTTGTTTCATTGTTCTCTATTGTATGTCTTCCTCATCCAGTCGTATCCTGCCACTCTCTTATCATCATCCATCCATTTGGTCTGCGGCCTTCCTCTTCCTCTTTTGTTACCTCGGGGCCTCCACTCCATGATATTTCATGTCCATCTATTATCCTGCATTCTTCCTATCTGCGCCGCCTAATTCCATCTTAAGGTACATCGACGTTCTATTACTGCGGTTACTTTAGATCTTCTTCGTATTTTTGTATTTGGTATTCGATCTCGTAGCTTGACCTTCAGTATTCTTCTTTCCATCGCCATTTGTGTAATCTGTACTTTATGTATACCTTTGTTTAGGGCCCATGCCTCTGTGCCATATGTTAGAATATACCTATATTTATTCATGACGCTCACAATTATCAACAATTAATAAAAGATATTAAATCAAATATTAAAGACGAGTTTATAATAACCAATAAAGGCACGCAAGTCAAAGTAAATTTAAACACAATCGATGACTTTCGTTCCCTCACGACTTACTTTGATAAAGAAAAAAATGTAAATTATCACACATATCAAAACCCAGACACGTCCAATAAAGTCTCAGTAATTATTCGAAATATTCCAGTTTCAATAACAAACGACGAGATAAAACAAGAACTGACTGATAAAAAATATCCTGTAATAAGTGTTACGCGCTTACAGAATAAAGATAAACAGCCAATACCGATTTGTGCTGTAATATTAAATAAAAAAGAGAACGTAGAAACAATTTACAGTTTGAACTACCTCTATTATTCTAAAGTATCCGTCGAGCCAAGAAGAACCGGTAAAATTATCCCACAATGCACTCGTTGCCAGCGATACTCGCATACGAAAAACTACTGCAAACTAAATCCCAGGTGTGTGAAGTGCTTAGGGGATCACTATTTCTCGCAGTGCACAAAAACCAAAAACGAAAAACCCAGATGCGTTAATTGCCAAGGAGAGCACACTGCAAACTATAAGGGTTGTGAGTATTATAAAAAGTTAACAATCAAACGAACCATTTCTGCCGATAGATACACCACTACTTATTATAAATATGCAGACGCAATTCGTAACGAATCAGTTAACCATCTCAATAATGCAAATAGCCATCCCAATAATGGAAATACTAAAAAATCCAATGAATCAAGTTCACTCATAGAGCAAATAGTACACTCAATTATTGAAATCATCATGCCTCATATAAGCAAAATTAAAGAAGTCCTTCTTCCTTTAATTCCAATTTTATTACAAAATGCCAACAAATAAAATAACCAAAAGCTACTCAAACCTAATCATCACAAACTGGAATGCAAACGGAATTACTCGACAACGATCAATAGTTATCGCGTTCTTCGAAAGGCATAATGTAGATATTTTATGTGTCACCGAAACACATCTGTTGATAAATCAGAAACTGCGTATACCGGGATATAATGTCTTCCGAAAAGACAGGCCAGGAAATACTGCTTTGGGAGGGGTTGCAATAATTTCCAAAAAGCATCTTGGTATATACCATATCGAAACCACAACAATGGAAAATATAGAAACAACAGCCGTAATAATCGAACTTCGAAATTGAGGAAAATTAAAGGTCATCTGTGCATATAAACAACCAAATAAACGTATTAGTGCTAATGACCTGCAACACTTATTTAATGACAACATAGCAACTTTGCTCATAGGAGATCTGAATTGCAAACATACAATCTGGGGGTGTAGAGCGAATAACCTAGATGGTATTAGACTATACGAGATACTAACTAAATATGGTATTCAGATTACGCCACCTTCCGAACCGACGTACATACCTTATCGAATAGACCACCAACCAGATATTCTCGATCTCATACTACAAAAGAACTTCTCAAGTCCGATTAGTCAGATGGTGTTGCCCGAACTAGATTCTGATCATCTGCCGATTATTTTAACTTTTGATAATCAACCAAAGATAGCTGATAAAATACCTAAACTAATCAATGGAAAAATTGATTGGAAGATATTCAGCCAGACATTGCAGCAACAAATAAATTGTCCTACTGCACTAAACAACAAATTCGACATCAATAGTAGCATAGATGCTTTATTAAAAATAATTAAGAACTCAGTTGAAGCGGCTACTACCATTCAGAAACCAAGACGCATAACTGACTTTATGAACCCACCTACCAATATACAGCAATTAATTAAAGAAAAACACAAAACTCGAAGATCGTGGATTAAAACAAGAGACCCAGCAATGAGATCGCACTTAATTGGAACAACATAGAATAAACAACTACCAGACATACATCCGTGAGCTTGAACCACAAGATCAAACAATGTGGAGGGCAACCAGGCGAATCTTAAAACAGCACCATAATATATCCACCATCAAGACCAATATCGGAACTTATCTGATGAGGAGAAATGTGCATTGTTTGTGAGTCACTTGGCCAATACATTTACTACTACAAAAGACCCTCTGAACGAAAACTTCAACAACAACGTCGAAAAAGGGCTGCTGGAAAGATTTCCTCTTCATCCAGATGAAATTTCACCAATAACACCACATGAAATCAAGACTATTATAAATAAGTTACCACCAAAAAAAGCACCAGGTCATGATTTAATCCCAAACTGCTTATTGGAAAATTTACCACAGAAGGCTGTAGTATACGTGACAGCAGTGCTTAACGCTTGTTTAAGGATTGAATACTTTCCTGACCAATGGAAGTATGCCCATATTTTGCTATTTCATAAACCGGGTAAGAAATCTCATGACATCGCTGGGTATCGACCGATAAGTTTACTTCCGACCTTATCGAAGGTGTTTGAAAAGGCAATTTATGCGCGTCTGGTAGAATATGTAAATAAAAATGAAGTTTTCCCGAATTTTCAGTTTGGGTTTAGAAGCCATCGTTCTACTGTTCACCAACTTAATCGTGTTACAGAAATTATTGAACGCGGATTTGAACAAAAACATCATCCAGCTACCATATTTCTCGATATCAACCAAGCGTTCGATACAGTGTGGCACAGGGGACTCTTGTATAAACTCATGGAAACTAAATTGCCTAGTTACCTGTTATGCATTATTAAGTCATTTTTAGAGGATCGTAAATTCTCAGTTGTAATAAACTCTAAAATATGGGAAATAAAATTGGCTAAAGCAGGAGTTCCGCAAGGATCAATACTTGGGCCCATTTTATTCAACTTCTACGTCCACGACATTCCTCAACTGGAAAACACAGCATTGGCCATGTTCGCAGATGGCACTGCTATCATTAGTCAAAACAACGATATCAACACGGCAATCACACAATTACAGGAGAGTGTGGACATAATTAGCGAGTGGTTCAGCAAATGGCGTTTAGAACTAAATACCAACAAAACCGAGGCTAAAATATTTTCGTTGCATCGCAAAAATAATCCACCAAATATTGTGTTAAAAAATATAATAATCCCATGGAACAAAGATGATAACGCCGTAAAATACATGGGTGTCTACTTAGACAATAGAATAACGTGGGCATATCACATTAATAAGAAGGTAAACGAGGCGCATTCAAGATTCGTACAACTATATCCTCTAATAAATAAAAAATCTCATCTTAAAATCAAGTGTGGAAAGCTAATATACTCGTCTATTATTCGACCTGTGATAATGTATGGATGCCCTGTATGGGGTGGTGCCAGTGAGACTCAGCTAAAGAAACTGCAAAGGTTTCAAAATAAAGTTTTAAAAATAGTTTTAAATGCACAGTGGTTTGTTAGGAACTATCAGATTCACCGAGAGGCGAGAGTGGTTGCTATCAAAGAAGCAATTCAGACAATATGCAAACGCCATTTTCTTAATATTCACGACTGTCCAGCAGCTCACGTCTATTCCATCGGTGAAAGGAAAATTCATACGAGATTAAAACGAAAATTACTGCAGGATTTATATTTATCGGATTCGGATGACAATAAATAAACCCCTAAATGTAGTGAGAAGGAGATTTTAGTGCCATGAAAAGCAACTTCAAGTGCTGAACTAGCTTAAATTAACAGTGAAAAAAAAGGTATAGAAAAAAGAAAAAGGTTCAGGGTCATTTCAATTCCCTCAACTGGGGCGGGATGCTATAGGGACCTTGAGTTTCTCTTCAGCCAAGAACGAGAATTATAGGATGGGCAAGAGAAAGGAGGGGTAGAGAATGGAAGAGAGGCCAGGAAAGATGAAGAAGTACTGCCCCAGCATTCGCTACAGAGATGGCACTCTGTTAATTCAGGAAAACCACCTAAAAACCTGAATCAGAGCAGATGGCCAAGAGAATCGAACCCGCGACCTCCCGAATGCTAAGCAAACGTGGTACCCACTAGTCTACAGAGCTCGGTTTTTCAAGGTGTTTAAGGTGTATCTGACTTAAATACTTCTTGTTGTCTCCCGAACGCTGACCAAGCCAGCGATAGTCTTCTATCTAGATCTGCTGTCAAATTGTTGTTTGATACTTCTAATTTTTGTCCGAGATATATAAATGTTTTCACTTTCTCTATTATTTTGTCTTCTAGCGTGATGTCTTGTTGTTCTTCTGTTTCATTAGTTAAGTACTGTATATTGTTAATGTTTATTTTCATTCCAATCTGTTTTAATTTTTCATTCAGTTCTTCTATGATCCCTTGAAGTTCCGTTCTTTTTTCTGATTCTGATTCTGATTTAGCTTTTCACTATCTATTGTTATGCTTCTTTCTTCCCAATCTAGTGTTCTGAACATATCTTCCAAAGCTAATGTAAACAGTTTGGGGGAAAGTGAGTTGCGTTGTCGTACGCCACGATGTATCTTGATTGTGTTAGTTTTTAGTTATGTCGTTATTTATAATATATATTTTATATTCAATATATATAACATTCCCTGCTCGTCTATAATAGGAATATCTTCATTATATTCTTTATTTTTCATTTTTATATTAATAACGCATCCATTGGAAAAAGACATAATTATTGACATTGCTATTGAAAGTAGAAGTGTCACTTCTTAAACAACCTTATATCATATAACACTGAATAGTATAAATTCTTCTAACAAAGCCCACTTGCATCGCAAAAAGTGAAAACATATTAAAAATAGCAAGGACAAAGTTTAATATAAACACTTGCAGTCTTTATTATACGCCCTTACAGATCACTGGACTTCCGTAGGATAAATATGAAATATGTGTTTCTACTCGAGTTCTGAACTTTAGCATTCCCATTTATTAAGTAATACTTATGCGTTAAAGGTCAGAGTATTTTAATAGCAAAGGATTCAGAATTATAACGACTTTGAAATGAAATAATATGTAATAATCCTTGCATTATCCGTACATTTTCTAATCTTTTAGCTAAAAACTACTTCAAAAGATTATACGTTTTAGAATGCATTTTCATAAGAAAATAGAATAAAGCCCCGATTAGTGTAAATAATCTCGTAAAACGAATTCGTGCTATTCGAAACTATTATAATACATAAAGTATGGTAACTCGTACCACCCGAATGAAAATATACCATACAATTATTTATGTTCACGTTTGTTATCTGTTTATTAACATAACATCATTAACCGGGTAAGGCAACTGTTATTACACTTTTTGAAATGTTTAGGAAGATTGGACTGAACAATCTTTCCTTTTTCGCGTTTTGATATATGCATTTGTAATGGTTGAAAATTTTATTCATATCGGATAATTAGTGATTTTTCATTTTGATACATAATTGTAATTAAGAACTCGTACTAGTGTTTTTAAATGCTCTCTAGTGTTATTTTATATTTTATAGTATTATTCGTACTAATTCGAATATTACTGTACGAAGTATTTTTTAATGATTTTTGAGGCTTTCACGGCCATTGTCATTAAGTAACAAACGACTTCCGGGATTGGACCGTGTCATGATTGAGATCGAAGAACTCAACGTTTCGCCCACTTTCGTAAGGGGCTTCATCAGGAGGAAAAAGCAAAACAGCACGGTAACTCAACGTGTTAACCACGCCAGAGGCGAAACTCTTTGCAAGGAAAGGGATAGAAGAGCACGGTAACTCAACGTGTAAACCACGTCAGAGGCGAAACTCGACTAACTATCGGAAGAAGAAAAGCGAGAATTTATAGGCAAGTGCCGTTACGGTTCAGCAAATGCCGTCGCGGTTCAGTGGCGGTGGGCGGGGCTTAGGAATTAGCACTTTCCACATAGAAGAAAGGGGAAAGCCTTCGTCCCGATTGAGATTATTAGGGTGTTTGTAAATCTCAATGGCTTCGCGAATCTTTCTGCTAAAGAAGAATGGGGATTTGCAGATGTTGGAAGTTTCATCAAAAAGGATCTTATGACCAGTATCGCGTTAGTGTTCGGAGATGGCTGATGATGAAACGAGACCTGACTTGAGACAGCGCTGGTGCTCAGAGATGCGAGTTGTAAAGAGTTTCGCCTCTGGCGTGGTTAACACGTTGAGTTACCGTGCTCTTTTGCTTTTTTCTCCTGATGAAGCCCCTTACGAAAGTGGACAAAACGTTGAGTTCTTCGATCTCAATCATAACACGGTCCAATCCCGGAAGTCGTTTCTTACTTATTTTAATGCTTTGTATGTATCTTTACAAATATGGAACAATAAAAATTTATAGGGAAAAGAGAAGATGGTAACTTGCTATTGTTAAGCATCATCCACCTTTAATTTGAAATACACGTACAACGAAGAAAACAGAAGCAATTTCGATTTACAGTTCTAATCCATGGGTGCCAATTTTAGAAAGCCTCGTTAGCTAAAATTGTTATATACTTCGAAGCAGGGGATACAGCTCAGTAGTACATCCTCGGGTTTGGCAACATCAAGTGGCCACAGAAACCTAGTGCTGCATCTCGTTACAAAATCCCCAATCCGATTTCGGCAGTTGCATAGTTTTAGTACCTACCCTTGTTCAAATAGAAGAAGCCATAGATAATCCAACAGTTGGAATGTTAGCAAAGTTGATGATTACGTTTACTATTAAGAAATGCTATGTTGTTTTTAATTATCTCCTTGAAATCTTTTACATGTCCAGGTGATACATATAGGAGATGTGAAAGACATGACAGAAAAAAGTATTCTTCTTCTCGCTGTGCCATATCCGTTCAACGAATATAGGCGATCATGTTGGATATCATCACTCTGCTAACAGCCGCTCTAAATAGTGCGCTCATCGTTTGACCAAACCATTGTCTTAGGTTTTTCAGCCACTATGTTCGTCTTCGACCACGACCTCGATTTCCTTCAATTTTACCTTGGAATACCAGATGAAGAACATTATATGTCTCTGAATGTCCCATTACGTGTCCGAAGTATGAGAGTTTTCTTATTTTGACTGTGTTAACGACTTGTTTTTGATTCTTCATTCTTTCCATGACCTCCGCATTAGTGACTCGATCCATTCAGCCAGCCTTATGCTTAACTTGCGTTTGTAGAGCCACATTTCAGACGTCTCCAGCCTTTTTAGGGTAGCTTCTGTCAGGATCCAGGATTCCATCCTATACAAAAGTACAGAGAACACATAGCGGCGGACCATTCTCACTCTTAGTTCTATATTTATCTTATGGCCGCGCAAAACCAGCCTCATTCGTATGAATGCAATTCTTGCTTGTTGGATTCTGGATCTAATGTGTAAGGAGTGCTGCCAGTCTTCATTGAGTAATTGTCCTAAGTATTTTATTTTCTGGACTCCCATATCTATTGCAGCAATTACCATCCGGTCAAGGCGAAGCTGTAATCCCCCGACATCCTCTGCTACGAGATCAGTGTCATCTGCATAACGTATATTGTTCACTATTATTCCGTTCACTTTTATTCCTATGAAAGTATACTGAAGATTAAAAACAATTTCTTTTCTGTGGGTCTGTGGACTGTGCTTATGGAGTTATACGTTCCTAAATTTAACGGAAGTTGTTTTGAAATGGTAGACTCCTTTAATGAATAACTAAACAGAATTGGATCAAACATTAAGGTAGGAGAAATAACACAATTTAAATTCATTAGATGCTATTTGATATAGAATAAAATTCAAATTGAGAACACTGTTCTCCAGTTGTAAGAACAGATTAACAATACCTAAAACTGCCTTCATGTTGATAACATTTCAGAATCCACAAATAGCCTTCGTTCAAAATCAATAGTAGCACGAAACGTAAGTTGATAATGCATTCAAAATTTTCAATAGCAAAAAATATGATAAATTATGTGGATTTCTTCAATGATTAGAAAAAATAATCACTTTCACTTACCATTATCTGTCGTAGTTAGGACTATCTAAGTGTAATAATAAAGAAGGCACAGATAGAACTGCTAATTTCATACCGTCACGACGGAGTAACTGTCGAAATTGTATGCAGCGCTGAGTTACACTGCACTGGACATTATTTTTCCGACATGTCTGGCATACCCTTTATACAGTGTGTTTCACTTGAATTGAAGACATCTACGTACTTTTCTATTTTTAATCACAACCAAAATTCATATCTGGGAGGTTTTGAGAATGCTAAAAAGGATTTTAAAATAAAATGTAGCCTACTTTTGTCACTAGAGTAGGTTTCGGAAAATTCGCATTTTTAATCAATCATAGTAGGTTAAATAAGTTAAATTTCTTGTACACACCACCAAACTTTTAAATCATTATACTGGCCGATCAATTAACAGCCATGTTCTCAAATACCAAATGGTTATTATGTATTTGACAAATACATAAAATAAATAATAAGTACGTAGGTAAGTATGTAGAAACTATTTTTTCAATGACTGACATCGAAAGTAGATTTTTCTCACTGTCATTTGATAACAGAAAATTGACATTCGTCGCTGGGTGAGCATTTTCATCTCTTTGCCGCTCGTCGAGCGTTTTGGGTTTCCGCGTGAGCAAAATAGTTAGCCACGTCAGGATGTTTCTTTGACAACGCTCGTCATTTGTTTAATTGTAAATTGATTATCAATTAATTTTTTTAATAAAATGAAATTATATGATTATTTTCGCGTTAATAATATGCGCAGTCGTCGAAAAAATGGTATGTATGTTTGGGCTAAAAGTGCTCTTGCCGCTTTTGCATGATTGTTGATTTCAGCTATGCGCAAGCGGCAAGAATGCACTTTCAGCTCTTAACATACAATATACTGTTCCTACTGTGTTGCAGAAAGTACTCACGAAATTACCACGTTCTGCACTCTAATATCAACACTTTCTGAACTCTATTGTATATATATATATAATTATCGGTTTACAATGTTCTACGTCTTCCGATACCCAATCTCCATTCTTCTCTGTCATTCTATAGGTCTTCCTCTAATCCTCTTTCTCTCATTTCTTTATTAATGCCACTCTGTCAGCTCTTCCTAGGCCTCCCTTGTTTTCTTCTTCCTCGCGGTTTTCACTGTAAAACCTGTTTAGGTATTCCCGTTTCTGGCATCCTCTGTAGATGTCCGAACCATTTCAGTTTTTTTTCTTTAATGTCCTCTACTATTGTACGTTTTATATCCATAATTGCTCTAATTCGGTCATTTGTTATTCTTTCCATTCCTGATCTACCTGCCTCTCTTCTCCAGAAGTCCATTTCTGTGGCATGTAACATTTTCGCGGTTCTAAGGTGTATGTTATTATACTTTTGACAATAGTGTTGTATATTCGTTTCTTATTTTCTTTGTTGACGTTTTTGTCTGCACTCTATTGTCAAGGGATAATCATCTGATCGACTAAAACTGACAAATGTCAAATTATTTTTAACAAATAGGATTTTTTTTGACAAAAGCTTGAAATTGAAAAACTAAATTTCTTGCGGAATGCGAAGCTATCGTAGGAAAAATAGTATATAACACACATGTGGAAAGGGCATTAAAAAACTTATGTGAATGGAACGTTCGTTAGCGCTCCTGTTCCATATTTCACATATGTTTTCCAGTGGAATTTTTTTCACACTTGTATTACAATATACTATTATTGCTACTGCATTCCAAGCCAGTCTTGAAACACAGACATCTTTTATTCTGACTTTAATATCTCCTTGTGCCTTGTCCGCCAATCTGTGAAGTCTTACTTAGGTATTCACTTAAAGATACTGGACTGGTATCAGGAACATCCGACGAAGACGGATTCTGAGCAGTGTTCAAAGAGAGCTCCTTTCTAGCAAACCTCTTGTTTAGGCGTTCACTTACTGTGCCTATTTGGTAAACTCCATACTGAGTATTTGAGAATGTGGCTGAATCTGGAGATTAGTACAACAGTGGGACTCATACCTTAATATTAAAAGATTTTTTTAAAGTTGAGTTAGTAGAAATTATGTTACAGCTTCTAAACGTGTTTCTATAAACTATCTCGTAAAAGTGTTTCTTAAATCCAATTGTACCACACATGAAATCAAGAACTGCAATACTCAGCATATATTTGCTATGAGTAATTTTATTTCTTCCATACATAGAAAAGTTATCAGTATCGTTGCGTCTTTATAGAAAAGCACCCTGAACACTATAGAAGTTCAAATCATTTAAATAATTATAATTAAATGAATAGGGAGTTTCTAGTCACATTATATTTGCTCTTAACTTTAAAAGAAATTCTGAATTCGCAACTAAACTAGATATCGCTTCCTTCAATTCAGAATTGTGGCGCTTGCATGTTACAAAGATTGCAATGGTGCGTAAATTTACTGTTAGAATTCACTCAATTGTGCCACAAAGGTTGCTTCCAAGACAAATTGTAACAAGGATTAGATCCTGACCTTTATTCTTGTTATTAGTTCTCGAATCTTTACCCTGCTTAATTAAATTCTTTGAACTTCCATTATTTACCGACGATTTAAAACTTACCCATATAATGAATAATCTCCCAGACTATAGATTAATAGCAAGTGATAGTGACAATTCTTATCAATGCAATCGTTTAATTTGAAAATGCTAATTTCTAACATAATCAGAAAGTGCCGTACAATTACTGCCCCACCATTTAGTTTTATAAACTCAACGACTATAAATTTCTTTTAAAAACACAATTACCGCTAGTTTAATATCTAAAAATTGTAAGCTTTGCACAATCATAAACTTCTCTGTTCGAGTTTTCTATTAAATCTGTAATTCTCTATTTGTTTAAGATAAAATAATCCATGAATCTGTGCAATATACGCCGTAATTCCAGTGGATAAATGCTCAACAGTAAAATCCACATTTATCGCTCTTGGGGGCCCCATGAAAGAAGGCTAAAAAATTAACTGTTATTGTACAGATTATTGCAGCCGTCTAATTTAAACTGACTAAAGCAAAACAGATCAATACCTTGCTTGATGGCGAGATAGATTTCACTTGGCGCTCGCTTTAAATAGAAGTCTTTCGAAAAGCTTTCAAAAGCATTCAGTTTTAGATGAAACGGCTGCCTTGCCGGAAAAATAACTTGATGCTCCAATATTTTCACTGTAGCGCTAGCTTGATAACATCTCAGATAATCAAGTTGAAGGTTGCAATAAGTTGGACCGTTGTTGGATGTTTCTACGTACTTATAGCAGAAATCTCACTTCCCATACGTAATGATCAATGTATGTATACATAAACGAAAAGACAGAAATATTTTTGAATGTGCTATCATTAACTATCATAAGCATACACTTTCTAAAGGTCTGTAAAATATTAGCTTCTTACTTTTTTATTAGTTATTATTATATTTGGTTATTAAAATTTGCCAAAAACACTTACAGCGCATCCAAAATTATAACTAAAAAATAAGTTATAAAACAGTTTCACAAGCTTTTATTTTTATTGTCTACAAGAGTTTTGTTATTGTTAAGTACACACACTTTAAAATTCAATTCCGGTTCTGAACCAAGCTGAAGCCTCCTTGCACAGGTTTCTGTCCGAAGCAGTTTCCTTGCCAGTACTGTATTGATCCAAAAGCAGGTCGATGTGCGTGAACACTTCAAAGCAGCCTAAACCGCAAAAATTAATGGAGCTTTTAAACATTAACCACAATTTAAAATACGTACCTGGAGATTGCTGATCCATTAACTGCAATGTCGTAGCACTGACCAATTGCACACCCCTCCAAGGCTTTCTAAACCAAACGTCAACAACAATTAGAGATGCAATCAAGACCATATGGTTCACTTACCTCTAATGTCACTCCTTCAGTCGATTTTTTCAATACAGCTGTGTCAATAAAATTTAAAATAATATTAAAAGCGTTTAAGAAATAACTTACCATTTGTTAAATAATCTTAGCAATTTCCGTTAGAAATCCTCTGTGAAAGTATCCTTGAAATCTTTTGGTACAGACCAAATTTTCAAATGTTTGCAGTTCAATGTTAAAATCTGCTGCTAATGTTGAGTAGTAAAACTGGAAAACCAAAACCTTCTTCGCTTGTGGGCAGAATCTTGAAGCCTTATCATTACAACTACAAATTTTGACAACATTATAAACACCTTTTTGGGAATAACAAGGATACTATAAATTGTCCTAATTTAAACAACGAACTGAAATTGTTGTACTCTAGATGTCTAGATATAGCTGGATGCAGTAATTTCGTTTGATTATTCATGGCCCTGATAGCTATTCTCGTCGATAAAAAGTATTAGGGGTAGTTATCAGAGTATTCTTACCTTGTCAGGTGTAATAACAATGCATAATTCATTGCATTAGGCGTATTTACATTTCTGTAGTTGATCGCGCCTCATTTTTGTTGATTGAACTACAGTCGTACGTTCATACATTGTCATAATTGAGTGAGCCCATCAGGTCATATTGGCTGAGTGGTAGAATTATTACATAGTGCAATAAATAACCACCATAACTATCTTTCCTTTGGTCTTTGTAATTCCGTTTGATCCAGAAATGGAAACTTCTATATTGAAAACTATAGGCCAAAATTGCTCCTTTTCGATTCGAATATTTGACTTATTAATGTAATTACACGGAAATTTGGCAAAATGGAAATGCTTTAAAATAATCGGAAAAGCTAATGTCCGATTATCTATCCGTATTTCAGAATTTTATTATCCATGCAAAACTGCTGACACATTTATAAACCAATAATCTGCCCAACTTAGTGATTACAATTAATTGAATTAGGGGCTTAATAGATTTGGCTTATCTTTAGAATTAACTTATGCAAATTGGAGAATGTTCGTTCTAAATATCAATGATTGCCAGAGCGAAAAGATAATTTTTGGTACCTTTTACAGGCGATTTAATATTTTCCGATAACAAACCGTAATCCCTAGATGATTTGAAATAGTATTGTTCCTGTTGCCATGGCAAACGTTTTGCAGGGGTTTCAAATGTTGTCTAGCGACAAAAATAAAGCGACTCAAATTATTTAGTAGTGTGGCAGGATTTATAACGGTTAAATAAAAAATTTAAGCCTTGGCAGAAGTTTTATACGACGAAAATAGATCAAGTTCAATAGTTGTTTTCAGTGGAAGTTTGTTCGACTTTTGTACTTAATTATTAAAATTGTTTGATCGCCTAACCGACGTGACTAGGCTTTCTTAATTGACAATTTAAGAAATTGAAATTCCAAACTTAGTTTAATCGGATCATATTGTCTCATTATGTCATTATTTTTAAATGCCTATCCCCAAATAGGATATATTTTTTGGTGGATTTTGATCATATTCTGCCACCTCGAGCTGAAATAGCAGGGGCGTTGAAATTGCTCAAGAAATAAGTAAGATTCGTTTTGTCTTTTGATTCTCTGTGATTCATTTTTCCTTCTTGGATATTACAGGTTCTAGTCGCTAACGCAGTTTGTGCAATAAATAGCCATTACTCAATTCTAGGTCATCGTTCTGCGACAATTTGACCAATTCCATTTGTTAGGAAGCCTCTCCTTTTCCCATCTTAAAGGAATAGCGTCGAAGAACGAAGTTAATCTTTAACAAACATTCAAGAATTATGTGTTTATCTAATTGTTTTTTCATAACAAAATCGCTATTGAAATATTGTTAAAATATATTTGCAAACGCAACGAACTTGTCAAAGAATTTTCAGAAAAATAATATTTTAAACTGATTTAAGTTAATATAGGAAGTATGCACGGTATTAAGTAATTTGGAATACGTTTGCTCTTCTCTATGGACATTTCTTTAATAGGTTATTGCTTTTCTTGGCTGTTTTAATTGAATTATTTTATGAGTAGCCTGCGCGAAGCAATGGCAGCCAACACACATTATAAAGCAATTCTACTACGCATCATGGAAAAGAGCGTCCTAGAAATAAGACATTAAATAACCTTCAACTTGCCATTCTGAAGTTCTCGTAGCTTAGAACGTTTTATCACGTTTTCATAAATCCCTGTAATAACTGCATAATAAAGGAAAATCCTATTTGCCCCGAAAATATATTTTGCTGGGCAAGTTATAATACAAAAATGTTTTTATGAAGGAAAATCTTTATTAATTTGCCACAGATGTACGCCACAGCCTTTGTAAGTGTTAGTTGGCAGAAATAATTTGATGCCTACATAAAATACCGTCAAACAAACTCTATCAGTTCTAAATGATTGGAGTTACATGAAAACATATAATAATTAATATCATCTGTTATTTTCTTCGCCAAAAACGTGAAGGCAGCAATACTATGCAATCAAATTCTGTTTCGGAAATTCTTGCCGCTATTTTACCAACGGGAACAGGTGAGATGTGGATATTAACCTTAGATTGTTATTTGAAGCCTTGCTTATCCTCAAATCTAGATGTTTTTCCACATCTTTTTTAATAACCATGCAGACAATAAGAAAACTGTGCTTTTACTGGAAAAATAATAGAAGGTAGATGCTCCTAATTTTAACTCAGCAATCACTACTTTGGCAAAATACTGAATGGATCTACCAGAAATCAAATTATTTGTTAACACGCATAGCACTATTCGTCGCTAAAAATGTACTAATTAATATTATTGAGTGCACAAGGCTTCTGGAACTGCCAAATATTTCTTAAGACAACTGATACGTAAATAAATAGTAGTACTGTGACACATATTAAAATATTCTACGCACAGGGGGTTGAAAATTTACTTTTTGTATGAGTTTAAAGCTAGGACTATCTTTTATTATAAAACGTGATGTCCATTGCCGCACAGCTGTGGTTGTGAAATTATAATTTAATTATATCTATTTCTAGAATAATTTACTTCCGATACAAACGATAAATAGTAAAACCACATTAAACTAAAAATTCGAGCGTTTGGTGCACATTAAAATCAACAGACTCTCCTGCCGTCAATGTAAAGGGGGTTGTAATAAAATAAAAATTATTAATGTTCTGCATAATTCATAATGCAAAAAGCTATACTCGCGCAGTGAAATATAAAAAACGGACAGTTTTAATTGATCATGCTGTGCTATTATTAACACAGGTGTGTTTATTTTGAATTACCTAAATTGTTTTACCATACTGGTTGAGCCATGCGATGATTAAATAAATAAATAAAGACACATTTATATTTGTTAATTGTAATACAAGGCAAACGTAAATAACGAAAAACGACTTGTCAAGCTAACTTGCCATGCTCTAATTATTTTTACTAATGTCTCAATCTAAAAAAATTAAATGGACACTATTACATTATCCCGACACTTAATACCTTTTTTATAATTTTTCAATCAATTTAGACAATAATTTATTCTATTAAAAGCTGCATATAAAATGTACTGCAACTTTGCCCATTTTCGTTACGTGAGAGCTTTGCAAACTCTTGTATTAACTTTTCAATCTGTTTGTGCATATAAGTCTAAAAATAAAATATTTTCCACGTCGCAATATCGTTTGTAGTTGTTACTTTCATATACTCACATGTTTTTACAAATTTAGCTACTTCTCGACACGGTATTAATAACTAGAATTTTTGGGAGAATATATTTCCATAATTATTTTAACTAAATTCGACAAATTGTGCGTCGCAATTACACATAAAGGGAAAGTACAAAGCGGATGCTAAGCGATACTCTTTACAGATTGATTTCAATTTCAATAGATATCTGGAAATCACAACATTGTTATATAAATGTTTGTGGTTATTGATGAGTTCCCAATAATCATAATGACCAGCCAACACAATTAAACAATTCATAAAATATACGAAATTTATGTATAGTTTAATACTTTTTCAATTGTTCGAATTGTCGAGGCTCATTTTTGTTTTCGTGCGTTTGTTATAAGCTTTATAAAATCAGCGATTTCAACAAATGACCTTAAGGGATATGCCTTAAAGCTTCACTTAAACAGTATGCTGATAATTGACGCGGCTGCTATCATTGTTTGTGCATCGTCTGTTATCTTGGGGAAAGGCCAACCTGAAATTTGCGCAAGAAATGCAATCAAACCAAATATTTTAGTTCTTTAAACGATTAAAATCAAAACAGTGTTTTAAAATGGGAAATCAAAAAGATTTGCAGTTTGGCACCGATTTAGAATCGCAAAAAAAATTAATAATGACACTTGAATAACTGAAAACACCATGTGTTTACAAGTTAGTTATTGCACAATTTTTGTTAGCTGTGACTACATAATCAAATAACACTGCATTTACAAAAATTGAACTTGTACCATCATTTTTATTGCGTAAGAGTGGATTGTCACTTATTAATTTCTTTAAAATGATTTAATACTGGGTGCCTCCTTTACTTTTACGAGTTGGCAATTAGGTACTAAATCTAAACTGAAAGAGCGATGTTATTAATTTTGTCTTTGCGACGCAATAGTAAAGTAAACAGCAGTTTCATTAGCCATCAACAGCTGTTTTAAGTGCCAATATTTACTATAAAACTAATAGAGTAGCGGAGTTAATTAATTTTCAGACAAATACTATGATTGCCATTCAGGAATTATGGGAAAACAGAAAACTCTTGAAATTAGCAGCTTTCAATCGTACTGATAAAATAAGTCCTTTTCGGAAATTTCTAGACATAAGCCAATGAAAATGCAGTCGTTATGTTATTAATTTCAAGTCCTAAATGTTGCTTTAAGTGCGTTTTGTAATACGATTTTCCAGATTAGCTTTTGTGACAGGATTATTTAAAAATTGTCCTAAGCACTTCACCACACCAGAATTTAATCAAACACAGTCCCACAAATATCTATTTTTGCAGATATGGGACATAATCCAGGCACACAAAATTTTGCAATTATTTCCGAAAACTAATTATGCAAAGTATCATTAGTTGAGCTAAATCCCATTTTGGAACACACGCGTATAATTAACTTATCGAAATTAGTTTACTTTCAGCTTTGATGTACGAAACGCCCTTCGCGAAAAATTAACTATTTTCCCCCCGATTTTTGATGCTAAAACTGTTTTAATTCAGTTAAACTTTTCGGAGCTAAGCAGCTTCCTTCCAATTTTTTTCCGAGCTGCTCTTACAACATTTGTGTTTAGCATTACTGACTTAGAAACCTCATTCTTCAAGAGATTCTCATTGCCGTTTTATTATGACGAATTACGTTGCTTCTATAAACCAGACTGTGTTTATGTGTTCACACAAACAGCTCGTGGAGTGCATTCTTCTAAATGGGACCGCAATAATGCAGTAATTAAGATAACCTAAAAGAATAAGTGAAATAGCAGCAATAAAAATATTTAATCTAGTCAAATTGTAGATTTCCTTTAATAAACGTTAACTTCTTGTAGCTCGTTTGATTTTGAATTTTAAACATTTTGATCTACAAAATAGGACATTTACTGTGATGTTGTTTGAGTTCATAACAAAAAATATTTGGTATTGTAAGAATGAGTACTTTTTTCTTGAATCCGCAACATTGAAGTGTCACAGCTTACGTAGAATTCGGCATCTGCCAAAAATCAATTAATGGAAACGAAAAATACATATACGCACTCTCGCCAAAAAGGTGTTTGCTATTAAAAGTGCTCACCAAATATAATTTTCCGAGGAAAAATAATATTTATTTTCAACTTGACTAATCAAACATAATTTGAAGCCCTGATAAAGTTTATTATTAAAATTATGCTAATCACGATCAGCCATTCTAGCAAAACAGTTAGGAACGTTGTGACTGTAAAATTAGCATGTGCTCAACGTGTGTTAATCCCTTCAAATACGAAATTGTTACATTAATTCAATGGCGTGGGTTTTGATTTTTGGTTTTGCGCTAATTATAAGAGTTATTATTAGTAGCTTTACGAACTTATAGATTTAGATTAATCTGTAATAAAAAAATGTTTTCGTTGGTATAGCTAGAATGCATTTCCTTTTTAACGAAAATCTACTTCATTAAGTCCGTTGTTTGCAACACACAATTGCACATTGCTGTGTGCTTTGATCAGTGAGTTTCTAAACAAATCATCTTTCAATTGTGTAAAATTACGACGTGGTTACGTAAGAGCAATTAGGAATAGACACAATTACTTTTCTTACGCGTTTGGCAAATGGGGCTAATTTTTAAACGTAATGGAATTGACTTAACTTTTGACGTGCATGATTATGTGTGACTGCGTGGCCACTTATTTCGAATGATTTTTTTATTTTTACAATCTGTTTTGATTAGTGATTGTATTAGTTGGTGGGACAACACTTATTCACACCTTTTACTGTCATAACTCATTTTTGTAAATTATAATTTCAGTTTTAATATTTTAATACACACATTTATTGATAGCGAACTGAAACACATTCGTTTGTTAAAAGTATTTAGTCGATTTTTGTATAAAATTAAAAATTCTTAATCTGGAAATGTCTAACGAATGATTAGTATTAAGTACCATTAATGTTATTTTTCACTAACAACATATACTTATTATTCTAAAATCGGTTGTAAAATATTTATGATGTAACTTATGATTATATTCAGTTTCAGTCAGATGAGCAAAAGCACCATACTTTAGACAATATAAAGCTAAAACTGAGATATGCTCTCTTCAATATAATTAGCTTGGTACGTTTAAGATGAAAGTAGTTTTTTAAAAACTTTTTACAGCTGTTGTAGATCTTCATTTTACTAAAACTGGCGTTTCAATTTTCCTTAAAAAATACTGCCACTGTTGTTTTCAGTCTCATTTTTATATATGGCCATTAAACAAAAGATCGTAGTTGGAAACCCAGCGGTTAAGTATAACCATCTTAATAAATGTGAAGTTCTTCCCTTACATTTGACGAAGCACAATCTTTAGGAACTTTTATGCAAGAGATGCCATCGAACGTGTACTGATAAAATAAACGGGCTGCAAGATAGTAGGCTACCCTGCCATTTTTCCTTCAGAAATGCGTATTTTTATCACTACGGTTCTACTTAGAAATGGCTCGTAATTAATATTCCTGCAGACCTTTCCTAAACATTAATCTTGAGTAGTTCAGATAACGAAGTTAAACTTATGCAGAAACGTGTGTGCTTCCAAGGATTTTTAAAAAAATGTCCAAACATTTCTAATCCGTAATTCCAGGAACCAAACAATGGAAAACAAAGACACCTTTAACAGAGCAGTTTCTTGATCCGTAAGTGGTAAACTAGAAAACCAAGGTTTGCTATTTGCACAATTAAATTTTCTTGCATAACTCACATTGTTATGCAATCAAAAATCTTTAGCATGTAAAATTTTTACTTTGGTATTTGATTCATAAGTAGTGTTTCTTCATTCGATATAAACATGGTGTGAAAGAATCATGTACGTTAGTCTACGACTTCCTTTTTCCGACTCTTTTTAGTTTTTCCGGGAGAAGGCTCTGAAGTTGGAAGTTCACATCTTTATCATCGTTATAATTATCATTGTTTTCACATAAGCAAATAATAGTAATGGTATTAGATTAAGCTTAAATGGTTTTTGCTATAAGCTAAGGATAAGCAGAGATAATTACCTAATTACCCTTTTTAAATTAAGTATTAAAAATACGTTTTCCAACATTAATAACATTAGGGCAAGCATACTTCTAGTTTTCAAATTGTTAATGTTAATGTTCTGTTAATTTGACAGCAACATTAGTTTGCATTTTCAGCGTAATGCAAGTCGCATGCGACCCATTGCTTCTGTTGCACTTTCCTCTCGGTATGATTGACTCTCGCCACCGAAAATTAGAAGAGGCTCAAGATTATGCATGTATTATTTTATTTTCGTACATGTTATTATTTAATTTATAAGCCTTAAATTCTTAATCTGTTTTTGTATCCTACAATGAAATATTGTTGCGACATTCCGATTATGAACTTTTTCAACTTGATTTTTCGTCGTATAATACGTAAGTATATTGCATATCACCATTATTAATTTACTTATAATGCAAAATTTGTATTGACAGCATGATTAGACAGAATATTACTATTATTTTGGACTTCAATTGGTTGTTTTTTCTAACATTAATAAAACAAAGCTGTTTTCAACCTAAAATCAAGCTTGAATACAAAATTTCTAATCAAAATTCAATTTTTTACATTTATTCTACGTAGCTAGCGCCCACTTCAACACATTTTTCGGCTCTCTTAATAAATTCATTTAACAAAAAAATCAAGAAGGCCGAGGTAGTAAACGTCAACGTTACGGTAACATCGTATTTACAATGTCTGTCACTATTTTGATTTCGTCACGGTACTTTAAAAAATGTTAACGAAAGAAGAGCGATGTTACGGAATTAAAAATGTATCTTATCAATATGCAATTGATCTTTTCCATGAAAATTTTCCTAATACGGCTGTGTCGCATTGCGAAAATTATTTTTAAAAATTCACTGAAACTGGTTCGGTAATGGATTTGAAAGAAACGAAGAAATCATAGAATGAAAATGATGCCGCTACATTATTAGCAGCAGGGTCAGTTGCAAATAACCTTAAATTATCTCTGAGGAAGCGTGCAGGCGGCTGGACTTAAGCAAAGGTTTATTAGAAAAAATGTTTACGGAAAACAAAATTCACCCTTTCAAGCCAAAACATCTGCATACAGTTGAACTTGGACATGTAGAGAAACGTTTAGAGTTTTGTTTATGGGTAGGTGCAAATTCCCTCGAAAACAGAAGATTTCACAGATTTATGTTTTTCACCAATGAATGTATATTTAATACCAACGGGCGTTACTGGGCTTTCGACAATCCTAATTATGTAATTAATAAAAAGTACCAACGTTCCAAAAAAATGTATAGTGTGGAATTTTCTATGATCGGATTGTTGGTCCACATTTTGTAGAGGAACATTTAAATCAGCACGTATATTTGTAAATTTTGGAAAAATTTTGTTTTACCATTTCTAAATACTTTACAGCCGGAACGACACGGCTGTCCTGATCATTCCACAACTTTGGTCAGCCAATGGTTAGATCTCCATTTTGCTGAAAGATGGATAGGTAGGTTTGGCCCAATCCATTATCCTGCTAGGTCACCTGACATGACACTGTTAGACTTTTTTTGTGGGGTGCCTTAAAACAAAATGTTTAGTCAAATGATCTGCCACATGAAAGAGAAGTATTGAAAGAGCACATACAGGAAGCAATAAATGAACTGAATGAGCCGCAAACCATTAGTAAAGTGTACGAAGAATTTATTAAGAGGGTCAAAAAATGTGTTGAAGTGCAAAGTAGCTACGTAGAGTAAATGTAAAAATTTTATACTCGAGCTTTATTTTAGGTTAAAACAGCTCGATGTAAAACAATAAACATGTTTTCTTAATTTTCTCTCACCCTGTACATCAAAACTAAGATTTTTATATGGTAATCTTATTTTCTTAACAAGCAGAATTTTTTATAAACAATGATTTTTCGTTGTAAAATTAATAATACAGATTTTTCTCCTATTGTCAACTCCATCCGTGGACACACTGTATAGCAAACGAAAATGAAAGCAAGCTTGTCTTTGAAAATTGAAACATATTAAACGATTATTAATTCACATTATGTTGAGCTTCTAGAATGAAATACTCATACATACCTAAACTATTGCATAACTGTCACCAACTGTCATGGCAATATTTTATTTGAAAATTAGCATAAAAACCAACACTTAAATGTTACATCTACTACATACATTATTTCGATTATAAAACCTTTTTATTATTGATTAAACATGTGTAATTTACAATTTGATAATTTAAACAACTTGCTATTATAATAAGTGTTATATTTAAATTAAAAATATCAGAAGTAATATAGCACATGACTTAATTTTTTCAAAGCCAAGCTTGATTTCATTTTCATTTGCTCACATTGTTTTTTACTTTGGTCTATGACATTATAGAATTCACAAGAAATTTGACAAATGGTGTGCCTTAAATATTTGTGTTTTTAATATATTTTGTCAAGTGTGTATTTTGATTGTTAAGCAATTGCCAGATAATATTTCTTAAATAACATTGCAACATTATCAAATAGTAGAAGGTAAAGTGTATATATAAATGTCGTATCTTATCTATTTTTTTATTTGTATTGATTATTGAAAAATTTGCAAATTCTTTGTTTCAGAATATAAAATATAGGACGAACTTCTAATAATGATACTTGTTTTATATTTCAATCGATAAGTTGAACGCTTAGACAAGTTTTTGATTAAATTAATTTCAAATACAATTCCTGTCTTCATTATTTTTTTAATTTGAAAAATTAATTGAATATTTTTTCTACGTGAATTAAAGATTCGTAAAATTATTAGTACATTCTTGAAGAATATTTTTTAGTTTAGAAATTTGAATAACTGAATTCTGTAATTTATATATCGTAGACTGCACAACTGAACTCGTTAGAAGTAGAGAAAACATCACTCCCATTGGTAAACCATTGTTATGCATATAACATTAATTGTAAAAGCAACCATAGCAATTGCACTACTTGAAGGTTTTAAAAATTCTTGTTTAGGAAGCGCAGAAGAAATTCTGATTTCCTTACATTTCCTGTCCATAACTGTTTTAGAAAATGATTTGGAGTAATTGTATATATAGAAATTACAACTAATGATGCTACTATATGATCGTTAGTATTAAATAATTTTCTATTGTGTTTGCAAATTCCCATTGTTAGTAGGTATATATTTTTAGGTTCTACATTAGATAGAATATGTTAGTGTTTTGAAAGGCTATTCCAAGGTATGTGATTGGATTGAGTCATTATTAACTTTTTCATATGCTTGTAGTGAAAGTAAATAATGCTTTTCTTGCATTCAGCTAATGTAAGTTAAACCAGTTTAGTTCAGCGTTATATTGTTGTATACAGTGTGCTTCCCAGAATATCATAGGAAATTGTGAAAGGATTCATTATTGCTGTGTACGCATCGAGGTACGCCATTGATCAGAAATGAAGACAACTGAAATTAATTTGGCGTAATTTCTGACCAATCACGTACCTCAATGCCTACACAGCAATAGTTGAAGGCGCAATAATTTTCCATTTCGCTATGCGTGATAGTTGGTGAAACACATTGTATAAAGAAGTATACCGGGTGGATAAAAAAAACGTCTCCAAGTTGGGCACCGTACAGCTCCCCTGCTAAATCAGCTAATGAAGCGAATCTCGGGATCATTGTCGAAGAAAGATTCTGAAATATAGATGCCAAGTCTCATAGAAGTTTTTTGAAAAATACCGGAACGGGAAACTTAAAAAGATTGATTTTTGAAAATGCTTTTTACACGGAATCTTATATTTGGTTTTGAACACACTAAATCTAGTAACTGATGAATGGCCACCGAATTCACTTGATATATGAGTACATCTACTTGATTACTGCATCTGGGACGCATTTCAAGAACTGGTTTATTTCCAGCTTAGAACAACATTTGAAACATTGGACGAATTGAGGACAAAGATAGAAGAATCTTGGGAAGAAATTTCTTTAGATTTAATGAGAAAATCAATTTTGCAATTTAAGAAAAGGTTAACAGCAGTGCATATGCAAAATGGAGGCCGATGCAGCATATTTTAAAATAAGTTGAAGTCGTTTCTATACCTAGAGTTTAACTAGCTAAATAAATACGCGTGTGAAAGCATTTTTTCAATGTAATTTTTAGAAAGTTATAGTTTTGTTTTTTTTTAAACAAATGATTTAAATTTTGCCTACATAATTTTTCATTCTTCCTTTACTAGCTCTAAAAATCTCAAACTTATATCTTTACTATAACATGAGTTATTGGGCCTCAAACAGAGATTGTTCTTTTATCCACCCGGTATATTGAATTTAAGCTGTGTCTTTATTCTTAACTTTGTTTAATTGTGTTTTAAATCAAATTTGACATTTCTAAACAATTACTGTTAAATTTATTTGACCAATAGCTTTTTTTAGTGAGCAGAGTAAATTAGTGTTGCTGATGGTGTCAGTTATAGTGTTACAAGTGATTACATATTTTTCACCCAGGTTTGTTATACCTTGTATTTTCGATTTCACTAACATAAGTAGATTGCTTAGTGTGATCCTGCTGAAACTGGATGGAAACTGAATAAAGTGAAGTACTCTCCAAATAATTCTTTATTTTTTTATATGTCTATTCATAATACATAATTATTTGCCACTAGACCGTATGCTTAGCAAATACATTACAAGTCATTTTATAATACTTATTTCTGAATATGAAAATGTAAAAAGTGTTAGGTTTACTACAGAGGTACGTATGGTAATGAACAAAAAATTTGCTCCCTTAATAATAATTTATCACCCTTTGTAGTTTATGATTAAATAAAGACTAGATTAGACTAGACACTACGAAGGAGCAAACGTTTTAATCATTTGCCAATATTTACAACTGGTTAACACTTGGCTAGTGTGACGAACAAGAGCGGATTCCGAACGTCCCTAAAATCACCTGACAAGTTAGGAAGTGGTGTTTCGGTTTTACATGTTGCTGTTATAGCCCGTCTAAGTACTTACAAAAATATGTAACAAAGGGAGACAAATATTTTCGAAAGCCCGGAATCGAGTCTTGTCCGTCATGAGGTACATATGTTAAGTTTATATAAAAAATATTTAACAATGTAAAACTGATCCTGAACTATATATTTGTAAACGGGCAAAATTCTTATTACAACGGGATAATTGGAAGTTTTGCGTGACGTTTTACGGACACGGTGTAGGTCAAAATGATAGCTGGCAGTTTGTAATGGATTGATACATCTGCTGTACACATACATAACACATAGACAGAACGAAAAGCTGAACACTTACACAATCTATTCGAAATTATTCTCCTCGCGCCCCATTATAAACGCAGAATAATATGAAAATAGTTATATTTATATATTTATATATCTGAGTCTCCAATGTAAATAGATATATTATAATCTCATGTGAAATACTCTACAAAACATTCTATAACTTATGTGTCATATCCTAAACATCCTTAAAACTAATTTTGATTTTGTGCCTCCGATTTAGGATAATAGTAACAACACTTCAGCAACATTCGCACAGATTCAAATGCTCCAGATTCGCAGCATCCGGATCCCGCTAAAACGGGACCCGGCCCAAATTAAGGTTAGTTTTACCGGAGTCGGATCCGGATCCGGCGCGAGTCCGGAGGAATAATAGAGGTAGCGACTGGCCCGTTTCCAAAATAATCGCCTACATTCCCATGACGCGATCGATGCACTAAATGTTTGGGCACGAACGACTACCAACTGATAAATTGTTCGCAAACGACCGATTCGCCGCTCAAAAAACGGATTCGATCCTGCAATCGCCGATCCGGGCGTCTGTCTAATAAAGGATTATGGATGACGAGCACAATGGATGCAAGCTAGCGGCTGCAACTCGCAATTTTACCCCGTTGGCCCTAAAATTTTGTTTATTTTCGGCACCCCAAGCGCAGACACGTGCTAGGTTTAATTGTTCTCCTAGGGAGCCCTTCCGAGTTTAATCTGCCGGCTAAAAATGTGAATAATGGCGTTAAAATGCGAATTCTTCAATTTGACATGACAGCGCCGGACTGGCCACAAACGTTCAGCGCTGCGACGACCAGGAATTTTCGGGTTCTGCTTAAAATGTTTCGTGTTATTTTACAACTCGTAGTTCAGGCGTCTCGAATCGCTAATAGTTCGAACAAACTATGTTTCGCTATAGTGCGTCACGAAACACCGGTGACTCGCCGTGGTGAAAACAGATTTTTACATATTTTGATAGATATCTGGAATTAATGATGTGGTGCACTCTGTAATTGTTCTAATTCAGTACAGGCAGATGTCACAATGATAAAAATTATACAAGATAATGAAGCCGTCTTAATATTGTGGTGCGTATCAGTGCAGCTTTGAGCGAGTCACAGGTGAACCGAAACGCTATGAACGTGTTAATCTCAGTTTATTATTTTCAGTTAATTGAAAACCTAACCTGCAGCAAATAAGTACTTGCAATTATCCTTAAAGTTAAAAAAAATGCAATTAGACGCACTTCTTTTTTTACAGCTATTTTTTACCTTTTTGATATGATCGTTTATTTTGTTATTTACTTTTCAGGAACTACATAGCCGATAAAACATAAAATTATTATAATACTGATTTTTAAAAGTTATGATGTAATTTTCTCGGTTTTTATTTTTTTTTGTTGCCAATATAACATATTTTTGTACAAGATAATAGTACGTGCTGAGCTGCTTGTATATGATGCTTTCTACGACCTGAAAATTGAATTTTACGAACTAATTTGCACTATAAAGTTATACTCTCCTGAGCGTGTTTACCGAGCTATTGAAGCATATGTACAATATACTTAACATATACACAGAGTTAGAGTTTGATTGATAGATTGTTATATTTATTAATTTCGCTAACATCGAAATTTACCTTCAACTATTTTTTATAATTACAAATGCAGCACCTTTTTTGTAATGCTTGTTATACATAACTGCATATATAGCGCTTAGAACTGGCATATTTTAAAATGTTATAGTGAAAAAATATCTTAGAGAGTAATAAATAATTAACTATAGAAAAATGCATTGATTTTTGTATTAGGTATAGGAAGTAGGAAGAACTGAAGGAAAAATAAACGTTTAAAATTCAAAAAAATAAATCAGGCGAAAAAATATCAAGTCTTAAACATTTTCAGTCGTTTTCTAGTATATAAATTGCAAGCAGCGATCATTTTGATTTAATCGATTTCTTATCATTTTTTGCAAATTACATCGGATGGGCTCCAACGAAACGGGTTGTGTTTATATAAAATTATTTTAAAGCATGAAAGACGAATTTGATGTAAAAATATATTATATTGGCCGACATAGTATAAAATTAATATACATTCAGGAAATTTTTCGGAAATCTTAATGCTAAAAGTCTCTATTTGATTATCAAGGGTGCATTGGATTCGTTGATCCTATATCGATTATTGTTATGACATTTCGTGTATCATATAATAGCATTTCCAGACTGTTTTTCTAGCGTTTTCAAAATTTAACTTTAATTGAACAGCTAAAGGCGAAATTTAATTTGAATTTGATTCTGTAGAAAATTATGGAGATGACATGTTCTAGAAAGAATGATATAATATAAAATAAGTTAAAATAAATTAGTCAAGATGTTTGCTGAAATAATTGTTTATAACTCTTACTTCTCTGTTAAAAAGTAGTCGACCAGTTAATATGCGAAGTACCAACACGAATAATTTTCGGCAACTGGTGGCCAAACGTCCGCAAGAGACGCTGCTGTAGTTAATATTGTCAAGTGTCACTTTGATAGTTATGTGAAAGTTTAGATTTTCAATTTGAAGAAAACTTACTATTTAGATTGTTTTGTTCTGGCAGTTATTACCGTCTTACTATAGGTTGTAAATAAATATAAACTGTAGCTATTAAATTAAATCAAACGAAGGTAGAGCCACTTAACGGACAAATAGTTGTTATTGGTGCCTACGTGTTGGCATTCGATATATTAACTCGTATTGTTGAATAGTCACGTTAAAATTTTGGAAAGCTATAATCTGATATATGTCATTTTGTACACTGTCGCTTACCGTTGCACTAGAAAACTTTATAAGAAAAAAATAATGTATTTGTTTATCAAAAATAGAAGTCCAGCATAGGTAAAAGAGTAGCAACATTTCTCCCAAAGCAATAGATATGGTCCTTTATGAAGGTGGCCGCGGATCCTGCGTCAAATATAGAGGCCGTAAAAATCGCAGCCAGTCCGGCCCTGTCCGATCCAAGGTGTGTTTTGGCCAAATAAGGGTCCGGCCTCAGCAAAGCCGGCAAGGGTCGCGTGCAGGGATTTACACAAAACTGGAAAAGGTCGGCAGAGACCTGTCATGAATGGATGTTTGTCATCGCGCTACCCCTTTTCGAGCGAAATTTCCCCTTTTACGTAAAATCCTACCCTCATTTTACAATAATTACGTATTTCGATGTCATATCCACGCAGCTGTCGAGAGAAGGTACAATAGCGTAAGAGATTAAAGAAAAACATGTCACGAAATCACATTATTGTCGGATTTATTAAATTCGATTAAAATGTGTAACGACGAACCCTTGTTTGAGTTTTTTTGGCAAATAGCCGGATCGTCGGAAAATGCAGAGAATTTGACCAGCTGCCGAATTAATGTAAAAGGGGGCAGCTCTTCGAAAACGGACTTTCTCGCGCTTACGCCACTGATTGAAATCGAACGCCGCCGCTTTATGTACAACTGGCAAAACCAATATTACATGAAAAGAACTCTGAAAACTAAATAAAAACAGAAGATGAGAAAACATACAGAAAATTGGTAGAATTCTAAGGAATTAAGGGAGAAAAGGATATATTTGTAAAATAGATAAAGGAAAGAGAAAGAATCCCCATGCGTGTTGTGTAAATTAGATTACAACCTACCGACAAAAAACCTTTTTCGCGAGAATACAGTTTTTTTATATCTTACAGATGACACAAAGAAATTATGGGACGTATTTTCCTACATGCTAAAGTAGAAAGCTCGCGTATAGCGAAATATATGTGACGCTTTATAAGTTTTTAAGGACAGCGATATAAAACAGACCCTTCGATTTCATAATTGGGAGAACCGGCCTATTTCATTAAGTTCAGCCCGAGTATGACGGCGTTTCTGCGCAGGATATTCGCGCTTTTATATGTGAGTCGTAAATTTACTGAAATGTGGATTTGGAAAAATATAGGTTTGTTCCATTTTTTGTGCCAGGGGCGGTCGCTCGATGACCAAACGCGAGGGCGGGGGTGAAATCGAAAACCGTCGCCTCGATTAGTAATTTATACGCTCACCCCCGAATTCTTTAATCCGTGGATTTCTTAAAGGGCGAATATGGAATTCGAACGGCAACAACGGAGTGAATAATTCAATCTTCCCTCGTAGCCAAATAGTGCGCTATTAAATCGTCGGGAGGTTGTCAGAATAAATATTGGAAAAAGTTTACGGATACACCTTAATACGGCAGTAAACATCCAGGAATTATGCAGCTAACGGTCAAACTTTACGGTTTAGATTTAACATTTTCACTAGTGGCTAAATGTTTTACGTTACTTGAACGGTATCGATTATACCTAAAGCAATAAAAGCTGAAAAATTTAGTTATAGTGGGTCATGTATAAACCACGAACACGAACTGGGATTTGATCGAAGCTCTAATACGGCTGAAAAATTTGCGGCTTTCTCCAAAAACCGTTTGAACGTTTACACCGATGCCCGATCGATGCGAACAGTTAAATCTGTTTTATCTGGAATAACAAAAACACAACTGCCGCATCGCGTATCCACATAATTTCACTTCGAAAGGATTAACTTTATCTGCGTTTTAATATGTTTTTTCGTTTTTGCTTCCCTGCGCCGCGTTAGCCTTACGTTACGTCAAACTTTAAACTCCGCCGATTTTCGATTTCGTTAACTAAAACGCCCCACTTTATTGACATTATTTTGCCTACTTCCTACGGCAAACATGTGACAATTTATATTGATGTTTATATGATAATATTTTATCGTCTTTCAGATATTCATAAAGCTTACTTTATCAATATTTTATGCGGAGCTTATTTATTGGTTCCATGACTAACCGAAATGAAACTTTTATAATGCGTGTTACACTAATCCTAACCAACATTTTAGTACGTGTTTGATTTAGAACTTTTCCAAAAAGCTACAATGTATCTGTCGTTTTGCAGCAGCTATTGTAAACATGCCATGCACGGTTTTACTACAAACCTAAATACACTTCCTTTTATGAAAATGTTCCGAAAACGCACTCGAAATAAAAATAATGTGGCATATTACTCACACTTGATTGTGAAGTACAGGAACTCTGAAATTCTTATATAAGTAATGAAAAAATAACGCTTTCGGACTCCTAATGCCGCCTAATATTTTATTTAAATTAAACTACGTAGCCGCTCGATAATCAATTTATCGTTTGGAGTATCAAAGGTAAACCAATTTGAAGAAAATCCATTTATTAGGTTTTTCAGCCGTCTATCTGTATTTGGAAACTGTTTAATAATGGCACAATTTGAAAAAAAATCCGCCTTTAGTAAGCAATTTCATGAAAATCTTAATTTTTGTGCGGTCGCTAATTTTACTGAAGTGTAAAAACATCAGATGTTATTTACATCGAAAAGTTGTTATCGATGTTTACTCAAAGCGCTCAGCATGCAACGCCCGATATTTTGTATTTATTCGTATTGAGCAATGACGTAAAGTATCCCACAAAGGGTAAATTCCGGAGGGGTGGCAACCCTTGCGGCCAGAAAACAATTTTCATTAGTTAGCGCCGTAATAACGCGAAGTTTTGCCAAATTATTGATCTTTTATTTCGGTAGCGACATATTTAGCCATACTGAGATTTCGTGTGTTTCGTGCAAAGTTTAAACTACTTTCGCACATGACTTTTTGTCAAATCGGCGGCGGGTTGCATGGAAACGGGGATTTTTCGTTTATATAGCGCGAATAAACGAAAACGCATAAAATTTCCTTTCGAATTAAACAAACAATTTACATAAATATTTTGTTCGAAAGAAACGCCGTCTCGCGTCCGATAAGTTTTTCGTAAAATAGCTCGAAGCAATCTTAAAAATTTGATACCGAAATAACAGCCAACCCTCACGAATATCGTAAACCGACTTTATTAAAAAGGCGATATAATTAAGAATTCCGAATTTTAAATTTGCGCTACGCTACATTCTACACGTGAAAAATATTTATAGACTTATACAGAAAATAGCATTTTCTACGACGTAATTTCACAGTTAGAAATAGGAACTTATTTTCCCGTACTTCTAAATAACGTGAAAATATATTTGTTGCGAGCCCCTGAGCAGTCAGAATTCTTCGGTTTGAGATGTGCTACAGATAAACGAGTACGATAGGAAATCAATAGGACAATAATTATAGAATTTCTGTTGCGTCGAAAACATTCCGAGTCGATCTTTTGTTGCTAAGGGTTTCTCTTTTTGAAGTGTTATTAAGGAGAAGCCTGTAAAGCCCAAACATTTAGCGTCTTTGCACACGTGGCCCAAAACTAGTCGAAATTTTGTCGCCGCGTTATTACCATCGCCCGCAATCAATAAGACGCAAAAGGTAAGGAGTTTTTGAGAAAACATGGCCGCTTTTTGTTCGTCCGACGAAATTTCCTGCGGTGACAACGCCTAGACTGATAGATGAGAAAAACCAATACCACCGCCGCCTTTTAGGAGCTCTTCGACTTTTTTGAGCGAGCAGAAACAACGACAAATGGCCGAAATATTTGCTTTTCAAATTTCCTCTTTATTTCCGCGTTATTCGTTTTAATCGAATTATTTTTTTAAGGTGGCGGAATTTCTCTTCGGATTACGTTTCCGGACGCGACGAGACAAAATATTTCGCCTCGCTTTGTTTATAGAAGCGTGTACTGACAGTTAATTCGAGTGTAAACATCGGCGGGAAAATAAATAAGTGGAAATTCGCGAATGCCGCCAGTAACCGCCTCTAAAGAAACATAATTTTCTAATTTGCCGTTTACGGACAGGAAAGCGTCGAATCCGACCTTTTGAAGTTTCGGCGCTGTCAGTTTTTAGAAGGTAATTTTCTCCGTTTTACGTTCGGCAAAGTCTTTGTTCCAAAATTTAAAATTTGGAGCTTACAAAAATTAATGCGAGGAAAGCCGTAATTGAAACTGTCAGAAAATTCGCCTTCAAGGAAATACTACGGATTCGATTATAAAAACGCCTTCTTTATAGTCTTGGCAAGTACCTTCTTGATACCAGGTAAATCAGTCTGGCGAAGGTAACTGCTAATAGCTAATAGCGGGTAGGAACTAGAATTCGGGCCACAGTGCAGCTTCAGTTCTTTCAAGGAAAAACGATTAACGGATTATATAGTTTTCAGCTAGGTGCTTATCATTACTATCGGGCTATGGTGACGAAAAAGGGAAAACGTCCTGTTATTAGAATCGAATTCAATGGGAAAGGGGCAGAAAAGAAACGATAGATTTCACGAACGTTTTCTACAATAATAACCGAGCTACATACACAAACTCTAACAGTATTTACTAGTTTACCATCGAATTTGTTTCTAAACTCTGAAAAACTTTCCCCAGGTAACCAGATGTCTGCATGTAAATATCCAAGATAGTAATCATGGGCATATATTTACACACGCTTCAAAATAATGATAAAACTGAGGGAATATAATTTCATAACACCAAGTGTATAACACCTAAGTATAGTCTAATTAAACGCAATGTAAAACCCGTATCAACACTTAACGTAAACGACTGGCGCGTTTCCTACCCTGGGAGTCCTGGAACATTACTCTACTAACAACTTATAATTAACAGGCGGACGTCGCAAGATAGGAGTCGCAAATTTTGATTTTATGCTCATTTATCCTACATTAGAAGATTGTGAGGCCCCCGCGCAGCCCGCTTGTCCAAGAGGGAAAGCGGCCCCGCGACGCTTCTTTTTGTGTTTTGCCAAGGCTCACATTCATTTCTATGGCAAATTTGCTGCACATAAATTATGCACGTATTGTTACACAAGTAGCACGTTTGTTTGATGCCGCCTGTTCGTATTCAAATTTTTACTGCCCAATGGAAATCGTGGGACGGTAATGCAATTGATTTGCGCCGTTGCACCGTTTCGAGGACTGGGGTGGCGATCTGCATTTGGTAATTTGATATGTGCGGCACGCTTCGTGGAGTTACACAATGGCGGCGTAAAGTTGATTTTGGCCGAAACGGCGAAAGTATTAAGAAACTCGTCGGTTGTCGAACTAACGCGTTGCGCGTACGCCAATCGAACAGATGCATAAATTTGGAAAAAATGAAATTTTAGGGTGCCTCGGCGAGGAGCGTGAAGCGGAGGGTGGCGAGGGCACGCGCCAAAGCAGCTGTTTACAGAATTTAGGAAACGGGGACCGCATTTACAATAATACAAAAAATTGTAAAGAAACCGAACGATTTGCATTCGATCACGAGCTGGCGAATGCGAATTAAAGTCCACTCCCATTGTCCACCCTGAATAGCAGCTTTGATTTTATTCGGCGGCAATAATTTGAATACGGCACGCGGCTTTTCACATCAGCAATAGATCTGCAGTTTTCAATTTGTACATTATTATTTTTTTAATGTTAAACATAGATATAATAATTCATAGCACCCAGGCTGTTACATTATGAAATAGCAGGTCATTTTTGCAATTACTGAAGGCACACAGCGTAGTATTATAACTAGTAATTAGCAAAGGTAGTCAGTTTGTACTATACAACAATATTTAAAACAATATGTTACATACCGATACTTGTTGCTGGCAGACCAGCCGACTAGATTGTGACTAGATAGAGCGTGGAAGACGCTCGTCCAAGGAACTGAACTGGAGGAACGGATTAGTGCCGCGTATTGATGACTGCTGATATACTCTAGTGTCCCTGAAGGTGGCGGCGGCGGCTCAGGGGAAGGCCCCATCTCTGGCCGTCTCAAAAACAGCCCGCGGCGGCGAGAGCCTGCCAGGGGCGGCGCGACGCCCGCCGTCGCGGTTACCCCCTGGCCGCCGTCTGTCGCAATTGACTGAGGTACCATGTGATAGATCCTACTACTAGTCAGGAACTCGAGACAGGAAAGCGACCGAGAGCCGCGATGAGGTGTGATTGTACTCGTTTCAGCTAACCCTGAGTTGCGTGGACTGGGCATGCAGAACGCTAACTGACTTGAGCAAGCTACATCTATCTAACTGAATACAGTTTGTGAACAAATAGGTATATCGAGAGATAAAATAGGAACTTCATAAACATCACCTAAAGCATTCTATCGTACAAAACATCAGTATCTCGATATTTAAAGTGAAAATCAACAGACTATATAAAATTTCACTCAGTCTTTCCGGTATTTGCATAAAAATATGTGTTCATATGACCCTCATAATATACGAGGTAATTTGCAAATATAGGAATACGCTTATATATACTTTAAGATTATACAATATAAGTTAAATTAAAATAAAAATCACAGGTGTTGCTATCGCCGTCATTTGTTTCTTAAAAAAATATGTCACATCTACGCAAACTACTTGTAGGAAACTGCTTAAGCCGGGGTAAGGGTGAAAGTCACGGTTATTGGAGCCGACTGCTTCTGCGTAACGGGCAGAAACACCACGGACGGTACAAACCTACGCTCGACCGCCGGCTCGTCCAGAAGAAAGGCCTGCATGACGTAGCCGGATGTGGACGCCTGTTCTCCGACCTGGGGTAGCGCGTACGTCGCCGGAAGCTGCGATCTCTTCGCCACGTCCTTCAGCGATTGGCCCACCTCCGGTGACAGCTCCAAACGGCTCAACCTGCGCTTCACCTTCTTGGCCTTGATCCCCTGCGGCTGCTTGGTGGTGTCCGGAGGCGAGGCGGCGTTCTCTTCCACCTTCGCCTCTTCCTCGGTACCGTCGCAACTTTCCTTGGGCGTCTGAGTCTCCGTCTGGGGGTCTGCGTTGCCGTTGAAGAAAGGCGGTAAAGGAAAGAACGGATGCTGAGTAAACAAGTGATGTTGCAGTAGCTCTGCTTGGGAGAAACTCTGGGTGCAGACCGGACATTTCAGCGAAGCGTTGTCTCCATCTGTCGACTGCATCGAGTGAGAACGTTCGTGCACAAATAAGAACGGAAGGACGGGTGTAGAAAAAGGGCAGTACGAACAATGATAATTTTTTGGAGTTGTCTCGTCGGCCCCGAAGATACTGGATAAAACATTTTGTATGCCCACTTTTGAGGTACTATCTTGACTACCGTTGGGTATTTTCAATGTTGGACTGGCTTGATCGCTCTGAGGAGTTTTCACGTTTCCGGACGACTTTGAATTTTGACTCATCGATTGTTGTAGTTGTTGCTCAAGTTCTGCCCACTTTTCGGCACCTGTTTGGCCGTGGTCGCTCAGCAAATGGGCTTTCAACCATTTTAGTACTACGAAAACGGCGACTGCAAATTGTGCAAACTTCGGTAAAATGAGTGAAGTAACGATGACTAAGGTCGGCAAGATCTCCAGGTTTCAAAGCGGAATCGGGTTCGGCGGGTAGCAAAGGAGCTGGCTCCACATCGTTCTTCCTTGGTTGCAGTAAACTCGAACCATATTCGACTATACCGTGCGTATTGTGTTTGTGCACTCGTAGAAAATATTTACTACAAAGCTCTTTGTTGCAAATATCGCATATCACTCCTCCAATTTGAGCTCCGTTTTCTATTTCGATGCCATGCATTCTTTGCATGTGAGTCTTCATGAAGTATTTGTTGCAAAGCTCTTTGTTACAAATCTCGCAATAGCTACTGCTGGGAGTCAGACTCATCGAACTACGCCTGTCTACAAATTGTCCGCTAGATGAATTTCCTCGAACTACTCCCTTTTCGGTGTTTACGAAGGTTTCTTCTTTAATTTCGTTGGAATGTTGCTGATTGGGATGCGATTCTAGTAAATGTTTTTTCATGTCTTCTACACTTTGCACTTCCTTACTGCATAAATCGCAAACTGAGTTGTTGTTAGTAGCACCCTCGGATTCTCCATTTTTCTCAACATCTGTTCCTCCTCTACCAAAAGCCCATGTTCGGCCATCATATGTGCGTGCAAATAGTACCGATTTTCAAATTCTTTGCTGCAAACGTTGCAGGTGCTTGCAGCCCTATTCACGTCCAGATCGTTAAGTTGCAATATCATCGTCTGCAGTTCTGTAAATCTTCGCTGATGGCGTCGCGGAATTGACATTTTTTTTCTACCACGTTTTGGGGATCTGCGGTACTATTACGCCCAGAATCTTCAGCGCAAAGATCCGACATATCTTGTCCAGGGTGAATTATTCTGGAATGCACGCTGACGTTGTGAAGCTGGCTAAACTGGCGTTTTGAAATTTAATTCCGCACGTTTCGCAACTGATATCTGTAGGCGAAGTCGTTTTACGTTCCGATGTGCTCGAATTGGTTTGCTCGGCCATAATGAGATTTAAAGGACTCGTTTGCATATTGTGGGACCAAGTCGGCTCCATTTTGACGTCCTTGTTGTCTTTGCTCTCTTCGGGTATGAATATTCCGTGACGTTTCATTTTGTGCGTTCGCAAAAAATATTTGTTACAATACTCTTTACAACATATCTCGCAAAATGCTTTAGGATTCATGACGCCTATTCTTCTCAAGCGGTTCAAGTCCAGTTCGCGGGATTGCTGGCCCGGTGACATTTTACTCGGCGAGGTAAAATAGGTTCCTTCTTCGAAACTAAATTCGTTCTTTAGCAACGCGGAGTCGTGCTGGACAGTCTTGGGACTCGACGTTTCCTCAGCTATTGTCTCGTCGGCAACAATATTACGGTCCGTCTGTCCGTTACATAATCCAGAGGACGAATTGAAGTCGGGAGCTGCTGCGCCTTCCGAAGCATCAGGATCGAACAATCCTTGAATGTTAGGTTTATTGATTTTAGGAAACAGCTTATTGGTAAAAAGATTAGGATTATTAGGAAAGATTTCTCCAACGGATTTACCGCGTTGCCCTGCGGTTTAGGATCGGTTTTAGTGGACGCAAGATCGGTGCTGCCGGAACTACAAGAAATCGGTATTTTAATGTTAGACGCGTAGGAAGGAATGTTACGGAAGTGCCCAAGGCTTCGGATGCTGGCGGGTCCGAGTAAATGCCGTGCTTGTTGGCCTTATGAGTTTTGAGAAAGTACTTATTGCAGAACTCCTTGTTACACAAGTCGCAGTACGCGTCCGGATTGAATATTCTAACAGGTTGTCTTGCCGGAATGCTGTCGGGCTGTGTAAAAGGTGGTAGCGTCATGAATAAAGAGGTTGCCGGAGAGAACGGTAATCCGTGTAAGTTGGGGTTTATCCATTCTTTATTTTGCAAATCGTTTATCCACGGCAAATCGCTCCTGGAAGCAGGCATCTCGATCGGGGTTTCGGAGCGTTCAAAGCTAGGAGCTGTGGGAGCATCTTCGGGCTCCTTCTTGCATTGAACGCTCGCGTGGTCAGTCGCAATGTGGGTTTGAAGTCGCTCGGGTTTATTGAAGGCGAGTTGGCACAGGGGACACCGCAAGTCGGGCTCGGGGGATGCAACGGGCGGCTTACCTTCAGCAGGAACTGGGTCTGAGTCAGCAGCAGAGATGCGAACTGGAGTGGCCTGTTTCCGGCGCTTCTTGCAGGAATCCGTCAGCGGGGCGATCAAGCAGCGTTTGATGGGGCGCGGCGTCTCGAAGGCGGGCTCGCTGGCAGCGGTGTCCTCGGAAATTGTAGAGAAGCCGCCAGCATGTACCGCTCCCGTTGTGGAAGGTAAAGTGGCGGATGTCGTCATGTTGTCTTGAGCGCGACATGCAATGCTACCAGAGGTCCCTGCACACACAAAACAGAATCAGTTAGGGTAGCGAAGGCTAAGTCTTCGCTACAGTGGGGGCGGGACTTTCGCGGACGTTCTTCGGCAAAAGAAGAACTTCCAGAGTTCCGCGATTGTCCAAACCTTTGTCTTGATGTTTCTCAGTTTACACTGCTGGGTTAGTTTGAAGTGATTAAAAACGTCGCTAATCAAGACACAATTTTTGGCAACCACGGCACTCCTGAAAGGTGTTTTGTCCAAACCTTTATCTTGACGTCTCGCCGTTCATTACATCGGCTTCTTGAGGAGATATCTAAAACTGCCCTTGAGACAAAACGTCAAAACAAAATCTTGGGCAAACATGGCACTTTCGAAATGTGTTGGTTAAAAGAAGAGCTTCCAGGTGATTCAGTGTTTTCCAAGCCTTTGTCTCGACGCTTCTTCAGAAGTTATTTAAAAACTTGGGGAGATTGTAGTATGCCGACTATTGTTAGTTTTCAACTGTTTTTGGAGCCAAATTTTTTAATTACAAATCTGCCTGGTTTTTTCATTCCAACTCGCATTTTCTTTCAGTTTCATTATTTGTAGGTGGTGAAAGTTGTGTTTTTCTGAACTACAAGATAGAAAATGTTCTATAACTTTGTAAAAATGAAGGCGGATTAGGATTCAGCAGGATTCAGTTGAAAACTAAGAATGATCAACATACCGGAATCGTTCCAAAAACGGCGAGACAAAACCTTAGGTAAACACAGCACTCCCGGAAGGTGTTCTTTCAAAATCTTGATCGGCCACCACGATTGGTGCTATGTGAGCAAGAGGTCCTCGTCAAAATATCCTCCGTTGTTCACTCAGGCTGTAATGGCCGAATCATTAAATATTGCGCGCACAATAACCGATAGAATGCAAGGAAGTATGAATCATACGACGTTTCCCTCATTTTGAATTCTCCCCTTGATTTTGCCAGTTTCCAGGAGGAGAAATAGCAAACAGCTACAGGGGCGCATTGCTGCAAACGCAAAGTGTCACCCGCATGTGTAATTAACGTCAGATCTAGGAAGAAATATCCCCGGAAGGGGGCTCCTACTTTAATCCGGCGAACTAAATTAAAGCTAGCACTAACATTTAGAATTAATAACGACACCAACCGTGCATGGCGAGCGCATCACTTTTATTTTATATCGACAGACACCCCCACTAGGTAATTATATAAACAAAACATCGAGCACGTCATCGGACAAACCGCGTAAGTAATGACAATTTTATAGCAGCACATGTGTACACCGATCGGGCACAAAATACCAAATAGTTGAGGTAAATGTATCTACGATATTGGTCCCCACCCTCCTGAAACCTCCCTACTGCCACCCTATTCATATGTATATTTAAAATAATTCATAGAAAAAGTGCACGCGCGTATATTTTACCTCAGAACGGAGGATTTGAATAAGCGGGTATTTTTGTAAATTAGTTCCGCCGCGGCAAATTCAAACGGAACGCGCGCTCCCGAGGATTTATCGCATTAAATTCGCTTTTGTTCGAGATTATCGAGATGAATGCGTACAAAACTATCGATTATTTTTCGGGGCGCCTGCTATCGCAGATAATTTACTCGATAAAATCACCTGTATTTGCTTTTAAAGTGATGTCCGACGCCATCCGCAGCCCTCGGAGCTTAAAATTAATATGTACTTTACATAAAGGGCAGAATCGCGCACGCACTAATTTGCTGGCCAAAATGTTGGAGTTTAAAATAAAAACGTAATGTACACACGAATTGTAGATTCCAAGAACCGGGGGAATTATTGATCATCAGATAAAGGCAACACAGCTATCAGAATAACATAATGACGAATGGAAACATAACGGACAGCGCAAATGAGACTGTGTGTGAGGGTAAGAGTGTATGTGTGTAGATGCGTGTGCGTATATTGTGGATCAATAAGTTCCTCCCACGCGGCGACCACTGGTCAGAACGCGGCTAGTCGCGCACCCTAAATTTCAAGATATAAAGTGACACGCCTTACGTCTACCCGACTTCTTATATCCGCTTGTATCAGGATAATTGCTATTCCGAATTCCCTCTGCAAAAGCGGCGTCGCCCCGTACTGGGGCGCCGCGCGGCCAGCAGGCCCGAAACAGGTGACTGCGAATTGGAAATTCATAATAACCCGCTCGTCCTGCCACAGGAGCCGCCTCACCTGGACCTGCGGTTCGGCGAGCGCAACAACTTCGTCGAGGCGGCCGCGGAGGCGTCCACGTGTCCGCGGCGCGTCGTCTCTACGCAAAACCCTGTAAATACCGCCTCAAATGCAAAACGGGCTGCTTAGCGGCCGCTTATCGCCGGGAAATTAGGGAAACGCACGGCTAAAATACGAATTTATAGACATTATATGTATTGATTATGAGGGAATTACGTGGTCGAAATGATCCCGGCTTAATATTACGAATTACCGCTAACTCAATTACGGGACGCAATCATTTCAATTAAGTAAAATTTAGGAAATTGTCTCAAATTACGCTATCTTTAGAATAAATACCCTCCCGACGATTTCGGGGTAGGTTTGGTTATACTTAGATCGATTATAATAATTCCGGTTCCTTCCAAATTGTTTAACGAAGCGCCTACTTTAGGCATGCAATTTTAATAAACCCTGCGAAAGGGAACGTGCATGTGCTTTCTGGGCACAGTCGCCGGCTTCTTTAAATAAAACAATGGCTAATTGGGCAACGTGCAACCTCACAAGACAACAAACATGCAAAAACAAGCAAACATAGCATAACTTACAGAGACCACCGCCGGATTTTATAAAATTGTCATAGCGAGCACCCAACGACACTAGCGCGGCTTAGCTACTGATAATTTAGGGGCAGCGTCGAATTTCGACGCCTGTGCGCAACTCCATCAAATTTAGATGACAAAAGCTGCCAATTGTGGAAGAATGTGTATATATTTCTGCCGTTCGCGTTCAAAATTTCATAAGGCGCCATGAAATTAAACGCTGCTCGATTTATACCGAGTCCGGTTAATTTCATGCCGCCAACAGACGACCCACTCCGGGTTCACAAATCGGCGGCTTGAATTTTTAATTCGGTTCCGCGGCCCCGCAATTAGTTTTGACGAAATGAGCAATTTGTGCCCCTCAATTCGCAGTCCGGTCTGAGAACGGCGTCGCAAGACGCAGCGAAGCGCCGGGACGCCATCTTTAGGATCGACTTTGGGCGAACGTGTTTATTATATCGGAACTGTCGGTTAAAAAATAATCGGCTTTGCTCCGCAAACGGCCTGATTGCTGGAATATTTGCTCGGCGAAGGGCATGAATATGCGAATTCCGAAATTTACAGTAAATATAATTACCTAGCGGTAAATACTGGACAAAACAAGGCATCTAGATTCCTTTACGTCTTCAACTTTTGCTTTCATATTTCTTTACATAGTACATACAATCTTATGAAAGGTTGGTTCACAAAAATTAATACGGAAGCGTAGACTGAAACCACCCAACGAGGAAAATTTATGGTCAGAGTTTGAAACATTTCCAATACTTTGTTTCTTTGCACGGAGTTTAGAATAATTGATTATAATTCCTACAGGGTCGAATTTTAATTTAGCTGCGCTGAAAAGCTGTTAAAAAGCGTGTGAACACGAACATTTTATTATTTTCACCGCATTGATTAGTACTAGGAAAAATAATTAGCTCCAATATTTCGAAATAAAATAGCAACTCTGATTTTATATGCCACATGTTGAACACCAAATCATCATGGTTTTCAACAGCTTTAAACTGATTTAAATAACAACCCAGCCAAATTTCGTGATCAAAATAACAAGGCTTTGTAAAGTAATAACAGTGGTTAACAATCTTCGCTTATATACATAAATTCTTATAATTTCTACAGTTTCAAAGTTCAAGTTCATCACGAATCAATTAAACAGTTGCAATTTTTTAGTTATTATGTTATCTTTCCTGTTTCTATTATTTACAAGTACATTAAAGCTGTAGGGCTTTCTTTATTTTTCCTGCGCAATGAAAGATTTGTTTGAAACGTTTAGGTGACCAGTTTTCGCATTTTTCAAGACGATTTCGGTCCTCTAAGGTTTAGAGTCTAAACCATTTACATTATTTTATGTCACATATCAATTATTCACTTACAATGACAAATACCTTTTTTAATTATTGTATGCACTGAAGGTTGCTATTAATCTAGATCTGAGTTTAGTTTGTTTAAATAAACATAAAATTATGACACTATTGCTGTAAATGAGTTCATTTGGTTCTGTTCAGCTAACAACTTTTGTTTGCTAATTTGTTTATATCTATAGTTTCTAAAGACATTTGATATTCAAGTATTGCATTTAAATATTTTGTTTTCCAAATTAAACTTAACTTTGATTATTATTTTTAATTCCTTACATTATACTTGTGTGGTGAAATTCTATTTTTAAACATTGTTTACATTGAACTTTGCAAAAGTTGCATTTTTACCATGTAGATCTCCGGATTGAGTTTTTAAGAGGGAACACTTTCATTTTTCATTTTTATTTTTACAAAAACATGTGCTGTGCTTCTTGTAAAACTACAATGCTATGCATAAGTTTGAAATTTGATATGCGTGATGCTCAGAAATCAAGAGAATATAAAAATAGCTAAAGAAAAAGCACCTTTAATTTTGATATAAAAAAATAGTAAAAGTTATTGCAATAAAAGCGTAAGTCTAAATATAAAATGTCAGCTTCATATTAGCAATTAGATATATTTTTAAGTAATTGATATTACAAATCCTAAAAAATTAAATGGCATCCCACAGACATTTGCGCATATCTCCACAGATTTGATTGTTTTGTTAATATCTGTCTGTATTATGATTTTTTGCATTGTTTAAAAATAAAAACCCACAAGTTGTTAATATGAAATTAACATTTTGGTATTTAGACTTATTTTCATTACAAATAACTTTTTCTTATAAATTTTCTCTAAAGTCAGAATTAAAGGTACTTCTCTCTTAAGCTCTTTTCATATTTTCTTAATTTCTAAACGCTCCATATGTAACATTTCAAATTTTTCTTTGGCACTGTGGTTTTTATAAGAAACAAAGCTATTTATAAAGAATGACTTCTGCCAAAAATGTAAGTTTTTGACTAATATAAATCTGACATTTTGTATTTAGACTCTCGTTTTCATTGCAAAACAGTTTTTCTTATAACGTTATCTTCTAAAATCACAATTAATAGTATTTATCTCTACCTATTTTCATATTTTTTTAATTTCTAAACACCCCGTAAATCAAATTTCAAATTTTTCCATAGCATTCTGAATTTTTATAAGAAGCAAAACTTTTGGCAGGCGCTAGAATCGGGCAGTCATGACGTCACATTCGCGCGAATTTTGAAGTGGCGTAATTCTCAAAATCAGAATATTCAAAATCAAGTTTGCCGTCGCCCTATAATATTTCATTAGCAGAAGTGAAAACTCTATAGTTTTCCTGTATATTTGTAAAACAATTTAAATTTAAAACGGTTTAATTACATTTTTAGATTAAATTGAAATTTCATTTTGGGGAATGGGGTGTTAGCTATCATTTAGACCTGACTGTATTTAGCGTAATTCCAAAACAAAAAAATCGCTCACAACTTATCAAATTGCAAACGCAAGGCGATTAAAGTAGCACTGAAAAGTACTGTCTTGAAAGTATTAAAATAGAACGCCAGAGACGGCAAAAACATTAACACGTAAATACAGGAGCCCCTGAATGACATCTTATTCCCCATTTCCCACAATACACTGCGTTCCGGTACACGATTCGGTATTTTCCATTTGAATTTCATCTAAAACTTGAATAAAATCGTTTTAAATTTAGGTTCTATAAAAATACGAAAGAAAAACTATTTAGTTTACGTTCTGGGCATTGAAATTCCTAAATATTTCTTATAACTTTATGGAGAGACGCAAAACTTGATCTTCGATATTCTATCCCTTAACGCATATATCAGTAAAGGTACTTTTAAAGCAGCAATTTTGAAAATGACACCACTTTAAACATTCGCACCAGAAAAACGTCACCTGTTCGACACCATTAACTGGGCGATTTTGTACTGTGCTAGTTTATAGTTTTACACAAGTAGTAACGTAAAGGTAAAACATATACAATAGTAAGGCCCAAACGTCCGCCCCTCTACTCAATGAGACGTTTCAAGTGCTGTATTACCTATTACATGACCCCCGCTCTTTGCATTTAGAAAAAATAGTCAATATTCAAGAATATTCATCAAAATTTGCTTATATTATGGGTACGGATTCTACTCACTGAGGTACCATATGGCCTCCTTTTATTAAAAAAATATATTATATGACGCTGAGGGGCCGTCTGTAATTTTTGATTGACCTCAATAGGCTGGTAAGGATCTAAAATTGGTGTAGTTTACTATTCTAAAATTTAACTAAAATGCTTTGACGTATTCAAAAGTTCGAGGGGAGGGGAGACTTTTGGTCCTCAACGTATGTCACACTATTAGACGGGCTACTCGAATGCTGTTGGCCGCATTCATACCTATTTACCGCTACGATATTAAGGGCCCATCGATGCCTGGCTACTTCTATCTTGAGTTATTTTCATATTTTCTTAGTTTCTGAACACTCCGTATAACAAATTTCAAATTTCTCCGTGGCACTTTCGTTTTTATAAGGAGCCAAAGTTTGTATAAAGAATCATTCTTCTACAAAAAATTAATAGTCCTGTTTTTTTTAATATTTAAAAATACAATTGCTAACATATGAAACTAAACTTTTGTATTTAGACTTATTTTTTAATTGCAAATAACTTTTTTCTAGAACGTTTTCCTCTAAAGTCAAAATTAAAGGTCTCTCTTTAACTATTTTCATATTTTCTTAGTTTCTTGCTGTCATTTTAATTAGAAACAAAACTTTTTATATAAAATATTGTTGGAAATAATACATTATACTTTAATTTCAATATTATGCCTACTTTTAGAGTAAAAATTACAAACCACAACCTATTTTAGTTAGCAAAAAGGTTCAAATATAAATAACTGAATCAATGACGTATAAGTATGTTAACAAGTCCTTAAGTCTACCAGTATGTAACATCTTCGTTTAGTTTTATTACTGCCTCAATTTTCTTAGGCATAGTGTTTATTAGTTGGTGGTAATAGCAGACGTAAAAAATGTTTTAGGTGAAGCTTTTTGTAAAAGTTTTTATTTATTTATTTATTTACTCATAAAAGAAAGCAAAAACAGATGTAACATTGTATTTGCATATAAAAACTTTTATATAAAATATAAATATAAATAAAATAATATTTTGTGTATACGAGAATTGCGAGAATTGCACAGGTAATAAAATAAGAAAAAACGCTGTACAATGGTTGCACAGTTTGTGTGTTAAAAAACAGTGCAAGGAACAAAAGCTAACATAAAGTAAAATAGATTAAAATAACATTATAAGATACCTGAAAGCTGAAACAAAACAAGGAAAGAGCAACAAAAGCAAGTAAAAGAGACTAAAATAGAAAAGGAAAGAAAGAAACAAAAATAAAGAAAAAAGGGTATTCTAATAATGTTAAAAATACCGTTACGTTGTAGTAGTTCTTTTTGCAAATTTTTCCGAAATAGTGGCTTTGATTTAATTTTCAATATATTCCAGGGAAGCAAATTATAAAAACATAAAGCTAAATAGGAAGCACTTCTTGTTTCTATTCTGTTTTGTGCATTGACTGTAGTAATACAAACATTTGAGAAATTCCTGTAACTAATTGTCTGATTGTGCAAACAGTAACTGATGTGATGTGATGCTTAGTCAATATCATTTTGAGAATAGTATTTTGAACAACCGTCAATGGTTTTAAAGTTGTTTTATCCCCCCCCCCCCCCCTAGCAACCATATTGGAGAATGGATTGTACAGGAACGTAGTATATTACCTTCATGTTATCAAAGTCTATTTGTTTAAAATTATAAAAAAAATATTCTTAGTTTTTTACTAAAATCGTTTATGTGCAAGTGCCATTTTAAGTACCTAACTGTCAATAATACGCTACTATTTTACAACAAAGCCGACCTCAATACACTTCCTTGTGGTACACCGTATTCACATAAGATCTTTTCACTGTTTCATTTTACGCTACGTAGACTCAATCGGCGACAGGTGCGGACTGTAGAACACCAGGTCGTGGTTGGAATATTGTTTTCGTTTAACAAAGAGTTTGTGTTTCGTGATAAATAGTATGATGTAGTTGTTCTTTGAATGTCTATATACTTTTTTGTATTGGTTGTGTCATTTATTATATGCAAACAGCCCAAAACATGGAAGAAGCAGGACTGACCAGAGAACCGAGTTCCACTGATAGTCCAATTTTGGTTGTCTTTTGCTCATTTTAAACAATTTTGTTGAAAGGCCTTTCTTTGGCATTAAATACTTTATATTTATAAAATACAAAATAAAATAAAACACTGGCGTATTTTTACTTTATAAACTTTGTATCACATAGATTGTGCAACTCTTCTACATGTTGTGACACGCAATATATTTCCAATGTCATTCCTCCATATTTGATTTATCTCATTAAATGTAGATTTGCTGTTTTTACTTCCTTTTACTACTATAAAGGAAGTATTGGATTCACCCCAAAAATTCGAAATTGAGTTTTCAACAGATCTTCACGTTTTAGAGTCCCCTGATCCCAAAAAACATATTTTTTTTCATTGGTCTGCCTGTCTGTGTGTCTGTCTGTGTGTGTGTCTGTGAACAGAATATCTCGAAAACGAAAAGAGGTATGGCATTGAAACTTCATATATAAGTTTTGTGTACTATGTAGATGAGACAGAAAGCTTTTGAAGAAAATCGCATAACCGGAAATAGGTGTTTACTCTTGTGATTTTTCAGTTTTTTTCGATTTTTTCAAAAACATCTCTAACGATTTTTTTTTAATTTTACATTTTTCTTACATTTTTAATGTGTATTGATGTGAGATAGGTGATTTTTCAGTTGAATACTTCTAAAGTGGGTTTCTTTTGTTTTTTTTTCTATTTTTTTTTTATTAACTCATATTTTAAACAAAACACCCGGTATATTATTACATTTGTTAATTCACCTTAAAATTCTAGAGAAAATTTGTCTCTTCAACTAACACTCAATTTTGTACCGTTTTTGTAGAATTTGTAATTTTTGAAAATTTTTAACAAATGGTTAAAAATTAAAAATGAAATTTTTGACTAATTATAAGATCACTGTTAAAGGAAGTTGTGTGAGTGTATCACACCAGATTTTTTAATGATTGGTTCCAATATATGACGATCATGATCAGTTTTTATAGTTTTAGTAACTTTTCCAGTTTTCCCACAAAATCTCAGTATTTTCTACACACTAGTGCGTGAAAGATCAACATCTTTGGCGATTTCACATTGTGATTCCCCATTCATGTATAATTTAACAATTAATATTCGCAAATCTTGCAAAATATGCTTTCCACGCTTCATTTTAATGGAAAACTGCAGAGCTTCAACATGTCAACAACATGCAGTGTTAGTTAATTGTTTGTTATTTTAAAAGCATGGCCTACCTTTTAAAGTCTAGCAACTTATTTACTGATATAGTAAAAATGCCGTAAGTGATTCATTTGATTTTGGTTCTTATCCATAATTTTTAAATCTAAGACGACAGCCAAATTTTTCTTTTCACCATTAAGTTTTTCCTGAAATAGGAATCGAGGATGGGGTGTCCATTTTTCCATATCTCCTACAGTTGTCGAGATTTCCTATAAAAACATCGAAGTTTGCCCACTCGGTACATCACCTTAGTGCTCACAACTAGTCCTTACAATACCGGGTAAAAATCTTAATACCGGTATTTAGTATTCAAAATGTTTAATGCCGAGATACCGGTATTAACACAGGTATTACTATTAGAAAATTTACTTATTAGATTTTTGCCTAGTTATTATGACGCATTTAAAAATAATATCAACAAAAACGAATAAAAATTTATTTTTAAAATTAACATTTACTACAAAATGAAGTCCATTAACTTAACATTTTTTGTTGTTTATGAGTAGGTAAATAGATAAAGTAGATGAAAATATAACAAATAATAAATTCTATAAATATGTATAACAAAATTAAGTTTTTTATGTGTAACTAATAAACCAACTAATCAATAAAATTGTTGATAAATGTATTTTGGGATCTGTTTACGTTTATATTGATATAGACTTGTTTTACACATATTATGTATGTTATGTGTTATTGATGGTCCTCTTTCAGAACATTTTCACTTTACATTATGTCTATGTGTAAATTTTGATTTAGTGGTCCCATAATGAGACATTTTTAACTGTATGAAATATTTTTATAAAATGTAATGTTTACAGGAAAATGTTATAACAAAATACCTGTATTTTCTACAAGAATACCGGACAAAATTCGTCCGGAATCCCGGTAATCGGGATCCCGGAATCCCGGTATTGTGAGCACTACCCACAACTTACATAAGTAAATTTTATGTAACTCCCATACTTTTAGAAATATCTTTCATTCCGCATGATTGCCGGGACATGCATATGCATATCACCATTTAATCATTTGATATTCAATAATTCTGTATCGTTTCTGCAAACTGCCATATTCTATATAAAATAAAACATTTTTAGTAATTTTGAAATTCAACTAACTAACAATAGGCGTTGAGGTATACGTAGGTATGTAAATGAGCCTAAAATATTTTATCTACGACCACCACTAAAAGTAGGCCTTTTAGCGCTAGCTTGTGTCACTAAAAGTGACGTTTTATAGTTTACCGTGGTTACAGAAATCAGCTGTTTACTTTTAGCCCATGTGCTAAAAGTGAAGTGAGGTTATAAAACTACAATTTCGAACTAGAACTGAAGTTGTAAAGTTATTCTAGTTGCTTCTTGCGTTACAGGTAAAGTGTTTTTGAAATAATTAAAGCGTTATGTAATGAATACAGTCAGATGTGGAGTATTAATAATTACATTTCGTAACTGACCTTGACTACTGTCATTCGCAAACATTCGCCCGCGCGGCATGGCCTACTGTTTATTATGACATAAATTAGAAGTGTCGTAGATGCAAACCTTTGTTAAATCGATATTTATGGATTAATAACAGTAAAATTAAGGTCGTAGATAAAATATTGTATGCAACGCGTGCTAAAAGTCGTTTATGCATGAGACATGAAAATTATGAAACAAAGCCGAAGGCTGTCAACTGTCAACTACAAATATACTAACCATTTCGTCGTTTGGGTGCATTGTTAGTACGAAAATACTTTTAGAAGTGCAATAAAACAAATATGCAAAACTTTTGGGTCGATAATACTAAACTACAACAACTTTCACACTTTTGACACTGTATGACAAATCTTGTCTGGCGTAGATGAAAATTAAAAATAATGTTTTTCTATATTATGGTAAAATTTACCATTAAATGGTATAAGTGATACATCATCGTAATCGGAAAAGAATAAACAAAATTATGGTGAAAAATGATATATGGAGCCCATACGAAATAAAAAAATTAACTGCACTTGAGAAACCAGAAGGCTTTGAAAAATGTCACTGGTAGGTATAGAACATGTTCTTATACCATTACCCAAAATTTCATTATTCTTCGTGAAATAGTGCTGGAGTAATTGAAAAAAGAAGGGAAAGTCAAATTCTGTTTTTTTCCATTTAGTAAGCTATGATCTCTATCAAATTTGAAAATGGCTGTGGGGTGTTCTCATAATCATGCAACTTTTATCTAATTTAACCCATTTTGTATCTCTTAGAGCTTTCAAGATACCAATCATGTTGAGCTGAAATGTATACCACCCTGTAAAATTTCTTATATGTAGTGTACTGCCAAGAAGACTGTTCATATTGTGTCTAATATGAACAAATATGAACCAAGGCTTCAAATATGAACTTTTCATATAATATGTAACTTGGCGGGCGCCCTGACTGTACTAAGGAGACGCAACTTGCGTTTCGAAGCGAACCGCTAAAAGTTGACAAATATGGCGGTCGTCGTGTAATTTTATCCATTCACAAAACTCGTGAACTGTCAATGTCAAATATTTACTGAGTGTAACTGGAAATTCGGACCATGTTTTAACAAATAATAACACACTTGAAATACACTTCATTTGATTAACAACCGTAAACTAACTTTTAACCGCGATTACAGGTTAATTTAGCTCGCTTCCAACTCTCGAATGGCACCGAAAATGAACGAAAATGACCAAAGATAGTACACGCTGTCGACAGTGCCGCGACGGCTATCCCCGGCATAGGGGCCGCTTTTATATAAAGCCGCCATAGGAAGTTACATCTCCTTGTGTACTACTAACATTAACTCTCGGATGGTAGAAACCGGATTAAAATTGATCCAGCATCGACCTTTTTACTTTCTTTTCTAATAAAGGAAGTATTGGATTCACCCCAAAAATTCGAAATTGAGTTTTCAACAGATCTTCACGTTTTAGAGTCCCCTGAACCCAAAAAACATATTTTTTTTCATTGGTCTGTGTGTCTGTCTGTCTGTCTGTGTGTCTGTCTGTCTGTGAACAGAATATCTCAAAAACCAAATAAGGTATGGCGTTGAAACTTCATATATAAGTTTTGTGTACTATATAGATGCGACAGCAAGCTTTTGAAAAAAATCGCATAACCGGAAGTAGGTGTTTACTCTTGTGATTTTTCAGTTTTTTTCGATTTTTTCAAAAACGGCTCTAACGATTTTTTTAAAACTTCACATTTTTATTACATTTTGAATGTGTATTGATGTGAGATAAATGATTTTCCAGTTGAATACTTCTAAAATGGGTTTCTTTTGTTTTTTTTTCTATTTTTTTTATTAACTCCTATTTTAAATAGAACACCCGGTATATTATTACATTTTTGAATTCAGCTTAAAATTCTAGAGAAAATTTGTCTCTTCAACTAACGCTCTATTTTGTACCTACCGTTTTGCAGAATTTGTAATTTTTGACAAATGCTTAAAAAATAAAAATCTAATTTATTATTATAAGATGACTGTAAAAGGAAGTTGTGTGAGTGTATCACACCAGATTTTTTAAATAATTTTTTTAACTGTATATCTGTTTTACTGAGTTTTTAGGTTATCCTTAATTATACATTTGTTTATAGAGTGCCTGAAATTAAATTTGTAATTTATGTCTTTTTTCATTAATTTCTTGTTGTGGAGTGTAAGGACATTTTTAATTGCTATGAACCTACAGCTAATTTAGCGTTATTTTCTCGATTCCGAATTACGATTCCGCCTGTATATAAGTGTCTCGAATTTTGTGCATGCATTCATTTGTTTTCTAGCGCACCCATCTGTGTTATCGCTCCAGTTTACGATCCCGCCGCGCAGGTGTTGTTTTCGACCCGTCTGCGACGTGCCTTCCTGTACGTTTCTTAGCAAGAATTTAAGAGATAGTCGCCGTGTGCTAGAGAGACCAAGTACGAGGTTCACCCCCCACTCGTTTCTCGATGCGATCTGTTTTAGCGCACCTTTTTGGAGAGAATTGACCCGACGTGAGCGAGAGTGCCTTCGGCTTCGTTTCATAATTTTAAACTTTTAGCACTTGTTGCATAAATAGCTATTATAAAATTGTAAATTTTAAATTATATTGATAATCGTGTTATCTGATCAGGAACAGTAATTTATAATTTTTGCTCTGAAGTCATTGGGTTAGGTGTGTTCTTTAGCAGTATTTTGATCTGAATACTGAATTCCTTATAACTGTAGTATTACTATTTTCTGCTTTAGTTATTGTAATTTAGGGATTACTGTAAATAAAGTTCTTAGTCAGATGAACATTCTTAAATCTTATGAAAATTACTGATAACGCTTGAAATAGTATTGTTTTGTATGCAAGATTACCAATATAAATTTAAATTATTTAATTTTTAATTACCAAAAAACAGTGAGTTATTTAAAAAAATATATTTTTCTACTTACGAGTATACAGGGTATAAACGGAAATAGGAAAAACGCAATTAAGAATTACAAAGAATCAACTATATCTGTGGTCTTGTAACATAGCAACTTTGTTTGTTTTATTGTTCGCTCAATGAGAGAAAAGCTAGGAAAAAGAGAGTTGCGGACGGATTCGTGTTATACGTTTGGCAGTACTAAAATGTACTGTTGGTGGCAGTGTCAGTTCCAGGTTAGCAGGTTAGATTTTGTTTGTTATTTGACAGACTGACATAAAACCTAACTGGCTAACCTATAATTTGACCTAGACTGACAATGCCACCAACAACACACTTCAGTATTGCTAAACGTATAACAGGAATCCAACCCTCTTTCCACAATATAACTAACAATGTTGCTATGCTACATCATGACCACAGATATAGTCGATCCTTCATCATGTTTAACATTGCCCTATGTACGACACTTCTGTTTACACCCTGTATAAACAAAGGAGCTTATAGTGGTGAGTAATTGCGTAGTACGTTTTGCATCTAATTACGCTAAGATCAATTCATACTGTGTGCATTATACTATGCGTTCAAAAAGAAATTGCATAGGGGTTGGTCATGGAAAATAAAAGTAATGTCAACAGCAAGCTTTCGAATTCATTAACTGTGAACACGATTGATGCCATAATTTTATAGTGAAAATTCAGTTAAGCTACAATTATAATGGTTTTTTCAATAAAACACAAAAATGTATGATTGAATCATATTTCCATGGCCAACCCCTGTTCCAGCAACATTAATTAAAATTATATTCAGTATGTTTCACTTATCACCTTCGTATTATCATCTATCTTCCTTATTTATTTTCTGATCAATTCACAATTTTGGTCAGTTATGCTACCCTTTAGGAAAGGTATCTTTATAGCAATTTTACTGCACATCAGTAGCCTACTGCTTTCAAAAATAAATGCAAAGAATTGAAACATCTTAGCAGGCCTAGTTTTATCGAAAACGTTGCTCAGAATAACAAAAATCAAAATCTGAATCCTAATGGATTTTCTTTTAAATAGAGTTTGACTTCTTATCTTCGCACCTTTGTAGCTTCCGTATTTATTTTGTAATTGATTTCAAATTTAATAGTAATTTTTCTGTACACCAGTGGCCTACTGCGATCAAAAGATACGATATCTAAATTCTAATCGGGTTTTTTTAATTTTTCTTACAATAAAGTTTCACTTATCACTTTTCTACCCCTATAGCTTCCGTATTTATTTTCTAATTGGTTTAAAATTTTGTTACGTACATGTGAGGCTTGGTCAATATAATTTTGGGAATAGTATTTAAACACTGTTGAAGTTGTTTTATAGCTCACGCCCCCCCCCCCCCCCCAACCAATAAGATATTGGAGAATGGACTGTATAAGAGCGTAATATATTACCCTTATGTTATCAAAGTCTATAAATGTTCTGATTTGTTTAAAAATATACAAGAACTTCCTTAGTTGTTTGGTAATAACTATCGTTTATGTGCCATCTCCCCTGTCAATAACTATACCCAAATATCTTACATTGGTTGAGAACGCAAAGTTCAAGTCAGAATTGTTGATTTTAATTGCAATTATACGGTGGAAAATTGCATATTATGACGTAAAAGGCACATATTTCGTTTTTTCAAAATTTTGCGTAAGCAAATTTAACTTAAGCCGTTTTACGACTTTTGCCATTTAACAACTAATTGTATAAATACCTTGCCACCAGTTATATAAAACTGTATACTACAAGCTTTACTGACATTTAATATGTCACTTATATAAACTATGAACAAAACTGGCCTCAATACACTTGCTTGTGGTGTACCGTATTCACATAACATATTTTCACTGTTTCATTTTAAACCACAAAGACGCAATCGACGACAGGTCCGGGCTGTGAATACCACATCATGGTTGGAATATGGTTTACGTTTAACAAAGATTCTGTTTTTCGCAAGATATGGAAGATGTATTCACCATCGGTTCGTTCAATATATGGTATGATAACAAAAGTGGATGTCGAAGGATGTCTATATAGTTATCTGTATTGACTCTGCCATTTATGATATGTAAACAGCCCCAAATCATCAAAGAAGCAGGAAATTTAACGTTTTTTTAACCTAACAGTCACTGTGATAGATTTCAGCCGCATTTCTAATAATTATTTTTCATCGCTTCAGATGAATGAATTCGACTGATTGATAGCTCATTTTTTGTGTTCTTTTGCTCATTTTAAGCGAATTTACTTTTGAACATTTTTTTAACAGCAGCTTTTCTTTGTCTTTCTTTAAAGTTATAAAATACAAAATAAAATACAACCCTGACGTACTTTTGCCTTGTAAACTTTGTATGCCATCGATTGTGCAACTGTTATACATTCTGTGACACCCAATTTATTTCCACTTTTACTCTCCCAATTTCATTTATCTCATTAAATGTAGATTTGTTTTTTAAATGATTGATTTCAATCTTTCAATAGACGATGATCTCGATCAGCTTCTTTAGTTTTACGTCCACTATTTATATAGTTGCTACGAGTAGTAACTTCTCCATTTTTTCCATAAAATCTCAGTATAGTCTGCACACCACCGCGTGAATAATCACATCTTTGGCGATTTCTCATTTATGTAAAATTTTACAATTATTTTTCGCAAATTTTGCGAAATTGGTTTTCCACCCGTCATTTTAATCGAAAACTGCAGATAATAGCTTCGACATATCAACAACATGCAGTGTTAGTCAATTATTTCTTATTTTAAAAACACTGCCTACTTTTTTACTTCCCTCGTTTAAAAAACGAAGGAAGTATTGTAATCGCGAAAAAATCACCTGCCGAGATTTCTTCAGATCTTCACGTTTCAGGGTCCATAGATGACGAAAAACAGGTTTGCTCAATTGCGTTTGTCTGCCTGTCAAGCTGTCTGTCTGTTGGTTGTATAACTCAAAAACTATTTGTTAGAGGAGTACAATATTTTGCATGCAGATTATATGGCAACCTTACATGAAACCGAAAAAATTTCGGACATACCGGGTATAGAATTGGTTCACGCATCATAGGGATTTCTTTGTTAAATTCTTAATTTTCAAATATTGGCTCCCCAAATTATTTTACAAAAAAAGTGTAAATGTGTTCCTTGTAGAGAAAAAAATTACTGTACACAACCATATCATTACTTATTGTCTTGCTTTTCATACAAGGGTTAAAATTAAGGTAGCTAAAACTGGTACTTTAGAAAAATGAGTAGTGCCTCGGAATCGTTGAAACAAAAAAGCAATTGTTAGTTAGCTGTCATGTTAGCGTCTTAAATACTAAATGTAGAAGTACTTCAAGTAATTCTGAGTTAATATTCAGTATTCGTTGAATGAAAAGATCATAATGGTAAAATGGTAGTATTCTGGTAATAGTGCATGTGCAGTAAGTGATATGTTTTGTATAGAATATCCGAATCGAGCAATTCCAAACCACTACTGTGGAAAAAATAATCCGCAAATTTGAAGCAACTGGTACTGTAAATAATAAGTGCAAATGTAATAAAAAAGCCCTGCAGAATGTAAGACTTCAAGAAAATGTAAACGCTATCGACCTATTACTTTCAGTAACTGAAAATCCCAATGTAAGTGTACGCCAACTAGCAGAAAATATTGGAATACACCACACTAGAGCACAAAAAGTTTTGAAAAAGCACCAGTACCGTTCCTACAAATATCAGTGCCATCAAGAATTGCTTCCAGATGATATGGAGAGAATGACTGACTTTTGCTACACCATTGTGGAAAAATCAAACAAAGATAGATTTTTTTAAGGAATGTGTGTGCACGTTTACGCTTAATAATGAGCCAAATGCGAAATTGAAGAAGGTATGTATTCATAATTTTATGCAAAAATAGACGATTTTAAGTAACAGAAAACAACACAATAATTAAAACGTTATCAAAAAATTATCTTTTTGTGAACTACCTTTAGACTGTCTGGTGTGCCTCTGGGTATTAATGTTAATTTCTTCTGATATCGCATTTCACCCCTATAAATTCATATATTTATAAGATATTCAAGTTTGAATACAAAAAGCAATTGTAGTCCCTTAAGATGCTTTCATTAAGGGGATAACAAACAAACGCCGTTAAGATGTTAATTTAAACACTTGAGGTGTCCGAATACAACACAAAATCAAGTTTAGATAATACACCAATACACAAAAATCTAAGTAATTACATAAAATTTCCGAATATTCTTTCTTGTTGCTGAAGACAATTTTTTTTAACTTCTAAAGAGTTATTGTATTTACCCATTTGTAGCTAAACAATTTAACACAATAAATTGTAGTAGCAGAATTAAATCTGCATTCGAAATCGAATCCCACTGTATTTAACGAAAATGCAGAGGCCGCTTTTAATACAAAAAAGTGGACGTGACTACCTCCCTGGACTTTCCCATACTGGAAACTGTTCATATCGTCTTTATTCAACAGTCTTTACAACATATCAAAATTTCAACTCGATGACTCACGTCTTCACCGTGATAAGCGTTTACACTTTCACGTAAATTGCGGGTAAATATAAAAGAATGTGTAGTTCAAAACGTGACCACCGAGCTTCTGTAGATCGCGCCAAGTGGACAAGCCGCCACTGTGCTAGTTTATGTATTATTTTCCTCAAAACGGCTGTAGCACCGAGGTGAAATTTTCTAAGTACCTGGAAATTATATTTTCTAGGGCATACAAAATCGATTTTTTTATTTTCGCGGAAAAAGATTCTTTGACGCAAAAATATAACAACCGTTAGAATAAAAAAAATATTTTTCAAAAATAGAGGGGGGAGGGGGCGGGTGCGCTTACATATATCCACGAGTGTAATATTTTTTTGCATATTCATATGCTCCATTATGCACTGAGCAATTCAGTGAAAACCCCAGCTACCTATCTTGTTTTATTTATTAATTAAAGGGGTTTAAATTTTCAAACTTCAAAACTTCGTAGAGGGCGCCACAGATAATTCATGAGTTTCTTTAAAAAACAGATCGATAGCCCTTTTCGGGGTCTATCAGTGTATGAAGTTTAAACAAATTCCTGTGGGCAGTTTTTGAGAAATGATTTTTAGAAAATTTCCAAAATTTTGAAAATTTAGGCCCCTTAATATTTTTCAAAACACTTTTTATATCACCTCATGTTAGCCTTCATATACTATTCAGAAAAAAAAAATCAATTGAATCGATTCATCCGTTTTTGAGTAATAGGGCGTTAAACTCAAAATCTTCAAAAAATCATAGCGCCCTTCATTTTAAACCTAGCGAGTTCGGCAAAAAACTAACAGATTTGTCTTATGGCCCTCTATCGTTATCCGCGATAAAATTTCAAAATTTTAATCACGAAAACAGTGATACCAAAAAAACATGGGTAACTTCCGCTTCCGGTTTCGGATTTTTTTGAAAAGCTTATTTTGTCGATGAATTTTCGATACACCCCCGCATTCCAAAGCGCATCAAAATCGGAGCAATACTTTCGGCTGTAGGAGCGTCACCAGCCACACACAGACAGACATTTTTTAAAAACCACTTTTTTGGGTTCCTAGAGGCCCAAAACGGATATTTCTGTGAAAATCTCGATTTCCAAAATTTTCATGATTCCAAGACTTCCCTATACCTATGGGTATGGGAAAGTAAAAAGGCTTTTTACGTTTACTAGATGACGCTAACTTGGAATTTCGATTTAATTCAGTTTTCGAAACCAACAACTACACAAATTACATAGTTTTTAATTATCTGTAAAAAAATTATTACTTCTAGATTTTACTAGATCTATGCGGCCAAATATCCAGATGATGGAAAAAGCCAAGACCGGAAGCAAAACTAATTAAACCTTTAATAATGTATAGGATTTTTGCATATTCGTATTTGTTATCTGATTTGATTTGATATTGAATTTAATTTATTCCTGAACTTGTCTTTTCGTTTTTTTCTTTCTTGTGCCAACAGTGCTTGCAGTTTATTTTGTAACAGTGATTTTGTGTTATGTTCGAAGAATTCGAAGTGTTTAAATTAACATTTTAAAGATGTTATCCCTTTAAATAAATCGTTTTAAGATGATAAAATTGTTTTATATATTCAAAATCCAATTACTGAAAATGGTTGAAGTTAGGGGTTTTAGATAAAATATCATAAGAAAGATCCTTAAAAGGACTTTTTCGAAAATACAGACATATGTGGTGCTCAAATAAGAAATCCGAAATTAGCATAATACACAGATGCACTATTTTCCACTCTAGTGGTGGTTTCAATTAAAGAAATTTGCTAGTTGTAAGCATTAAAACCCAGAAGCACTATTTTGCACTGGAAAGGTATCTCACACAAAACATTTTTTTTTTGGTAACGTTTCTTTTAGCCAAAACAGTTATAGGATACACAGTTGAATTAGTGCTAGAGGAGGAACTAAGTATTAGATTCTTTCGAGAATACTTTCTTAAGGTCTTTTACAACCACCCTAAAAACCTCCCAAAAGATCTATTGTGGGGATCATCTCAAAATACCTAAAAATCGACCTAGTGGCTGAACAAATTGTTCTGGCAACCTGCTATTTGAGCCATTTTGATCAGGATATGTTTACAAATGAAAACATATTAACTCATTATTTTACAGTTTTGTAAAAATTTATAAAAAAATGCCTTATTACAGGATATGTACCTCTTCTTGCTATCCGAAAAAGTACAATGTACAAATAACGTTATTATCGGTAAAACTATAATCGCTCTCATTTCAGAGGCACTTTTAGGCACGTTAGTACCACCACAAAAAATACGATTTGTCCTTTATGAAGAAAGTCTATATATATATTTTTTTTAAAACGGTCCGGTACAGAAATTTTAAAAAATCGACCTTGCGGCAATACAAATCCTCCTACCGCATCTGGTCGCTAGTGATTTTGTTCACAATGCGCTTCTTCATAACACAATCGTTAAATTTCCTAAATATGTTTCTCTTCAAACAGATTGCATGTAGAACTTTGCCATCGTCAGAAACAAAAACATTTAATAAATTTTAAAGTATTAATGACATAAAAAACATGAAATAAAAATTTAAGAAAAGATCCGTGGTCGCTTTGGCAACCTCGTTTTGGCGTGGTAGACATCATCGCAGTACATCGCCGAAGATTTCAATAAAAAATGGAGGCAGTATATTACCCCGAATAAAAAATCCTTCAATTAATAAATCCATGATACTTTGGGGAGGGCAATTAAGTTTTCGCTAATATATATTGAAAAAAAAACAGATATGATATTATATTATATATGCTAACTGAATCAAATTGAATAAATATTATATTTTTAATATATTCTAAAAAAGGATATGCAGTAAATGTCCTAGAAGTAATGGAAAGTTAGGTGTAGAATATGCGCTGTTCATGGATCACTAATACAATAGTTATAGCATCTGTTGCTGAAAAACTTATTCAAGTAACGTGAAGAATGCAAAATTACAAATTAGCGAAAATTTACGATATGGTAATGGTATTATAGTTAATAAAAACGATGTTTTTACATTTCAACGGAAATGTCTATACATGTCACGTATATATTTCGACGGCAAAGAAAACAAAGTTCTTACCAATTATACATTACAATCACAGAGGTATTACGAAAGAGTGAGTGTAAAAAATGTAAAATTGATTTTTATTTGCAGTATACACTACAGCACTCGTGTTAATAAATGCTACGATTTTATATTTATAATCTATTGTAACCATTGCTGTAGTAACATAGTTACATGAATTCTATTATTCTAATAGAAATAATAGTTTATTTGTTAGGTAATAATTAAATTATTGCTATAATTGTACTCAAAACAAATACTTTAATTGAAAGTTCCAAAGAAAAGGTTCTTCAAAATTCGCTTTTAGGAAACCAAAACCATGATGAGACTGCCATTTGATTTTCTTAAAATTTATATTATTCCAGGAGGTAAATTGTCATTATATCGTCATCATATTCTACGTTATTGTGTTATGTTTGATAACAGCTTTGTCTTGTTAGAATTAATAGTTAGTCTAGCCTTCCTGCTACCGTTATTTAGAGCTACTATAATTGTTGTTAATGTTTATTTCCTTTCTACAAATAAGAGATTGTCTCCAAAGTGTACATGAGCCAATCTTATTGGTGCAATCTTTATTCCTTCTTTTGACTACTTTAGTTTTCATAATGAAAATGGCTCAAGAAATCATTTTAAAATTTCATTTTAAGAAACACAAAAAACACAAAAATTACGATTAAAATGCATTTTTCTTCCCTTGTTTTCTAACAAAAAACAATTTTGTGGATGCTTGAGACAGAAACTATATTCTAGTATTATACCCAAACATGCGAAACTGCAGGAATTAGATATCTAACAATTAGTTCCGTTTGAAGCCGAATTTGGGCGTAGTTCTGCTATACAGACTCCTATAATTTTACATGGAGAGATAAAAAAAATGATCCTCAGCGGGCTGTGGAAATTCAAACGTATGAATCATATGTTGGTGGCACTGTATTTCTATGTCAAATTCGAGGTTAGCAGGTTAGGTTTTGCGTCAGTCTGTGTCAAAACTGACGCAAAACCTAACCTGATAACCTCGAATTTGACATAGACTTTCAGTGCCACCAACATATTATTCATACGTTTGAATTTCCACAGCCCGCTGAGGATCAGTTTCTTTTGGATCTCTCGACATTAAAATGATTAAAATTTTGACACAACACTTTTAAGCTATCTAAATATAAGGTACTCTAATAAAACCCAGTAAAGTTGGTTACCACAATTTTTTAAGCCACAGTACATAATCAGAAATATTTTACTAATGTACATCACCTAAGTACTTATAATCCTTTATCTAATAGACGTGTCTGTTCGGGACGCTGTTTTGTCTGTCTGGGACGCTGTTTCAGCAGCCAAACCGTAAGAGATAGAGAAAAAAGTTATTAAAGTTATATGTTTGGAATGGTCATGTCAGGTCAGGAAACGAATTTCAGTCTCTAACACTAAGTATTATCTAACTTTATCCTAACTTTTTAGGTTAGATTCTAGGCAAATTTTATCAAGGCGAATGCGACTGGTAGTTTGCTACCAACAATGACGTCATATACGTACGTGTGGTGAATACGCGTTCTATTTGCAAAACGGTCTTTTTTGTTTTACTAAATGAGACATTTGTCTCACTGGACTGCTAGTGTTTATATAATAAGTAAATGTTATGTAACTTCTATACTTTTAGAAATATCTTTCACCCCGCATCATTGCCGATTTTTTTTGCCGGTTTATTTAATCATATGATATTCAATAATTTTATATCGTTTTTGCAAACTACCATGCATCCTAACCATATATTTTGTTTTATATTCTATATCAAATAAAATATTAATTAGTAATTCTGAAAGGTTATAGAACTAACTAACAATAGGTGTTGATGTATACGAGGGTTGATCCCTATACTTCACCCCTGACCTATTTCATATCAAGATAAAAATTAAAAGAATATTTAATGGAAAGCTACATTATTTTATGAACACCCCTCAATTTGCAAGTCGCAACTTCGCTGGCATCGGCCAAGTTACAGCAAGCAAATTTATTTCTTAATATATGCCCTCAGTGCTGAAATGAGCGCAAAAAAAAGGATTTAACCTCAAAGGAAATCTATGCTGATTTAACTATGACTTTAGGGGAATATGCAGTGTCTTGTGACGTAGTGAATAGGTGGTGCCGTGAGTTTAAGTGTGCGAGAACGTCTCGTGAAGATCAACATGACGGAGGTCCTTCACACACCGTTAGTACTGAAGAAAACGTCCAAACAGTCCATGATTTCATTTTAGCAGACCGAAGAGTCACTCTGCGTTAAATCGTGGAGGAAACAGAATTTTCTTTCCATGTAGTTCAAAACATAACAGCCAAAGTTTTGGCAATGAAAACATTACCGGCCGGATGGGTTCCGCGAATGCTTTCAGCAGATCACAGGTGGGCAAAAGAGGACATTTTCCTGCGGCTTTTGGACACTGTACGCTTGGATAAGGAAATATTTTTGATCAGTACGTGACGAAGAATAAAATCTGGGTGCATCATTATGATCAAGAGAAAAAAATGTAGAGTAAGGAGTGAAAACACAGCTGAAAACTCAGTTTTCTGGGATGTTAAAGGGGTATTGCTGATTGACTATCTCCAAAAAGGAGCTACTATAACAGGATCCTACTATGCCTACCTTATAGCCAAATTGCGAATGGCTATAAAAGGAAAACGACGAGAAAAATTACGCAAAGGTGTCCTGTTCCACCAAGACAATTTTGCAGTGCAGAAGTCGCTGATTGCAATGGCTGCCATTTGTGATGCAGTGTTTGAAATCGTGGAATACCCGCCCTATTCACAAAATTTGGCCCAAGCGACTACCGGCTGTTCCCAAAGCTCAAAGATCTTCTAGGAAAAATTTTTCGAGCAATGAAGAAGTCTTCTTCCAGGAGTCAATCGCGACGTTGGAGCACCGATGGGTTCAGCTTAAGGAGGATTATGTAGAAAAATAAAGTTGTTAAAATTTAATTGTGCGTATTACTATTAGGTCAGAGGTGGATTACAGGGATCAATCCTCGTACATATGTAGTTTTGTGAGTCTGAACCGTTTCAGAAAATGAAAATTTAAAAGTATTGATGATCTTGCTATCAAATCAAGAACAGTAATGTATAATTTTTACACTGAAACCATTGGGTTAGGTCTGTTCTTTATAAGTATTTTGACCTGAACACTGAATTGACTATAACTTGGTATTACTATTTTCTGCTTTATAGTTATTGCAATTTAGGGATTATTGTAACTAAAGTTCTTAGTTACAAAAAGATTCTTAAATTGTATAATTTGAAATCTTATTGTTTCATTTGTCTGAGAAAATCAAAGATTACTCATTTAAATTGTAATTTTTACTAGCAAAAACTATAAAACACCCATGTATTTTTCAAAGTATCTCTTTATACTTGTATACAATTACATATCTTTTAATATAACTAAATTGTTCTACAACGAACGCTGAATGCAACGATGTAGAATTTATAAAAACAAATGTTATTTTTGCTTGATTAACTATGCATCTCTTCATTATTTCAGTCATTCATAACGAAGACGGTTATAGTGGTTAGTATTGGCGTAGTACGTTTTGCATCTAATTACGCTGAGATCCATTCATACTGTGTGCATTATATTTACAAGCTTTTTTGTCCGAAATTTAGGGTAGTTGAGAGAGTTATTTTTATAGTAATTGTACTATACACTCGTAGTCTACTGCGATCAAAAATAAATGAGAAAAATTTAAAAATCATAATAGATCTAATTTCATTGAAAAACTTTTTTTTAAATCGTAAGATAACAAAATTATAAGTTGTTCCCTCTTTCATTGAACGCACATTGCACCTATTCACAGCTCTTATTTTATTGTACAAATTATTATAATACCAGAAATAATTTTTAAAAGCTAGATTGTATCATATTGCACTAAATCCCTTAAGTATTATGCATTTTTCCCCAATTGTTCTGGTGTTATTTCGCGACATGCTTGGAGAATTTCAGAGGCCTTCTTTTTATACACTTTTTTTTTAACAATTACCACAAATAAAAGTCTAATGTGGGTATCCAAACAATTGGAGGACTTTGTGACCTATCCAGCGTAAAGAATTTTGTATTTAACCAATTGCGTACAACAATAACATTATGAATTGGCGAATCATCTAATTGCAGCTCCAAATTTCTTCTCAGTAACACAGGTAACCCTTCTACGGCAGCATCCAATTAGGCGTTACGAAATTCTAAAAATGTTTGGACATTAAATTGTTGTTTGAAAAGCGCAGGTCAATAATGTACCCCACCAAACATTCGCTTTTCTCGAATACTGACTTCTGCAGTTAATTGTGAATACTGGGTTATCTGAACATCTTCAATTTTTGATAAGACAATGTCCCTTCGCCCTTAATTTTTTTTTTAAATTGGTAGTCCAAAAAGCTACTTTGTGCCCGCGAATACCATTGTACAGTTAATTGTGTCACCTTCTTCAAGTGTGTGCAAAAACTGGTTTAAATGCCTTTAATTTCTGATCGCCAAATTTTGCTACTACTTTACCCTAACATAATTTTGTTGAATTCTTTATCAATTCTACCATTATTGAGATGATGCTGTCTTGATTTAGAAACACATCGAATTGAAATTAAAACGAGTTTCCGGTTGTTCGCATTTATTTTTTATAGCGGTAGATTATTGGTTTGCAGTAAATTATTTAAAAATTCTAGAAATAATTCTTCTAAAGGGTAGTATAATTGGCCAAAATTTGAAACTGAGCAGAAAATAAACAAGGAAGATACAGAGGTGTAAAGGTGAGAAATAGAACATAAATTGCTTGTGTTCATATTGAAAACTGCCGAAGTGACACAAAATATAGCTTTCTGCTACAACATTGTAGTCATGAGTTAAAGACACTCAAAACATATTATTTGCCGAAAATAAATAGGTATAAATTATTATTATTTTCAACGGCATCTAATTAAACTGATACCGTCGCTGGACTAACAATCTTTCAACAGTGACTCGGGAAAATTTCAGGGCCAGAACAATAAGCGTTCTTTGACTTGACAATCGAAAATAATAGTAATTTGAAAATTGAAAGATCTTGCGAAATGTTTAGTAAGTTGCAGTAATATGAACAGTAGATCAAAGCGTAATATAATATGCTAAAATTTCCAATTATTGGCACTTAAGAATTACTCCGTCTTGAAACATTTATAGAAATTTTATTATGACCCATATTCCATTCAAATTTTTACAGATCTAAGCATTACGATTCTCGTTAATTTATTACATATTTAAAATAAACCAAACGATGGGTGTTTTAAATAAAATTATAGTGATTATTGAGTAACCCTGTTGTCTAGTTATTGACACTAAAACCTAATAACTGGCACATTCATCTTATTTATTGGCTTGAAACTATTATATATTGTTTAATAAAAGTGCTTCGAGTATAGAAGAGCATTTTTATTAAATTATAATAAAAAGCACAATTTACAAGTACAACTTACTATTCAGGTTTCCTAAGTACGTGGCGTGTTCCTTAGCTTATTCTAAGACAAAAAGTTCCTATCAGCATGAATCCGCGAGTTGTTTATTTTATAAATACAAGTTGCTGTATTGAAGAGAAAAAATCGTAAATTTTGTTATTGTTTTAAAACACCTGGGAATATTTATTACAAACTTGGTTTCTGTTTGTGTACATGCGGCACCAAGAATAATATTTTGTGTCGGTAAACCATCCTTCAATTCATCAGTGGCGTGTGTATGAGTTCCCTTTGCACGATTGAATAAGAAAAAGGAGATGCTATGTGGACACCACTGATTTTCTTCAGTTTTTGTAATTCCTTGATTAAAACTCTACAAAAAATACCTCTTGGGTTTTTTGTTCAAATGCGCCGGTTTTTATAAAAAATTTAAAAAGTAAAATCATCGATACAACGAATTACGAGAAAACTAAGTTTTCAGGAAACAAGTAAGTACATCATAGAAATTGTTGGAAATGACCACCTTCCGATATGATGCACGCCTCAGCTCTTCGTCTCATTCAATTACGTACACGATCAAAAACTCCTGGTATAATAAATTTAAAAATTCGGCAGCACTTGGTTCCATTTTTCTAATTTTTACAAAAGAAACTGCGCATTTTAAGGAAAAGCCCAAGTATTTTTTTGAAAACCTTATCAAAATTGAAAAAATTAGTGGCGTCCAAAGTGGACGCATACGCACGCCACTGGTAAATTCAAAGATGGTTTAACGACACATAAAATTGTTCTTGGCGCCGTATGGAAACACACCAAATTTGTAAATAATGTGTTTTTAAAAAATAACCGAACTTAAGATTTTTCAACACCCTGTGTTTTGAAAACGAAGAGCTTGCGAACCCATGTCGATAGGAACTTTTTGTCTTAGAATAAGCCAAGGAACATGCCAATCAATTTTCTACACGTACTTAGGAAACACCCTGTATAACATGATATAAAACAAACAAGAACAACAGAAACCAGAATTCTATAAATAGGTAGGTATTTATTTTGGTTTTATACATGGCCGACAGTAAAACATATTTTTGAATAAACTGGTCTTAATTAAACAGATCCATGTACGAATACATGTTTTTCGAAATTTTCCCCCTAATTTCAAATGATGCCTTCTGAGTGGTACTCTCGTTATACCTATTCTTTCTACTTCCCTCGTCTGAAAGAAAGAAGCATTGTAATCGCGAAAACATCACCTTCCGAGATTTTTCCAGATCTTCACGTTTCAGGGTCTCTAGATGGCGAAAAACAGGTTTTCTCAATTTCACCTGTATGTCTGCCTGTAGGCGGTATAACTCAAAAACTACCTGTTGGTGGCAGCCGATTGTTTGCATGCAGATTATACATCTACCTGGCATGAAACCGAAAAAATCAGACAAATATATACAGGGCAAACAGCTTAAAACCATAAAATTTTGCTTATGTTTGATTTAACTGAGAAATAGATAAAAGTAGCGATTTGCACATACATCAGGCTTTACCCTTGGTGAAAATGGGAGCCAACACAATAAATTCATTGAAATTGCATTCACTGGCTCGTTTGCATGCGCTGAAGTTCAAATCCCATCGCCGACAATGTTTTATTTGAAAATTGATATAATTTGCATTGCCAATGTTTTCTTTTATTGTTTCAGTTTTATTATGAACGTGAAGATATTTTTACCCCTATTTTTCTTTGATTTTTAAAATTGGTTAATGTCACAACATCCACTTGCGAGGGAAGTTCTGTGTAAAACCCTTTACAGAGTTTTTATATTTTGTAGCATTTTCAACTTTTGGCATCTAAAACAGTAGTCAGTGAGAAAGAATGGGTAGATATCTAAATCTGTGTAGCGTATTTATACTTATAATCTTTTTTTTTATTTTCTTGCTTTCCGGAAGCTAATCTGCTTCCCTTCCAAAAGATTAAAAATTGGAATTAATAATTAAGACGAGATCTTTGACTGTTTTGATTGGACTCGTTAATAGCGCTGCATTTTTTTAAGTGTCAGAAATCGTGACACCAAGTTTCTTGCTTTAATTTTCAGCTTTGCTATTGTTTGGAAACAGACGCATAATGGTTATTTTGTCCCAAGTTTACCAGTTATATGAATTTTTGGTGGTGGAAATCCAAAACATAATTACAAATAGCTTGTCAGTGATAATTATGACGTGTCAATAACTGGAAAATGTAAATAGATCCCGCAGAGCAAATCAATTTGCGCCAAAAATTTTAAGGTATAAAACTAAAAATGTTAAATTTAAAAAGTTGAAATACAGCTGTACTAGTAAAAATTAAGCAGTACAAAAACCCAGTTTCCAGTCAATTTCACATACATGTTAGAGTTAGTAAAAATGGCTATTTCCTACCTTTTTCCATAGCAATAAGCACACGCCAACTTGACACTAACGTTTTGAACAATCACAGTGAGACAATGCAGGTAGGTAAAGTAGTTTCCGATTTTAGCACTGTACAAAATGCAGCACATAAACCGCCGATCGGCCGATCGGCTATGAATTAACTAAATCGGGAGGGTGCAGATGACTACCGTAGTACTCTAGTAGCTGATAGAAGGTACAAGTAACAAAAGTATTGAGTATTACTATTCATCTACTTACTAGGATCCATACCATATGAAGACAATTGGTACGTTATAATAAATAAACAGTAAACAAATTACAATAAAAACAGTACAGGACGAATTTAAATTTTCTTTTCTCAAAAGCATACGCAGTTGTTTGTTGTTGAAGTGAAAAATAAATGTCTCCTTCGCTTGCCTTTCAGAACACGTATAAAGTATTCAAATGATTCTCAATAATACTAAGAAATTAACCATTAGTCATATGTAAGTTCCATTTGCGACGAACGTGCCTAAATCACTATACATATATCTGATTGGTTTATGTATTATCAAAGTAAATTTAAATCAGTTCGAATTTGTGTCATCCACATATGGCAGTAATCCTTTGTTACTTGCAAATAAAACATTTATGAAAACTAATAAAAACAAAAATATAAAAGAAGTTCACATCTAAGATAATACAAAGAAGACGCTTTATGTGTAACAATTCACAAGAGTTAACTATTTACTTTATATTTCGTGATAGATAAAACTGGACGCCGTTAAAAAAATATGGAATTCGATTCCGCCTCCGTTCACTTATTTATGATGATGATGAGAGCATTAGTAAAACATAATTTGCTTGAAACTTTATGATAGTTTAGTTCTGTTGTCATTGTACTTGAAGTCATCAACGAAATAATTTCAAACGCACAAAATGATTCTAAACATGCCATCGGTGCTTCAATAAATGCTCCATTTTTCAATTATCGTAGAGCTAATGGAAGAACGCTGCTATTCGTTAGCAATACTATACCACAAATACATTTTAATATACAATTTACAAAATGGCTGCTTAAAAAACAAATAAATCAATAGATGTTCATTTTGCTTATCTTTATACGTATATATTTCATATACAAATGTTTTTTCGGAATTTACGTTTCTATGGAACATTGAAAAAGTTTCTAGAAAATATTCTATGCTACAAAGAATAGAAATGTTTCTTAGCATGACGATAATTAAAGACCAACTAAGCTCATCATTTTTACTTATATTTTACGTAGGGGATAGATTCGGGGCAATTTCACAAATTGAAAAGATACATATTTTTATACAAATTTATATACATAGTGTTTCTTAAGTACGTGTAGAAAATTGAGTGGTTCACGTTCTCTAGCTTATTTTAAGACCAAAATGTTATACTTACATGGATTCGCAAATTCTTTGTTTTCAAAATACAATGTTGAAGTTGAGAGAAGAAACCATTGTTTACGTTGGTAAACCATATTTGCAATTTTGGCGTGTAGGTTGCCATAAGACAAAAATTAAAATGTTAATGTTGCACAAGAAGTAAATTACATATAAAAACAATAGTTTCAAATATCTGAATCATAAGGTTGTGCAGTGACAACTGGAATAATGTTTTAAATTGATAGAATCATACTTGATAAGCCAGCAGGCATTTCTTGTAACAAATGTTCCAACACGTTTTCAAAAATTAACAACATTTACGATTTTATTCTCTCAACTTCGAAAACAAAGAAGTTTCGTGTCGACAAGAACTTTTTGTGTTAAAATAACTTAAATGCTCGTCAATTTGATACACGTACTTAGGAACTACCATGTTTATTAGTCACAGAAGCAATAAATTATATAAAATTTAGAACTAAGTTCATTCTCTATTAGTCAAAATCGCGTACACTATTTACAAGATCAGACGGATCAATGTAAAAATTGGTATTTGTGAAATATGTACAGGTCATGGTTAGCAATAAAAAGAAAATGGTATTACATATTATTAATTACAAACGTTGATGATGCTGTCTGGTCATATCCGATTCGTGCTATTATACAGGGTTAATTTTTAAAATTCTGCTGAGAAAATAATGTAATATATCAACAAATCGTTACAGAGTTACTAAAAATTAAAAGAGGAACAAATACATTTCCCTAAAAGAATGCAATTCTTGTTATGTACCAATTACACTGAAAGCAATTTCATTAAAATAATTACAGCCAAACCTCAGTAATTTCATAAACGTATGTGTCCAATTTTTAACAGGTTAACAACTACAACAGAATTTCCTGTTTTTCGCTCCTTATCATTTAAATTTATTTAGAGTCTAACCTTATTATAGAAATATGCGACTTACCGAATTTGTGACGGTTGTACAAATTATCGAGAAAGCACAAAATACGAAATTGTTGCAAGTTTTGAGGGCATGAAAAATATTAACTTTTAGTATGCCTCACATTATACCAACTCCGCTTACAGGAACGGAAACATTTGAGGCTATCAACATTAGTTAGATTTCTAATGCAGGCTGTATACTGTTACAGTTATGTCATAGTGAGCTCCAAAGTATGAATGCATTTCAAGATATTATAACTATATTTAATATAGAGGATGTTTATTATTTTCAGCCTCCGAGCAGCATATTGGCTAGGAAATTTAGTTGCCATGTTAAATGTACAATAAATGTTATACTATCTTTGGTGTGTAAACCATAACACTCCACCTACCATTCTAATTTTGATATGTATATCAAAATCGTAAATTGTCCAGGTCAAGCTACAGGACGTATTTTCTTCTACTTCTCTATGCTTACTTTTTTAACCGCTATATTACTACGAGGGTGGGCTGAAATGTAATGCTCACATGCTTGTAGAACGCGAACGAAATAACCTACAGAGACACGCATGGTTGCATTCGAAAGCTTCATCCCTCCTCTATGCGCATGCCAATTTTGAAAGAGTTTCGTTCACCAGTTCGTTTTTTAGTAGCGGAAGTATGGAGAAGTATTAGTAGGTCACTTCGTTAACGTGCATTACATTTAGGCCCACCCTCGTATGTTTTACTGCATTGCAACTATGCATTCAATTGATGTTATGCATCTCAACATTTCCATCCGGTTTTAGCAACATATTTTTGATATACTATAGTTTAGTGCGTATTCCTTTTGAATGTTGGTGTTGGGTTTGTATGTAATTCCATTATTACTCAGTAACATTACTGTTGAATATTTAGATTTATGTAACGTTGCTATTTGTACTTTTGTATAACACTCGGGGATCAATAAAATTTGTTTGCGTCTAAGGAGTTTCAGAATTCAACTTTCTTAAAACATATGACATGTTTGAAGTAGGAATTTATTAAACATTGCTTTGATGAAGAGGTAATTACCCTACTGATAGAACAAAATGCTAATAGTACTTTATTTAACTACAGCAAAAAACGAGAAGCGAGCTCTGATATTTTTGGAAGAAGTGCCAAGATAACGAGAACCCCAATTAAAAATCGTCTAAAAAGAGCAATGAAATAGATGAGCTTTGGAAATTATGAAGGATTTAATTTCGGAAGTAAAGGGAATTCGACACCACTAGCAGTTGTATAAACAAGAAGTCCAAGAACTACAGGAAAGAATGTGTACACTAGATAAAAAACTGGAGGGTACAGAAGAGGAAGAAAGGAAAAATAATGTAGTAATGAAGGGAATACCGTTAGGTGAAGACATGTCAAAAGAGGGAATAGAAGAATTCGTAGAAGTAGAGCTTAATGTTAGCGCTAAAATAAAAGAAGTGAAAGTCCTTGAGAATAGCTAAATTTAATAAATGAGAAAAGAAAATGGAAGTAATGAAGGTTAAAAATAAATTAAAATGTACAACAAAATGGGATCAGGATAATTTAACGAAAGAAGACAAAAAAGTGCAAGCAAATTTAAGAAACATTGCAAAACTACAAAGACGCAAAGGAGAAGAAGCACAAGTGGGATATAGAAATTGTTTTCTAAACGGGGAACGCTGAGATTGGGATGCAGTGAGCGAAAAACTAATAAGAGCTAATGAGCGAGAAGTGACAAAAAACTAACAGTAATATAAATCGGACGAAAAATGCAAAGAATACGACAAATGAATATGTATTAATGAAAAGTTAGTAAGAAACGGTGACAAAACACATACATTGTTTGCAGCGGCCTGGAACGTGAGACGGACATATGAAGAAGGAGTATTAATAAAATTGGTAAAAAAAAGAAAAGTAGATCATAGCAGGAAACCAAACAATAGCTAAGGACATTACACATTTTTGAATAGCGGGGGAGAAAACAGATTACTGGGGATATAATTTTTAATAAACAATAAACACCCAGTTAAAAATTTCAAACCTGTTTCAGACAGAATATGTGTTTTAAGAGTTACAGGAAAATATTAAAAAATAACGCTTATATCGTGCACCTACCGAAGTCGCACTGTTAGATGATAATGAAGAATTCTATGAGATATTAGAAACGGAATATAACAGTATGTATACCAAATTATGATTTGAAGATAGTGTTAGGAGCTCTTAATGCTCAAATAGGAAGAGAGGAAATATACATACCGACAATTGGAAAATTTAGTAACACCCACAAAATAACGAAAATGGCAAGTTGTTGCAAGGGGAAAGAATATGAAAATAAAAAGTACTTACTATGAACACAGGGAACTATACCAGGGGCACTCTGTTTCCAGTGAGATATAAAAAAACTAAATACAAATTTGACAATATTTATTTATAAATGTTCGAAGTAGCCCCCTTGACCTCAATACATTTATTCAATCTTTTTTTCCACAAATCAAAAGCTTCTCGCCATTGATTTTTTGGAATACTGCAAAAATACTGATGAATTGCTGTATCAATCTCGTTTTCTGAAGAAAATGTTCGGCCCCGAAGGTGGTTTTTTTAAATTAAAGAATAGCCAAAAGTCACACATCGACAAACCAGGTGAATAAGGTGGATGTTCAATCACACGAATACGTTTTTCCGTCAAATAGTCAACCGTAGCGCGCGCCGAATGCGAGGATGCATTGTCCTGATGCAACAAAAGGCCTCTTACATCAAGTTCAGCAAAAACTTCAGGCAAACATTTATTGATGTACCAGTTTGCAGTAACTGTGCGCTGTTCTTCTAACTTAATGGCTTTGACTAAACCGGTGCTTCTGAAGAAGACAGCGTACATTACTTTTTTCATGGCACGTTTTTTTTTGGTGTTGTTGGTGTTGGATCATCTTCATGAATCCACACACGGGATTCCTGTCGAGTTGGAGTATCATAAAATGGTATGTACGTCTCATCACCTGTTGCGATTTTGGAAATAATCCGATGACCGCCATTTTCCAACATGTTGAGAGTCTCCCTGCTGATTCTTACATGTTCTGACTTCTGGAACTCCGTTAACTGGTGTGGTACCCAACGTTGAACAACTTTCTTCATCCGGAGTTTCTCATGTAAAATTTTTGAAACTGCTGTGGATCCAATCCGTAATGTCGTCTGGATCGTGCTGTATGTGCAGTGTGGGTCTTCGGCAATCATTTTCTGAGGTGACTGCTGTTTTCAGTTTTGGTTCACGTGATTCATCAGTTAAGGAACTGCGACCTCGTTTAAATTCAGAAAACCACCGATAAATGGTTGCTCTTGAAGGCTTTTCTTCACCAAATGCTAAAGTTAGGCGTTTCATGCACTGCTTTTCATCTAAACCGCACTTAAAATCGTAGTAGATTAATGCATGAAAATTCTCTCTACTCAACTCCATCGCGTTTACGAAGTAAACAATTTTTTGTTTCTACACACTTGATGTCATTTAATTACATTGCACGGCTGGGTCACTAGATAAACAGGCTTGCTTAAAATAAAATCGTTTTATCTAAGTATGCATACATTTCAACGTATCTCACTGGAAGCAGAGTGGCCCTTGTATAAGGGAACATGGATTTCTTCAGATCAATCGTACACAAATCACATAGATTATTTTCTAATAGAAAGCAAAGGTGAAAGGTGTATAATCAATGTAAGGTGTTACAGAGGGCAGGATTTTGATCATTTTATGGTTGGAAAGGTAAAACAAATAATACCCACCAACACACGCGCCACCAAACAAAGGTTGAATAAGGTCAGAATTATTAACTTAGAACAAGAACATAGACGACAGAAATATGTAGAAGGAATACGGAAAGTAAATGCTCAGCAAAGCATAGAAGAATTATGGGAAAAATAAGCAGTGCGATCGCAGATGCGGCAAACAAAGAAGAAATTAAACCAAGAAGTGAAAACAAGTAGTATGATGACGAATCTGAAAAGGAATTAACAGAGATAACGAAAACGAAGGCGAGGTTAAAAATGTTGGGAACAGCAACAGAGAACAACACTAGGAAGTACAGTGATCTACAAAGACAATTTAAATGTATATGTAAAAAGAAAAAAAAGGAAATACAAAATGGAGCTGATTGAGAAGATAGAAAAAGATTTTAAAAGTAAGAAAATAGGAAAAATCAACGACCAGATTTGGGTAAATTACTTTAAAAAGTAATTAATTACCAATTATCAATTACTGCCCCAATGAAGTAAATGAATTAGAACATTTTCAACTACACAAATGAAATAGCAATTCAATTACCAGTTACTTGGTAATTACTTTAACTAAAAATTGTTGTATATTTGTATTTAGTAGTATTTAGATAGCCATGTGGTAATACATCGTTTTAAACAAACAAATTGAAATTAATAAATAATTATTATGAATGAATATTATATAGTGAAGGCATTTGTTACAATTGTAGCTCGAAAAATTAAACTTTTACCATACTTTACTCTATAATCTGTACTTACTGTAGACATACTTTTTGCTTCTTACACAATAATTATTAACAAGGTACAATGCTACATCCTACAAAGCCTACACTACACAAAACACAACACAGGCACATCTTATCTACAAACATACGCGCCTGCACCAAATATTTCTTTGCTCGTGCACAAAACTAGCTGTTATCCGACTAGTCATGGGAAATCATAAATTATAGATATGTTGCCCCAGGAATGCCTTGTTGCAATTGGCTTAACATGTCAGGGGCTAAAGCGGATTAAAGGGGATAGCAGCAAAAACAAGTTTCTGTAAAGATAAAGACGGAAAATTAATAGCTTTACATGAAGAAATGATGGGGAGATGGACCCAATACTTTGAAGAACTATTAAACAAAAACCCAGGAGATGCTAACGAAACACAGAGCAATCAGGAGCTAACTGAAATAAATTTAGAGAATAATCCAAATGAGGAGACACCAGAATTGGAAGAAATTGTAGGTATAATAAAAGGCATGAACGACGATTTACAGAGTTACACAGTATAATGCATAACCTAATATTACAAATATGGAATGGAGAACAAATGCCAAAATCATGGAAGGAAGCCATAATATGCCCCATATTTAAAAAGCGTAAAACCGAGTGTGACAATTATAGAGGGATAGCTCATAGCGTATAAAATATTGGCTACATGTATGAAGAATAGAATAATAAGTAAGGGGGAACATAGTTTGGTAGAATATCAGAGCGAATATCATTTCGAATAGGAAGATCAGTGGTGGATCAACTTTTTATACTGCGAGCAGCACAGGCTGAAAGCCATGAGCACAAATTAAGCACACATGTATTATTTATCGACTGCAAACAAGCGTAAGATAGCATTAACCGAGCGCGACTGTGGCAGCCAATAAGTGAACTAGGTATCCCTGATAAATTGATCAGGCTGGTGAAAATGACACTAAATGGCACAGAAAACAGAGTGATAGTTGAAGAAGAAATAACAAAGACATTTGAAGTCAAAGTTGGATTGAGACAGGGAGATTTTATAACCGAAACAGCTTTAACATATTGGAAACAATCATTACAGAAAGTGGTATACATAAATCAGGATTATTGTATCACACGCGTCACCAGTATTCGGCATTTGCGGATGACGTCGCCCTCCTAACAAGAAGTAAAAGAAAACTGAAACGAACACTAAGTATATGAGATGGGGCAACGAAGAATTTGATACAGGCAAATGGTTAGAAGTAAGGTTGAACAGCAACAAAATATATATGTTCAAAGAAGTGACAGGTTTTAGATATTTGGAAACAGTTTTCAAAAGAAATAGCTCAAGAAATAGGGTCAAGAATAAAGGCTAGAAACAGGTGTGTGTGTTTGTGTTAAATGAAGTGTTTCGAAGTAAAACGGTATCACGGACGGTAAAGATCCATATTTATAAAACAATAATAAGACCAGTTGTAGTATACGGGGGTGAGGTGTGGACATTCATTAAAACATACCTACCAAAGAAGGCTAGCAGTGTGGGAAAGGAAAGTACTACGAAAAATCTAAATGTATGGGAAAGACAAATCAATCAAGAAGACTTTTTAAATTCTATTTCTACTATTGATTCAGCCGGTCTAGGAAATTTGGGCTCTGCCGTTTGGGCGCTGCCGTATGGGCGCTGGGACACTTGGGCGCGAGACACTTGGGCGGGAAACACTTGGGCGCGAGAAAGGGTCAACGTTGGGGTTTAGGAACACATTAAGTGTAAGTAATATAATATGGCATAAATGAACAAACATTTATTAAATCATTATTTATCACGAGAAGCTAATGTAATTAATCAAACAATATTGAAAGAATAAGCCAATTATTTATTGAAACAGTTATGATATTAATTCTAAATAAGGTGGTAGTACCTATATTAGATAAGTTTTGAAATAATTCTGAATACATAAAAAAGGCAGCATGTTAGATATGAAATAATAATTCAGAATTGAAATATTGATGGAAATAGATTGTATATAAGTGTTGAAGATAATTTTAAATAGAAATACATTATTTATTGTACTGGCAAATGAATAATACTATGCTATATTTAATCGATTGGTGCTTCATCTTTTTAATATGTTTCTACGTAATATGTGTTCGGTTTGGTCCGAAACTAGTCGATTTCGAGTTTTATTTATAATGAAAAACTGTTAAATTTTAAAGTAATCAATTATTTTCGTTACGTTATGAACCGACTAACTGAAGATAAGAGTAGAAATAAGAATAATAATAAATAATAATATAAAAAGATTAATTTTAATAATCAAAATCTATTCTTGCAATTTTTACCATTATAAGACATATTATTCTTAAAGTAAAATATATACAATTTTTTTAAATATAAACAGGAAATGTCTCTTAAAAATTCTACAATGTTCCTATTGTTTGCGCCGCCTACATGATTATATTGATTATTATAATCTTCAACCAAATTTTTTAGTCTTCTATCAGCCTGGATAATTTTTTGTTTTTTGGAGTGGGCTCATTTCTCGCAAGTAGCTGTTCATAAGCAACATCTCTCCCCCATTGAACAGTTTTCAGGCTGTCGATGAATCTCCAAATGGTTGCGTGGTTCAAATGCTTACCTCATTTACATGTATATTTCTTTCTCAGCCAAATATTACAATTCTTTGAGGTCCCGCTCCGCTGTCAGCCAATAAAAACTTCTCTGGTCTTCCACGTACATCGTATGACTTGTGTTCATCAGGGATTACAAGATCTTCTACTCGTACTGGAATTGGAGGGGCAACTTGTATGACCATTCTTTTTCTGCAAACCATTTTTTTAAAGCATTCAATGTTGGCAGATTTGCTTGTGCTGCCTGCGACAAGTTTGCTGCGTTTAGACACCAATTAATAACTTGCGATGTTGGTTTCATGGTTTCACAGCAGGAGTTTTTATTGCAGTGCAAACCACCTTCTTGTCTATAGCCCCCGGATTACTGTCATGTGAATGGTTGTGTAATTCATTCACAATAAGGCCTTATAAGGTATGAATACAACACTTACAACCTTGTTTTTCTGTTCACAACGCCAACATTGTTTTGTTCCGCACGCACTAAATCTGCCAAAGACATAGCAGTAGCCATTACTAGTAGACATAGATTTGCCTCGTATCGAAACTACTTCCATTTTTAATTTGGAAAAAAAACCAACACAATTAGTCACACAGATGTCAAGCAGAAACTGATCCGCTTTAGTTAATTTTTCGGTATTTATAACCAAATTATACATAGAGAAGCCTTTGCGGCATCATTAAATTATCATTGCATTTTCCTTTGTTACCTTAAATGATAAATTACCTTCAAACTGCAATTTAGTCATTAGTGAGATTTCAAATAAGCTTGATAATTACCGGTTAATTGTATGTCAGGGGATGACAACTCATGATAATTTTATTGTCTGCACCTGTATAGAAATGGAAAACAAACATCTGAGCTGGTTCCAAATTTGAAATAAAAAGAATACTGTTCTATTTAAAAAAATATATATTTGTTTCATTCTATAGAAATGAATCACCCTATACATATAAAACTAACGCCATCAAAATGTTCTGGTTTTTTATTTACCGAGTAGTTGTTTTTAAGTTTATTTTATTTATCTCATATATAGGTGTCATCATATCAAACAGTTTGATATGATGGCACCTTCGAAGAAAAAAATAAAAAAAGTAATTTTCATAAATCGTGTGGCGTTTTAGTAAATATTACACCTCCACAACATTATTCATGATTAACCAAACATGTATTAAAAAATACTCGGAATTTCGAACTAATTTTAGTAGAAAAATCGGCTACTAAAAAAAACGATGCCATCATATCCACACTTTCCCTACTCATTTTCTTTGTTAAAGGCGTTGTCATTGTTTGCAAATATTTTCCAATAAAAACAATATTCTGAATTTCTCTTTTCATTTATTCTTTGTTACTTATTATTTTAATGTAATAAATCTCGGCAAAAGATTTGTTAGTATTTACCGGAAAGTTAAAATTTCTAACTTGTTTTCGTCGAACCTACTTGTATTAAGAAAATGCTAATTTTCGACAGTTAATATTTCTATGCTAAATGTTTGCCGCCCGCCATCTCCTTGGACGTGCTTTAGGTAATTTTCGTTATTTAAAATAAATTTTCAAACACATTAATAGTAAAGCTAGCTAATACTAATATACTTTAATTAATTTCTTCGCGCCCAAATGTTTTGCGCCCAAATGTCTTCGCGCCAAAACGGCAGAGCCCAAATGGCCGCGCCCAAATGTGCGGCTCTGCGATTCAGCAGTTGTAATTTGCTTTACATCCAAACCAATAAAGATATTATGTTACTGGCAAAATTAGAAATATTAATTGAATATCAAAAGGGATGAGAAGCTTTGTCATTGCTAATGAAGGCGAAATTATTTGAATGAAATGTTTGGCAAATAGATCAATGATTTCTGCTTCTAAGTTCGATAGACTGACTCCGATATCGCAAGTAATATGATATTCTAAAAGAAAATTATTGGAATTCAACTTCAGTTATCTGGGTTTAATATATTTGTTGGAGTAACCAACCTAATGGATGAACTTTTACTATTTTTAAAAATGACATATTGGTAAAGCACCGAAAGAATCTTGTGTAATATTTTAAGTCAATTACATCATACTTTAATATTCTAACGGTAACGTCACTAGCCGATTCCCTTTAAATGGCGTCATTTATATCTATGCACGATAGACAGTACACCAATCATATCGCTTGGAGTTTTATTATTTACTTATATGGCATAAATGTAACATAAGTATTATATATACAATTATTACTACTCATTAGCATTATGCCATGTAATAAAAGCATCAAATTAATTGATTTTTGCATAGAATATAAAAAATATACAGGGTCTTTCAAAGAGCACGACAATTACACGAAATTTGTTTATATCCATGTTGTAGATACGTTGTAGATATGACTATACAGAGTGGCTAAAAAAGTGTGACTATACTTAGATCATTGACTTTAAACAAATAAATGAAAGAATAAGCTATACAACAATAAAAATAAACAACTTCAATTTATATATAATAAACACCCAAATGTCAACGAAAAGAAAAGCGAAAAAAAGGAAGAAGAGCATTATAATCTCCTGGAACAACAGGTAGACAAAATACCTAAACACGATATGCTTTTAATAGCTGGACACTGCAATGTCAGGGCTGGCAGAAGAGTGGTTAGACCAACAATAGGGAAATATAGCTCGCATCCGAAAACTAACTATAGTAGAGAAAATATAGTATGATTTGCAACAGCTAATGGATTGGTTATAGCAAGTACGTGCTTCCCACATAAAAAATACATCAAACGACTTGGACCTCTCCTGATGGAAAGACAAAGAATCAAATTCATCATTTTCTTACAAATTCAAGATTCTACAGCAGTGTGTTGGACGTAACAAGTTACAGGCGAGCAGAATGTAACTCTGGCCACTATATATCGTATGAGCAAAACAAAAGTTCATCAAAGGTGCCTTTGAAATTTTGAAGTCATCATATTATGAAAATAGACTAAGTCAGAATCAAATAGCTTTCAGAAAAAAATCAACCCTCGACCAGATTTTCACTTTAAAAATAATCAATAGAAAAGCATTAGCATTTCCATAGATAGATTTCAAACAAGCCTACGCTAGTATAGAGAGAAACACATTGAACAATTTGAGATACCCAGTAAATTGGTGAATATGTTTAGATGCACTCTTGAAGAAACTTACGTCTACGTCCAAATACAAAACAAAAGATCAAAAACAGCCGAAACAACAACATGTCACCAGTGTTACTTAATGTAGCTAAAAAATTAATTCTCAGTATCGACATTGATCCAAATGACACCATCTATAGTAAATCCAAACAAACGCTAATATATGCGGACGATATTAACATAATAAGTAGATCAATACTAACTTCTAAAGTAGTGTCTGTAGAACTAAACTAGCACAGAAATGAAGAATAAAACAAAAACGTTAGCTGTCACCAAAAACCAACCGAGAATAAGGCATCTGTGCATACAAGACTATAATTCAAAAGTAGTTAAGACTGATGCACCGTTTATATTCCTTGATGATGAAAGTTAGGAATATTGAAAGCAAAGTTAAAATGATGATATACAAAACACTAATCAGACGAAGAATAACATATGGAAGCGAAACCTGTACGGTAACACAGAAAAATGCAGGAAGATTGGGAGTCTATGAAAAGAAAGTGCTAAGGAAGATACTAGGACCAGCGGAAAACGGAAAACATGTGGAGAATAATATGGAATTATAAGCTATATAGGGACTATAGAGCAGGGCTGTCCAACTTCAGATAATGCGTGGGCCACAAAGTTATTTTCTAAATTATTGGCGGGCCGCACCCCAGCAAAATAAAATATTTGGAGGAATCACTTATATTATGCAACTCCTGGGTGAAGCTAAAAATGCCGGACGAAATTCAGCTAATATGTATTACGTTACCAAAATTGAAATTGAAGTAATTCACTCACCCTGTAATACAGGCAATTGGCTAGGTTGGCTAGCAATTCTGCGTAAATAAACTGTCTCAAGGACGCGGACTCATTTGCCCTGCATAAGTGCCCAACGCCCATAAACCGCATCAAAGCGAAGCTTCCACAAATAATATTTCAAAATAGCTGAAGCTAAGACCTAAAACTTGGAGCGCAATCACAGGAATTCTGCCGACATGGTGCCACTTTTTGCAAGAGAAAACAAAACTAGCGGCCTGAAACAGCTGCAAAGTCTGCCGGTAAAGCAGATTACTACCTAATTTCTAAAGCTGCGTTCGCACGGCGACCGCGTTCAAATAAATGAGCATTTGCATGGCCAAGAATTATGCACAAAATAAATTCTAATGTTAATTACGATTACGATAACTGGTAAACTTTTGCATCACACTGCATCTGACATTTATAAGAAATTTTCAACTTGGATTTCGGTCTTGGGATTAGCGCTTTTATGTTATAGAATGCAGTCCTTGTATTTGTTCTCTCTGTTTAAACTGTGGTCGTACTACGATTATAAATGAAACGCAGGCTCGCCGGCGACAGATCAGACAGTTATTCCGGTAACCGCAACAACGAGTTAACGACACGAACTGCACCCGCATCCCTACTGTTGTTATTTGAAGCGGCAATGGTGACTCTAGTGTTTGCATTACTGAGTACAAGGTGGCCTAAACATATTCGTTGCCAATCAGCGGGCCACTGATTACGATTTTAGAATCATTTTCAATTAAAAAGGCATCGCGGGCCGCAAAATATGATTTTCCAAAATTCCTCGCGGGCCGCAGAGTACAGCTATGCGGGCCACATGCGGCCCGCGGGCCGCTAGTTGGACAGCTCTGCTATAGAGAGTCAGATTTAGTCCTACACATATCGCTAGGAAAGTTGAGGTGGGCAGGACATGTACAAAAAATGGAGGAACAAACATCTGAAGGAAAAAGAAGTAGGGGTAGACCAAGAAAAAGATGGAGTAAGTCAGTGGCGGAGAACGCAGTCAATCCCACACACTAACAACTAGCGAAGGTTAGCAAAAGATAGGGATTAATGGAGGAAAAAGTTAGGGGAGGACAAGGCCCGATATGACCTGTAGTGCCGCTGCGTATGTAAGTAGGTATATTTAGATAGCTCAAAAGTTTAAATCGAAATACTCGTCATTTTAATGTAAAGGTGTATGGGTCTAACGTTAATTGTTTTGGAGATATTAACAATTTTATGCAAACAAATGCCGAATTTCAGGCTGCTGTTGCAAGTGACAGAAATGCAGGTGCAGGTGTTTTATGTGAATTACTTTTCAAGTGTAAAATAGTGGTTCTGGATATTAATGCTATACAGTACTCAAAAATTGCAAATTTACCAATTTCGTACTTTTTAAAAATGGAACACCCTGTATATTATTATTTTTTACAATCTTTCTCAATGAGCTTTCTTATAATATCTTACTTCTTAGTGGTAAACCATCGTTCAACAATTATTTTGTCGAATGCCAAAATATATTCGCTAATTATTAATTTTAATTTTTGAATTCGAAATTTCTTCGGCCGCGATTCTTCTCTCCTCTTCATTATTCGATATTTGACTGTACACTCAAAAAAGTGCCTCCAAGTTTCATCCACAGTCACAAATATTAGTCTGTTCAAAATTGACGATGGTGTTCTTTATTTCTATTTAATCAGCGCCAAGATATTTTGAAATGTAAATTATGCAAAATGCATGGCGCCAACTGCGACTACGAAACCGCCGCGTAATACAAAAATTCACTTTATATTTAATTGCAACAAATTGGCCGATTAAATCAACGAATACATGTATAATAAATCTACGTGATAATAGCTTTGATTTAAAAACTTATGGTAAAGAGGTCACAAACGAACTCAACAAAGGAAGGATATTGTTTCTTAGTTATATAGATAATTTGGAAGAGGAAATAGTAGCGGAAATGGAGGTAAAGGGAAGCAGGCCGTGTGAAAGACTGATAAAAGTGTGAGAAACAGAGACGGTAAGAAACCGCATTAAATACATAAAATAGATAAAAGACAGCGCCTTAGAGACATAAAAAGATAAAAAAACGTAAACAAGAACATATCATTTCCTACAATATGTGGTGTCTGTGGTTTGTTAGAAAATTCTACAGAGTGGCGTGTGATTATTTCCTATAAAGCTTGAAAGAAGATTAGGTTTTTACGATGGCTGCCGCTAAATATATATCTACTTAAACGAAGCAAAATACGAGCTGTACTGTATATAAAAACTCGCATTTTTTCTTCAATTAAGGAAACAATTTTATCTTGAAGTTTCAAACATTCCTGTAACTTTGACATTCCTTACCACTTTGTAGGGTCTCCACCTTTACCCTAAATACGTCATGGAGGAGTATTTTTAAAAATATCAATATTTTTATATTTAGTTTTGTATATACATGATTATTACACTTTCTTCTAGTTTAACTGCAAGCCATCATTGCCAGTCTCATTGATCTCAACTTTAAAATTTTGAAACCAGGAGCTAAAAATATATCAGTTTTGAAAAAAGGTGTTCTGGTAGTACAGCAAGGTATTGAAGTTTGGTATTACTATTTCAAAAATGTTGTCGAAGTTAACATTGACCTACATAAATATTGACTAAGAAAACAGCAACCTATAAAAATTTCGACCGACAAAACCTTATCTGACCGACGTAACCTTCTAATAAATATTATTTTTGCTAAATCGAATTTGCCTAAGGGTAGAAGCAGAGCGTTAAGTAAACTCCACACAGATTGATACGATTTTGTTGAAAATGTCTGTAGAATTGAACATTGTTACTTATTTCTTATTTAAATTCTTCGAAACTTTAAACCCACATTTCAGTGTTTATTCTGGTTTATTGTGGATTTGCAATGACTACTACCAAACCGCAGGCAATGCAAATAAATTAAATTAAATTTCGATTTCTGCATTAAAAGCTTTTATTCAATTTTGTGTAAACATTGAGATGCAAATTTAAATGTTTTGGGAACTGCAAAGTCCAAAGTCAAAAGCACATGGATTGATTTTGAAGTAAGTTAAACATTTTATCAATTCTTCTATCAAGTTGGTACATTCGTATTAATGCAGTAATGGTATTATGCTAACAGAAGTTTCCAATGTAACAATACAATAATAAGAATCTATTCCGTGGCAGCTTTAAAACTGTTACTATTATTTACATAAGTGAAATTTAAAGTTTTGTTTGCGTCGACATCGGAAAATTGTAGTTTCCCAAAACATATAGTTGAAATTAAAAAACTTATTATATTTACCACTCATTGAATGATATGGGGATATCACAAAATTAAATAATAGATAATTGGAGTACGTATGATCCCAGTTTGATATTTTATCGTCCGTTTTATCTGTCACACAAAACAGAAGGGAAAGCACGATCTCTATCCACTTGAGATAGTTTCAAGGTTTATATGTAGATATGATATACTCCACTGGTAGATGGGCTGAAAAACATATCCCCGAATAAGCAAATAGAAATGTGGATCATATTTGTCGGTAAAACTCAGTGGCGGCTCGTGAAAATTGTATGTGGGGGGCTCTTAATTTTTAACAATTGTTAAGTAAATAATAATAATTAATGACTCACCTACTCCAGTATTGCGGTGATGCTTTAATCTAAATATAGCAATGATTTTTTATTTTAATAATCCGAAAGGAAACATCATATACACGGAACAAAAATTATTGAAACAAGCCACAAAATGTACATAAGTGTAAAAAAATATAAGTAACTAGCTTTCTACTACATTTTAATCGCAAAAAATCAAAAATTTTAATCTAAACAATGCTCGGAGCTGAAATATGTTTACAAATAAACCCGCCAATTTATTACGTGCGGTGCTATAGCACAGTTCGCCTTCGGAGCACGAAGAAACTGCTGACCTCAATACTGCTGCTTCAGCGTTTTCACCCATAATTGCCATATAAGTTTGGGCTCTATTTCCGATCACCCTTATCAGCTGCCAGTGCATTGATAGGAGCATGCGTGTTGACACATAATTTATGTATTGTTGACATACTTTCCATATGTTGTTTTACGTGTTTTGAGCGGTATCGAATAGCTGCCTCTGGATCTCACTTATCATCTTACTTAAACGGTTAGTTACTTTTTTTATTGGCTAGCGCCCCTGCTCCCCTAAGCAGCAGTCGCCACTGGTAAAACTATAAAATGTCCTTATTACGACCAACCATTAGCGGTTTTTTGTATTAATAATATCTTAAAAATGGGTTCAAAGGTTGGAATAGAAAGAGAGAGAGAGAGAGAGAGAGAGAGCGAAAAATGAAAAGAAAGATAACGCGACGAAATGAGGAGAGGAAAAAGATCAATGAGAAACAAAAAGAGAGAAATAGAAAGAAGCAAAGAATGTAGAGCTTGTAAATTAATTTTATTAATTATTACTAATTATACAGGGTCCGGCAACGACAAGAGGATGGAACTGATGAAAAATTTTTAAAACTATGCAAGTTATATAAAATTTGCTTGTACAACAGTTGTAGGTACGACTGTAGTGCACATGAGTTAAATATTTTTGATTATACAATGTAGCTCAAAAAAGTATGGCAAAGAAAACTATTTTCTTTAAATAGAAAGACCTATATTTAGGTAGCTTGAAAGTTTGCGTCAAATGCGAACCGTTTTAATATCAAAATAGTATAGGTATAACGTTAATCAACCATTTAGAAGATATTTATCGTCCCGATTGAGATTTGCAAACACCCTAATAATCGCAATCGGGACGAAGGCTTTCCCCTTCCTTCTATGTGGAAAGTGCTAATTCCTAATCCCCGCCCTCCGCCACTGAACCGCGACGGCATTTGCTGAATCGCGACGGCGCTTGCCTATAAATTCTCGCTTTTCTTCTTCCGATAGTCAGTCGAGTTTCGCCTCTGACGTGGTTCACAGGTTGAGTTACCGTGCTCTTCTGTCCCTTCCCTTTGCAAAGAGTTTCGCCTCTGGCGTGGTTAACACGTTGAGTTACCGCGCTCTTTTGCTTTTTTCCTCCTGATGAAGCCCCTTACGAAAGTGGGCGAAACGTTGAGTTCTTCGATCTCAATCATGACACGGTCCAATCCCGAAAGTCGTTTGTTACTTAATGACAATGGCCGTGAAAGCCTCAAAAATCATCTACGGTATTAGACGAAAGATCATTAAAAATACTTTTTAAAAATATACAGGGTGTCCTATTTAAAAAAAATAAATATGTTTAAAGTAGCATATGAATGGCGTTTGTTTGTTATTCCTTTAAATAAAAATTGACTTTTAGTTGTTTTATGTTTGAAAACGACTATTTAATAGCATGATTTCATTAGTCACGTAGACAGTAGCAACGTCGTTAAATTTTTTAACCACGCAAAATTACGACCGGTTGGTTGCTAGGGTAAAGTTTTTCTTATCGAGGCAAACCTGCTTTTTAATGTAGAAATCCTAATTTACATTTAAAGTGATTTTTTATATTTGACTTATTCTCTAGATTCTATCCTAGATAAAATGTTGTACGATATACATGCGTAAAGCATCATTAGTCACTCGTGGTGCTTAAAACGCTTGCTAAGCTCGCGTGCCCCATTCGTGACTAAAGATTAGCTTTACGTACTTGAATCGTCAATAACTATTTTATTAGTGATGGGCATAACCGGACAATTTTTATAACCGAATTATTTGCAATCGAATGATATTAATAACCGAATGATTATTTGAATAATCATTCGAATAAATTTTGGCTCTCAATTCGTTTGGATTAAGTCAGCCGGTTTGCCGGTTGGCGGTTCACCGTCATCTGCATCGACATCGGTTTACCGTCATCTGCATCGACATCGTAACTTACAGATAGCAGAGGAACCAAAACATAATATGTACAGTCGACGCCTTAGAAATCGGGACACGTAATATGTTCTTCTAGTCTTTGGATTATTCTTGCTCCGGTTACTTCATTAATGTGAGATGGCATTTCATAATTGACAATCAATAAACAATCTGACGTAACAATTAAAACCATAATAACTGTAAAAACCCAGTTTATACACTTAAAAAATACATGCAAAATATATCATAATAGTGTGTGCCCGATTTCTAAGGCGCTGACCGTACATTATGTGTTATGTATTGGAAATTAAGAGGTATTTATTAAGAAGTGTAGAAAGAAAGAAATATGCCGGACTGCTTGCTAATCGCAATAAGAACAGGGGTAAACGTTTATCTTTATCGATCGGGCGGGTTAAAGGCGCCGCCTCTTGTTTTGAACCTTTGGAGATGTAAGCAAATTAAAAATTGTTTTATAGCTTGATGCGTTTGCAGTTAGGCGTTCAGGTTCAGGTCCCCAGAATTTGATGATTTGATATTTTTTATGATAGGAGGTAGGTACGCGATAACCAAATGGTGTTTTCAGTACAACCTGCTTTGTTTATGAGTTATGACGTATTTATATTTACAGAATTTTGAGCACTGCGTAGGTCGCTGAGATATGGCACGTAGTACCTTTGAATAGAGGTTTTATATTCAAAGCGTAGTACGTATCAGCATGAGGTTATTTTTCATTTGAATACTTGGAACGAAAACCGAGTTACATAGGTTATTTCAATAACCGGATAACCGGTTATTTTTAATTCGAATAAGCCCCTCACTATATTTTATGTTTAAATTCGAATAGCAGAAAAACGGCTCAATTTCAGATTAAGATAGTATAAGATATACCTACTTGAAATCATTGCAGCTTCATTTTCTCGATTTAGCAATGAAAATTATAGTAATTGTGGCTAAAATCTTTCAAACAACAAATAAATTGTATACAACGAAATGATAGCAACAGCGAGGTTATGACTTTTCAGGAGAGGACAGGAATTTTTTATCAAAGACGTTAAAAGTGCTAAACAGTTACATACATCCTCGTATACCATTACTTGAATATTCACTTCCTTGTAGCAGCAGTCATTTTTTAACTCTTGCTATATATCTGCCTTCTTATTTTAGTTGCAAAAATCGCATTATTTCTCTTTTACTAATTAAACACAATTATGAAGTTACTTAAATATTAGCATTTGCCAAAGCTAATACAGGTTTATAGGTGGTGTTCCTGAGTCAACAGAGTACTTTCTCTGAGGCAAATTCTGGGGCAGTATTTCTCCACCTTTTCTGGCCTTTCTTCCATCCCCCCCCCCCCCCGCCATTTCTCTCACCCATAACTCCCGTTTTTGGCTGAAGATGGACGCAAGGTCTCTATACCAACCCGCCCCCAGTTGAGGGAATTGAAATTACCTTGAAACTTTTTTTACTTTTAAACTGATATTGTAGATAATTAATAAAAATGCCATAAAAATAATTGTACGTTAAATAATGAGTTAATGACACGACAAATGGCAATGGTGAATACTGTACTTTTAAAATTTGTCAGTTTAACGTCTCATACTATACCGAGTGTTTCACTTAAAATGCGAACATAGGAAAATAGCATAGGAAATCGTATACAGTAAAATCTCCCATAAGCGGACACGCACGGTGCCAAAGTTTTTGTCCGGTTATTAGAAGCGTCCGCTTAAGGAAAAAATCCATTTTTATGTCAAAAAAGTCGTATTATGCAAAGGTATACGCGCTAACAATTAATAAGAATAATAAAATAATTGAAAAAAAGTTATGTAATAGTTGCTACAAAATCTAAAATACTCGTTTGACGTAATGGTTTTTTCTGACTGTTTATTATACTTTCCGCATGTATCTCTAAATATTTTGACAGTTTGAATACTTTAGAGTCGTTACTTTAGCAAAGCATTTAAAATTATTCACTGTTAATGCTTCCGTGTAGGTATTGATTACATTATCACAAATTTCTAAGTCGCCATCGTTTTCTAATTCTGCCAACTGCATATCAACGGTAGCTGATTCACCTTCGGTTACATCATCCAGGATTATTTCTTTGTCAGTGTTTATAACTTCGTCAGGGTCGACGTCTTCGATTTCTTGAATATTCCTATACAGTTCAACCATTACTGATAAGGGTAAATCGTCGTCTGGTTCAAATTGATTACAGTGGCGTAACTTGATGCCCGCAGGCTCCGCGGTCGCGGGACGGCCCTGGGCCTTATTTTCTTGTTCTGTCCTTCCATAAAAGCAAACAGGAAACATTTTTCCATTTTTTTTTTATCAGAATGGGCTGCCCAGGCAAAAGGAAAAGTAGTTTTGAATTATTGAAGGCCTCTAAAATTGGGCGACATGGACTGTTTTGTAATATCGTGCATAGGGTAATGAAAGTGTCAAATTTCCTGCGGTCATAACGCTGATTTGAGTTGACTTAATACCGCCCGTATTGCAAAAGAATTCGATAAATTAACAACATTATCATTAAATGTTGGATTTATGGATTGTTTTGACGCCATTAGCTGGGCCTGCATTTTGAAGTGTCCGTACAAAAGAGATTCACAGTCTAAAACTTGTCGAAAAATGGTGTCCGTGTCCGTTTAAGAGAGTGTCCGTTTATTAGAGAAAATTTTATTAGTAAAGTTAATGCAAGTAAGTTGGTTCCCAACAAAATGTCCGTGTAAGAGAGGTGTCCGCTTATTAGAGGTGTCCGGTAAGGCTGATTTCACTGTATATGCAAATTCCTGCTTGCCGCTTGAATTGATACGATTGATTGGTATCAATGGAAAGCGAAAGGTGCGCTTACTTTGGTACTACTTTACTTGAATTTGTTGTTTGTTTAAGATAGAAATAGCTTAAAAACTGCAATCATTTTTTTTAACAGATTGGTTTATTGCTTACAGCAGAATGAGGAACTCTTTTGAGTACTTGCTATAAATTTGCTTGTAGTTCCAATTTTTTTTCACAAACTTGTGAATTGTTGATACAGATGGTCGATTATTAAATTTAACCGAAAATAAATCACGAACTGTGCGTAAACTGACGCCACTGTTAAATTATTTGATAATAAATACCCTTCCTTCATTAGAATATTCAAAATTATTCTTCATAGTAATTAGTTAAATACGTGAATTGATAACCGACAAAAAATAACATTTATTTTGGAATAAATAAATGTTATCATGGCTGGTCTGTTTTTTGTGAATAAAATGCAAAATATTTATTACAGTTTTTAAGCTATTTCTATTTTAACAAACAAACAATAAATTCAAGTAAAGTAGTATCAAATTATGCGCATGTTTTTTCTCTTTCGATTGATACCACTATTAATCCTATCAATTCAAGCGGCAAGCAGGAATCTTCATACGATTTCCCATGCTATTTAGAATAAAGATTATTAAGTAATCATATTTATAATGTAGTCGTTTTCTTATCGTTACTGTTGTCATTTTTATTCAAAAATTGTAATATTTAGGGTGTTACGCCACTACTTGAACATCAGTCACGAAAACCTGTGCTTTTGCGTATAGGCAACACAGTATACACAATGCAGAGGAATTTTAAGATTTATATATAATTATGTCAATTTCTCATTGGTAACTGTTTAAAACTATTATTAATCACCTTGGTGTCTTTGGTCCTTTGTGTTACATTTAATTTTTAAATTAAAATTAAATTCTTGATGCGTAGAAACTATGAAAGTCAACAAATACACACTAAGCCTTTTCTTAATTCTAGACGTATGTAAATAATAGAAAAAAAATTATACCTATCACTATTACAATAAAAAAAGTTTTATTCATAAGTTCATAGTACAAAATCTTTCCCAGTTGATTGACTTTTAAATTAAAATTATCTGAAAGCAGCATAAAAAATAAGAATTAAATTTTAATCTTTAACGTCAAATTAAATATGATAAATTATTGCTGTCTAATATGCTAAAACTTGAAATAACACATACAAAATACATTACAGAACATGATTATTGTTAAATACATGTGAATTCCTTTGTTTGCTAGTTGAGCAAGCATTACTACGAAAACAATGTTTTTGCGCATAACACAATTATTTGTGAAAATCAATCTAGCAAATCTGAAAGGCATAAAAAGAAAAAAATAATTTATTGTCAATGACGCCAATTCAATTATCCGTGTGTGCCTTTAAAAAAGTGTATAATAACATTTCGGAAATTGTTCTCAGTAACTTAATCATCGACTCGTAACCAAAGTTGCAAATTTATATTGTCTAGCCTAAGGGCCAGTTCTACAATGCAAATATATACCTAGAATAAGCTGTCCGAGGTATAATTGTCATAGTTTCCTTTGTTACAGCAACCGTTTCTAGGGTATTTACTCTGCAGATAAGTTTATCCTTGGTTTGTAGAACCGGCCCTAAATAGAAATTTGAGAAATGTCATGCACAGGGATACCCCAAGGTACTTCAGGCTGCAGAGTGAAAAACAATCCCAAAACAAAACTAGCACAAACAACACGACTGCCTCGTTTTCTAAATACCTACAGAAATCAAAAGCTTCTGAAAGGTCTATCAGTAACAAAGCCTCTGCGTTATATAGTTTTACTAGCAGTAACGAATTAATTGACTCAGAACGAGTAAAGGGCTGGGAAGAACACCGACAAACATACACATTTATCTATCTAGTTAATGCTTGTACTCTTTTCCTATTAGAAGTTGTCCTTGAAGAAGAAGCGCCGCCGATTTCAAATAGACCCACCTTTTAAGCATTTTAAGATGAAAGAAATGTCAATGGCTATTTCGACTCAATTAAATCAGAAGAAGTGTCCAGGACTCGATCCGATAACTGACGAAATCCTTAAAAAACTTCTAGAATGATTACAATAACCTACAACGCCATTTTAAGGACAAGATACCTACTTTCCGGTTCAATAGTAAGTGCCGCAAATCATTATGATTCCCAATCCCAAACCACTGATAGAAGTAGTCTTATAAAGACCCATTAGCTTGCTTTCCAATTCTGTATAAAGAAAAAGAACTTATACCAAAATACCACTTTGGGTTCCTTCGACGCCACTCTACCATGGAACAGATACATTGCTACTAAAATAAAGAGGTTTTGCTTAGCAACATTTTAAGACAGCATCCAGAGATCCAGAGTTGTAATAAGGTATGGCACACTGGCTTCTTTATACATTCGACAATTGCATACCACAAAGAATACCATAAACTCAAGTCCTATTTTGCAAACAAATATGCTGACTTCCATTAAAAATACCCAGAATGAGTTAAGCAATTTGAATGAAATTTTCACAAAAGATGTATTTTGTTTATATAAAAGCGTGATTAAAATTACAACTCAACAATAGCAAAAAAGTTATTTAATAATCAATGGCTCATCCATGCTCTCTAATGCACTCAGTTACTCGACCTGGCATGCTTGCAATGATATGATCGATATCTGGTTAAGATATGGCATTCAAAGCATCTCTAATCCGTAGTCGAAGTTCGTCTAAGTTCCATGGAGCTGGTAGGAGCACTATGTGGCCTTGCATTATCTTGCTGGATCAGAAGGTTATTTAATCCCTGAAGATATAAAACTGCAACTGGCTCTAACACATTCGCAATGAGCCCAGTTATAACACGCGGGCGACACCACTCTAACCTTAAAGCACAATGACGTGGAGTGAGAGGTAGGACTAACAGTGGACGATAACGTAAACCAAAGACTCGACGATAAATCGATTGACCCTGAAGTAAATTTGTAAGAAGACTAGTCAGAGGACTGATGTTCATATTCCTACCGTGTTTATTTTATACTCCCCTCCTTAAGGGAAAAGCACACCTATCACCCGACCTTAACCTAGAGCTGTGCACAGAAGCACAAGCTGTGTTGTTAGTTGTGATCGAATGGGCACATGTTTCGTCTCTTGGTGTTGAGACTCATCAGGGTACCGACATGCGCTCATATTTAGCTAGGATGTGAGGGCAGAACTCTAAACAGTCAACTTACACAATTTTACAGACTTCGCGTCTGTTGGCGCACAATGATGTGTATGTTTTTGTGGATAACGTCCACTGAGACATACAGTAGGTGAGTATACATTTACTCTACCTGCTGTGGTACCTCAATTGCATGAGGTCACACACAACTACCTGCGTCTCCGCCGTAAATGAAGTAAATTTGTAAGAAGACTAGTGAGAAGACTGATGTTCATATTCCTACCGTGTTTATTTTATACTCCTCTCCTTAAGGGAAAGAGCCACCTATCACACGACCTTCTCCTAGAGCTGTGCACAGAAGCACAAGCTCTGTTGTTAGTTGTGATCGAATGGGCACATGTTTCGTCTCTTGGTGTTGAGACTCATCAGGGTACCGACATGCGCTCATATTTAGTTAGGATGTATGCACAGCTCTAGGTTAAGGTCGGGTGATAGGTGTCCCTTTCCCTTAAGGGGGGGAGTATAAAATAAACACGGTAGGAATATGAATATCAGTCCTCTGACTAGTCTTCTTACAAATTTACTTCATTTACGGCGGAGACGCATGTAGTTGTGTGTGACCTCATGCAATTGAGGTACCACAGCAGGTAGAGTAAGTGTATACTCACCTACTGTATGTCTCAGTGGACGTTATCCACAAAAACATACACATCGATTGACACTGACAGCCCAGGCCTATGCTTCTGGTTATGGCAAATCTGTCTCTTTTACACCCACCAATCTAAGACGTCGATCTTCTTCATCTGTAGTCCTCCGCGGTCGTCCAGATCCACGTTGACGTTTATGTACACCTTCTGTATCCTCTCTGGACCAACATCTGACTATGGTTGCCTCACTTCTTTGCAGACGACGCGCGATTTCTCTTATAGAAAGTCCGGCTTCTCTCATGTCTACAATCCTGCCTCGTTCAAACTCACTTAACTCATGAAAATGAGCACGTTGGCGAACTCGTGTCATGTTGAAGCACAGCGAAAATGGTTCATAGCACGGCCATAGATAACTTTGAAAAAATTATCAAAACCAGATTATTTTTAAGAAAGAAACAATTACAAAAAGCAATGAACGCCACAAGGACAGCCACATTTTAAACGTTTCTTTGTCATACTCAAGTACACCTTTTGTGAAGATTTTATTTAAATTCCTCAATTCCTTCTGGGTGTGTCGTTTTTAATAGAAGTCAGTATATTTTGTTCGAAAATATTAAGATAGCATCACAGCACTGTTACCTATAAAATCTAGAACTCCAGAAGATAACGTATTCGGCCCTGTTAAGTAATTATCAATTTTTGGCAGACGACTCTACTACATCTTCGATAACTCTACGAAACCATCTAAAGCAAATAGAAAATGGATGAAAATGTGACGCATCAGAGCTAACGTCCAAAAATCTGTCTGAGGTACATTTACATTTAAGAGAGGCACGTGTCCACCAGTTAGTTTTAGTAAAAATCTGTTACAATACAAAGATGAGGTTAAATAAGTCGGTAATCACTCAGATAGACGTCTGTCTTGGAGTAAACACATTTAGTATAAGCGATTCGGCTACCTCTCACTTTGAAAAAGTATTACTGTCTAATCAAATGTATATCACAGATATCTTGAAAATATAATATTGGTGTACAAGAAAGCCGTAAAACCTATTTGGGACTATACAACTCAACTTTGCGGAACGGTTAGTAACTCAAGTATCATTCGACTTCAACGTTTTCAGTTGAAAATAACTGTTGCACCATCAAGACCTTCTCATTACCATGATCAAAGAATTTATTAACAAGTCCAATATCAAAAGAGACGTAGAATGCATCCAAACCTTCTAGCAGTCGAACTCCTGGTCACCTACCGAGTAAAGTAACTGAAAAACTCCAAGAAGACCCAGGTAAGTATATGAAAATAGATTAAATGCAGTAGTAATTAATAACGGCAGCCGCGATGTTGCCAATGCTATTGGGAAACGCTTGAATAATAATATTATATTATCTCATTTTTCCATCCGGTGCAGACATCTTGGTTTCTAGTTCAGATACTACAGGAAAACGTTATAAGTCGGAAACGTTCGTTCTGCAGCGATTTGACCATTCCCGAGAAACAACTAGGACAATTTCCGTTCACGATCTTCACATTCTGCTATTTGGTCAGCCTGACATACTAAAAAATACATAGTGTAGCTTAGATAGCAAATGGCAATAGATTAAATGCATTAATAACTGCAGTCGCGACGTTGCAAATGCTATTGGGAAACGCTTGAATAATAAAATTATATATATTAATCCATTTTTTCATCCATATGACATATTCAATTTTAGTAAGTTTGTTATAATGGGAGCGTATCATTGGGAAAACACTTTTTATGTGATATTTTGATACATCTTAAATACTTCCGTGATGTATCTATCGATAGCATGTGAAACAATCTTGGAAATATATTTTTTTTATAAAAAACAAATTAAAAAGTACAAACAATTAAAATAGAATATTAAAGAAGGCAAACAACAACTTTTATTGTCATTCATAATCCAAAAGTAATACCTAGCAACTAAAATCAACGTGCTAAAAGGTCAAATAGATTTTATATTATTTAATTTTTTTTGTGGAATCAGTTCTATAGTCTGTCTCACGGTGAGTTTGCAGTACAGGGTCTTATAGAGGTCAGCGATCCATGTTTCTACACAAAATTGTTTTGAAGTAAATATGCACCCGACAGTCTAAAGGTAATCATGATTTTGTTAAAGAAACCGCTTATCGTTGTTAACATGAAGTATTTTACCTGCAGCGTAACTCTAAACTGACCTACCTGTCGGTCGAATACTGAGAATTGGCACCATAGGAACACTAACTCCCATAAGATTGCTGTACTGCAAACTCACCTGAGTGTAATGTGTTGCCTACCAGATCATCGGTAATTCGATGCCCGGGCAATAGATCACCAAGTATTTAATTTATATTGTGGTTTGATTTACATACAATTTTCAGTTAAAATACTTGAATATATATTTAGATGGAGAATAATGGACGGTTTCATAAAAGAAAAAAATCTGTACGTTATAGCACCAGATAAATTCATAAACAAATTATGCCATCAGCTGTAAATTGTCAAAAAACATTTTGTACCCCTACCAAACTTTTGCTTATATTTAAACCATATCATGATAATACAAATATTTTGAATTAAAGGCAAAGTTTCTAATAATGGCCGAACTCCTAAGGTAATTAAAAAATGTTAGTGCAATGCCATTATAAAATTACAAGAGTTTATTTAAAAGATTTTGTGGTTTTACAATCAACGCCATCTTTTAGTTTTACCATAGAAGTGAACTATATTCAAATTTATTGCAGTCCCTAAAGCTAGGCAACACATTATACTAAAACGTGTAGTTATGAAATGAAACTAAAATTGCCAAAAGTTAGACACTTTTAATTACATTCGAACAAAACAAAATCGAAAGATGTAGTGTTAATAGGAGAAACGAGTTCATTGGCCCTTGGAATTACAAAAATAGAGCTGAAATATGTGGGCTGATAAGAAGAAGAATGTTGACAGCAATTTTCAACGTGTCTGAAATTATTACGTGTCGTTGGCATCGGGCTGGAGAAACGATTTTCTGTTAGTTTAGTTAAAACCTACTGGTTAGCTAGGGCTTACAAATGCGATCAAGTTTCCTTAAAAATACTATATGCCTATAAAATACAATTAACATAAAATCAAGCGAATGAAACGATCTCACATAAATACCCTTTCTAGGGTGGAAAAAGGAGGAATTGAAGGTTTAGACGCACTAGGGTTCTACGGTGACAATTTTAAAAACAACAATAGTAACCGGGTAATAAACTTTTGTATACAAAATAACTTGATCATAGCACACTATTTCTGCAGATACAGAGGTTAAGAGTAGAAACAAAAAATCGATAATTGGCTACATTCTAGTAAATACAACATATAGAAAGGTAGTCATACACGTAATAACGAAAAAGAGTCCAGAAATAAACAGTGGCCACTGTTTAGTGGTAGAAAAATAAAAACCCAAACACTTACACAGAGAAGCTGAACATCAAATACAAAAATCAATAAATCAAAGGAGGTAATTAAATCATATAAACTGGCAGAAAAGGAAACTTCTGAAAAAATTAAACACAGTGTAGAAATAAAGGCAAGACAGAAAAAATTAAAACTGGAAAAAATGTAGAACAACTTTGGTCGTTCAAGGAAGCGAAGGCAAAATAAGTCTATGGAACAGTAGTTATAGACAAAACTCGTAAACATGTCAAATTATGGAACGAGATTAAATGTACGTACAAATGAAGAAGAAAACATAGAAAGAGTACCTAATAAATAAAACGAATGAAAGTTATTCACAATACAAATAACAAATGTAAAGAAAGTGGTACAACAAGCTAAGAAACATTCATGGAGAGAATTTTCAATAAAAATAAGAAAAAATATATATAGCAAACGAAGACAAGGCAATGAAGATATGGAAAGGACATTTCCAAAAACCAATAATAATATAGACAGTAAAAGTATAAGGTTGACACAGGCGGCAGATGAAGAAGATATTATAAAACTGAAAGTGGCGAGACAAATAATAAAATCAATCTTCTTCTTCTTCTTCTTCTTCCTCTTATTATAGGCCAGTGGCCTGTTTTAAGTACGAAGCGGATCTATGAGCCTTCTTTGCCCTTAGGCCGGGTAGGTGGCCAGCCTTATCCGTCGAAAGTGAGAAAGCGTTTCCTTGTTTAGGGGTTAACGACTCCCACAGGTCTTAGGGTGGTAGCCGAGGAACGTACGATTTTTAAAATCCTGCTAGAGACCGCCGAGATTCAAACCCGAGCCGGCCGCCTGAAAGGCGGACATTTGCTCGTTGGGTCATCCGCTCATCTAATCACCTATAAAATCAATCAAACCAGGGAAATCAACTGGATATGATAGGATAACGCCTGAAATGGTAAAACATCGTGGAGAAACAGATAAATAAATGTTATTTTTTTTAGAAAAGTGTGGGTGCCAGAAGATTCACATATGAATTGTAATACCGGTATATGGAAACAAAGGAGACGGTCATGAATGCGGGAACTACAGATGCATTACGCTACTGAATATTGTAAAAACATGTGTGGAAGGTTACTAAACAAAAGAATAGGAATGGAAATTACAGATCAGTTAGAAGGAGCTCACAACAAATTCAGAAAGCGATGCTACGCACAAACCATGTTTTTACCATAAAATTGTTAACCGAGAAAAAATAAAGAAAACAGAAGTATACTCAGCATTCTTGGACCTAGAAAAAGCATTTGACAGAGTCCCTCAAAAATTAGTATGGAAAAGTCTGAAAAGAAATACAAAGATAAACGTGAAAATTGGAAATAATATATCTAAGGGATTCATTGCGACAAAAGGCCTCAAACCGGGTTACTTCGTTGCACCTATTCTTTTCAATATATACACTGGGGCTTCCGGCTCTTCATTTAGTGAAGCCTACAGACTTGACCAGGGTCAGATGTGGGCCATGATAGGGGAGCAAGTGGAACACTCAGGGATCATCCAACACTTTGAGAAGGTCCCAGAACTTCACACAAAAAGCGATTTCATGGTTTCCGCTATACATGTTCCACAAAGCATTTCATGTGCTCATCCCTGATAGGAACGATTGATGTCAGCAACAGCATCTCCTCACTCCAGAGGGGCTTGTCTGGTACACAGACGGCTCCAGGATGGCAGAGGGATCTGGTGCTGGCATCTACGGCTGTAGGCCGAGGGTGAAACTCACCGTTTCCCTAGGAAAATACGCCACTGTATTCCAGGCGTAGGTATTTGCCACACTAACCTGTGCCCAGGAAAACCTTCAAAGAGGTTCTACTCTGCATATCTACATTTCACAGTTAGGCAGAACTAAGGGTACTGTGTTCGCCCAAGATCAACACTAGGTTGGTTTTGAAATGCAGCCAGATACTGAATAGACTCGGTACAAAAAACTGGGTCAAACTACTATGGGTAACAGGCCATAGTGAAATAAAGGGATGCGGATGCTCTAGCCAGAAGGGGTTTTCAAGAGCCACTCATCGGCCCTAAGCCAGCGTTGGGGATTACCCGTGCCACTGCAAAAATACAAGTTGAGCACTAGCTAAATAACCAATCCAGTGCAACTGGGCTTCGATACAAAGGCTACGTCAGGCAAAACTCCTGATTGGGGAAATGTTGCTTGGTAACACCTCCACTCTCCTGTCAATGAGCAGGAAAAATATTAGGATCGTGACTGGTCTACTAACAGGACGCGGTCACCTACAGAAGCACTTATTTACAATTGGAATCGTAAATGATGCCACCTGTAGGAAATGCCAGTTGGAGGAAGAAACCTCAATTCATGTTCTATGTCAATGTGTAGCTCTCCTAACACTGAGACATAAACATTTTGGAGCCGGCCTGGTGGAAGCGCAGGCGAAAGGGACGTTCCTATGGGTAGGATTCTTTCCTTTGCGTTGGAAACCGGCCTCTTCGAACGAGACACATAGCAATTTAGGTGGGAAGCACACTGGACCAGCTAACAACTAGCACAACCAGAAGGAGAAGATACTCTAAAACTGGAAGAAAAGTGTGTCGAAATGGGATTATCAGTTGAAAATAAAAACATCTATACAATTTTTCCATTACCAGGTTCTTCTTGCTAAAAATAAGGACGACCTGGAATATATGATTAGAAAAATGAGAGTAGGAAAAACCGACCTTTCAATAACATAAGTAAAACAAAATAATTAAGTGTAAGAGAGGAAAGTGATGATTTGGATTTAGAAAATGGAGAAAAGATATATGTAAGCGATAACTAAAAATATTTAGGAACTAAAATAGAAAAAGATGGAAAAACTGAAAAGGCGCAAGGAAATATCCAAAGGAACTGAAATATAATATATACAGCGATGTAGTAAAGAGCATTACTCTCTCTGTGGTGCAGAAGCGTGGAGATGGAATGAAGTAGACAGGATAAGAGCTGCAAGCTGTAGAAATGGACTTACTGAAAAGATCATGCAGAATATGTAGACTTAAAAGGATACCCGACGAAAGAATTAAAGCACTGATCGGCTTGCAACTTATAATAAACAGTTGAAAAAAGACAATTAATTTGGTATGGACACGTTAAACGGATGGGAGAACATTGATTACGTAGAGCAGCATTAAAATTGATAACCCAGAAAAAAAGGGCGAAGGCCCAGAACAACTTGGAGCAGCAATATTAAGAAAGCAATGATCGAGAGCAATCTTCAAGATGAGCATTGTCAAGACAGAAGTAATATATATTGTAACAATGTATGTAAACTCTAATAATGAGTCAATACTCCTCTGTTTATTCTTGTAGTCGATTGGGCATACTGGAAATAAGCAAATCAATGCTAAACTGTGGTATGTTATACCAAGCTTCTAAAATATGTCCTCGGAGAACATCTACACTGTTTGGGGGTGGCTGCAAATCATCCTCAATCCTACCATATCCCAAACGTGTTCAATTAGCGATTGGCGTCCGAGAAGATGATGAAAACAAATCAATATTAGCATCATCCAGAAACTCCATAGTGACCCTCCGAGCATTATCTTGTTGGAAAATGGAGTTTACCAGTTTTTGAAGATATGGCATTAACACTGGCTCTAGCACGGAATTGATGTGAGGAATCGCATTTAATGCTGCTGGAATAACTACTAGAGCAGAGATCCCCAAACTGTGATATGCAATCATATTCCAAAGCAACAATGTCTATAACAACAGGGTTTGGCTGGAGACTAGGGGTACCCGAATCAGACAGAAATATTAATTTTGAAGTTGAAAATTTTGGGAGCGCTACACTAGAGGAAATCTACTTCCATGGCAGATAGTTCCTCCCCCCCCCCCCCCCCCACACACACACAATTACACTTTGAGCGAGAGCCGTATATCTTTGTACAGAAAACTGACTATTCTTTATCCAGGACGACTTTTGACGATTCTGCGACCCTCATGAGCTTATAAACAAAATCGAGATTCATCACTAAAGACGACTCGCTTCAATTCCTCATTTCGATGCAACCTTTGGTTACACCAATCCAATTCTGCTGTTTTATGGCGTGAAGTTAAAAGTAAACAAAGCAATGGTAGATACGATCTAAACCCAAAAGATCGAATTCTTCGATACTTCGTATGAAGTGGTGTGTTATAAAATCTCTCCATCAAACACAAATTTCCTTTGTTAATGAAAACCGGTCCTGAAGAACCACAAGCCGAAACGTCGTAATTCCTCACCATTTTCTATCCACCTTCGCCAGCATAAAGAAATTGTAACCGAATTGCGTTTCACACGATCAGCGATATCATGAATGGTTAATCCGGCTTATCATAGGTCTATTATTTTACCACTTTCAAATTCAGTTAATTGATGGACGTTTGGACGTTATCGAATAGGGGAGTTTTTTACACTCTACTAAAATTAATTAGGCCTGCAATTAGGACTTATAGCGATACTTAAAGTAAGTAATGCTAAAAGAAAAAACAAAAACATTTCATGTCATTGCCGATGGTAACTTGATTAATCTATAATTAAAATATTCATCGTTTCTTAGTGCAAATAAAACATATATTTCCTGAAAATTTCATCCAAATCTACCAACGTGTTCTAAGTGTTCATTATTTTGAGCAACCAGTATACAGGGTATATCTAAAATATAGGTCACGGTTTTGTGTGCGTGTAGTACGTGTAAAAATAAGGCAAAAAGTCTATATGAATATATGTTCTTTATCAAACTGTTACCGAGATACAGGGTATTGAAATTATTTTTTTAGATCCTGTATTGATTTTCTCTGAACAGGCTGGGGGAAAAGTAATGACATTTTCAGGGTAAGTATTAATCAAAACTAGACGCCGTTCACTATTACTCTTATTTTAATATGACATTCCAGTGGCGTAGTAATCAAAGGTGCCTAGCTTGAGTAATACTTGCCCTGAAAATGTCATTATAACTTTCCTCCAACCTCAGAAAAAATCACTACAGAGCTAAAAAATGAAATTTCAACACTCTGTATCTCGATAAACGTGTGGTTAAGAATATATGTTCATATAGACCTTTTGTCTTATTTTTACACGTACTACACACACACGAAATCGTGACCTACCTTCTTTTAGATATATTCTGTATATATACAGTGTGTCTCACCAACTATCAGACATAGCCAAATGAACACTGGGAAATTATTGGACGACCAACTATTTCTGTGTAGGCACAGGTACATATTATACAAGGTTGCTCAAAAATGCGTGGCAAACCAGACTTACTTTTATAAAACAGAACGCCGTACATTAAGGCAGCTTAAAAGTTTTGCATCGAAATAATAATTATTTTAATATAAAGCTATATAGGCCTAGTGCTGTTTTAGAAATATTAAGGATTTTATGCAAAAAATGCTGAATTTCAGGCAGCTGAAGGTGGTCAACATTTGAAGATTTAGTAATTTCGTATGTTTTTTAATGGAACGCCCTGTATATTTTTGAAAAGATTTTTTAATGAGTTTTCTTCTGATATCGTACTTCATATCCTTAAATTCGACCCTTTTTCAAATACACAACATTAAAAACAACAATTTAAGTCCCTTAAGTGGCGTTATTTAATAGCATAACAAACAAATGCCGTTAAAATGCTAATTTAAACACTTTCCAAACATGGAATAACAACAGGTCTAGAAAATAAAAATCCAGCCATTGACGACACAAAAAATAATAAATATGAAAAGGCGAGAAATGCTTAAAAACATAATTCTTCTCTCCATAAGAGCATTTAACATTAGACACATACAACTTATTTTAAAATTAGTATTTTGATGCAAAACTTTTAAGCTAGCCAAATATAGGGTGCCCCATTAGAAAAAGTAAGTTTGGTTCGCCAAATTTTTTTGAACCACCCTGTATAATCAAATTGAGTTTACTACTGTGCACCACCTTCGTACCTACTACTTTTATACGAGTATAAGCAAATGTAACTCTCATACTTTTAGAAACGTCTTCCACCCCCCGCATCGTTGCCGGACCCTGTATATCGCATTTTTTTAAAGTTTATTTTCTTTTTTTTTTTGGCATTGGATGAACATCCATTTGCCACACGCGTTTATTAAGATTGATATAACTTATGGCATAAAATTAATAAAAAAATTTATTTACTTTATGTTATATTTTAATGTTGTTTTTATTAATAAATTTAACCAATAAATCGTATTTTTTTTGTCAAAGGTTGCCGGAAGTGTTGCTATACTAACAGGAAAGTCGGTATTTAAGTTTCTTAGGTAATTAAGAAGATCATTGGTACTATTTGAATGTAGTTTGCAATTAAAAAACAAATGATTTATATCTGCCTCTTCGCCGTCCTGAGCTGGAAAGTAACGATGATTTATTTTGATTCTGGTTATTATTTCTTATTTACATTAAATTAAATATGTGTGGGACTTTCTTCGGGAGTTCACCATGAATTAGATAGTACGGATTGTTTGATTTTACGCTATTTTCTTTGCAACTAACCATCCACTCTTTGTACATATTTGTTTTATAGTTATTACATAGATCTTGAGAAAGAGGGACTTGAGTATAAGTGATTGAACTTCGAGCCTGCTTAGCAGCTAGATCTACTTGTTCATTACCCTGTATTCCTGAGTGACCTTTAGCCTAAATAAGGACAACCCGACAACCTTTTCTTGATAGTTGATATGAAGAATTTTTTATTTTATCCAGCTATTAATATATTTTAAATCTTGATTATCGATACTTTGCAGTACAGATTTTGAATCAGATATTACCGCCACTTCGCGAACATCGTTATCCGCGATCCAGCATACACTTTTCTCTATTGCTACTGCTTCAGCTGTGTAAATGCTGCACATTTTCGGCAAACGGCATTTTAAAATTATGGTTTTCTCTGATATGAAAACAGCGCTGCCTACTCCTTCTTTACTTTTACTGCCGTCAGTATATATCACTGTTTTTGATTTCCAATGTGTTTAAAATTGAATAAACAACATTTTGGTTATAGGAAGGAAGTTATGTGAAATCAGGGAATATGACTGTGGGCTTAAAAAGTGTAAATTCATAAGAATAGTCATATCCAGGCAATACCTCTTGTGATATTATGTCATTTTTAAGTTTTTCTCTATGCAAGAAACCAGCTGTAAATGGTGGAGAATTCTTTTTCCGCCAATACGGATTTGTTAAATTTTCTGTATTTAAGAAGCCCATGCGTTTAGTTAAGGACGAGTTGTATGTTCTCAGCTTAGCCTCCGCCAGGATTACATTAGTTGGAGATGATTTAAATGCACCAATGCATATTCTCACAGCTCTATACTGAATCCTAGCTATTTTTTTTAGGTGTGTATTTGAAGATGACCCGTAAAATATGCTACCATAATCGATTATGGACCTTGCAAATGACCTATAGAAAAGTAGAGCTATACTTGGTGCAGACCCCCATGCCTTTCCACAAACACTTCTCAAAATATTGAGACCTCTTTCGCAACGATTTTTTGTATATTCTATATGTTGTCCAGAGCAGTTTTGGGTCAAACATCATTCCCAGATAGTTGTATCTGTTTACTGTGGGAATCAAGTCTTCTTCTATATCAACATGCGCGTCTAGTTTAATTCTGTGACTTGTAAAGCACATAATAGCTGATTTTTCTGGAGACATCATTAATCCCATTTAAAATAACCAGTTTTTAACTTTTCGTAGTATTTTATGAAGGTCATCTAAGCACTGTCCATAACTTTTATGGCTGACATATATACAAATATCATCTGCATATTGAACTATTTTAACATGATCATCAAATATTTCATGTAATCCTGACGTGTAGATGTTAAAAAGAATAGGGCTCAGTATAAAACCTTGTGGGAGACGTTATATACTAATCTTGGCCCATACAACAGGTTATAATGATTCCTTATATACATTTCTCTACCTCTAAAGATTTATATAACATTATAAGCTGCCTTCTTGCATATTCCCACCCTTATCATTTTACTAAGTAAAATTTCCAAGATCACTGAGTCATACGCCCCCTTTAAATCTAAAAACAGACATAGCAAGTAATCATTTTGCGAAAATGTAATTTGTATATCGGTAACTATTTCAGCTAGTGCGTCGGTTGTACCTAATCCCCTTCTAAAACCAAACTGCGTTTTAGGTAAGGTGCATTTTGACTCTAGATCAAATTCTATGCGCAATTTTATCATTCTCTCGAATGTCTTGAGTATGCAAGACATCAGAGAGATCGGTCGATATGAAGAAGGAAGTGCTGAATTTTTGCCTGTTTTGTGAATAAGTATAATTACCACTTTTTTAAGCTCTTGAATGACCTCTTGATTATTCCACCAAGCATTGAAGATATCTAATAATAATTCTTTTGCCGATTGTGGAAGATTGTATAACATTTTATAGGTAAAGCCATCTAGGCCTGGAGCAGTATTTTTTTATTTCTTTAGTGACACTTGCAATTCTTCTATACTGAAACGTTTAGATAACGATTCGCCTTGTGCGGTGAGTCCTTCGAGATCTATGGGTATTTTACGAGCAACAGTGGGTGGTGCGTAGGCGTCTAATATTGCAAAAATTGTTTCGTCTGCCGTTTGAACTTTTCCAATTACAACATTTATATTACTAATTGCTCTAACTATTTTCCAAATTTCAGATATTGATGTACTCTTATTCAGTGAGTTAACGTATAGTCGCCAGTTGTCGCGTTGTTTTTGTCTGCAGAACCGTTTAGCTGCCGCTGTCGTATTTTTATAATTAATATAACGCGTTTCACAATGCGGTACACTCATCATCCCACCAACAAGGTTTTATTTTTCGAGTGGGAAGGAAAGGTTTTTTAATACCCATAAACTCATTTGAAACTTCGGTTAAGGTATTAACTCCAGTGTGGAATTTGTCTGTATTTGATTTTGTGTTTATATCGGTATTTTTTAGAGAAATCTCTATACTATTCCTAAGCAAGTCCCAGTCTAGAGTCATTCCATTTTGAAGCCGGCAGTATTTTGTTTGATATTGTTCTCAATTTTGATGTAATTAGTATAGGAAAGTGATCGGATCCCATAGTATCCGATAACACTTTCCATCTCATTTTATCAACTAGGGTAGGTGAGAGTATCGTGAGATCTACCGCTGAAGGGTTTTGCCCTGGCAACGTAATGCGAGTGGGACTACCATCGTTGATAGCAATCAGATCGTAGTCATCCCTGGCCTCTAGTAATTTGTTTCCTTGAGTACTATTATCGCTACAACCCCATAATGCGTGGTGGCAATTAAAATCTCCACAAAATATAGTCTTGTTAGAAAATTGTCTAAACAATTTATTCCACTCTTGTTGATTGACTGACGCACTAGGATGCTTATAAACTGAGACTATATTGTGTGAGCCCCTGTTGAGTTCCACTGCGCATGTCTCGATATCAGGATGGCCATGATCTATTGCTATCTCTTTAAAATGTATAGTTTTAGCAATGAGAATGGCTACGCCACCATAACCGTCTTGCCTACATCTTTTGACGATATTAAAACCATCTAGTTTAAAATTATCCGAATCTCTAAGCCAGGTTTCGCACAGAATAATAATATTTATATTAAATTCATTAATTAAGTTAACTAAAGAGGCTTTTCGAGGTTTTAATGATTTTATATTCCACTGTAAAATGTGTATAGTTTTCTTTAATATGTGTCGGCGTCATCGTCTGAATAAGAAAATACCATTGTATTCTGATTATCGGTGGAACAATTAATATTATTCGTCCTACTATTATTATAATCGTCTAAGATAAAGGAAATTTGATCTCTAATATTGCCTTTGTTTATATTTGATCGGTTAAGCATAAAATTATTTATAAATTCTAACATTTGACGTATTACTTTTTCTTTATTACATTTTTAATGTGTATTGATGTGAGATAGGTGATTTTCCAGTTAAACACCTCGAAACTGGGTTTCTTTTGTTTTTTTTTATTTTTTATTAACTGCTTTTTTAAATAGAACACCTGGTATATTATTACATTTTTTAATTCAGTTTGAAATTTTAGAAAAAATGTGTCTCTTCAACTAACGCTCTATTTTGTACGGTTTCTGTAGAATTAGTGATTTTTGAAAATTTTGACAAATGCTTAAAAATTAAAAATGAAATGGTTAATTATAAGATCACTGTAAAAGAAAGTTGTGTGCGTGTATCACACCAAATTTTTCTTCTAATATTTGAAATACTGGTTTTATATTGTACCATTCCTTTTTCAAAGGAGCATCTTCAGAAAAACCTGAAGAACTGGTGGATAAGAAACCAGGAAAAATTAAAGGTCAACAGTTTTCTTATAGTGCTTATAAGATCTTCAACCCTATGCTAGGGACTAATTTATTACGTGAAAGAGTATTTTCCAAGCTCACTGGTGTGAAAAACAAACTAAGAACCGTTTATAAAGAAGGGATGTGGAAAGCGATGTTTCTTTTATCATAGATCGAAAACAATATCACCTAGAATGTAAATGAAGTACTTGATTAGTTTAAAAACACAGCTCCGTTAGAGATCTTCGTTTCGAATAAGTTTTAGTTTAATAATGATGAAATGATTTGGTGCCTTTGATGCGATAGAAAACTGGGCAATAATTAGATTAATGAGAAACGCTAGAATAGATCAAAGGTACATAAATCTAATCAATAACATCTACAAAAAATCATCAATGACAATAAGAGTTCACGAAACCACGAATAAAATCAAAACTGAAAGAGGTGTTAAACAAGGTGATATCATCTCGTCAAAATGATTCACCTTGGTCCTTGAGGATGTCTTCAAAGAATTAAATTGGGCAGGAAAAGAAATACACATCGAAGGCGAACACCTACAAAACCTCAGATTTGCTGATGCTATTATACTATTTGCAAAGGATGAAGAAGAACTCACAGAGATGCTTGAACAACTACAAGAAGAATCGAGAAAATATACCTAGGCCAAATGACACCAAGACCTATAAATTGACAGAAAAACCAGACTAGGCTGGGCGGTCTGCGGTAAATTAAAACATATTCTAAATACGAAACACCCCATGAAAATAAAGACAAAAGTTTACAACGACTGCATTCTCACAGTAATAACAAATGCCCTGAAACATGGATTTTGGCCAAAAACATGATTAACAAATTCAGAGTACATCAGAGAGCCATACAACGCAAGTTAATAAGAATATCAGTAAGAGACCGCAAATCCAATGAGTGGATAAGGCAGAAAATACAAGTGTCCGATGGAATAACCAGAATCAGTTCATTGAAATTGCAGTGGGGTGCACACGTCGCGAGGCACACAGAGAACTGAAGTATAGAACATGCAGCGACCATAACAAATATGGTACGACGACCTAAAGAAATTCACTGGACTGAACTGGTACCAGGTCACCCAGGACAGAGAAAAATGGTCCAATATGAGAGACGGCTATATCCAATGGATAGATCAAGACTGAGAGAAAAGAAGATTTGAGAAGTTTTTATTTTGTATTTTTAAATTATTTTTCAACATTTTGATAGACAGGTTCAGTTTAATTTCATATCATTATTCTCAACACCTTAAAATCAAATTGATATGTTGGAAAATGAACCTGAATGTAGAATCTGCTACAGTGATATTCGTGAGTATCAGGGGCGTGCTGGGCAGCATTTTAATTGAAGCTGGGCTGCTACATAGACGTCTAAAATTGAAATCATTTCTGCACTTAAAAATTTTAGGCGGTTTTACTAATAAAATAATTTAACATGCCGACTGCATTGGTTTTCTTGAAAATAAACGAAAAAAGATGTTTACGCTTCGCTAATTTATGAACAGGACTAGATTAAATTTGTTTCCCAGCGCTGCAATTAAGCTCTTTTAGTTAAACATTGTTTATTAATAGCGAGAATGTTACAAGTTGATGAATCCGAGCACAATTGTGTGCATTCTAAAGAGCAGGCCTTAATCGGGCTCTGACAGATATAAAGTCGGAAATTAAACAAAAAGTTACAACTTTCATCTAACTAGCACTTTTTCGTGAAAATGGATCTAGCGCATTTTTTCAAATTAAATGAATAATAAAAGACGTATATACTGATATTTATCAAAGAATTGCTGATCATCAGTCTAGCAGTAACCATGGAAACTACCCACCATAATTCTTTTTAAGGATCTATAAATTAGAAGGCCAAACATCATATTAACTCAAACCAAAAGTATACATATACACACGTATATATATAAAAAAACGATTAGTTTTTGACTGAATTATAAACATTGTTAAACTAATTGGGAAACAATTTACTGTTTAGAGGAAAATAAAGTAAAGCTATAGATATTTTTAAAAATCCAATGTCAGTCATGGACACGGTTTAGAGTCAATGTTACATTATATTAAATGAACACCTAATGAAAGTCATTAATAAACTTTTCCCATGTATTTAAAAAAATGTTTTCTATTCAGTTAGACCAATTATTACAGGACGTGTGGGTGAGAGTCAGATTTCGATTGTCATTAGATAAGTTTTTGCAAAGATTTATGGCGAAAATTTAAGAAAGTTATTAACAGCAATAAATCAATGGCGATTCCAATATTAAAGGATCATACACCGATTTTATTGGTTGGCCAAGTGAAAATTTTTCTGGTGCTATACGGTGTGTATCCGGATTGACTTTGCGGTAGGTGTAATGAATAAACATTTTTACTTCCCTCGTCTTAAAGACGAAGGAAGTATTGTAATCACGAAAAAAATTACCTTCCGATATTTCTTCGGATCTTTAAGTTTCGCGGTCCCTAGATGACGAAAACAGGTTTTCTCAATTTCGGCTGTCTATGTGTTGGCGGCATAACTCAAAAACTATTTGCTGTAGGAAGACGATATTTTGCATGCGTATTGTATGTCTACCTGGCATGAAACCGAGTTTACTAGAAATATACAGGGTGCTTTATAACGTACGGAGGAGAGATTTAGGATAGATAGATGGGACTAAAGTAAACATTTTTTATTACCAAACATTTGATGAAAAACCAATAATAAAAAAGTACAGTGGTTTAAAGGTCTTAAAAAAGTTTCCCACTGATTGAGTACTGCTAAAATTAAATTGTTTTCCAGAGATTTTTACCAAAGGAACAAAATGTCATATATAATTTCAAACATAAAGAAAAAAAGACAAAGTGCTCACTCCAATGCTAAATTCTAAAATGAATTTCTATTTCAATGTCTTTATTAATTTTTTATAATTACTTATTATTTTTAAAAAAACGAATTGGAATTTTTTATCGTTAACTAAGAAAAAATATTTGTTTACAACTTATTTGTAAACTTGGTGTCCATAATTTTGATTTTAAATTATGTATTTATTTATTTTCAATTTTAAATAATACAAAAATGTCTTTTTATTACATTAAGCAGGTTTTTTTAAATAACATAAATTTAACGAAGACAAAAAATTATGAAAAGGAAATAGAACAATAACTACATAAGTATAAAAATTCACTAAAATCACAAAAATTGTTCAAAATGCTGCCCCTGCTTTTCAACACACAGCAGCGCACGATGAATCCAATTACTCAACACTTGCGGATTTTTTTTTTCGCAAGTTCTTTGTAGCAACGTTGTATCCCCATAAAAAGTCCAGTGGGTTGAGATCAGGGCTGCGTGGGGGCCATTGAATAAATCCACCCCGGCCGATCCACTGTTGCGGAAAGGTATAATCGAGATAATTTCTCACAGCACGACTAAAATGTGATGGGCAGCCATCATGCATAAACCACATATTATGACGCACAACCAATGAAACATCTTCTACGAGTCCTGGTAAAACTTCTTGTAAAAAATGCAAGTAAGATTCGCTATTGAGACGCGCCAGAAATTCGAAAGGCCCTATTAAGGTGTCATTCACAATTCCAGTCCATAAATTTAAACTAAAACGTTGTTGAAAAATACTTGGGCGGATCGCATGAGAATTTTCACCAGCTCATGTGCGAGCATTGGGGAAGTTGAGCTTACCATTCCTGGTGAAACAGCATTCGTCAGTTACCAGTATGTTTGTTGGATAACCTGCTTCTGCTTGCGTACGATTGAGCAGCCACTCACAAAACTGCTGCCGCAACAGATAATCGTTGGGAGTAAGTCCTTTTACCTTTTGGAAATGAAAAGGGTACAAATCGTCCATCTTAAATGTGAGCCAAACCAAGTTCTGAGAAACATTAGCTTCCTGGGCAATTTGACGTATATTAGTTGTCGATTCAGCATCTACCTTTTTCAATACTTCTTCTTCAACATCAGCCGCGTGTCGATTTGATCTTCCACCATCATGACCCTTCTGTGGTTGTTAATTCCCAGCCTCTCGTCCCCGTTGAATAACCCAGAGAAATGTATTTTCGGAAGGGGTCGGTTTATTTGGAAATTTTCCCAAATACATACGGCTTGCTCGTGCAGCACTTTCATCGGCAGCTCCATAAACTATTATCGTGTCCATGCATTCAATGTTAGTGTAATTCACCATTTTATCCGAACTAATAACTTAATAACAACCACTAATAACAAATCTTAAATTTGATGTGTTCAAATTTACTGAAATGTCAATTTGACACTTTCCTAATTTTCAACAGCAACTTGCCTATTATTTCTTTATTATTCAACAGCTCTCTACAATTGCTACAAAAATTATTGGGCATTTAACTAAATGTGGTTCAGTTCATTCAAATATCCAAATTTAAAACCTAAATTACCCACATAATTTCTGAACAACTACTTCTTATTTAACTAAACTCGTTGTATCTTTTTAGTTATTGAGATTTTCTAAAAATTTTAATAATAAAAAATGTTTAGTTTAGTTCCCTCTATCTACCCTAAAAATCACCTCCTTACGTTATAAATCACCCTGTATACAACGTGCGCACCTTGAAAAATAAAATTTTGTTTATTTTTGCTTTACCTGAGAAATAGATACAAATAATAATTTGCACACAGCTCAGACTTTATCATTGGCAAAAGTGAGACCTAACAGGTACAGGGTAAACATCGCAAATTAGAAAGAATAGTATGGTGCTTTATAACGCAGCAGAAACTCGTCCACTTTGGGTACACCCGTGGCCAGCGGACTACATTTTTACTTCCGTCGTCTAAAAAGCAAAAGATTTTTTTATTTGCAAAAGATAAAAGTAATAATTTATTATTTGTTCATGGCTCAAGCTTTATCATTGGCGAAAATGAGACCTAACAGATACATAGTAAACATCACAAATGCGACACAATAGTATGTGCTTTATAACGCAGCAGAAACTCTTCCAACTAGAACACGCCAGTGGATCAGTTATTCTAGCGGCGGACAAGACACCGGCTCGAAATATTCGCCTCAGAGCGTAGAGTTCGAATCCCAGCTAATTACATTTTTTTATTTGCAAATTGATCAAATTCGCGAGAGGGAAGTTCCGTGTAAACCCCTTTACAGATTCGTTTAGTACGGTTTTCGTATTTTGCAGTCTAGGCCTACCTAGTACAAAATGGATTTTTACAAAAGTACTGTTCAGATGGAATCCAGTTGGTAGAGATAGCTTAAGAAGAATATAAATCATTGTCGATAACGTGGGCTTTCTAGTAACTTCACAGGAACATTTTATTAATATAAAACATTTCAAATTAAAGATTATGGCAATATGCTGAGTTTCATTACATTTGCATAAAATATAGAATATTTAAAATTAAAGGACACAACCCTTTGTTTTTTAATAATAATGAACAATTATTCAAATAGTGCTCCACCCAAAGTAGCACATAATTCCATTCTTCTTCTAAGTTTTTGGTAACTATGATTTATATTCTTCTTAAGCTAACTCTGCCAACTGGATCCTATCTAAACTGTAAATTGGTAAAAATAAATTTTATACCAAGCGGGCCTAGACTGCAAAAGACAAAAGCCGTACTATTTTTTTAAATTTATTATACCTATCGCAAAGTCAGTCCGGGGACACACTCCATACTATGGCCACAGACTTACCCTGGCGATTGCACAATCTTCAATTTCATTAGTTTTTTTTAGATTAATAAATATCAAGAGATAAACGTACGGCTTGACATTAGTAAAAAATAAGAACAATGCAATACTGCAAACAATTGACGAAACGCTGTGATAGGCTAAGTGCACTGCAGTTGTTCAAATTGTTGGAACATTCAAATTCAGTATCACATCATCATCATCATCATCATCATCATCAATTAGCCATTGATACCTATTGCAGGCTATATACCTCCCCTAGTCTCGCATTCAGATATGTTTTTTGCTCTGTTCATTCGTGTCCCACTTTTTCTTAATATCGTTTTCCCATCGTGTGAGCGGACGTTCGGAAAGTCATACAGTTCTGGGTCCCCATTCTAATTTTAATTGCCGCGTGCATTTGTTCATCCGTTATCGCAATATGCTCTCTCCAATTTCATTTAATTATCGCAGTTCGTTCTACTAAGTCGCTTACTCTGGTTTGTTCTGTGATCCAAGCTTTCGTCTTTCTGTTATATAACCTGTGCTTAGCATTGCTCTTTCCATAGATATCTGAGCTATTCTCAATTTTCTAACGAACGCTTTGGTTAAGATTATTGTTTTGGCTCTGTAATTGGTCGAACACATTCGTTAAATACTTTATACTTTAGGGTTATTGGCAATGCCTGGGGCCTAAGTATATGTAATTGTCTACCTCTTCTTGTAGATAATATGGTGGGAGATTTATAGTAGTTATTATTTTTTATTCTGTTTCATTTAGTTTTAAACTTATATCAGCCGATTTTTCCTTCAGATCCTTTAACAATGATACCATTTCTTCTGCATCCTTTGATATTAAAACGATGTCATCTGCAAATAGCAAAATATTTAAAATGTTTCCTCGTCGATAGATATTCTCTTTTATCCCAGTCTAGCTATTTAAAAATGTTTTCAAATGTCAGAGAAAATATCTTAAGGGATGTTGTATCTCTGTCTTACGCTCTTTTCCCAGTCTCTTATTGCATCTAACATAGCCACGTTTCAAGGCAATAAAAAACTTCTCCAAAATCAATAAAATTGAGTATTAGTGGTATCCTGTAATCCTACCACTTTTCTATTATCGTTTTCATACTCTGAGACGATCACTTGTACTGTAGCCTACATTAAATCCCGCTTGTTGACTGGGTTGATAAGCGACTAGCTTTTGGTTGGTCTGTTAGTTATGATTTTTATTGGCATTTTGTATAAGTGACTAAGCAGGCCTATTGGTCGATATTTGTTCAGCAAAGAGAATGCGGGATATATAAAACTATTATAAACTCTTTTTAATAAATAAGAAAAGTAGGTACTAATCTGTAAATAACGAGTCTCGTCATCAGAACGTTGTAGCTGTCATGACAAATGAACAAACTGAAAAAGTAGTTGTGAGTTACATTCTCTATTCAGACACAATTATATTAGTAAAACTCAAAGTAAAATATTAGACTTAAATATAATCACATCCATGTACCCAACGTCGAGAAGACTGAAGAAAAAATTTTTATAAATGTATTTCCGACATACTAAAATCTCCAAGTAAGCAAGATATAAACGTTATTATGGAAGATTTTAACTCGAAGGTGAGGAATATACCAGTAGCAGATCCTATTAGGCAATACGTACTTCCAAGAATAAACGAGAGAGGTGTTAAGGTGATAGAATTTTGCCAAGAAAAAGAATTCACGATTTTAAACACGTGGTTTAAACTCCCAGTGCGGATACTATATATCGAAGTCCCCTATACATGGAAGACCAAGATGGAAATATAGTAAGAAATCAAATCAATTTTGTTCTCATAAATAAAAGATTTAGAATGAGTATAAAAAGTGCTGAAACATATTCGGGAGCTGATGTTCCCTCAGATGGCAATCTTCTTATGGTACAATTGTGACTACGACTACAAGGACAAATAGAAGAACTCGGAAAAATACAGACTTCAAACAGTTAGAAGACAATTCAAAAAAAGTTCAGTTAAAAGAAGAAATGAGTTCAGAGATATCCAAGATAAACAAAGGCGAATTAAATAGTGTCAAGGAAAGTTAGAAAAATATTAAAAAAACTGTATTTTAAATGAGAAATGGAAAAGTAATTTTAAAAGACAAATGATGAACGAATAAAAAGAAAAAGCTAGATGACAAATGATATTTTAAATCTGATGGACCATGTAAAGAGACATATAAACAGGTACAAAGAAAAATAAAGGAATCAACTATTGAAAAACATTACTTCCACTCAAGAAACACTGCACTTATACAGAAAAAGGGAAAACGCGACCTTATTCGAAGACAACAACAACTTATAACAGAAGACACTAAAATAGCCTCAAGGTGGAAATAATGGAAGACTTATTCAATGATGATTTACACCAACAGTATACTGAGGTCAGAGGTCGAATATGCAATAAAATTAGCCAAAGTAAAAAAGTCAGTTGGCTCGGATGAGATTTCAGCAAAAGTATTAATAGCGATGGGCTAAACATTTGTAGATGCAATTTGTTTAATAAAATTTAGTATACAGGACAATTCAGTAGTCGATTTCCAATCAGTTACCTTTTCTTGATACACTAATCACACGCACAATAAATACTTTTGAAACATCAGTATACCGTAAGAAAACCAACACTAATAGGTACTTACATTTTAACTCCAACCATCACAAAAACAAGACAGGTGTTGTAAAAAGTATCTACGACAGAGCTAAAGTTGTTTTCTCTAATGATGAAATTTTCAAACAAGAGAAATAATTTATTATTAATGTTTTACAAGATAATGGCTATCCAGCGACTCTTGTTTGGAACATTTTCAATACACGAAACAATGCCACACACATACAAAGAAATGACACTCAAAAATATAATACTCGAACTGTACCTTATATTCCAAACATATCTGGATGGTATTCAAAACGATGAATACCTTGCCGTCAGTTCTTACAAAAATTAAACCGTTCAACGAAGAACAACATTCAAAGAATTGTATATATATTCCGTGTGAATGCGGGAAATATTATATCGGTGAAACATCCAGACCTTAGCAGTTAGAGTTAAAAAACATAAAAATATGATGAAAACCTATCAATTCAATAACTCTAAGCTGGCAGAACATGCTTGAGATAACAACCACAAAATACAATTGAATAACACAAAGATCTTGTCTAAAGAATCGATGTCAACTAAACGTAAGATTAAGGAAACGGCATATCTTTTACTTAACGAAGAAAAATGCGTGTCCTCTTTCTCAATATTTTTAGACAATAGTTGGCTATCGATAATCATCAAACGTCAGTCAAGCAATTCATTGGAGGTTGGTCGTTTTTCAATCTTGGTGAAAAAGCTAAGTTTCTTGTTCTTTTTTAATTGTTAATCGTTGATAACGAGGGCAGATTGTCCCTCGAAACGTTCATTATTTAATATTTTAAATTTTCAGAGTGGCGAAATACCAAATAAGAAATGAACAGACATAGAGATGCGTAGAAACTTTGATGATACCCTGAAAGACTCGATTTGCGATATCATCAATCAAGACAGTGGTATCAACAGAGTGGATCACACTTCAACGTGGCGTATTTCAAGAAGATTCATTGAGCCCACTTCTCTTTTAAATCTCGTTATTACCGCTTTCGATAAAGCTCAGGAATGGCAAGGGTTATATGGACAAGTCGCTCAGTAGGCGTAAACATAAAGTCATCCATTTATTCTACATGGATGACGTGAAACCCTATGCTGGAAATAAGAGAGACATTCAGAGCTCACTTGACACCGTCTCTGCTTACAGTAATACCATTGTCAAGAGTTTGGACCTGGACAACTGCACTGTGTTTTATTTGAACAGAAGCAAACCGACAGATGAAAGTGACTATATTATCTGGTCGATGGGAACATTGAAATGCATCCAGATGTTGAGAAATGTTATACATTTTTAGGCCTCCAGCAAAGTGGCATGCGGGATGCTTTCACTGTCAAAAATATTTTTTGCAACAAGTATACAGCCCGTCTCCCTCAGATCTGGCATTGGCAGTTGTCGGGTAAGAACAAACTTGCTGCTGCGAACCTGTTCTCATGTATTCTATCAGCTTTATGAATTGGAATGTAACTAAGTTGCAATTGCTCAATAGAAACACCTGAACATGCACCACAATTTACACCCGAAGTCCTCTGTAAAACGCATTTACCTCCTTCATTAACTTGGGGGTAGGGGTTTTTTAAACCTAAAGTACTTGCACGACCCCGTTGTCCTAGATACCTGTAACCATATGTTAAAGAGGAATGACCGTCTTATGAAGCTCATTATATCACATGGGCAAGCCGAAAATGCGACTTTTCTTTTTCAAAAAACCCGCAGAGCTGCAGAAAAGCTCAGACTTCTCGATCTCTTTTTAAAGTAGACTGGTTTGAAGTCCGAAAAGGAAGGATTTATGCTGGCATGCCGGGATGGTGTCCTTAACAAGTTCTTGTATCGAAATATTATTTTTCAGAAAAATCTACTTCCTATGGTGTGTGTAAGACTCATCCCGAGACACTAACGCATATTCTTTCAGCTTGTCCTACATACACAGTGTCCTTATACATTCGTTGACACAATGCAGCCCTGAGAGTAGTTTGCTAATTGCTATCATCTTAGACATATTTATGGTATTGATATTAATTCTGTTATACCATATGTCCACGTGGAAGTCCGTGTGGAGAATTCTAAATGGCGTATTTATTGGAACTATTTCTTTCCCACCACAAGATAACTCGAAGTCACCAATCCAAGTTCTGCTGGACATCTAGAGAAAATGTCTTTATGTTATCGAACTAGCATGTGCTTCAGAAACAAATATTACAACTAAAGAAAAACGTGAGAAGTATCGCTATCTCTTGTCCGAACTTGGAAGAATGTATCCAGGACACGTGGTAAAATTGGAGATACCTATAACTGGGGTCCTTGGTAGCATGAAAGCCAGCTTCGTTAAGGAACTAGAAATAATTCTCACGTGTAGGTCAGTGTCCGCCTTTCTGGCCCGCAGAATGCAAAAAGTTGTGATTCTTGGCTCGCTTCACATCGCGAGGGCTCATGAGGTGGCGTAGGGTTTGGGATGCGGCTATGTGAAAAGGTCTTGTCAGTAGCTTCTCGATATGACGTGCTGCAGCACCGAAAGGGGAGTGAACTGTAAGTGATCTGGGAGCCTTCCAACCTGAGTGACTGGGTGCTGAATTCTGTCCCATCCCCTGGGTGATCGGAGGTAGATATTCTAGAGCAATCGCCTGTCCCTATCAGTATAATAATAATACGTTTAGTTTCTTCATCAAATAATGTTTACAATAGAACAGACCAAATCATTTATACAAGTCTGATGAATAAAAGCACAGGGTTACAGTCTAAATAGTAACATGAATGCTACCCTTGATCTCTCATTGTAAACCTGGACAATTCAAGAAATGATAAGAAACTTAAAAAATGCCTATCATTAAAATAAGTAATAGATGAAAGTGTGTGGAAAACATAGCGTCAATTAGAAGAGTAAGATAAGTACTTTGATTTTTAAATAATATATTGCCTAACTTAGACCTAAATATACCCAAACTACTAATATCTTTTGATATCCTTTGGAACTGAGTTGTAGACCTTATAGATTTGATAGGAAAAACTCCTTTCTAATAATCAAAAACGATGTGAAGCTGAGGTTCAAGTGATGAAAATCGGTTCTAAATGAGATTGTATTATACAATTAATTGCGCTTTTTTTCTGAAATTATTTTACGATACAAGGTTGCCGATCGTAGAACTCTTCTATTTTCCATGTTAAACCAGTGAATATCCACGAGCTTATGGGAAATATGCTGAAATTTACGAATGCCGAAAATTATCTCAAACAGAAATTTTGCACTCTCTGAATTCTTTGAGACACATCTAGAGTAATACAAGAATGATAAATTGAGAACCATAGGAGAAATGAGACAACACTAAAGCTACACGAAGCATGAAATTTTATTTTAAAGATAGAAATTGTCTGTGAGGGTAGAGTAGTTTTAGACCTAGGTGGGCACTTCTTATATAGTTTAGAATGTGAATATTATATCAAATGTATTATCTAAGACCACGCGTAAGTTTTTGTCTGATTAATGATTATGAATTGGAATAGAGATATCTATATATATAAAAATCAATCGCCGTGTGTTAGTAACGCAAAAACTCGAGAACGACTTGACCGATTTGGATGAATTTTCTTGTTTTGTTCATCTTACCCCGAGATGGTTTAACAAAAAAGAAAATTCGGAAAAATCCAAAGGGAAAGCCGAAAAATTGGCAGTGTGTCTTTCTATTTGCAGTAATTGCTTAATGGTTTGAAAGGTTTTCCCCATCATGTCATAATCCGCATCAGGTAACCGAAGGCGGAAGAGATAAGACACTAATATCAATTTATGAGCAGGGGGTAATTCCAAATGTCTTACATAGGTCGTAGCAGTCAGTCAGTCAGTCGGACATTCAAATTTGGTTTGTGTACAAGTGATTGTGAAAACAATTCCGTGTCGTTTTATAGTGTCCGTTACAATGCCAAAGGCACGACGAGCTAACATAGGTCGTCGCAGTCAGTCAGCTGCGCGGGTATATACTTTACGTGCGAACCGCAATGAGGTTTTTTGGGACGTTGATTGCGAAAATGGCATTTATTTTTAAGTCCAAGACGATGGACATGACATAAAATTAAAACTCGATAGTGGTGAAACGGAGTTTCAGAGACAAATTATTTTTGGGCAGAACAACGTTTGCAGGGCCAGCTAGTTGCTAATATAGTTAAACGTATGCAATTATTTAAGAATTGTGCAGCTTCTTTATTACCAAATAACAATATTAGTGATTTAAATGTATTGAGAGTTAGCGAATTCTCTGTTGAAACTCTAAAACTCTAGATATACCATCCAAGTCTTTCTGGAAAGCTGCCAATGGGTGTTGATAACCCTTTAAACTTTAAAGCAAACGAATGATAAAACTGAGTGTCATCATCATCAGCATACATTTGAACTCTACAGGTTTTGATGCAATTACTAAAGCAAGCCGTATAAATTATAAACAGTAAAGGCCCCAAGATAGAACCCTGCGGCACTCTATTATTGATGCTACACAATTTGATAGAGCCACTCGGAAAATTTACAAATTTTTGACGATCAGTTAAATACCGTGAGATCATTTAAAAACGGGACAGAGAGTGCCATGGAATTTCTGTTTTAGATTCGAACTTTGGTTAACAACCATTTGTCAATTTATAAACTTAACCTCAAACAAGACATAAAGCTTTATTAAATGTCAAAAATTACAATAAATATAAAAAAGACAGCAATTCCAACGCACTCTCTTTAAACATTTACTGTAATTTTTGACGTTTAATAAAGCTTATGTCTGGTTTGAGGTTAAGTTAATAAATTGACAAATGGTTGTTAGCCAAAGTTCGCATCTAAAACAGAAATTCCATGGCACTTTCTGTCCCGTTTTTAAATGATCTCACGGTAGTTACGACGCATATCGATAGAATTAGATGACAGACTAATGAAATATAAAATGGCCAACAGGATTTCGTGTTTTAAAGTTTTAAAAGCTTTGCTGTAGTCAAGTAATGTTAAAATTTATATTTTATTTTGATCACAAGCAGTTATCAAGCCGTTAGTCAACTTTAACAGAGCAGTCGCTCAACTATGATCTTGTCTGAATCCTGATTAATGATCAGGGATAATATCATATTTATCCAAGCGGGATCTTAGCTGTTTTGAAATAATTTTTTAAGATTCTAGAAAATACTGGTAATAAACTAATTGCACGTAGATCTTTATAGTGAAAAAAAAAAACTTTTGGAATAGTAATTATGACGCCTATTTTCCAACAATTTGAAAGTACATTGTTGGATAAAAAAAAATTTTAAATGTTTGTTATGTATAGTAAAATTATAGCGCAACAATGTTTGATGATTCAACTAAGATCCTTTTTAGAAGTAAACCATCTATTGCCCGAAACACCATCTAGGTTCAGGCGGGAACACAGTTGTACAAGTGCACTGATTAAGGTTACTGACGATTTGCTTAGTGCATGTGATAACAAAATGGCCTCAGTTGTTGTATTCTTGGATTTTTCAAAAGCCTTTGATACTGTAAATAATAGGGTATTGCTATCTATACTACAGTACTGCGGACTTTCTAAAAAAACTACGGATTTCTTCAAAAACTTCTTACGAAATCGTCAGCAAGCAGTTGTACATAAAAATCATAGTTCAAGATAATATCTTAATGTTAGTTCTGTTGTCCCTCAGGATTCTGCTCTTAGCCCTACATTTTTCTCTATCTATACATCATTTTCACACCGAACTTCAATATGTTAATTCCCACTTTTACGCCGATGTGCTCAGATGTAGCAGAAAAGTAAACGATGATTTACATTTACTGTCGAATATTGTTTCAAGGCACTGTTTAAATTCAAATAAAACCAAAGCCCTGTTAATCTGTAGCCCCTACATTTATGAATCACTCATAAGAGAGGTTAATATTTAGATAGATTGTGTAAAAGTTGGAAATTCATACAGAAGCAAAGAACCTAAAGCTAATGCTAGATAATGATCTACTATTTAAATCTCACATTAACAACGCTATAAAAAAAAGGATTTTACAATCTACGGATTATCTATCAGAATAGAGTATTTTTAGACACTCGTTTTAAAAAAATGGTTATCTAAATAAACTACCAAATGACTACGAGAGAAGGGGAAAATCTGCTGCGGTTCTCAAAAACTACTACTTAATGCTTTAATTGTACAATTTTAAATACATGTTAGGACTTCTCTATGTACTAGTCGCCTGACAAATCAACGCACTTGGCCCATCGATGTTTCAGCTTCATAATGCCCTCCTTATAGAAGTTTGACTTTTCACGAAGTCACTGCAGTTTTTAAGCTGTCATCATCTCGGAAATGCATTCCACGAAGGTGAGCTTTCAATTTTCCGAACAAGAAATCAGAAGGTGCCAGGTCCGGCGAATAAGCTGGGTGTGGAAGTACATCGAAGCCCATTTCCTTCACTTTTGAGTCGCTGCAGCGCATTTGTGGGAGGACGCATTATCATGCAGCAAGAGAACTTCTTTTTGCAGTAGTCCGCGGCGCGGCGTTTGATTTTGATTTCATCCCGTAATTTAGTCAAATTACAGTAATATGCCCCATTGATGGTACTGCAGAGTTAGTGGTGAGATAGGCTTAACTAACTGCGTTAATATTAGAATTGTATCCAAAGAAATAAAACACGAGGTTTCAGTTTCAAACATGAAAGACAATTCTAATATTTATGCAATTAGTTAAGCCTATCTCACCACTAACTCTGCATAATGGTGACCCCGACGTGATCTGAACACGCAACCTTTTTCCTCCTGTGACTCAATTTGGCTCTGAGCAAAGTGTCTTTCCGCCAAAGTGAAATATAGTTCGATGAAATTCGTTTGGAATTCAGGAAATGCCAGACGGTTTATTTTTACGTTAATATACTGAAATACTTAGCTTGAAGGTCACTGAAAACTGTCCCCCCGGGTGGCAAAGCAGACGGACGTATATCCAACGGTTCGCGTAGGAATGACAGAAGAAATTCAGGTGATTCAAGGGTACCAAGCGCCAATTGTATGAGTGAAGACAGGAATCGTCGAATAGGCTCAGGATACGGTGCAGGGGCAGGGAATATCCAGGGAGTCGGGAACGATCAGTCTGAAATATCACTCAGGTTAGAATTAGCTTCTTTTGCCTCATTTCTCTTTTCGATGTAATATTGCCTATCGCATTCTCTCTTGGTTCTTATGTATATCTTCCAGGCACTCTTTCTTTTGCTTATTTTTTGTTTAACATCCTCATTCCACCAGCAAGTCCTTTTCTGGTTATCCTTCACTACAGTTTTTCCGCAGATCGTTTCTGCTTGTTTTAGTATTTCGTTCTTCAGTGTTGTTCACTTTTTTCCATGTTCCATGATTGTTCTTCCTCTGCTTTTTCTATTTTCCATCTTTCCAGGGCTTCGTCTAGTTTGTCTTTGTATTGTTCACCTTTCTCTGGTTTTCTTAGTTCATTAATTTAAATTTTCTGATATTTCCTTGGTCTTTTTGGTTTTCTGCTGTACAACCTGGTGTCCGTTATGAGAAGTCTGTGGTCTGTGTTCACTTCTGCACCTCTTATTACTTTAATATCTAGGATTGCGTATTTAAGTTCCTATTGTATGTTATGTAATCGTTAATACTTTCTGCTTCTCTTCCTATCGCCTGAAAAGTAATCTTATGTATTTTTTTTGTGGTTGAAGTGGCTGTTTCTGATAAGCAATTGGTTATTAATGCAGTATTCTATAATTCTTCTTCCGTTGTTGTTCACTACTGTTTCTCCTTCGAACCTTCCTAGAGTTGCATGTCCTATTGCTTGTTGATCTCCCGTTCTGGCATTCCAGTCTCCATTTATGAATGTGTGTTTACTTCTGTCCCTAGCTTTAACTGTTTGTTTTTGTAGCTCTTCATAAAAGGTGTCTTTGTCCTCGATATTTGCATCTTCTGTTGAAGCATATATTTGTATTATAGTTACACCCTCCTGTAGCTTTAAGTTCACATACATTATCCTTTCATTTATTGCTTACCATTGTTTTACTTAACAGGCTTGCTGAGCATTTAGGATTAGAAAAATTCCCTTATTTTTGCCACAGTATGCTATTTGTTTTAAATTGAAACTCTATTGAAGTTTGCTGTATAATTGGTTGCCTACATATAAAGTAAAACAATAAAAAATAAGAGATTTTTTCTTTTTAGTATACAAATGAGTAGGTATCCCCTATGTATACTTTTAAAAGAACACAGGGTATGCATACATAATAAATTTAATTTAACAAAATGTTTGTGTTTTTTTTGCAAAAGACGAAGTTCAGATACCATCCAGAAGTAAGACGGTTCTGTTTCTCCACTTAACCTTTAACTGTTAATTTGATAAAATCAAAGTCTGAAGTTCTACTACTAATATAAGTACTTGCAAAGATAAAATGAAAAGTAAGAAACAAAATAACTATAAACTAGTTATTATAGATCGATTATGATTTTGAATCTCCAAAAGGCT